>OZ017740.1:85413524-86613524 GCA_963969285.1 Odontomyia ornata
TAACCCGAACTAGTATTTTCATGGTCGGAAAATATTTTAGGCAAATTATCTAGCATGTAGGAGGCATGTAAATAGCTGTTGCTAAACCACGTGCGTTTTTTGTGCAGATTTTCAGCTTTGATCGCTTACTGTGGCCACAATTTTAATTTGATTGTCAAAATTTCGGTCTTATCTTGTAGCTGTGTGTGTGTAGTTTCCGTCAAGTATAAATTTGTAGTACTTTCTGTGAAAATACTATGCTTTATAGTGTCTAGGAGGCGTGGACATGAATTTTCCCAAAACACGTCCATTTCCCTGGCAGATCACTGGTTTTGATCGCTCACTGTGACCACAGTTTCTATCCGATTTTCAAAATTTTGGTCTCATTATATAGCTATCGTTCTGTTCTTTGCGTCAAATATAAATTTGTAGTGCTTTGCATAAGAAAACTATGCTTTATATGGGTTGAAATAGGAATACATTAAAAAAAACTAACTTGTCTGCATAAAAAGCCATGTGTGATTTAAAAAATTTTTTTCATTGTTTGTAAGTGATACATGAGTGTAAACAAACATTTCAAAATTAAAGTTGTTTTTCTAAGTGGTCTAATAAGCAAGATAGTATATTTTTGGGGGGCAGGTTTTGGGAACTTTTTCCCTTTATGGCATTGCTGTGGTCACATTTTCCAACCGATTTTCATTGTTTTGCTATCAATAGATAGGTTAGCGTCTGAATTTTCCAAAAAGTATACATTTGTGGTGTTTTGAAGAAGTTTAAGGGCAGTTTTAGTGGCTGAAAGGCAAAAAATTTGCAAATTTTTACGTGTCACTACCCCAAAACTTTAAATTGATTTTTCTCCCCTTAAACGTGCGAATTTCGGTTTTATAATTTTTAATTTAAAGGCTTAACCCGAACTAGTATTTTCATGGTCGGAAAATATTTTAGGCAAATTATCTAGCATGTAGGAGGCATGTAAATAGCTGTTGCTAAACCACGTGCGTTTTTTGTGCAGATTTTCAGCTTTGATCGCTTACTGTGGCCACAATTTTAATTTGATTGTCAAAATTTCGGTCTTATCTTGTAGCTGTGTGTGTGTAGTTTCCGTCAAGTATAAATTTGTAGTACTTTCTGTGAAAATACTATGCTTTATAGTGTCTAGGAGGCGTGGACATGAATTTTCCCAAAACACGTCCATTTCCCTGGCAGATCACTGGTTTTGATCGCTCACTGTGACCACAGTTTCTATCCGATTTTCAAAATTTTGGTCTCATTATATAGCTATCGTTCTGTTCTTTGCGTCAAATATAAATTTGTAGTGCTTTGCATAAGAAAACTATGCTTTATAAGGGTTGAAATAGGAATACATTAAAAAAAACTAACTTGTCTGCATAAAAAGCCATGTGTGATTTAAAAAATTTTTTTCATTGTTTGTAAGTGATACATGAGTGTAAACAAACATTTCAAAATTAAAGTTGTTTTTCTAAGTGGTCTAATAAGCAAGATAGTATATTTTTGGGGGGCAGGTTTTGGGAACTTTTTCCCTTTATGGCATTGCTGTGGTTACATTTTCCAACCGATTTTCATTGTTTTGCTATCAATAGATAGGTTAGCGTCTGAATTTTCCAAAAAGTATACATTTGTGGTGTTTTGAAGAAGTTTAAGGGCAGTTTTAGTGGCTGAAAGGCAAAAAATTTGCAAATTTTTACGTGTCACTACCCCAAAACTTTAAATTGATTTTTCTCCCCTTAAACGTGCGAATTTCGGTTTTATAATTTTTAATTTAAAGGCTTAACCCAAACTAGTATTTTCATGGTCGGAAAATATTTTAGGCAAATTATCTAGCATGTAGGAGGCATGTAAATAGCTGTTGCTAAACCACGTGCGTTTTTTGTGCAGATTTTCAGCTTTGATCGCTTACTGTGGCCACAATTTTAATTTGATTGTCAAAATTTCGGTCTTATCTTGTAGCTGTGTGTGTGTAGTTTCCGTCAAGTATAAATTTGTGGTACTTTCTGTGAAAATACTATGCTTTATAGTGTCTAGGAGGCGTGGACATGAATTTTCCCAAAACACGTCCATTTCCCTGGCAGATCACTGGTTTTGATCGCTCACTGTGACCACAGTTTCTATCCGATTTTCAAAATTTTGGTCTCATTATATAGCTATCGTTCTGTTCTTTGCGTCAAATATAAATTTGTAGTGCTTTGCATAAGAAAACTATGCTTTATAAGGGTTGAAATAGGAATACATTAAAAAAAACAAACTTGTCTGCATAAAAAGCCATGTGTGATTTAAAAAATTTTTTTCATTGTTTGTAAGTGATACATGAGTGTAAACAAACATTTCAAAATTAAAGTTGTTTTTCTAAGTGGTCTAATAAGCAAGATAGTATATTTTTGGGGGGCAGGTTTTGGGAACTTTTTCCCTTTATGGCATTGCTGTGGTCACATTTTCCAACCGATTTTCATTGTTTTGCTATCAATAGATAGGTTAGCGTCTGAATTTTCCAAAAAGTATACATTTGTGGTGTTTTGAAGAAGTTTAAGGGCAGTTTTAGTGGCTGAAAGGCAAAAAATTTGCAAATTTTTACGTGTCACTACCCCAAAACTTTAAATTGATTTTTCTCCCCTTAAACGTGCGAATTTCGGTTTTATAATTTTTAATTTAAAGGCTTAACCCGAACTAGTATTTTCATGGTCGGAAAATATTTTAGGCAAATTATCTAGCATGTAGGAGGCATGTAAATAGCTGTTGCTAAACCACGTGCGTTTTTTGTGCAGATTTTCAGCTTTGATCGCTTACTGTGGCCACAATTTTAATTTGATTGTCAAAATTTCGGTCTTATCTTGTAGCTGTGTGTGTGTAGTTTCCGTCAAGTATAAATTTGTAGTACTTTCTGTGAAAATACTATGCTTTATAGTGTCTAGGAGGCGTGGACATGAATTTTCCCAAAACACGTCCATTTCCCTGGCAGATCACTGGTTTTGATCGCTCACTGTGACCACAGTTTCTATCCGATTTTCAAAATTTTGGTCTCATTATATAGCTATCGTTCTGTTCTTTGCGTCAAATATAAATTTGTAGTGCTTTGCATAAGAAAACTATGCTTTATAAGGGTTGAAATAGGAATACATTAAAAGAAACTAACTTGTCTGCATAAAAAGCCATGTGTGATTTAAAAAATTTTTTTCATTGTTTGTAAGTGATACATGAGTGTAAACAAACATTTCAAAATTAAAGTTGTTTTTCTAAGTGGTCTAATAAGCAAGATAGTATATTTTTGGGGGGCAGGTTTTGGGAACTTTTTCCCTTTATGGCATTGCTGTGGTTACATTTTCCAACCGATTTTCATTGTTTTGCTATCAATAGATAGGTTAGCGTCTGAATTTTCCAAAAAGTATACATTTGTGGTGTTTTGAAGAAGTTTAAGGGCAGTTTTAGTGGCTGAAAGGCAAAAAATTTGCAAATTTTTACGTGTCACTACCCCAAAACTTTAAATTGATTTTTCTCCCCTTAAACGTGCGAATTTCGGTTTTATAATTTTTAATTTAAAGGCTTAACCCAAACTAGTATTTTCATGGTCGGAAAATATTTTAGGCAAATTATCTAGCATGTAGGAGGCATGTAAATAGCTGTTGCTAAACCACGTGCGTTTTTTGTGCAGATTTTCAGCTTTGATCGCTTACTGTGGCCACAATTTTAATTTGATTGTCAAAATTTCGGTCTTATCTTGTAGCTGTGTGTGTGTAGTTTCCGTCAAGTATAAATTTGTGGTACTTTCTGTGAAAATACTATGCTTTATAGTGTCTAGGAGGCGTGGACATGAATTTTCCCAAAACACGTCCATTTCCCTGGCAGATCACTGGTTTTGATCGCTCACTGTGACCACAGTTTCTATCCGATTTTCAAAATTTTGGTCTCATTATATAGCTATCGTTCTGTTCTTTGCGTCAAATATAAATTTGTAGTGCTTTGCATAAGAAAACTATGCTTTATAAGGGTTGAAATAGGAATACATTAAAAAAAACAAACTTGTCTGCATAAAAAGCCATGTGTGATTTAAAAAATTTTTTTCATTGTTTGTAAGTGATACATGAGTGTAAACAAACATTTCAAAATTAAAGTTGTTTTTCTAAGTGGTCTAATAAGCAAGATAGTATATTTTTGGGGGGCAGGTTTTGGGAACTTTTTCCCTTTATGGCATTGCTGTGGTCACATTTTCCAACCGATTTTCATTGTTTTGCTATCAATAGATAGGTTAGCGTCTGAATTTTCCAAAAAGTATACATTTGTGGTGTTTTGAAGAAGTTTAAGGGCAGTTTCAGTGGCTGAAAGGCAAAAAATTTGCAAATTTTTACGTGTCACTACCCCAAAACTTTAAATTGATTTTTCTCCCCTTAAACGTGCGAATTTCGGTTTTATAATTTTTAATTTAAAGGCTTAACCCAAACTAGTATTTTCATGGTCGGAAAATATTTTAGGCAAATTATCTAGCATGTAGGAGGCATGTAAATAGCTGTTGCTAAACCACGTGCGTTTTTTGTGCAGATTTTCAGCTTTGATCGCTTACTGTGGCCACAATTTTAATTTGATTGTCAAAATTTCGGTCTTATCTTGTAGCTGTGTGTGTGTAGTTTCCGTCAAGTATAAATTTGTAGTACTTTCTGTGAAAATACTATGCTTTATAGTGTCTAGGAGGCGTGGATATGAATTTTCCCAAAACACGTCCATTTCCCTGGCAGATCACTGGTTTTGATCGCTCACTGTGACCACAGTTTCTATCCGATTTTCAAAATTTTGGTCTCATTATATAGCTATCGTTCTGTTCTTTGCGTCAAATATAAATTTGTAGTGCTTTGCATAAGAAAACTATGCTTTATAAGGGTTGAAATAGGAATACATTAAAAAAAACAAACTTGTCTGCATAAAAAGCCATGTGTGATTTAAAAAATTTTTTTCATTGTTTGTAAGTGATACATAAGTGTAAACAAACATTTCAAAATTAAAGTTGTTTTTCTAAGTGGTCTAACAAGCAAGATAGTATTTTTTTGGGGGGCAGGTTTTGGGAACTTTTTCCCTTTATGGCATTGCTGTGGTCACATTTTCCAACCGATTTTCATTGTTTTGCTATCAATAGATAGGTTAGCGTCTGAATTTTCCAAAAAGTATACATTTGTGGTGTTTTGAAGAAGTTTAAGGGCAGTTTTAGTGGCTGAAAGGCAAAAAATTTGCAAATTTTTACGTGTCACTACCCCAAAACTTTAAATTGATTTTTCTCCCCTTAAACGTGCGAATTTCGGTTTTATAATTTTTAATTTAAAGGCTTAACCCAAACTAGTATTTTCATGGTCGGAAAATATTTTAGGCAAATTATCTAGCATGTAGGAGGCATGTAAATAGCTGTTGCTAAACCACGTGCGTTTTTTGTGCAGATTTTCAGCTTTGATCGCTTACTGTGGCCACAATTTTAATTTGATTGTCAAAATTTCGGTCTTATCTTGTAGCTGTGTGTGTGTAGTTTCCGTCAAGTATAAATTTGTAGTACTTTCTGTGAAAATACTATGCTTTATAGTGTCTAGGAGGCGTGGACATGAATTTTCCCAAAACACGTCCATTTCCCTGGCAGATCACTGGTTTTGATCGCTCACTGTGACCACAGTTTCTATCCGATTTTCAAAATTTTGGTCTCATTATATAGCTATCGTTCTGTTCTTTGCGTCAAATATAAATTTGTAGTGCTTTGCATAAGAAAACTATGCTTTATAAGGGTTGAAATAGGAATACATTAAAAAAAACAAACTTGTCTGCATAAAAAGCCATGTGTGATTAAAAAAATTTTTTTCATTGTTTGTAAGTGATACATGAGTGTAAACAAACATTTCAAAATTAAAGTTGTTTTTCTAAGTGGTCTAATAAGCAAGATAGTATATTTTTGGGGGGCAGGTTTTGGGAACTTTTTCCCTTTATGGCATTGCTGTGGTCACATTTTCCAATCGATTTTCATTGTTTTGCTATCAATAGATAGGTTAGCGTCTGAATTTTCCAAAAAGTATACATTTGTGGTGTTTTGAAGAAGTTTAAGGGCAGTTTTAGTGGCTGAAAGGCAAAAAATTTGCAAATTTTTACGTGTCACTACCCCAAAACTTTAAATTGATTTTTCTCCCCTTAAACGTGCGAATTTCGGTTTTATAATTTTTAATTTAAAGGCTTAACCCAAACTAGTATTTTCATGGTCGGAAAATATTTTAGGCAAATTATCTAGCATGTAGGAGGCATGTAAATAGCTGTTGCGAAACCACGTGCGTTTTTCGTGCAGATTTTCAGCTTTGATCGCTTACTGTGGCCACAATTTTAATTTGATTGTCAAAATTTCGGTCTTATCTTGTAGCTGTGTGTGTGTAGTTTCCGTCAAGTATAAATTTGTAGTACTTTCTGTGAAAATGCTATGGTTTATAGTGTCTAGGAGGCGTGGACATGAATTTTCCCAAAACACGTCCATTTCCCTGGCAGATCACTGGTTTTGATCGCTCACTGTGACCACAGTTTCTATCCGATTTTCAAAATTTTGGTCTCATTATATAGCTATCGTTCTGTTCTTTGCGTCAAATATAAATTTGTAGTGCTTTGCATAAGAAAACTATGCTTTATAAGGGTTGAAATAGGAATACATTAAAAAAAACAAACTTGTCTGCATAAAAAGCCATGTGTGATTTAAAAAATTTTTTTCATTGTTTGTAAATGATACATGAGTGTAAACAAACATTTCAAAATTAAAGTTGTTTTTCTAAGTGGTCTAATAAGCAAGATAGTATATTTTTGGGGGGCAGGTTTTGGGAACTTTTTCCCTTTATGGCATTGCTGTGGTCACATTTTCCAACCGATTTTCATTGTTTTGCTATCAATAGATAGGTTAGCGTCTGAATTTTCCAAAAAGTATACATTTGTGGTGTTTTGAAGAAGTTTAAGGGCAGTTTTAGTGGCTGAAAGGCAAAAAATTTGCAAATTTTTACGTGTCACTACCCCAAAACTTTAAATTGATTTTTCTCCCCTTAAACGTGCGAATTTCGGTTTTATAATTTTTAATTTAAAGGCTTAACCCAAACTAGTATTTTCATGGTCGGAAAATATTTTAGGCAAATTATCTAGCATGTAGGAGGCATGTAAATAGCTGTTGCTAAACCACGTGCGTTTTTGTGCAGATTTTCAGCTTTGATCGCTTACTGTGGCCACAATTTTAATTTGATTGTCAAAATTTCGGTCTTATCTTGTAGCTGTGTGTGTGTAGTTTCCGTCAAGTATAAATTTGTAGTACTTTCTGTGAAAATACTATGCTTTATAGTGTCTAGGAGGCGTGGACATGAATTTTCCCAAAACACGTCCATTTCCCTGGCAGATCACTGGTTTTGATCGCTCACTGTGACCACAGTTTCTATCCGATTTTCAAAATTTTGGTCTCATTATATAGCTATCGTTCTGTTCTTTGCGTCAAATATAAATTTGTAGTGCTTTGCATAAGAAAACTATGCTTTATAAGGGTTGAAATAGGAATACATTAAAAAAAACAAACTTGTCTGCATAAAAAGCCATGTGTGATTTAAAAAATTTTTTTCATTGTTTGTAAGTGATACATGAGTGTAAACAAACATTTCAAAATTAAAGTTGTTTTTCTAAGTGGTCTAATAAGCAAGATAGTATTTTTTTGGGGGGCAGGTTTTGGGAACTTTTTCCCTTTATGGCATTGCTGTGGTTACATTTTCCAACCGATTTTCATTGTTTTGCTATCAATAGATAGGTTAGCGTCTGAATTTTCCAAAAAGTATACATTTGTGGTGTTTTGAAGAAGTTTAAGGGCAGTTTTAGTGGCTGAAAGGCAAAAAATTTGCAAATTTTTACGTGTCACTACCCCAAAACTTTAAATTGATTTTTCTCCCCTTAAACGTGCGAATTTCGGTTTTATAATTTTTAATTTAAAGGCTTAACCCAAACTAGTATTTTCATGGTCGGAAAATATTTTAGGCAAATTATCTAGCATGTAGGAGGCATGTAAATAGCTGTTGCTAAACCACGTGCGTTTTTTGTGCAGATTTTCAGCTTTGATCGCTTACTGTGGCCACAATTTTAATTTGATTGTCAAAATTTCGGTCTTATCTTGTAGCTGTGTGTGTGTAGTTTCCGTCAAGTATAAATTTGTGGTACTTTCTGTGAAAATACTATGCTTTATAGTGTCTAGGAGGCGTGGACATGAATTTTCCCAAAACACGTCCATTTCCCTGGCAGATCACTGGTTTTGATCGCTCACTGTGACCACAGTTTCTATCCGATTTTCAAAATTTTGGTCTCATTATATAGCTATCGTTCTGTTCTTTGCGTCAAATATAAATTTGTAGTGCTTTGCATAAGAAAACTATGCTTTATAAGGGTTGAAATAGGAATACATTAAAAAAAACAAACTTGTCTGCATAAAAAGCCATGTGTGATTTAAAAAATTTTTTTCATTGTTTGTAAGTGATACATGAGTGTAAACAAACATTTCAAAATTAAAGTTGTTTTTCTAAGTGGTCTAATAAGCAAGATAGTATATTTTTGGGGGGCAGGTTTTGGGAACTTTTTCCCTTTATGGCATTGCTGTGGTCACATTTTCCAACCGATTTTCATTGTTTTGCTATCAATAGATAGGTTAGCGTCTGAATTTTCCAAAAAGTATACATTTGTGGTGTTTTGAAGAAGTTTAAGGGCAGTTTCAGTGGCTGAAAGGCAAAAAATTTGCAAATTTTTACGTGTCACTACCCCAAAACTTTAAATTGATTTTTCTCCCCTTAAACGTGCGAATTTCGGTTTTATAATTTTTAATTTAAAGGCTTAACCCAAACTAGTATTTTCATGGTCGGAAAATATTTTAGGCAAATTATCTAGCATGTAGGAGGCATGTAAATAGCTGTTGCTAAACCACGTGCGTTTTTTGTGCAGATTTTCAGCTTTGATCGCTTACTGTGGCCACAATTTTAATTTGATTGTCAAAATTTCGGTCTTATCTTGTAGCTGTGTGTGTGTAGTTTCCGTCAAGTATAAATTTGTAGTACTTTCTGTGAAAATACTATGCTTTATAGTGTCTAGGAGGCGTGGATATGAATTTTCCCAAAACACGTCCATTTCCCTGGCAGATCACTGGTTTTGATCGCTCACTGTGACCACAGTTTCTATCCGATTTTCAAAATTTTGGTCTCATTATATAGCTATCGTTCTGTTCTTTGCGTCAAATATAAATTTGTAGTGCTTTGCATAAGAAAACTATGCTTTATAAGGGTTGAAATAGGAATACATTAAAAAAAACAAACTTGTCTGCATAAAAAGCCATGTGTGATTTAAAAAATTTTTTTCATTGTTTGTAAGTGATACATAAGTGTAAACAAACATTTCAAAATTAAAGTTGTTTTTCTAAGTGGTCTAACAAGCAAGATAGTATTTTTTTGGGGGGCAGGTTTTGGGAACTTTTTCCCTTTATGGCATTGCTGTGGTCACATTTTCCAACCGATTTTCATTGTTTTGCTATCAATAGATAGGTTAGCGTCTGAATTTTCCAAAAAGTATACATTTGTGGTGTTTTGAAGAAGTTTAAGGGCAGTTTTAGTGGCTGAAAGGCAAAAAATTTGCAAATTTTTACGTGTCACTACCCCAAAACTTTAAATTGATTTTTCTCCCCTTAAACGTGCGAATTTCGGTTTTATAATTTTTAATTTAAAGGCTTAACCCAAACTAGTATTTTCATGGTCGGAAAATATTTTAGGCAAATTATCTAGCATGTAGGAGGCATGTAAATAGCTGTTGCTAAACCACGTGCGTTTTTTGTGCAGATTTTCAGCTTTGATCGCTTACTGTGGCCACAATTTTAATTTGATTGTCAAAATTTCGGTCTTATCTTGTAGCTGTGTGTGTGTAGTTTCCGTCAAGTATAAATTTGTAGTACTTTCTGTGAAAATACTATGCTTTATAGTGTCTAGGAGGCGTGGACATGAATTTTCCCAAAACACGTCCATTTCCCTGGCAGATCACTGGTTTTGATCGCTCACTGTGACCACAGTTTCTATCCGATTTTCAAAATTTTGGTCTCATTATATAGCTATCGTTCTGTTCTTTGCGTCAAATATAAATTTGTAGTGCTTTGCATAAGAAAACTATGCTTTATAAGGGTTGAAATAGGAATACATTAAAAAAAACAAACTTGTCTGCATAAAAAGCCATGTGTGATTTAAAAAATTTTTTTCATTGTTTGTAAGTGATACATGAGTGTAAACAAACATTTCAAAATTAAAGTTGTTTTTCTAAGTGGTCTAATAAGCAAGATAGTATATTTTTGGGGGGCAGGTTTTGGGAACTTTTTCCCTTTATGGCATTGCTGTGGTCACATTTTCCAATCGATTTTCATTGTTTTGCTATCAATAGATAGGTTAGCGTCTGAATTTTCCAAAAAGTATACATTTGTGGTGTTTTGAAGAAGTTTAAGGGCAGTTTTAGTGGCTGAAAGGCAAAAAATTTGCAAATTTTTACGTGTCACTACCCCAAAACTTTAAATTGATTTTTCTCCCCTTAAACGTGCGAATTTCGGTTTTATAATTTTTAATTTAAAGGCTTAACCCAAACTAGTATTTTCATGGTCGGAAAATATTTTAGGCAAATTATCTAGCATGTAGGAGGCATGTAAATAGCTGTTGCGAAACCACGTGCGTTTTTCGTGCAGATTTTCAGCTTTGATCGCTTACTGTGGCCACAATTTTAATTTGATTGTCAAAATTTCGGTCTTATCTTGTAGCTGTGTGTGTGTAGTTTCCGTCAAGTATAAATTTGTAGTACTTTCTGTGAAAATACTATGCTTTATAGTGTCTAGGAGGCGTGGACATGAATTTTCCCAAAACACGTCCATTTCCCTGGCAGATCACTGGTTTTGATCGCTCACTGTGACCACAGTTTCTATCCGATTTTCAAAATTTTGGTCTCATTATATAGCTATCGTTCTGTTCTTTGCGTCAAATATAAATTTGTAGTGCTTTGCATAAGAAAACTATGCTTTATAAGGGTTGAAATAGGAATACATTAAAAAAAACAAACTTGTCTGCATAAAAAGCCATGTGTGATTTAAAAAATTTTTTTCATTGTTTGTAAGTGATACATGAGTGTAAACAAACATTTCAAAATTAAAGTTGTTTTTCTAAGTGGTCTAATAAGCAAGATAGTATTTTTTTGGGGGGCAGGTTTTGGGAACTTTTTCCCTTTATGGCATTGCTGTGGTTACATTTTCCAACCGATTTTCATTGTTTTGCTATCAATAGATAGGTTAGCGTCTGAATTTTCCAAAAAGTATACATTTGTGGTGTTTTGAAGAAGTTTAAGGGCAGTTTTAGTGGCTGAAAGGCAAAAAATTTGCAAATTTTTACGTGTCACTACCCCAAAACTTTAAATTGATTTTTCTCCCCTTAAACGTGCGAATTTCGGTTTTATAATTTTTAATTTAAAGGCTTAACCCAAACTAGTATTTTCATGGTCGGAAAATATTTTAGGCAAATTATCTAGCATGTAGGAGGCATGTAAATAGCTGTTGCTAAACCACGTGCGTTTTTTGTGCAGATTTTCAGCTTTGATCGCTTACTGTGGCCACAATTTTAATTTGATTGTCAAAATTTCGGTCTTATCTTGTAGCTGTGTGTGTGTAGTTTCCGTCAAGTATAAATTTGTAGTACTTTCTGTGAAAATACTATGCTTTATAGTGTCTAGGAGGCGTGGACATGAATTTTCCCAAAACACGTCCATTTCCCTGGCAGATCACTGGTTTTGATCGCTCACTGTGACCACAGTTTCTATCCGATTTTCAAAATTTTGGTCTCATTATATAGCTATCGTTCTGTTCTTTGCGTCAAATATAAATTTGTAGTGCTTTGCATAAGAAAACTATGCTTTATAAGGGTTGAAATAGGAATACATTAAAAAAAACAAACTTGTCTGCATAAAAAGCCATGTGTGATTTAAAAAATTTTTTTCATTGTTTGTAAGTGATACATGAGTGTAAACAAACATTTCAAAATTAAAGTTGTTTTTCTAAGTGGTCTAATAAGCAAGATAGTATATTTTTGGGGGGCAGGTTTTGGGAACTTTCTCCCTTTATGGCATTGCTGTGGTCACATTTTCCAACCGATTTTCATTGTTTTGCTATCAATAGATAGGTTAGCGTCTGAATTTTTCAAAAAGTATACACTTGTGGTGTTTTGAAGAAGTTTAAGGGCAGTTTTAGTGGCTGAAGGGCAAAAAATTTGCAATTTTTTACGTGTCACTACCCCAAAACTTTAAATTGATTTTTCTCCCCTTAAACGTGCGAATTTCGGTTTTATAATTTCTAATAAGCAAGATAGTATTTTTTTGGGGGGCAGGTTTTGGGAACTTTTTCCCTTTATGGCATTGCTGTGGTCACATTTTCCAACCGATTTTCATTGTTTTGCTATCAATAGATAGGTTAGCGTCTGAATTTTCCAAAAAGTATACATTTGTGGTGTTTTGAAGAAGTTTAAGGGCAGTTTTAGTGGCTGAAAGGCAAAAAATTTGCAAATTTTTACGTGTCACTACCCCATGACTTTAAATTGATTTTTCTCCCCTTAAACGTGCGAATTTCGGTTTTATAATTTTTAATTTAAAGGCTTAACCCAAATTAGTATTTTCATGGTCGGAAAATATTTTAGGCAAATTATCTAGCATGTAGGAGGCATGTAAATAGCTGTTGCTAAACCACGTGCGTTTTTTGTGCAGATTTTCAGCTTTGATCGCTTACTGTGGCCACAATTTTAATTTGATTGTCAAAATTTCGGTCTTATCTTGTAGCTGTGTGTGTGTAGTTTCCGTCAAGTATAAATTTGTAGTACTTTCTGTGAAAATACTATGCTTTATAGTGTCTAGGAGGCGTGGACATGAATTTTCCCAAAACACGTCCATTTCCCTGGCAGATCACTGGTTTTGATCGCTCACTGTGACCACAGTTTCTATCCGATTTTCAAAATTTTGGTCTCATTATATAGCTATCGTTCTGTTCTTTGCGTCAAATATAAATTTGTAGTGCTTTGCATAAGAAAACTATGCTTTATAAGGGTTGAAATAGGAATACATTAAAAAAAACAAACTTGTCTGCATAAAAAGCCATGTGTGATTTAAAAAATTTTTTTCATTGTTTGTAAGTGATACATGAGTGTAAACAAACATTTCAAAATTAAAGTTGTTTTTCTAAGTGGTCTAATAAGCAAGATAGTATATTTTTGGGGGGCAGGTTTTGGGAACTTTTTCCCTTTATGGCATTGCTGTGGTCACATTTTCCAACCGATTTTCATTGTTTTGCTATCAATAGATAGGTTAGCGTCTGAATTTTCCAAAAGTATACATTTGTGGTGTTTTGAAGAAGTTTAAGGGCAGTTTTAGTGGCTGAAAGGCAAAAAATTTGCAAATTTTTACGTGTCACTACCCCAAAACTTTAAATTGATTTTTCTCCCCTTAAACGTGCGAATTTCGGTTTTATAATTTTTAATTTAAAGGCTTAACCCAAACTAGTATTTTCATGGTCGGAAAATATTTTAGGCAAATTATCTAGCATGTAGGAGGCATGTAAATAGCTGTTGCTAAACCACGTGCGTTTTTTGTGCAGATTTTCAGCTTTGATCGTTTACTGTGGCCACAATTTTAATTTGATTGTCAAAATTTCGGTCTTATCTTGTAGCTGTGTGTGTGTAGTTTCCGTCAAGTATAAATTTGTAGTACTTTCTGTGAAAATACTATGCTTTATAGTGTCTAGGAGGCGTGGACATGAATTTTCCCAAAACACGTCCATTTCCCTGGCAGATCACTGGTTTTGATCGCTCACTGTGGCCACAGTTTCTATCCGATTTTCAAAATTTTGGTCTCATTATATAGCTATCGTTCTGTTCTTTGCGTCAAATATAAATTTGTAGTGCTTTGCATAAGAAAACTATGCTTTATAAGGGTTGAAATAGGAATACATTAAAAAAAACAAACTTGTCTGCATAAAAAGCCATGTGTGATTTAAAAAATTTTTTTCATTGTTTGTAAGTGATACATGAGTGTAAACAAACATTTCAAAATTAAAGTTGTTTTTCTAAGTGGTCTAATAAGCAAGATAGTATTTTTTTGGGGGGCAGGTTTTGGGAACTTTTTCCCTTTATGGCATTGCTGTGGTCACATTTTCCAACCGATTTTCATTGTTTTGCTATCAATAGATAGGTTAGCGTCTGAATTTTCCAAAAAGTATACATTTGTGGTGTTTTGAAGAAGTTTAAGGGCAGTTTTAGTGGCTGAAAGGCAAAAAATTTGCAAATTTTTACGTGTCACTACCCCAAAACTTTAAATTGATTTTTCTCCCCTTAAACGTGCGAATTTCGGTTTTATAATTTTTAATTTAAAGGCTTAACCCAAACTAGTATTTTCATGGTCGGAAAATATTTTAGGCAAATTATCTAGCATGTAGGAGGCATGTAAATAGCTGTTGCTAAACCACGTGCGTTTTTTGTGCAGATTTTCAGCTTTGATCGCTTACTGTGGCCACAATTTTAATTTGATTGTCAAAATTTCGGTCTTATCTTGTAGCTGTGTGTGTGTAGTTTCCGTCAAGTATAAATTTGTAGTACTTTCTGTGAAAATACTATGCTTTATAGTGTCTAGGAGGCGTGGACATGAATTTTCCCAAAACACGTCCATTTCCCTGGCAGATCACTGGTTTTGATCGCTCACTGTCACCACAGTTTCTATCCGATTTTCAAAATTTTGGTCTCATTATATAGCTATCGTTCTGTTCTTTGCGTCAAATATAAATTTGTAGTGCTTTGCATAAGAAAACTATGCTTTATAAGGGTTGAAATAGGAATACATTAAAAAAAACAAACTTGTCTGCATAAAAAGCCATGTGTGATTTAAAAAAATTTTTTCATTGTTTGTAAGTGATACATGAGTGTAAACAAACATTTCAAAATTAAAGTTGTTTTTCTAAGTGGTCTAATAAGCAAGATAGTATATTTTTGGGGGGCAGGTTTTGGGAACTTTTTCCCTTTATGGCATTGCTGTGGTCACATTTTCCAACCGATTTTCATTGTTTTGCTATCAATAGATAGGTTAGCGTCTGAATTTTCCAAAAAGTGTACATTTGTGGTGTTTTGAAGAAGTTTAAGGGCAGTTTTAGTGGCTGAAAGGCAAAAAATTTGCAAATTTTTACGTGTCACTACCCCAAAACTTTAAATTGATTTTTCTCCCCTTAAACGTGCGAATTTCGGTTTTATAATTTTTAATTTAAAGGCTTAACCCAAACTAGTATTTTCATGGTCGGAAAATATTTTAGGCAAATTATCTAGCATGTAGGAGGCATGTAAATAGCTGTTGCTAAACCACGTGCGTTTTTTGTGCAGATTTTCAGCTTTGATCGCTTACTGTGGCCACAATTTTAATTTGATTGTCAAAATTTCGGTCTTATCTTGTAGCTGTGTGTGTGTAGTTTCCGTCAAGTATAAATTTGTAGTACTTTCTGTGAAAATACTATGCTTTATAGTGTCTAGGAGGCGTGGACATGAATTTTCCCAAAACACGTCCATTTCCCTGGCAGATCACTGGTTTTGATCGCTCACTGTGACCACAGTTTCTATCCGATTTTCAAAATTTTGGTCTCATTATATAGCTATCGTTCTGTTCTTTGCGTCAAATATAAATTTGTAGTGCTTTGCATAAGAAAACTATGCTTTATAAGGGTTGAAATAGGAATACATTAAAAAAAACAAACTTGTCTGCATAAAAAGCCATGTGTGATTTAAAAAATTTTTTTCATTGTTTGTAAGTGATACATGAGTGTAAACAAACATTTCAAAATTAAAGTTGTTTTTCTAAGTGGTCTAATAAGCAAGATAGTATTTTTTTTGGGGGGCAGGTTTTGGGAACTTTTTCCCTTTATGGCATTGCTGTGGTCACATTTTCCAACCGATTTTCATTGTTTTGCTATCAATAGATAGGTTAGCGTCTGAATTTTCCAAAAAGTATACATTTGTGGTGTTTTGAAGAAGTTTAAGGGCAGTTTTAGTGGCTGAAAGGCAAAAAATTTGCAAATTTTTACGTGTCACTACCCCAAAACTTTAAATTGATTTTTCTCCCCTTAAACGTGCGAATTTCGGTTTTATAATTTTTAATTTAAAGGCTTAACCGAAACTAGTATTTTCATGGTCGGAAAATATTTTAGGCAAATTATCTAGCATGTAGGAGGCATGTAAATAGCTGTTGCTAAACCACGTGCGTTTTTTGTGCAGATTTTCAGCTTTGATCGCTTACTGTGGCCACAATTTTAATTTGATTGTCAAAATTTCGGTCTTATCTTGTAGCTGTGTGTGTGTAGTTTCCGTCAAGTATAAATTTGTAGTACTTTCTGTGAAAATACTATGCTTTATAGTGTCTAGGATGCGTGGACATGAATTTTCCCAAAACACGTCCATTTCCCTGGCAGATCACTGGTTTTGATCGCTCACTGTGACCACAGTTTCTATCCGATTTTCAAAATTTTGGTCTCATTATATAGCTATCGTTCTGTTCTTTGCGTCAAATATAAATTTGTAGTGCTTTGCATAAGAAAACTATGCTTTATAAGGGTTGAAATAGGAATACATTAAAAAAAACAAACTTGTCTGCATAAAAAGCCATGTGCGATTTAAAAAATTTTTTTCATTGTTTGTAAGTGATACATGAGTGTAAAAAAACATTTCAAAATTAAAGTTGTTTTTCTAAGTGGTCTAATAAGCAAGATAGTATTTTTTTGGGGGGCAGGTTTTGGGAACTTTTTCCCTTTATGGCATTGCTGTGGTCACATTTTCCAACCGATTTTCATTGTTTTGCTATCAATAGATAGGTTAGCGTCTGAATTTTCCAAAAAGTATACATTTGTGGTGTTTTGAAGAAGTTTAAGGGCAGTTTTAGTGGCTGAAAGGCAAAAAATTTGCAAATTTTTACGTGTCACTACCCCAAAACTTTAAATTGATTTTTCTCCCCTTAAACGTGCGAATTTCGGTTTTATAATTTTTAATTTAAAGGCTTAACCCAAACTAGTATTTTCATGGTCGGAAAATATTTTAGGCAAATTATCTAGCATGTAGGAGGCATGTAAATAGCTGTTGCTAAACCACGTGCGTTTTTTGTGCAGATTTTCAGCTTTGATCGCTTACTGTGGCCACAATTTTAATTTGATTGTCAAAATTTCGGTCTTATCTTGTAGCTGTGTGTGTGTAGTTTCCGTCAAGTATAAATTTGTAGTACTTTCTGTGAAAATACTATGCTTTATAGTGTCTAGGAGGCGTGGACATGAATTTTCCCAAAACACGTCCATTTCCCTGGCAGATCACTGGTTTTGATCGCTCACTGTGACCACAGTTTCTATCCGATTTTCAAAATTTTGGTCTCATTATATAGCTATCGTTCTGTTCTTTGCGTCAAATATAAATTTGTAGTGCTTTGCATAAGAAAACTATGCTTTATAAGGGTTGAAATAGGAATACATTAAAAAAAACAAACTTGTCTGCATAAAAAGCCATGTGTGATTTAAAAAATTTTTTTCATTGTTTGTAAGTGATACATGAGTGTAAACAAACATTTCAAAATTAAAGTTGTTTTTCTAAGTGGTCTAATAAGCAAGATAGTATATTTTTGGGGGGCAGGTTTTGGGAACTTTTTCCCTTTATGGCATTGCTGTGGTCACATTTTCCAACCGATTTTCATTGTTTTGCTATCAATAGATAGGTTAGCGTCTGAATTTTCCAAAAAGTATACATTTGTGGTGTTTTGAAGAAGTTTAAGGGCAGTTTTAGTGGCTGAAAGGCAAAAAATTTGCAAATTTTTACGTGTCACTACCCCAAAACTTTAAATTGATTTTTCTCCCCTTAAACGTGCGAATTTCGGTTTTATAATTTTTAATTTAAAGGCTTAACCCAAACTAGTATCTTCATGGTCGGAAAATATTTTAGGCAAATTATCTAGCATGTAGGAGGCATGTAAATAGCTGTTGCTAAACCACGTGCGTTTTTTGTGCAGATTTTCAGCTTTGATCGCTTACTGTGGCCACAATTTTAATTTGATTGTCAAAATTTCGGTCTTATCTTGTAGCTGTGTGTGTGTAGTTTCCGTCAAGTATAAATTTGTAGTACTTTCTGTGAAAATACTATGCTTTATAGTGTCTAGGATGCGTGGACATGAATTTTCCCAAAACACGTCCATTTCCCTGGCAGATCACTGGTTTTGATCGCTCACTGTGACCACAGTTTCTATCCGATTTTCAAAATTTTGGTCTCATTATATAGCTATCGTTCTGTTCTTTGCGTCAAATATAAATTTGTAGTGCTTTGCATAAGAAAACTATGCTTTATAAGGGTTGAAATAGGAATACATTAAAAAAAACAAACTTGTCTGCATAAAAAGCCATGTGCGATTTAAAAAATTTTTTTCATTGTTTGTAAGTGATACATGAGTGTAAAAAAACATTTCAAAATTAAAGTTGTTTTTCTAAGTGGTCTAATAAGCAAGATAGTATATTTTTGGGGGGCAGGTTTTGGGAACTTTTTCCCTTTATGGCATTGCTGTGGTCACATTTTCCAACCGATTTTCATTGTTTTGCTATCAATAGATAGGTTAGCGTCTGAATTTTCCAAAAAGTATACATTTGTGGTGTTTTGAAGAAGTTTAAGGGCAGTTTTAGTGGCTGAAAGGCAAAAAATTTGCAAATTTTTACGTGTCACTACCCCAAAACTTTAAATTGATTTTTCTCCCCTTAAACGTGCGAATTTCGGTTTTATAATTTTTAATTTAAAGGCTTAACCCAAACTAGTATTTTCATGGTCGGAAAATATTTTAGGCAAATTATCTAGCATGTAGGAGGCATGTAAATAGCTGTTGCTAAACCACGTGCGTTTTTTGTGCAGATTTTCAGCTTTGATCGCTTACTGTGGCCACAATTTTAATTTGATTGTCAAAATTTCGGTCTTATCTTGTAGCTGTGTGTGTGTAGTTTCCGTCAAGTATAAATTTGTAGTACTTTCTGTGAAAATACTATGCTTTATAGTGTCTAGGAGGCGTGGACATGAATTTTCCCAAAACACGTCCATTTCCCTGGCAGATCACTGGTTTTGATCGCTCACTGTGACCACAGTTTCTATCCGATTTTCAAAATTTTGGTCTCATTATATAGCTATCGTTCTATTCTTTGCGTCAAATATAAATTTGTAGTGCTTTGCATAAGAAAACTATGCTTTATAAGGGTTGAAATAGGAATACATTAAAAAAAACAAACTTGTCTGCATAAAAAGCCATGTGTGATTTAAAAAATTTTTTTCATTGTTTGTAAGTGATACATGAGTGTAAACAAACATTTCAAAATTAAAGTTGTTTTTCTAAGTGGTCTAATAAGCAAGATAGTATTTTTTTGGGGGGCAGGTTTTGGGAACTTTTTCCCTTTATGGCATTGCTGTGGTCACATTTTCCAACCGATTTTCATTGTTTTGCTATCAATAGATAGGTTAGCGTCTGAATTTTCCAAAAAGTATACATTTGTGGTGTTTTGAAGAAGTTTAAGGGCAGTTTTAGTGGCTGAAAGGCAAAAAATTTGCAAATTTTTACGTGTCACTACCCCAAAACTTTAAATTGATTTTTCTCCCCTTAAACGTGCGAATTTCGGTTTTATAATTTTTAATTTAAAGGCTTAACCCAAACTAGTATTTTCATGGTCGGAAAATATTTTAGGCAAATTATCTAGCATGTAGGAGGCATGTAAATAGCTGTTGCTAAACCACGTGCGTTTTTTGTGCAGATTTTCAGCTTTGATCGCTTACTGTGGCCACAATTTTAATTTGATTGTCAAAATTTTGGTCTTATCTTGTAACTGTGTGTGTGTAGTTTCCGTCAAGTATAAATTTGTAGTACTTTCTGTGAAAATACTATGCTTTATAGTGTCTAGGAGGCGTGGACATGAATTTTCCCAAAACACGTCCATTTCCCTGGCAGATCACTGGTTTTGATCGCTCACTGTGACCACAGTTTCTATCCGATTTTCAAAATTTTGGTCTCATTATATAGCTATCGTTCTGTTCTTTGCGTCAAATATAAATTTGTAGTGCTTTGCATAAGAAAACTATGCTTTATAAGGGTTGAAATAGGAATAAATTAAAAAAAACAAACTTGTCTGCATAAAAAGCCATGTGTGATTTAAAAAATTTTTTTCATTGTTTGTAAGTGATACATGAGTGTAAACAAACATTTCAAAATTAAAGTTGTTTTTCTAAGTGGTCTAATAAGCAAGATAGTATATTTTTGGGGGGCAGGTTTTGGGAACTTTTTCCCTTTATGGCATTGCTGTGGTCACATTTTCCAACCGATTTTCATTGTTTTGCTATCAATAGATAGGTTAGCGTCTGAATTTTCCAAAAAATATACATTTGTGGTGTTTTGAAGAAGTTTAAGGGCAGTTTTAGTGGCTGAAAGGCAAAAAATTTGCAAATTTTTACGTGTCACTACCCCAAAACTTTAAATTGATTTTTCTCCCCTTAAACGTGCGAATTTCGGTTTTATAATTTTTAATTTAAAGGCTTAACCCAAACTAGTATTTTCATGGTCGGAAAATATTTTAGGCAAATTATCTAGCATGTAGGAGGCATGTAAATAACTGTTGCTAAACCACGTGCGTTTTTGTGCAGATTTTCAGCTTTGATCGCTTACTGTGGCCACAATTTTAATTTGATTGTCAAAATTTCGGTCTTATCTTGTAGCTGTGTGTGTGTAGTTTCCGTCAAGTATAAATTTGTAGTACTTTCTGTGAAAATACTATGCTTTATAGTGTCTAGGAGGCGTAGACATGAATTTTCCCAAAACACGTCCATTTCCCTGGCAGATTACTGGTTTTGATCGCTCACTGTGACCACAGTTTCTATCCGATTTTCAAAATTTTGGTCTCATTATACAGCTATCGTTCTGTTCTTTGCGTCAAATATAAATTTGTAGTGCTTTGCATAAGAAAACTATGCTTTATAAGGGTTGAAATAGGAATACATTAAAAAAAACAAACTTGTCTGCATAAAAAGCCATGTGTGATTTAAAAAATTTTTTTCATTGTTTGTAAGTGATACATGAGTGTAAACAAACATTTCAAAATTAAAGTTGTTTTTCTAAGTGGTCTAATAAGCAAGATAGTATATTTTTGGGGGGCAGGTTTTGGGAACTTTTTCCCTTTATGGCATTGCTGTGGTCACATTTTCCAACCGATTTTCATTGTTTTGCTATCAATAGATAGGTTAGCGTCTGAATTTTCCAAAAAGTATACATTTGTGGTGTTTTGAAGAAGTTTAAGGGCAGTTTTAGTGGCTGAAAGGCAAAAAATTTGCAAATTTTTACGTGTCACTACCCCAAAACTTTAAATTGATTTTTCTCCCCTTAAACGTGCGAATTTCGGTTTTATAATTTTTAATTTAAAGGCTTAACCCAAACTAGTATTTTCATGGTCGGAAAATATTTTAGGCAAATTATCTAGCATGTAGGAGGCATGTAAATAGCTGTTGCTAAACCACGTGCGTTTTTGTGCAGATTTTCAGCTTTGATCGCTTACTGTGGCCACAATTTTAATTTGATTGTCAAAATTTCGGTCTTATCTTGTAGCTGTGTGTGTGTAGTTTCCGTCAAGTATAAATTTGTAGTACTTTCTGTGAAAATACTATGCTTTATAGTGTCTAGGAGGCGTAGACATGAATTTTCCCAAAACACGTCCATTTCCCTGGCAGATTACTGGTTTTGATCGCTCACTGTGACCACAGTTTCTATCCGATTTTCAAAATTTTGGTCTCATTATATAGCTATCGTTCTGTTCTTTGCGTCAAATATAAATTTGTAGTGCTTTGCATGAGAAAACTATGCTTTATAAGGGTTGAAATAGGAATACATTAAAAAAAACAAACTTGTCTGCATAAAAAGCCATGTGTGATTTAAAAAATTTTTTTCATTGCTTGTAAGTGATACATGAGTGTAAACAAACATTTCAAAATTAAAGTTGTTTTTCTAAGTGGTCTAATAAGCAAGATAGTATATTTTTGGGGGGCAGGTTTTGGGAACTTTTTCCCTTTATGGCATTGCTGTGGTCACATTTTCCAACCGATTTTCATTGTTTTGCTATCAATAGATAGGTTAGCGTCTGAATTTTCCAAAAAGTATACATTTGTGGTGTTTTGAAGAAGTTTAAGGGCAGTTTTAGTGGCTGAAAGGCAAAAAATTTGCAAATTTTTACGTGTCACTACCCCAAAACTTTAAATTGATTTTTCTCCCCTTAAACGTGCGAATTTCGGTTTTATAATTTTTAATTTAAAGGCTTAACCCAAGCTAGTATTTTCATGGTCGGAAAATATTTTAGGCAAATTATCTAGCATGTAGGAGGCATGTAAATAGCTGTTGCTAAACCACGTGCGTTTTTTGTGCAGATTTTCAGCTTTGATCGCTTACTGTGGCCACAATTTTAATTTGATTGTCAAAATTGCGGTCTTATCTTGTAGCTGTGTGTGTGTAGTTTCCGTCAAGTATAAATTTGTAGTACTTTCTGTGAAAATACTATGCTTTATAGTGTCTAGGAGGCGTGGACATGAATTTTCCCAAAACACGTCCATTTCCCTGGCAGATCACTGGTTTTGATCGCTCACTGTGACCACAGTTTCTATCCGATTTTCAAAATTTTGGTCTCATTATATAGCTATCGTTCTGTTCTTTGCGTCAAATATAAATTTGTAGTGCTTTGCATAAGAAAACTATGCTTTATAAGGGTTGAAATAGGAATACATTAAAAAAAACAAACTTGTCTGCATAAAAAGCCATGTGTGATTTAAAAAATTTTTTTCATTGTTTGTAAGTGATACATGAGTGTAAACAAACATTTCAAAATTAAAGTTGTTTTTCTAAGTGGTCTAATAAGCAAGATAGTATTTTTTTGGGGGGCAGGTTTTGGGAACTTTTTCCCTTTATGGCATTGCTGTGGTCACATTTTCCAACCGATTTTCATTGTTTTGCTATCAATAGATAGGTTAGCGTCTGAATTTTCCAAAAATTATACATTTGTGGTGTTTTGAAGAAGTTTAAGGGCAGTTTTAGTGGCTGAAAGGCAAAAAATTTGCAAATTTTTACGTGTCACTACCCCAAAACTTTAAATTGATTTTTCTCCCCTTAAACGTGCGAATTTCGGTTTTATAATTTTTAATTTAAAGGCTTAACCCAAACTAGTATTTTCATGGTCGGAAAATATTTTAGGCAAATTATCCAGCATGTAGGAGGCATGTAAATAGCTGTTGCTAAACCACGTGCGTTTTTTATGCAGATTTTCAGCTTTGATCGCTTACTGTGGCCACAATTTTAATTTGATTGTCATAATTTCGGTCTTATCTTGTAGCTGTGTGTGTGTAGTTTCCGTCAAGTATAAATTTGTAGTACTTTCTGTGAAAATACTATGCTTTATAGTGTCTAGGAGGCGTGGACATGAATTTTCCCAAAACACGTCCATTTCCCTGGCAGATCACTGGTTTTGATCGCTCACTGTGACCACAGTTTCTATCCAATTTTCAAAATTTTGGTCTCATTATATAGCTATCGTTCTGTTCTTTGCGTCAAATATAAATTTGTAGTGCTTTGCAAAAGAAAACTATGCTTTATAAGGGTTGAAATAGGAATACATTAAAAAAAACAAACTTGTCTGCATAAAAAGCCATGTGTGATTTAAAAAATTTTTTTCATTGTTTGTAAGTGATACATGAGTGTAAACAAACATTTCAAAATTAAAGTTGTTTTTCTAAGTGGTCTAATAAGCAAGATAGTATTTTTTTGGGGGGCAGGTTTTGGGAACTTTTTCCCTTTATGGCATTGCTGTGGTCACATTTTCCAACCGATTTTCATTGTTTTGCTATCAATAGATAGGTTAGCGTCTGATTTTTCCAAAAAGTATACATTTGTGGTGTTTTGAAGAAGTTTAAGGGCAGTTTTAGTGGCTGAAAGGCAAAAAATTTGCAAATTTTTACGTGTCACTACCCCAAAACTTTAAATTGATTTTTCTCCCCTTAAACGTGCGAATTTCGGTTTTATAATTTTTAATTTAAAGGCTTAACCCAAACTAGTATTTTCATGGTCGGAAAATATTTTAGGCAAATTATCTAGCATGTAGGAGGCATGTAAATAGCTGTTGCTAAACCACGTGCGTTTTTGTGCAGATTTTCAGCTTTGATCGCTTACTGTGGCCACAATTTTAATTTGATTGGCAAAATTTCGGTCTTATCTTGTAGCTGTGTGTGTGTAGTTTCCGTCAAGTATAAATTTGTAGTACTTTCTGTGAAAATACTATGCTTTATAGTGTCTAGGAGGCGTAGACATGAATTTTCCCAAAACACGTCCATTTCCCTGGCAGATTACTGGTTTTGATCGCTCACTGTGACCACAGTTTCTATCCGATTTTCAAAATTTTGGTCTCATTATATAGCTATCGTTCTGTTCTTTGCGTCAAATATAAATTTGTAGTGCTTTGCATGAGAAAACTATGCTTTATAAGGGTTGAAATAGGAATACATTAAAAAAAACAAACTTGTCTGCATAAAAAGCCATGTGTGATTTAAAAAATTTTTTTCATTGTTTGTAAGTGATACATGAGTGTAAACAAACATTTCAAAATTAAAGTTGTTTTTCTAAGTGGTCTAATAAGCAAGATAGTATATTTTTGGGGGGCAGGTTTTGGGAACTTTTTCCCTTTATGGCATTGCTGTGGTCACATTTTCCAACCGATTTTCATTGTTTTGCTATCAATAGATAGGTTAGCGTCTGAATTTTCCAAAAAGTATACATTTGTGGTGTTTTGAAGAAGTTTAAGGGCAGTTTTAGTGGCTGAAAGGCAAAAAATTTGCAAATTTTTACGTGTCACTACCCCAAAACTTTAAATTGATTTTTCTCCCCTTAAACGTGCGAATTTCGGTTTTATAATTTTTAATTTAAAGGCTTAACCCAAACTAGTATTTTCATGGTCGGAAAATATTTTAGGCAAATTATCTAGCATGTAGGAGGCATGTAAATAGCTGTTGCTAAACCACGTGCGTTTTTTGTGCAGATTTTCAGCTTTGATCGCTTACTGTGGCCACAATTTTAATTTGATTGTCAAAATTTCGGTCTTATCTTGTAGCTGTGTGTGTGTAGTTTCCGTCAAGTATAAATTTGTAGTACTTTCTGTGAAAATACTATGCTTTATAGTGTCTAGGAGGCGTGGACATGAATTTTCCCAAAACACGTCCATTTCCCTGGCAGATCACTGGTTTTGATCGCTCACTGTGACCACAGTTTCTATCCGATTTTCAAAATTTTGGTCTCATTATATAGCTAT
This sequence comes from Odontomyia ornata, assembly GCA_963969285.1. Classification (NCBI taxonomy): domain Eukaryota; kingdom Metazoa; phylum Arthropoda; class Insecta; order Diptera; family Stratiomyidae; genus Odontomyia; species Odontomyia ornata. The sequence goes on from OZ017740.1 coordinate 85,438,936, forward strand.
CGTTCTGTTCTTTGCGTCAAATATAAATTTGTAGTGCTTTGCATAAGAAAACTATGCTTTATAAGGGTTGAAATAGGAATACATTAAAAAAAACAAACTTGTCTGCATAAAAAGCCATGTGTGATTTAAAAAATTTTTTTCATTGTTTGTAAGTGATACATGAGTGTAAACAAACATTTCAAAATTAAAGTTGTTTTTCTAAGTGGTCTAATAAGCAAGATAGTATATTTTTGGGGGGAAGGTTTTGGGAACTTTTTCCCTTTATGGCATTGCTGTGGTCACATTTTCCAACCGATTTTCATTGTTTTGCTATCAATAGATAGGTTAGCGTCTGAATTTTCCAAAAAGTATACATTTGTGGTGTTTTGAAGAAGTTTAAGGGCAGTTTTAGTGGCTGAAAGGCAAAAAATTTGCAAATTTTTACGTGTCACTACCCCAAAACTTTAAATTGATTTTTCTCCCCTTAAACGTGCGAATTTCGGTTTTATAATTTTTAATTTAAAGGCTTAACCCGAACTAGTATTTTCATGGTCGGAAAATATTTTAGGCAAATTATCTAGCATGTAGGAGGCATGTAAATAGCTGTTGCTAAACCACGTGCGTTTTTTGTGCAGATTTTCAGCTTTGATCGCTTACTGTGGCCACAATTTTAATTTGATTGTCAAAATTTCGGTCTTATCTTGTAGCTGTGTGTGTGTAGTTTCCGTCAAGTATAAATTTGTAGTACTTTCTGTGAAAATACTATGCTTTATAGTGTCTAGGAGGCGTGGACATGAATTTTCCCAAAACACGTCCATTTCCCTGGCAGATCACTGGTTTTGATCGCTCACTGTGACCACAGTTTCTATCCGATTTTCAAAATTTTGGTCTCATTATATAGCTATCGTTCTGTTCTTTGCGTCAAATATAAATTTGTAGTGCTTTGCATAAGAAAACTATGCTTTATAAGGGTTGAAATAGGAATACATTAAAAAAAACAAACTTGTCTGCATAAAAAGCCATGTGTGATTTAAAAAATTTTTTTCATTGTTTGTAAGTGATACATGAGTGTAAACAAACATTTCAAAATTAAAGTTGTTTTTCTAAGTGGTCTAATAAGCAAGATAGTATATTTTTGGGGGGCAGGTTTTGGGAACTTTTTCCCTTTATGGCATTGCTGTGGTCACATTTTCCAACCGATTTTCATTGTTTTGCTATCAATAGATAGGTTAGCGTCTGAATTTTCCAAAAAGTATACATTTGTGGTGTTTTGAAGAAGTTTAAGGGCAGTTTTAGTGGCTGAAAGGCAAAAAATTTGCAAATTTTTACGTGTCACTATCCCAAAACTTTAAATTGATTTTTCTCCCCTTAAACATGCGAATTTCGGTTTTATAATTTTTAATTTAAAGGCTTAACCCAAGCTAGTATTTTCATGGTCGGAAAATATTTTAGGCAAATTATCTAGCATGTAGGAGGCATGTAAATAGCTGTTGCTAAACCACGTGCGTTTTTTGTGCAGATTTTCAGCTTTGATCGCTTACTGTGGCCACAATTTTAATTTGATTGTCAAAATTTCGGTCTTATCTTGTAGCTGTGTGTGTGTAGTTTCCGTCAAGTATAAATTTGTAGTACTTTCTGTGAAAATACTATGCTTTATAGTGTCTAGGAGGCGTGGACATGAATTTTCCCAAAACACGTCCATTTCCCTGGCAGATCACTGGTTTTGATCGCTCACTGTGACCACAGTTTCTATCCGATTTTCAAAATTTTGGTCTCATTATATAGCTATCGTTCTGTTCTTTGCGTCAAATATAAATTTGTAGTGCTTTGCATAAGAAAACTATGCTTTATAAGGGTTGAAATAGGAATACATTAAAAAAAACAAACTTGTCTGCATAAAAAGCCATGTGTGATTTAAAAAATTTTTTTCGTTGTTTGTAAGTGATACATGAGTGTAAAAAAACATTTCAAAATTAAAGTTGTTTTTCTAAGTGGTCTAATAAGCAAGATAGTATTTTTTTGGGGGGCAGGTTTTGGGAACTTTTTCCCTTTATGGCATTGCTGTGGTCACATTTTCCAACCGATTTTCATTGTTTTGCTATCAATAGATAGGTTAGCGTCTGAATTTTCCAAAAAGTATACATTTGTGGTGTTTTGAAGAAGTTTAAGGGCAGTTTTAGTGGCTGAAAGGCAAAAAATTTGCAAATTTTTACGTGTCACTACCCCAAAACTTTAAATTGATTTTTCTCCCCTGAAACGTGCGAATTTCGGTTTTATAATTTTTAATTTAAAGGCTTAACCCAAACTAGTATTTTCATGGTCGGAAAATATTTTAGGCAAATTATCTAGCATGTAGGAGGCATGTAAATAGCTGTTGCTAAACCACGTGCGTTTTTTGTGCAGATTTTCAGCTTTGATCGCTTACTGTGGCCACAATTTTAATTTGATTGTCAAAATTTCGGTCTTATCTTGTAGCTGTGTGTGTGTAGTTTCCGTCAAGTATAAATTTGTAGTACTTTCTGTGAAAATACTATGCTTTATAGTGTCTAGGAGGCGTGGACATGAATTTTCCCAAAACACGTCCATTTCCCTGGCAGATCACTGGTTTTGATCGCTCACTGTGACCACAGTTTCTATCCGATTTTCAAAATTTTGGTCTCATTATATAGCTATCGTTCTGTTCTTTGCGTCAAATATAAATTTGTAGTGCTTTGCATAAGAAAACTATGCTTTATAAGGGTTGAAATAGGAATACATTAAAAAAAACAAACTTGTCTGCATAAAAAGCCATGTGTGATTTAAAAAATTTTTTTCATTGTTTGTAAGTGATACATGAGTGTAAACAAACATTTCAAAATTAAAGTTGTTTTTCTAAGTGGTCTAATAAGCAAGATAGTATTTTTTTGGGGGGCAGGTTTTGGGAACTTTTTCCCTTTATGGCATTGCTGTGGTCACATTTTCCAACCGATTTTCATTGTTTTGCTATCAATAGATAGGTTAGCGTCTGAATTTTCCAAAAAGTATACATTTGTGGTGTTTTGAAGAAGTTTAAGGGCAGTTTTAGTGGCTGAAAGGCAAAAAATTTGCAAATTTTTACGTGTCACTACCCCAAAACTTTAAATTGATTTTTCTCCCCTTAAACGTGCGAATTTCGGTTTTATAATTTTTAATTTAAAGGCTTAACCCAAACAAGTATTTTCATGGTCGGAAAATATTTTAGGCAAATTATCTAGCATGTAGGAGGCATGTAAATAGCTGTTGCTAAACCACGTGCGTTTTTTGTGCAGATTTTCAGCTTTGATCGCTTACTGTGGCCACAATTTTAATTTGATTGTCAAAATTTCGGTCTTATCTTGTAGCTGTGTGTGTGTAGTTTCCGTCAAGTATAAATTTGTAGTACTTTCTGTGAAAATACTATGCTTTATAGTGTCTAGGAGGCGTGGACATGAATTTTCCCAAAACACGTCCATTTCCCTGGCAGATCACTGGTTTTGATCGCTCACTGTGACCACAGTTTCTATCCGATTTTCAAAATTTTGGTCTCATTATATAGCTATCGTTCTGTTCTTTGCGTCAAATATAAATTTGTAGTGCTTTGCATAAGAAAACTATGCTTTATAAGGGTTGAAATAGGAATACATTAAAAAAAACAAACTTGTCTGCATAAAAAGCCATGTGTGATTTAAAAAATTTTTTTCATTGTTTGTAAGTGATACATGAGTGTAAACAAACATTTCAAAATTAAAGTTGTTTTTCTAAGTGGTCTAATAAGCAAGATAGTATATTTTTGGGGGGCAGGTTTTGGGAACTTTTTCCCTTTATGGCATTGCTGTGGTCACATTTTCCAACCGATTTTCATTGTTTTGCTATCAATAGATAGGTTAGCGTCTGAATTTTCCAAAAAGTATACATTTGTGGTGTTTTGAAGAAGTTTAAGGGCAGTTTTAGTGGCTGAAAGGCAAAAAATTTGCAAATTTTTACGTGTCACTACCCCAAAACTTTAAATTGATTTTTCTCCCCTTAAACGTGCGAATTTCGGTTTTATAATTTTTAATTTAAAGGCTTAACCCAAACTAGTATTTTCATGGTCGGAAAATATTTTAGGCAAATTATCTAGCATGTAGGAGGCATGTAAATAGCTGTTGCTAAACCACGTGCGTTTTTTGTGCAGATTTTCAGCTTTGATCGCTTACTGTGGCCACAATTTTAATTTGATTGTCAAAATTTCGGTCTTATCTTGTAGCTGTGTGTGTGTAGTTTCCGTCAAGTATAAATTTGTAGTACTTTCTGTGAAAATACTATGCTTTATAGTGTCTAGGAGGCGTGGACATGAATTTTCCCAAAACACGTCCATTTCCCTGGCAGATCACTGGTTTTGATCGCTCACTGTGACCACAGTTTCTATCCGATTTTCAAAATTTTGGTCTCATTATATAGCTATCGTTCTGTTCTTTGCGTCAAATATAAATTTGTAGTGCTTTGCATGAGAAAACTATGCTTTATAAGGGTTGAAATAGGAATACATTAAAAAAAACAAACTTGTCTGCATAAAAAGCCATGTGTGATTTAAAAAATTTTTTTCATTGTTTGTAAGTGATACATGAGTGTGAACAAACATTTCAAAATTAAAGTTGTTTTTCTAAGTGGTCTAATAAGCAAGATAGTATTTTTTTGGGGGGCAGGTTTTGGGAACTTTTTCCCTTTATGGCATTGCTGTGGTCACATTTTCCAACCGATTTTCATTGTTTTGCTATCAATAGATAGGTTAGCGTCTGAATTTTCCAAAAAGTATACATTTGTGGTGTTTTGAAGAAGTTTAAGGGCAGTTTTAGTGGCTGAAAGGCAAAAAATTTGCAAATTTTTACGTGTCACTACCCCAAAACTTTAAATTGATTTTTCTCCCCTTAAACGTGCGAATTTCGGTTTTATAATTTTTAATTTAAAGGCTTAACCCAAACTAGTATTTTCATGGTCGGAAAATATTTTAGGCAAATTATCTAGCATGTAGGAGGCATGTAAATAGCTGTTGCTAAACCACGTGCGTTTTTTGTGCAGATTTTCAGCTTTGATCGCTTACTGTGGCCACAATTTTAATTTGATTGTCAAAATTTCGGTCTTATCTTGTAGCTGTGTGTGTGTAGTTTCCGTCAAGTATAAATTTGTAGTACTTTCTGTGAAAATACTATGCTTTATAGTGTCTAGGAGGCGTGGACATGAATTTTCCCAAAACACGTCCATTTCCCTGGCAGATCACTGGTTTTGATCGCTCACTGTGACCACAGTTTCTATCCGATTTTCAAAATTTTGGTCTCATTATATAGCTATCGTTCTGTTCTTTGCGTCAAATATAAATTTGTAGTGCTTTGCATAAGAAAACTATGCTTTATAAGGGTTGAAATAGGAATACATTAAAAAAAACAAACTTGTCTGCATAAAAAGCCATGTGTGATTTAAAAAATTTTTTTCATTGTTTGTAAGTGATACATGAGTGTAAAAAAACATTTCAAAATTAAAGTTGTTTTTCTAAGTGGTCTAATAAGCAAGATAGTATTTTTTTGGGGGGCAGGTTTTGGGAACTTTTTCCCTTTATGGCATTGCTGTGGTCACATTTTCCAACCGATTTTCATTGTTTTGCTATCAATAGATAGGTTAGCGTCTGAATTTTCCAAAAAGTATACATTTGTGGTGTTTTGAAGAAGTTTAAGGGCAGTTTTAGTGGCTGAAAGGCAAAAAATTTGCAAATTTTTACGTGTCACTACCCCAAAACTTTAAATTGATTTTTCTCCCCTTAAACGTGCGAATTTCGGTTTTATAATTTTTAATTTAAAGGCTTAACCCAAACTAGTATTTTCATGGTCGGAAAATATTTTAGGCAAATTATCTAGCATGTAGGAGGCATGTAAATAGCTGTTGCTAAACCACGTGCGTTTTTTGTGCAGATTTTCAGCTTTGATCGCTTACTGTGGCCACAATTTTAATTTGATTGTCAAAATTTCAGTCTTATCTTGTAGCTGTGTGTGTGTAGTTTCCGTCAAGTATAAATTTGTAGTACTTTCTGTGAAAATACTATGCTTTATAGTGTCTAGGAGGCGTGGACATGAATTTTCCCAAAACACGTCCATTTCCCTGGCAGATCACTGGTTTTGATCGCTCACTGTGACCACAGTTTCTATCCGATTTTCAAAATTTTGGTCTCATTATATAGCTATCGTTCTGTTCTTTGCGTCAAATATAAATTTGTAGTGCTTTGCATAAGAAAACTATGCTTTATAAGGGTTGAAATAGGAATACATTAAAAAAAACAAACTTGTCTGCATAAAAAGCCATGTGTGATTTAAAAAATTTTTTTCATTGTTTGTAAGTGATACATGAGTGTAAACAAACATTTCAAAATTAAAGTTGTTTTTCTAAGTGGTCTAATAAGCAAGATAGTATATTTTTGGGGGGCAGGTTTTGGGAACTTTTTCCCTTTATGGCATTGCTGTGGTCACATTTTCCAACCGATTTTCATTGTTTTGCTATCAATAGATAGGTTAGCGTCTGAATTTTCCAAAAAGTATACATTTGTGGTGTTTTGAAGAAGTTTAAGGGCAGTTTTAGTGGCTGAAAGGCAAAAAATTTGCAAATTTTTACGTGTCACTACCCCAAAACTTTAAATTGATTTTTCTCCCCTTAAACGTGCGAATTTCGGTTTTATAATTTTTAATTTAAAGGCTTAACCCAAACTAGTATTTTCATGGTCGGAAAATATTTTAGGCAAATTATCTAGCATGTAGGAGGCATGTAAATAGCTGTTGCTAAACCACGTGCGTTTTTTGTGCAGATTTTCAGCTTTGATCGCTTACTGTGGCCACAATTTTAATTTGATTGTCAAAATTTCGGTCTTATCTTGTAGCTGTGTGTGTGTAGTTTCCGTCAAGTATAAATTTGTAGTACTTTCTGTGAAAATACTATGCTTTATAGTGTCTAGGAGGCGTGGACATGAATTTTCCCAAAACACGTCCATTTCCCTGGCAGATCACTGGTTTTGATCGCTCACTGTGACCACAGTTTCTATCCGATTTTCAAAATTTTGGTCTCATTATATAGCTATCGTTCTGTTCTTTGCGTCAAATATAAATTTGTAGTGCTTTGCATAAGAAAACTATGCTTTATAAGGGTTGAAATAGGAATACATTAAAAAAAACAAACTTGTCTGCATAAAAAGCCATGTGTGATTTAAAAAATTTTTTTCATTGTTTGTAAGTGATACATGAGTGTAAACAAACATTTCAAAATTAAAGTTGTTTTTCTAAGTGGTCTAATAAGCAAGATAGTATATTTTTGGGGGGAAGGTTTTGGGAACTTTTTCCCTTTATGGCATTGCTGTGGTCACATTTTCCAACCGATTTTCATTGTTTTGCTATCAATAGATAGGTTAGCGTCTGAATTTTCCAAAAAGTATACATTTGTGGTGTTTTGAAGAAGTTTAAGGGCAGTTTTAGTGGCTGAAAGGCAAAAAATTTGCAAATTTTTACGTGTCACTACCCCAAAACTTTAAATTGATTTTTCTCCCCTTAAACGTGCGAATTTCGGTTTTATAATTTTTAATTTAAAGGCTTAACCCAAACTAGTATTTTCATGGTCGGAAAATATTTTAGGCAAATTATCTAGCATGTAGGAGGCATGTAAATAGCTGTTGCTAAGCCACGTGCGTTTTTTGTGCAGATTTTCAGCTTTGATCGCTTACTGTGGCCACAATTTTAATTTGATTGTCAAAATTTCGGTCTTATCTTGTAGCTGTGTGTGTGTAGTTTCCGTCAAGTATAAATTTGTAGTACTTTCTGTGAAAATACTATGCTTTATAGTGTCTAGGAGGCGTGGACATGAATTTTCCCAAAACACGTCCATTTCCCTGGCAGATCACTGGTTTTGATCGCTCACTGTGACCACAGTTTCTATCCGATTTTCAAAATTTTGGTCTCATTATATAGCTATCGTTCTGTTCTTTGCGTCAAATATAAATTTGTAGTGCTTTGCATAAGAAAACTATGCTTTATAAGGGTTGAAATAGGAATACATTAAAAAAAACAAACTTGTCTGCATAAAAAGCCATGTGTGATTTAAAAAATTTTTTTCATTGTTTGTAAGTGATACATGAGTGTAAACAAACATTTCAAAATTAAAGTTGTTTTTCTAAGTGGTCTAATAAGCAAGATAGTATTTTTTTGGGGGGCAGGTTTTGGGAACTTTTTCCCTTTATGGCATTGCTGTGGTCACATTTTCCAACCGATTTTCATTGTTTTGCTATCAATAGATAGGTTAGCGTCTGAATTTTCCAAAAAGTATACATTTGTGGTGTTTTGAAGAAGTTTAAGGGCAGTTTTAGTGGCTGAAAGGCAAAAAATTTGCAAATTTTTACGTGTCACTACCCCAAAACTTTAAATTGATTTTTCTCCCCTTAAACGTGCGAATTTCGGTTTTATAATTTTTAATTTAAAGGCTTAACCCAAACTAGTATTTTCATGGTCGGAAAATATTTTAGGCAAATTATCTAGCATGTAGGAGGCATGTAAATAGCTGTTGCTAAACCACGTGCGTTTTTTGTGCAGATTTTCAGCTTTGATCGCTTACTGTGGCCACAATTTTAATTTGATTGTCAAAATTTCGGTCTTATCTTGTAGCTGTGTGTGTGTAGTTTCCGTCAAGTATAAATTTGTAGTACTTTCTGTGAAAATACTATGCTTTATAGTGTCTAGGAGGCGTGGACATGAATTTTCCCAAAACACGTCCATTTCCCTGGCAGATCACTGGTTTTGATCGCTCACTGTGACCACAGTTTCTATCCGATTTTCAAAATTTTGGTCTCATTATATAGCTATCGTTCTGTTCTTTGCGTCAAATATAAATTTGTAGTGCTTTGCATAAGAAAACTATGCTTTATAAGGGTTGAAATAGGAATACATTAAAAAAAACAAACTTGTCTGCATAAAAAGCCATGTGTGATTTAAAAAATTTTTTTCATTGTTTGTAAGTGATACATGAGTGTAAACAAACATTTCAAAATTAAAGTTGTTTTTCTAAGTGGTCTAATAAGCAAGATAGTATATTTTTGGGGGGCAGGTTTTGGGAACTTTTTCCCTTTATGGCATTGCTGTGGTCACATTTTCCAACCGATTTTCATTGTTTTGCTATCAATAGATAGGTTAGCGTCTGAATTTTCCAAAAAGTATACATTTGTGGTGTTTTGAAGAAGTTTAAGGGCAGTTTTAGTGGCTGAAAGGCAAAAAATTTGCAAATTTTTACGTGTCACTATCCCAAAACTTTAAATTGATTTTTCTCCCCTTAAACGTGCGAATTTCGGTTTTATAATTTTTAATTTGAAGGCTTAACCCAAACTAGTATTTTCATGGTCGGAAAATATTTTAGGCAAATTATCTAGCATGTAGGAGGCATGTAAATAGCTGTTGCTAAACCACGTGCGTTTTTTGTGCAGATTTTCAGCTTTGATCGCTTACTGTGGCCACAATTTTAATTTGATTGTCAAAATTTTGGTCTTATCTTGTAGCTGTGTGTGTGTAGTTTCCGTCAAGTATAAATTTGTAGTACTTTCTGTGAAAATACTATGCTTTATAGTGTCTAGGAGGCGTGGACATGAATTTTCCCAAAACACGTCCATTTCCCTGGCAGATCACTGGTTTTGATCGCTCACTGTGACCACAGTTTCTATCCGATTTTCAAAATTTTGGTCTCATTATATAGCTAGCGTTCTGTTCTTTGCGTCATATATAAATTTGTAGTGCTTTGCATAAGAAAACTATGCTTTATAAGGGTTGAAATAGGAATACATTAAAAAAAACAAACTTGTCTGCATAAAAAGCCATGTGTGATTTAAAAAATTTTTTTCATTGTTTGTAAGTGATACATGAGTGTGAACAAACATTTCAAAATTAAAGTTGTTTTTCTAAGTGGTCTAATAAGCAAGATAGTATATTTTTGGGGGGCAGGTTTTGGGAACTTTTTCCCTTTATGGCATTGCTGTGGTCACATTTTCCAACCGATTTTCATTGTTTTGCTATCAATAGATAGGTTAGCGTCTGAATTTTCCAAAAAGTATACATTTGTGGTGTTTTGAAGAAGTTTAAGGGCAGTTTTAGTGGCTGAAAGGCAAAAAATTTGCAAATTTTTACGTGTCACTACCCCAAAACTTTAAATTGATTTTTCTCCCCTTAAACGTGCGAATTTCGGTTTTATAATTTTTAATTTAAAGGCTTAACCCAAACTAGTATTTTCATGGTCGGAAAATATTTTAGGCAAATTATCTAGCATGTAGGAGGCATGTAAATAGCTGTTGCTAAACCACGTGCGTTTTTTGTGCAGATTTTCAGCTTTGATCGCTTACTGTGGCCACAATTTTAATTTGATTGTCAAAATTTCGGTCTTATCTTGTAGCTGTGTGTGTGTAGTTTCCGTCAAGTATAAATTTGTAGTACTTTCTGTGAAAATACTATGCTTTATAGTGTCTAGGAGGCGTGGACATGAATTTTCCCAAAACACGTCCATTTCCCTGGCAGATCACTGGTTTTGATCGCTCACTGTGACCACAGTTTCTATCCGATTTTCAAAATTTTGGTCTCATTATATAGCTATCGTTCTGTTCTTTGCGTCAAATATAAATTTGTAGTGCTTTGCATAAGAAAACTATGCTTTATAAGGGTTGAAATAGGAATACATTAAAAAAAACAAACTTGTCTGCATAAAAAGCCATGTGTGATTTAAAAACTTTTTTTCATTGTTTGTAAGTGATACATGAGTGTAAACAAACATTTCAAAATTAAAGTTGTTTTTCTAAGTGGTCTAATAAGCAAGATAGTATATTTTTGGGGGGCAGGTTTTGGGAACTTTTTCCCTTTATGGCATTCCTGTGGTCACATTTTCCAACCGATTTTCATTGTTTTGCTATCAATAGATAGGTTAGCGTCTGAATTTTCCAAAAAAAATACATTTGTGGTGTTTTGAAGAAGTTTAAGGGCAGTTTTAGTGGCTGAAAGGCAAAAAATTTGCAAATTTTTACGTGTCACTACTCCAAAACTTTAAATTGATTTTTCTCCCCTTAAACGTGCGAATTTCGGTTTTATAATTTTTAATTTAAAGGCTTAACCCAAACTAGTATTTTCATGGTCGGAAAATATTTTAGGCAAATTATCTAGCATGTAGGAGGCATGTAAATAGCTGTTGCTAAACCACGTGCGTTTTTTGTGCAGATTTTCAGCTTTGATCGCTTACTGTGGCCACAATTTTAATTTGATTGTCAAAATTTCGGTCTTATCTTGTAGCTGTGTGTGTGTAGTTTCCGTCAAGTATAAATTTGTAGTACTTTCTGTGAAAATACTATGCTTTATAGTGTCTAGGAGGCGTGGACATGAATTTTCCCAAAACACGTCCATTTCCCTGGCAGATCACTGGTTTTGATCGCTCACTGTGACCACAGTTTCTATCCGATTTTCAAAATTTTGGTCTCATTATATAGCTATCGTTCTGTTCTTTGCGTCAAATATAAATTTGTAGTGCTTTGCATAAGAAAACTATGCTTTATAAGGGTTGAAATAGGAATACATTAAAAAAAACAAACTTGTCTGCATAAAAAGCCATGTGTGATTTAAAAAATTTTTTTCATTGTTTGTAAGTGATACATGAGTGTAAAAAAACATTTCAAAATTAAAGTTGTTTTTCTAAGTGGTCTAATAAGCAAGATAGTATTTTTTTGGGGGGCAGGTTTTGGGAACTTTTTCCCTTTATGGCATTGCTGTGGTCACATTTTCCAACCGATTTTCATTGTTTTGCTATCAATAGATAGGTTAGCGTCTGAATTTTCCAAAAAAAATACATTTGTGGTGTTTTGAAGAAGTTAAAGGGCAGTTTTAGTGGCTGAAAGGCAAAAAATTTGCAAATTTTTACGTGTCACTACCCCAAAACTTTAAATTGATTTTTCTCCCCTTAAACGTGCGAATTTCGGTTTTATAATTTTTAATTTAAAGGCTTAACCCAAACTAGTATTTTCATGGTCGGAAAATATTTTAGGCAAATTATCTAGCATGTAGGAGGCATGTAAATAGCTGTTGCTAAACCACGTGCGTTTTTTGTGCAGATTTTCAGCTTTGATCGCTTACTGTGGCCACAATTTTAATTTGATTGTCAAAATTTCGGTCTTATCTTGTAGCTGTGTGTGTGTAGTTTCCGTCAAGTATAAATTTGTAGTACTTTCTGTGAAAATACTATGCTTTATAGTGTCTAGGAGGCGTGGACATGAATTTTCCCAAAACACGTCCATTTCCCTGGCAGATCACTGGTTTTGATCGCTCACTGTGACCACAGTTTCTATCCGATTTTCAAAATTTTGGTCTCATTATATAGCTATCGTTCTGTTCTTTGCGTCAAATATAAATTTGTAGTGCTTTGCATAAGAAAACTATGCTTTATAAGGGTTGAAATAGGAATACATTAAAAAAAACAAACTTGTCTGCATAAAAAGCCATGTGTGATTTAAAAAATTTTTTTCATTGTTTGTAAGTGATACATGAGTGTAAACAAACATTTCAAAATTAAAGTTGTTTTTCTAAGTGGTCTAATAAGCAAGATAGTATATTTTTGGGGGGCAGGTTTTGGGAACTTTTTCCCTTTATGGCATTGCTGTGGTCACATTTTCCAACCGATTTTCATTGTTTTGCTATCAATAGATAGGTTAGCGTCTGAATTTTCCAAAAAGTATACATTTGTGGTGTTTTGAAGAAGTTTAAGGGCAGTTTTAGTGGCTGAAAGGCAAAAAATTTGCAAATTTTTACGTGTCACTACCCCAAAACTTTAAATTGATTTTTCTCCCCTTAAACGTGCGAATTTCGGTTTTATAATTTTTAATTTAAAGGCTTAACCCAAACTAGTATTTTCATGGTCGGAAAATATTTTAGGCAAATTATCTAGCATGTAGGAGGCATGTAAATAGCTGTTGCTAAACCACGTGCGTTTTTTGTGCAGATTTTCAGCTTTGATCGCTTACTGTGGCCACAATTTTAATTTGATTGTCAAAATTTCGGTCTTATCTTGTAGCTGTGTGTGTGTACTTTCCGTCAAGTATAAATTTGTAGTACTTTCTGTGAAAATACTATGCTTTATAGTGTCTAGGAGGCGTGGACATGAATTTTCCCAAAACACGTCCATTTCCCTGGCAGATCACTGGTTTTGATCGCTCACTGTGACCACAGTTTCTATCCGATTTTCAAAATTTTGGTCTCATTATATAGCTATCGTTCTGTTCTTTGCGTCAAATATAAATTTGTAGTGCTTTGCATAAGAAAACTATGCTTTATAAGGGTTGAAATAGGAATACATTAAAAAAAACAAACTTGTCTGCATAAAAAGCCATGTGTGATTTAAAAAATTTTTTTCATTGTTTGTAAGTGATACATGAGTGTAAACAAACATTTCAAAATTAAAGTTGTTTTTCTAAGTGGTCTAATAAGCAAGATAGTATATTTTTGGGGGGAAGGTTTTGGGAACTTTTTCCCTTTATGGCATTGCTGTGGTCACATTTTCCAACCGATTTTCATTGTTTTGCTATCAATAGATAGGTTAGCGTCTGAATTTTCCAAAAAGTATACATTTGTGGTGTTTTGAAGAAGTTTAAGGGCAGTTTTAGTGGCTGAAAGGCAAAAAATTTGCAAATTTTTACGTGTCACTACCCCAAAACTTTAAATTGATTTTTCTCCCCTTAAACGTGCGAATTTCGGTTTTATAATTTTTAATTTAAAGGCTTAACCCAAACTAGTATTTTCATGGTCGGAAAATATTTTAGGCAAATTATCTAGCATGTAGGAGGCATGTAAATAGCTGTTGCTAAACCACGTGCGTTTTTTGTGCAGATTTTCAGCTTTGATCGCTTACTGTGGCCACAATTTTAATTTGATTGTCAAAATTTCGGTCTTATCTTGTAGCTGTGTGTGTGTAGTTTCCGTCAAGTATAAATTTGTAGTACTTTCTGTGAAAATACTATGCTTTATAGTGTCTAGGAGGCGTGGACATGAATTTTCCCAAAACACGTCCATTTCCCTGGCAGATCACTGGTTTTGATCGCTCACTGTGACCACAGTTTCTATCCGATTTTCAAAATTTTGGTCTCATTATATAGCTATCGTTCTGTTCTTTGCGTCAAATATAAATTTGTAGTGCTTTGCATAAGAAAACTATGCTTTATAAGGGTTGAAATAGGAATACATTAAAAAAAACAAACTTGTCTGCATAAAAAGCCATGTGTGATTTAAAAAATTTTTTTCATTGTTTGTAAGTGATACATGAGTGTAAACAAACATTTCAAAATTAAAGTTGTTTTTCTAAGTGGTCTAATAAGCAAGATAGTATATTTTTGGGGGGCAGGTTTTGGGAACTTTTTCCCTTTATGGCATTGCTGTGGTCACATTTTCCAACCGATTTTCATTGTTTTGCTATCAATAGATAGGTTAGCGTCTGAATTTTCCAAAAAGTATACATTTGTGGTGTTTTGAAGAAGTTTAAGGGCAGTTTTAGTGGCTGAAAGGCAAAAAATTTGCAAATTTTTACGTGTCACTATCCCAAAACTTTAAATTGATTTTTCTCCCCTTAAACGTGCGAATTTCGGTTTTATAATTTTTAATCTAAAGGCTTAACCCAAGCTAGTATTTTCATGGTCGGAAAATATTTTAGGCAAATTATCTAGCATGTAGGAGGCATGTAAATAGCTGTTGCTAAACCACGTGCGTTTTTTGTGCAGATTTTCAGCTTTGATCGCTTACTGTGGCCACAATTTTAATTTGATTGTCAAAATTTCGGTCTTATCTTGTAGCTGTGTGTGTGTAGTTTCCGTCAAGTATAAATTTGTAGTACTTTCTGTGAAAATACTATGCTTTATAGTGTCTAGGAGGCGTGGACATGAATTTTCCCAAAACACGTCCATTTCCCTGGCAGATCACTGGTTTTGATCGCTCACTGTGACCACAGTTTCTATCCGATTTTCAAAATTTTGGTCTCATTATATAGCTATCGTTCTGTTCTTTGCGTCAAATATAAATTTGTAGTGCTTTGCATAAGAAAACTATGCTTTATAAGGGTTGAAATAGGAATACATTAAAAAAAACAAACTTGTCTGCATAAAAAGCCATGTGTGATTTAAAAAATTTTTTTCATTGTTTGTAAGTGATACATGAGTGTGAACAAACATTTCAAAATTAAAGTTGTTTTTCTAAGTGGTCTAATAAGCAAGATAGTATATTTTTGGGGGGCAGGTTTTGGGAACTTTTTCCCTTTATGGCATTGCTGTGGTCACATTTTCCAACCGATTTTCATTGTTTTGCTATCAATAGATAGGTTAGCGTCTGAATTTTCCAAAAAGTATACATTTGTGGTGTTTTGAAGAAGTTTAAGGGCAGTTTTAGTGGCTGAAAGGCAAAAAATTTGCAAATTTTTACGTGTCACTACCCCAAAACTTTAAATTGATTTTTCTCCCCTTAAACGTGCGAATTTCGGTTTTATAATTTTTAATTTAAAGGCTTAACCCAAACTAGTATTTTCATGGTCGGAAAATATTTTAGGCAAATTATCTAGCATGTAGGAGGCATGTAAATAGCTGTTGCTAAACCACGTGCGTTTTTTGTGCAGATTTTCAGCTTTGATCGCTTACTGTGGCCACAATTTTAATTTGATTGTCAAAATTTCGGTCTTATCTTGTAGCTGTGTGTGTGTAGTTTCCGTCAAGTATAAATTTGTAGTACTTTCTGTGAAAATACTATGCTTTATAGTGTCTAGGAGGCGTGGACATGAATTTTCCCAAAACACGTCCATTTCCCTGGCAGATCACTGGTTTTGATCGCTCACTGTGACCACAGTTTCTATCCGATTTTCAAAAATTTTGGTCTCATTATATAGCTATCGTTCTGTTCTTTGCGTCAAATATAAATTTGTAGTGCTTTGCATAAGAAAACTATGCTTTATAAGGGTTGAAATAGGAATACATTAAAAAAAACAAACTTGTCTGCATAAAAAGCCATGTGTGATTTAAAAAATTTTTTTCATTGTTTGTAAGTGATACATGAGTGTAAACAAACATTTCAAAATTAAAGTTGTTTTTCTAAGTGGTCTAATAAGCAAGATAGTATATTTTTGGGGGGCAGGTTTTGGGAACTTTTTCCCTTTATGGCATTGCTGTGGTCACATTTTCCAACCGATTTTCATTGTTTTGCTATCAATAGATAGGTTAGCGTCTGAATTTTCCAAAAAGTATACATTTGTGGTGTTTTGAAGAAGTTTAAGGGCAGTTTTAGTGGCTGAAAGGCAAAAAATTTGCAAATTTTTACGTGTCACTACCCCAAAACTTTAAATTGATTTTTCTCCCCTTAAACGTGCGAATTTCGGTTTTATAATTTTTAATTTAAAGGCTTAACCCAAACTAGTATTTTCATGGTCGGAAAATATTTTAGGCAAATTATCTAGCATGTAGGAGGCATGTAAATAGCTGTTGCTAAACCACGTGCGTTTTTTGTGCAGATTTTCAGCTTTGATCGCTTACTGTGGCCACAATTTTAATTTGATTGTCAAAATTTCGGTCTTATCTTGTAGCTGTGTGTGTGTAGTTTCCGTCAAGTATAAATTTGTAGTACTTTCTGTGAAAATACTATGCTTTATAGTGTCTAGGAGGCGTGGACATGAATTTTCCCAAAACACGTCCATTTCCCTGGCAGATCACTGGTTTTGATCGCTCACTGTGACCACAGTTTCTATCCGATTTTCAAAATTTTGGTCTCATTATATAGCTATCGTTCTGTTCTTTGCGTCAAATATAAATTTGTAGTGCTTTGCATAAGAAAACTATGCTTTATAAGGGTTGAAATAGGAATACATTAAAAAAAACAAACTTGTCTGCATAAAAAGCCATGTGTGATTTAAAAAATTTTTTTCATTGTTTGTAAGTGATACATGAGTGTAAACAAACATTTCAAAATTAAAGTTGTTTTTCTAAGTGGTCTAATAAGCAAGATAGTATTTTTTTGGGGGGCAGGTTTTGGGAACTTTTTCCCTTTATGGCATTGCTGTGGTCACATTTTCCAACCGATTTTCATTGTTTTGCTATCAATAGATAGGTTAGCGTCTGAATTTTCCAAAAAGTATACATTTGTGGTGTTTTGAAGAAGTTTAAGGGCAGTTTTAGTGGCTGAAAGGCAAAAAATTTGCAAATTTTTACGTGTCACTATCCCAAAACTTTAAATTGATTTTTCTCCCCTTAAACGTGCGAATTTCGGTTTTATAATTTTTAATTTAAAGGCTTAACCCAAGCTAGTATTTTCATGGTCGGAAAATATTTTAGGCAAATTATCTAGCATGTAGGAGGCATGTAAATAGCTGTTGCTAAACCACGTGCGTTTTTTGTGCAGATTTTCAGCTTTGATCGCTTACTGTGGCCACAATTTTAATTTGATTGTCAAAATTTCGGTCTTATCTTGTAGCTGTGTGTGTGTAGTTTCCGTCAAGTATAAATTTGTAGTACTTTCTGTGAAAATACTATGCTTTATAGTGTCTAGGAGGCGTGGACATGAATTTTCCCAAAACACGTCCATTTCCCTGGCAGATCACTGGTTTTGATCGCTCACTGTGACCACAGTTTCTATCCGATTTTCAAAATTTTGGTCTCATTATATAGCTATCGTTCTGTTCTTTGCGTCAAATATAAATTTGTAGTGCTTTGCATAAGAAAACTATGCTTTATAAGGGTTGAAATAGGAATACATTAAAAAAAACAAACTTGTCTGCATAAAAAGCCATGTGTGATTTAAAAAATTTTTTTCATTGTTTGTAAGTGATACATGAGTGTGAACAAACATTTCAAAATTAAAGTTGTTTTTCTAAGTGGTCTAATAAGCAAGATAGTATTTTTTTGGGGGGCAGGTTTTGGGAACTTTTTCCCTTTATGGCATTGCTGTGGTCACATTTTCCAACCGATTTTCATTGTTTTGCTATCAATAGATAGGTTAGCGTCTGAATTTTCCAAAAAGTATACATTTGTGGTGTTTTGGAGAAGTTTAAGGGCAGTTTTAGTGGCTGAAAGGCAAAAAATTTGCAAATTTTTACGTGTCACTACCCCAAAACTTTAAATTGATTTTTCTCCCCTTAAACGTGCGAATTTCGGTTTTATAATTTTTAATTTAAAGGCTTAACCCAAGCTAGTATTTTCATGGTCGGAAAATATTTTAGGCAAATTATCTAGCATGTAGGAGGCATGTAAATAGCTGTTGCTAAACCACGTGCGTTTTTTGTGCAGATTTTCAGCTTTGATCGCTTACTGTGGCCACAATTTTAATTTGATTGTCAAAATTTCGGTCTTATCTTGTAGCTGTGTGTGTGTAGTTTCCGTCAAGTATAAATTTGTAGTACTTTCTGTGAAAATACTATGCTTTATAGTGTCTAGGAGGCGTGGACATGAATTTTCCCAAAACACGTCCATTTCCCTGGCAGATCACTGGTTTTGATCGCTCACTGTGACCACAGTTTCTATCCGATTTTCAAAATTTTGGTCTCATTATATAGCTATCGTTCTGTTCTTTGCGTCAAATATAAATTTGTAGTGCTTTGCATAAGAAAACTATGCTTTATAAGGGTTGAAATAGGAATACATTAAAAAAAACAAACTTGTCTGCATAAAAAGCCATGTGTGATTTAAAAAATTTTTTTCATTGTTTGTAAGTGATACATGAGTGTAAAAAAACATTTCAAAATTAAAGTTGTTTTTCTAAGTGGTCTAATAAGCAAGATAGTATTTTTTTGGGGGGCAGGTTTTGGGAACTTTTTCCCTTTATGGCATTGCTGTGGTCACATTTTCCAACCGATTTTCATTGTTTTGCTATCAATAGATAGGTTAGCGTCTGAATTTTCCAAAAAATATACATTTGTGGTGTTTTGAAGAAGTTTAAGGGCAGTTTTAGTGGCTGAAAGGCAAAAAAATTGCAAATTTTTACGTGTCACTACCCCAAAACTTTAAATTGATTTTTCTCCCCTTAAACGTGCGAATTTCGGTTTTATAATTTTTAATTTAAAGGCTTAACCCAAACTAGTATTTTCATGGTCGGAAAATATTTTAGGCAAATTATCTAGCATGTAGGAGGCATGTAAATAGCTGTTGCTAAACCACGTGCGTTTTTTGTGCAGATTTTCAGCTTTGATCGCTTACTGTGGCCACAATTTTAATTTGATTGTCAAAATTTCGGTCTTATCTTGTAGCTGTGTGTGTGTAGTTTCCGTCAAGTATAAATTTGTAGTACTTTCTGTGAAAATACTATGCTTTATAGTGTCTAGGAGGCGTGGACATGAATTTTCCCAAAACACGTCCATTTCCCTGGCAGATCACTGGTTTTGATCGCTCACTGTGACCACAGTTTCTATCCGATTTTCAAAATTTTGGTCTCATTATATAGCTATCGTTCTGTTCTTTGCGTCAAATATAAATTTGTAGTGCTTTGCATAAGAAAACTATGCTTTATAAGGGTTGAAATAGGAATACATTAAAAAAAACAAACTTGTCTGCATAAAAAGCCATGTGTGATTTAAAAAATTTTTTTCATTGTTTGTAAGTGATACATGAGTGTGAACAAACATTTCAAAATTAATGTTGTTTTTCTAAGTGGTCTAATAAGCAAGATAGTATTTTTTTGGGGGGCAGGTTTTGGGAACTTTTTCCCTTTATGGCATTGCTGTGGTCACATTTTCCAACCGATTTTCATTGTTTTGCTATCAATAGATAGGTTAGCGTCTCAATTTTCCAAAAAGTATACATTTGTGGTGTTTTGAAGAAGTTTAAGGGCAGTTTTAGTGGCTGAAAGGCAAAAAATTTGCAAATTTTTACGTGTCACTATCCCAAAACTTTAAATTGATTTTTCTCCCCTTAAACGTGCGAATTTCGGTTTTATAATTTTTAATTTAAAGGCTTAACCCAAGCTAGTATTTTCATGGTCGGAAAATATTTTAGGCAAATTATCTAGCATGTAGGAGGCATGTAAATAGCTGTTGCTAAACCACGTGCGTTTTTTGTGCAGATTTTCAGCTTTGATCGCTTACTGTGGCCACAATTTTAATTTGATTGTCAAAATTTCGGTCTTATCTTGTAGCTGTGTGTGTGTAGTTTCCGTCAAGTATAAATTTGTAGTACTTTCTGTGAAAATACTATGCTTTATAGTGTCTAGGAGGCGTGGACATGAATTTTCCCAAAACACGTCCATTTCCCTGGCAGATCACTGGTTTTGATCGCTCACTGTGACCACAGTTTCTATCCGATTTTCAAAATTTTGGTCTCATTATATAGCTATCGTTCTGTTCTTTGCGTCAAATATAAATTTGTAGTGCTTTGCATAAGAAAACTATGCTTTATAAGGGTTGAAATAGGAATACATTAAAAAAAACAAACTTGTCTGCATAAAAAGCCATGTGTGATTTAAAAAATTTTTTTCATTGTTTGTAAGTGATACATGAGTGTGAACAAACATTTCAAAATTAAAGTTGTTTTTCTAAGTGGTCTAATAAGCAAGATAGTATTTTTTTGGGGGGCAGGTTTTGGGAACTTTTTCCCTTTATGGCATTGCTGTGGTCACATTTTCCAACCGATTTTCATTGTTTTGCTATCAATAGATAGGTTAGCGTCTGAATTTTCCAAAAAGTATACATTTGTGGTGTTTTGAAGAAGTTTAAGGGCAGTTTTAGTGGCTGAAAGGCAAAAAATTTGCAAATTTTTACGTGTCACTACCCCAAAACTTTAAATTGATTTTTCTCCCCTTAAACGTGCGAATTTCGGTTTTATAATTTTTAATTTAAAGGCTTAACCCAAGCTAGTATTTTCATGGTCGGAAAATATTTTAGGCAAATTATCTAGCATGTAGGAGGCATGTAAATAGCTGTTGCTAAACCACGTGCGTTTTTTGTGCAGATTTTCAGCTTTGATCGCTTACTGTGGCCACAATTTTAATTTGATTGTCAAAATTTCGGTCTTATCTTGTAGCTGTGTGTGTGTAGTTTCCGTCAAGTATAAATTTGTAGTACTTTCTGTGAAAATACTATGCTTTATAGTGTCTAGGAGGCGTGGACATGAATTTTCCCAAAACACGTCCATTTCCCTGGCAGATCACTGGTTTTGATCGCTCACTGTGACCACAGTTTCTATCCGATTTTCAAAATTTTGGTCTCATTATATAGCTATCGTTCTGTTCTTTGCGTCAAATATAAATTTGTAGTGCTTTGCATAAGAAAACTATGCTTTATAAGGGTTGAAATAGGAATACATTAAAAAAAACAAACTTGTCTGCATAAAAAGCCATGTGTGATTTAAAAAATTTTTTTCATTGTTTGTAAGTGATACATGAGTGTAAAAAAACATTTCAAAATTAAAGTTGTTTTTCTAAGTGGTCTAATAAGCAAGATAGTATTTTTTTGGGGGGCAGCTTTTGGGAACTTTTTCCCTTTATGGCATTGCTGTGGTCACATTTTCCAACCGATTTTCATTGTTTTGCTATCAATAGATAGGTTAGCGTCTGAATTTTCCAAAAAGTATACATTTGTGGTGTTTTGAAGAAGTTTAAGGGCAGTTTTAGTGGCTGAAAGGCAAAAAATTTGCAAATTTTTACGTGTCACTACCCCAAAACTTTAAATTGATTTTTCTCCCCTTAAACGTGCGAATTTCGGTTTTATAATTTTTAATTTAAAGGCTTAACCCAAACTAGTATTTTCATGGTCGGAAAATATTTTAGGCAAATTATCTAGCATGTAGGAGGCATGTAAATAGCTGTTGCTAAACCACGTGCGTTTTTTGTGCAGATTTTCAGCTTTGATCGCTTACTGTGGCCACAATTTTAATTTGATTGTCAAAATTTCGGTCTTATCTTGTAGCTGTGTGTGTGTAGTTTCCGTCAAGTATAAATTTGTAGTACTTTCTGTGAAAATACTATGCTTTATAGTGTCTAGGAGGCGTGGACATGAATTTTCCCAAAACACGTCCATTTCCCTGGCAGATCACTGGTTTTGATCGCTCACTGTGACCACAGTTTCTATCCGATTTTCAAAATTTTGGTCTCATTATATAGCTATCGTTCTGTTCTTTGCGTCAAATATAAATTTGTAGTGCTTTGCATAAGAAAACTATGCTTTATAAGGGTTGAAATAGGAATACATTAAAAAAAACAAACTTGTCTGCATAAAAAGCCATGTGTGATTTAAAAAATTTTTTTCATTGTTTGTAAGTGATACATGAGTGTAAACAAACATTTCAAAATTAAAGTTGTTTTTCTAAGTGGTCTAATAAGCAAGATAGTATTTTTTTGGGGGGCAGGTTTTGGGAACTTTTTCCCTTTATGGCATTGCTGTGGTCACATTTTCCAACCGATTTTCATTGTTTTGCTATCAATAGATAGGTTAGCGTCTGAATTTTCCAA
Source organism: Odontomyia ornata (assembly GCA_963969285.1). Taxonomy (NCBI): domain Eukaryota; kingdom Metazoa; phylum Arthropoda; class Insecta; order Diptera; family Stratiomyidae; genus Odontomyia; species Odontomyia ornata. The sequence continues at coordinate 85,461,381 of OZ017740.1, forward strand.
AAAATATACATTTGTGGTGTTTTGAAGAAGTTTAAGGGCAGTTTTAGTGGCTGAAAGGCAAAAAATTTGCAAATTTTTACGTGTCACTACCCCAAAACTTTAAATTGATTTTTCTCCCCTTAAACGTGCGAATTTCGGTTTTATAATTTTTAATTTAAAGGCTTAACCCAAACTAGTATTTTCATGGTCGGAAAATATTTTAGGCAAATTATCTAGCATGTAGGAGGCATGTAAATAGCTGTTGCTAAACCACGTGCGTTTTTTGTGCAGATTTTCAGCTTTGATCGCTTACTGTGGCCACAATTTTAATTTGATTGTCAAAATTTCGGTCTTATCTTGTAGCTGTGTGTGTGTAGTTTCCGTCAAGTATAAATTTGTAGTACTTTCTGTGAAAATACTATGCTTTACAGTGTCTAGGAGGCGTGGACATGAATTTTCCCAAAACACGTCCATTTCCCTGGCAGATCACTGGTTTTGATCGCTCACTGTGACCACAGTTTCTATCCGATTTTCAAAATTTTGGTCTCATTATATAGCTATCGTTCTGTTCTTTGCGTCAAATATAAATTTGTAGTGCTTTGCATAAGAAAACTATGCTTTATAAGGGTTGAAATAGGAATACATTAAAAAAAACAAACTTGTCTGCATAAAAAGCCATGTGTGATTTAAAAAATTTTTTTCATTGTTTGTAAGTGATACATGAGTGTAAACAAACATTTCAAAATTAAAGTTGTTTTTCTAAGTGGTCTAATAAGCAAGATAGTATATTTTTGGGGGGCAGGTTTTGGGAACTTTTTCCCTTTATGGCATTGCTGTGGTCACATTTTCCAACCGATTTTCATTGTTTTGCTATCAATAGATAGGTTAGCGTCTGAATTTTCCAAAAAGTATACATTTGTGGTGTTTTGAAGAAGTTTAAGGACAGTTTTAGTGGCTGAAAGGCAAAAAATCTGCAAATTTTTACGTGTCACTATCCCAAAACTTTAAATTGATTTTTCTCCCCTTAAACGTGCGAATTTCGGTTTTATAATTTTTAATTTAAAGGCTTAACCCAAGCTAGTATTTTCATGGTCGGAAAATATTTTAGGCAAATTATCTAGCATGTAGGAGGCATGTAAATAGCTGTTGCTAAACCACGTGCGTTTTTTGTGCAGATTTTCAGCTTTGATCGCTTACTGTGGCCACAATTTTAATTTGATTGTCAAAATTTCGGTCTTATCTTGTAGCTGTGTGTGTGTAGTTTCCGTCAAGTATAAATTTGTAGTACTTTCTGTGAAAATACTATGCTTTATAGTGTCTAGGAGGCGTGGACATGAATTTTCCCAAAACACGTCCATTTCCCTGGCAGATCACTGGTTTTGATCGCTCACTGTGACCACAGTTTCTATCCGATTTTCAAAATTTTGGTCTCATTATATAGCTATCGTTCTGTTCTTTGCGTCAAATATAAATTTGTAGTGCTTTGCATAAGAAAACTATGCTTTATAAGGGTTGAAATAGGAATACATTAAAAAAAACAAACTTGTCTGCATAAAAAGCCATGTGTGATTTAAAAAATTTTTTTCATTGTTTGTAAGTGATACATGAGTGTAAACAAACATTTCAAAATTAAAGTTGTTTTTCTAAGTGGTCTAATAAGCAAGATAGTATTTTTTTGGGGGGCAGGTTTTGGGAACTTTTTCCCTTTATGGCATTGCTGTGGTCACATTTTCCAACCGATTTTCATTGTTTTGCTATCAATAGATAGGTTAGCGTCTGAATTTTCCAAAAAGTATACATTTGTGGTGTTTTGAAGAAGTTTAAGGGCAGTTTTAGTGGCTGAAAGGCAAAAAATTTGCAAATTTTTACGTGTCACTACCCCAAAACTTTAAATTGATTTTTCTCCCCTTAAACGTGCGAATTTCGGTTTTATAATTTTTAATTTAAAGGCTTAACCCGAACTAGTATTTTCATGGTCGGAAAATATTTTAGGCAAATTATCTAGCATGTAGGAGGCATGTAAATAGCTGTTGCTAAACCACGTGCGTTTTTTGTGCAGATTTTCAGCTTTGATCGCTTACTGTGGCCACAATTTTAATTTGATTGTCAAAATTTCGGTCTTATCTTGTAGCTGTGTGTGTGTAGTTTCCGTCAAGTATAAATTTGTAGTACTTTCTGTGAAAATACTATGCTTTATAGTGTCTAGGAGGCGTGGACATGAATTTTCCCAAAACACGTCCATTTCCCTGGCAGATCACTGGTTTTGATCGCTCACTGTGACCACAGTTTCTATCCGATTTTCAAAATTTTGGTCTCATTATATAGCTATCGTTCTGTTCTTTGCGTCAAATATAAATTTGTAGTGCTTTGCATAAGAAAACTATGCTTTATAAGGGTTGAAATAGGAATACATTAAAAAAAACAAACTTGTCTGCATAAAAAGCCATGTGTGATTTAAAAAATTTTTTTCATTGTTTGTAAGTGATACATGAGTGTAAAAAAACATTTCAAAATTAAAGTTGTTTTTCTAAGTGGTCTAATAAGCAAGATAGTATTTTTTTGGGGGGCAGGTTTTGGGAACTTTTTCCCTTTATGGCATTGCTGTGGTCACATTTTCCAACCGATTTTCATTGTTTTGCTATCAATAGATAGGTTAGCGTCTGAATTTTCCAAAAAATATACATTTGTGGTGTTTTGAAGAAGTTTAAGGGCAGTTTTAGTGGCTGAAAGGCAAAAAATTTGCAAATTTTTACGTGTCACTACCCCAAAACTTTAAATTGATTTTTCTCCCCTTAAACGTGCGAATTTCGGTTTTATAATTTTTAATTTAAAGGCTTAACCCAAACTAGTATTTTCATGGTCGGAAAATATTTTAGGCAAATTATCTAGCATGTAGGAGGCATGTAAATAGCTGTTGCTAAACCACGTGCGTTTTTTGTGCAGATTTTCAGCTTTGATCGCTTACTGTGGCCACAATTTTAATTTGATTGTCAAAATTTCGGTCTTATCTTGTAGCTGTGTGTGTGTAGTTTCCGTCAAGTATAAATTTGTAGTACTTTCTGTGAAAATACTATGCTTTATAGTGTCTAGGAGGCGTGGACATGAATTTTCCCAAAACACGTCCATTTCCCTGGCAGATCACTGGTTTTGATCGCTCACTGTGACCACAGTTTCTATCCGATTTTCAAAATTTTGGTCTCATTATATAGCTATCGTTCTGTTCTTTGCGTCAAATATAAATTTGTAGTGCTTTGCATAAGAAAACTATGCTTTATAAGGGTTGAAATAGGAATACATTAAAAAAAACAAACTTGTCTGCATAAAAAGCCATGTGTGATTTAAAAAATTTTTTTCATTGTTTGTAAGTGATACATGAGTGTAAACAAACATTTCAAAATTAAAGTTGTTTTTCTAAGTGGTCTAATAAGCAAGATAGTATATTTTTGGGGGGCAGGTTTTGGGAACTTTTTCCCTTTATGGCATTGCTGTGGTCACATTTTCCAACCGATTTTCATTGTTTTGCTATCAATAGATAGGTTAGCGTCTGAATTTTCCAAAAAGTATACATTTGTGGTGTTTTGAAGAAGTTTAAGGACAGTTTTAGTGGCTGAAAGGCAAAAAATTTGCAAATTTTTACGTGTCACTATCCCAAAACTTTAAATTGATTTTTCTCCCCTTAAACGTGCGAATTTCGGTTTTATAATTTTTAATTTAAAGGCTTAACCCAAGCTAGTATTTTCATGGTCGGAAAATATTTTAGGCAAATTATCTAGCATGTAGGAGGCATGTAAATAGCTGTTGCTAAACCACGTGCGTTTTTTGTGCAGATTTTCAGCTTTGATCGCTTACTGTGGCCACAATTTTAATTTGATTGTCAAAATTTCGGTCTTATCTTGTAGCTGTGTGTGTGTAGTTTCCGTCAAGTATAAATTTGTAGTACTTTCTGTGAAAATACTATGCTTTATAGTGTCTAGGAGGCGTGGACATGAATTTTCCCAAAACACGTCCATTTCCCTGGCAGATCACTGGTTTTGATCGCTCACTGTGACCACAGTTTCTATCCGATTTTCAAAATTTTGGTCTCATTATATAGCTATCGTTCTGTTCTTTGCGTCAAATATAAATTTGTAGTGCTTTGCATAAGAAAACTATGCTTTATAAGGGTTGAAATAGGAATACATTAAAAAAAACAAACTTGTCTGCATAAAAAGCCATGTGTGATTTAAAAAATTTTTTTCATTGTTTGTAAGTGATACATGAGTGTGAACAAACATTTCAAAATTAAAGTTGTTTTTCTAAGTGGTCTAATAAGCAAGATAGTATTTTTTTGGGGGGCAGGTTTTGGGAACTTTTTCCCTTTATGGCATTGCTGTGGTCACATTTTCCAACCGATTTTCATTGTTTTGCTATCAATAGATAGGTTAGCGTCTGAATTTTCCAAAAAGTATACATTTGTGGTGTTTTGAAGAAGTTTAAGGGCAGTTTTAGTGGCTGAAAGGCAAAAAATTTGCAAATTTTTACGTGTCACTACCCCAAAACTTTAAATTGATTTTTCTCCCCTTAAACGTGCGAATTTCGGTTTTATAATTTTTAATTTAAAGGCTTAACCCGAACTAGTATTTTCATGGTCGGAAAATATTTTAGGCAAATTATCTAGCATGTAGGAGGCATGTAAATAGCTGTTGCTAAACCACGTGCGTTTTTTGTGCAGATTTTCAGCTTTGATCGCTTACTGTGGCCACAATTTTAATTTGATTGTCAAAATTTCGGTCTTATCTTGTAGCTGTGTGTGTGTAGTTTCCGTCAAGTATAAATTTGTAGTACTTTCTGTGAAAATACTATGCTTTATAGTGTCTAGGAGGCGTGGACATGAATTTTCCCAAAACACGTCCATTTCCCTGGCAGATCACTGGTTTTGATCGCTCACTGTGACCACAGTTTCTATCCGATTTTCAAAATTTTGGTCTCATTATATAGCTATCGTTCTGTTCTTTGCGTCAAATATAAATTTGTAGTGCTTTGCATAAGAAAACTATGCTTTATAAGGGTTGAAATAGGAATACATTAAAAAAAACAAACTTGTCTGCATAAAAAGCCATGTGTGATTTAAAAAATTTTTTTCATTGTTTGTAAGTGATACATGAGTGTAAAAAAACATTTCAAAATTAAAGTTGTTTTTCTAAGTGGTCTAATAAGCAAGATAGTATTTTTTTGGGGGGCAGGTTTTGGGAACTTTTTCCCTTTATGGCATTGCTGTGGTCACATTTTCCAACCGATTTTCATTGTTTTGCTATCAATAGATAGGTTAGCGTCTGAATTTTCCAAAAAGTATACATTTGTGGTGTTTTGAAGAAGTTTAAGGGCAGTTTTAGTGGCTGAAAGGCAAAAAATTTGCAAATTTTTACGTGTCACTACCCCAAAACTTTAAATTGATTTTTCTCCCCTTAAACGTGCGAATTTCGGTTTTATAATTTTTAATTTAAAGGCTTAACCCAAACTAGTATTTTCATGGTCGGAAAATATTTTAGGCAAATTATCTAGCATGTAGGAGGCATGTAAATAGCTGTTGCTAAACCACGTGCGTTTTTTGTGCAGATTTTCAGCTTTGATCGCTTACTGTGGCCACAATTTTAATTTGATTGTCAAAATTTCGGTCTTATCTTGTAGCTGTGTGTGTGTAGTTTCCGTCAAGTATAAATTTGTAGTACTTTCTGTGAAAATACTATGCTTTATAGTGTCTAGGAGGCGTGGACATGAATTTTCCCAAAACACGTCCATTTCCCTGGCAGATCACTGGTTTTGATCGCTCACTGTGACCACAGTTTCTATCCGATTTTCAAAATTTTGGTCTCATTATATAGCTATCGTTCTGTTCTTTGCGTCAAATATAAATTTGTAGTGCTTTGCATAAGAAAACTATGCTTTATAAGGGTTGAAATAGGAATACATTAAAAAAAACAAACTTGTCTGCATAAAAAGCCATGTGTGATTTAAAAAATTTTTTTCATTGTTTGTAAGTGATACATGAGTGTAAAAAAACATTTCAAAATTAAAGCTGTTTTTCTAAGTGGTCTAATAAGCAAGATAGTATTTTTTTGGGGGGCAGGTTTTGGGAACTTTTTCCCTTTATGGCATTGCTGTGGTCACATTTTCCAACCGATTTTCATTGTTTTGCTATCAATAGATAGGTTAGCGTCTGAATTTTCCAAAAAGTATACATTTGTGGTGTTTTGAAGAAGTTTAAGGGCAGTTTTAGTGGCTGAAAGGCAAAAAATTTGCAAATTTTTACGTGTCACTACCCCAAAACTTTAAATTGATTTTTCTCCCCTTAAACGTGCGAATTTCGGTTTTATAATTTTTAATTTAAAGGCTTAACCCAAACTAGTATTTTCATGGTCGGAAAATATTTTAGGCAAATTATCTAGCATGTAGGAGGCATGTAAATAGCTGTTGCTAAACCACGTGCGTTTTTTGTGCAGATTTTCAGCTTTGATCGCTTACTGTGGCCACAATTTTAATTTGATTGTCAAATTTTCGGTCTTATCTTGTAGCTGTGTGTGTGTAGTTTCCGTCAAGTATAAATTTGTAGTACTTTCTGTGAAAATACTATGCTTTATAGTGTCTAGGAGGCGTGGACATGAATTTTCCCAAAACACGTCCATTTCCCTGGCAGATCACTGGTTTTGATCGCTCACTGTGACCACAGTTTCTATCCGATTTTCAAAATTTTGGTCTCATTATATAGCTATCGTTCTGTTCTTTGCGTCAAATATAAATTTGTAGTGCTTTGCATAAGAAAACTATGCTTTATAAGGGTTGAAATAGGAATACATTAAAAAAAACAAACTTGTCTGCATAAAAAGCCATGTGTGATTTAAAAAATTTTTTTCATTGTTTGTAAGTGATACATGAGTGTAAACAAACATTTCAAAATTAAAGTTGTTTTTCTAAGTGGTCTAATAAGCAAGATAGTATATTTTTGGGGGGCAGGTTTTGGGAACTTTTTCCCTTTATGGCATTGCTGTGGTCACATTTTCCAACCGATTTTCATTGTTTTGCTATCAATAGATAGGTTAGCGTCTGAATTTTCCAAAAAGTATACATTTGTGGTGTTTTGAAGAAGTTTAAGGGCAGTTTTAGTGGCTGAAAGGCAAAAAATTTGCAAATTTTTACGTGTCACTACCCCAAAACTTTAAATTGATTTTTCTCCCCTTAAACGTGCGAATTTCGGTTTTATAATTTTTAATTTAAAGGCTTAACCCAAGTTAGTATTTTCATGGTCGGAAAATATTTTAGGCAAATTATCTAGCATGTAGGAGGCATGTAAATAGCTGTTGCTAAACCACGTGCGTTTTTTGTGCAGATTTTCAGCTTTGATCGCTTACTGTGGCCACAATTTTAATTTGATTGTCAAAATTTCGGTCTTATCTTGTAGCTGTGTGTGTGTAGTTTCCGTCAAGTATAAATTTGTAGTACTTTCTGTGAAAATACTATGCTTTATAGTGTCTAGGAGGCGTGGACATGAATTTTCCCAAAACACGTCCATTTCCCTGGCAGATCACTGGTTTTGATCGCTCACTGTGACCACAGTTTCTATCCGATTTTCAAAATTTTGGTCTCATTATATAGCTATCGTTCTGTTCTTTGCGTCAAATATAAATTTGTAGTGCTTTGCATAAGAAAACTATGCTTTATAAGGGTTGAAATAGGAATACATTAAAAAAAACAAACTTGTCTGCATAAAAAGCCATGTGTGATTTAAAAAATTTTTTTCATTGTTTGTAAGTGATACATGAGTGTAAAAAAACATTTCAAAATTAAAGCTGTTTTTCTAAGTGGTCTAATAAGCAAGATAGTATTTTTTTGGGGGGCAGGTTTTGGGAACTTTTTCCCTTTATGGCATTGCTGTGGTCACATTTTCCAACCGATTTTCATTGTTTTGCTATCAATAGATAGGTTAGCGTCTGAATTTTCCAAAAAGTATACATTTGTGGTGTTTTGAAGAAGTTTAAGGGCAGTTTTAGTGGCTGAAAGGCAAAAAATTTGCAAATTTTTACGTGTCACTACCCCAAAACTTTAAATTGATTTTTCTCCCCTTAAACGTGCGAATTTCGGTTTTATAATTTTTAATTTAAAGGCTTAACCCAAACTAGTATTTTCATGGTCGGAAAATATTTTAGGCAAATTATCTAGCATGTAGGAGGCATGTAAATAGCTGTTGCTAAACCACGTGCGTTTTTTGTGCAGATTTTCAGCTTTGATCGCTTACTGTGGCCACAATTTTAATTTGATTGTCAAAATTTCGGTCTTATCTTGTAGCTGTGTGTGTGTAGTTTCCGTCAAGTATAAATTTGTAGTACTTTCTGTGAAAATACTATGCTTTATAGTGTCTAGGAGGCGTGGACATGAATTTTCCCAAAACACGTCCATTTCCCTGGCAGATCACTGGTTTTGATCGCTCACTGTGACCACAGTTTCTATCCGATTTTCAAAATTTTGGTCTCATTATATAGCTATCTTTCTGTTCTTTGCGTCAAATATAAATTTGTAGTGCTTTGCATAAGAAAACTATGCTTTATAAGGGTTGAAATAGGAATACATTAAAAAAAACAAACTTGTCTGCATAAAAAGCCATGTGTGATTTAAAAAATTTTTTTCATTGTTTGTAAGTGATACATGAGTGTAAACAAACATTTCAAAATTAAAGTTGTTTTTCTAAGTGGTCTAATAAGCAAGATAGTATATTTTTGGGGGGCAGGTTTTGGGAACTTTTTCCCTTTATGGCATTGCTGTGGTCACATTTTCCAACCGATTTTCATTGTTTTGCTATCAATAGATAGGTTAGCGTCTGAATTTTCCAAAAAGTATACATTTGTGGTGTTTTGAAGAAGTTTAAGGGCAGTTTTAGTGGCTGAAAGGCAAAAAATTTGCAAATTTTTACGTGTCACTACCCCAAAACTTTAAATTGATTTTTCTCCCCTTAAACGTGCGAATTTCGGTTTTATAATTTTTAATTTAAAGGCTTAACCCAAGTTAGTATTTTCATGGTCGGAAAATATTTTAGGCAAATTATCTAGCATGTAGGAGGCATGTAAATAGCTGTTGCTAAACCACGTGCGTTTTTTGTGCAGATTTTCAGCTTTGATCGCTTACTGTGGCCACAATTTTAATTTGATTGTCAAAATTTCGGTCTTATCTTGTAGCTGTGTGTGTGTAGTTTCCGTCAAGTATAAATTTGTAGTACTTTCTGTGAAAATACTATGCTTTATAGTGTCTAGGAGGCGTGGACATGAATTTTCCCAAAACACGTCCATTTCCCTGGCAGATCACTGGTTTTGATCGCTCACTGTGACCACAGTTTCTATCCGATTTTCAAAATTTTGGTCTCATTATATAGCTATCGTTCTGTTCTTTGCGTCAAATATAAATTTGTAGTGCTTTGCATAAGAAAACTATGCTTTATAAGGGTTGAAATAGGAATACATTAAAAAAAACAAACTTGTCTGCATAAAAAGCCATGTGTGATTTAAAAAATTTTTTTCATTGTTTGTAAGTGATACATGAGTGTCAACAAACATTTCAAAATTAAAGTTGTTTTTCTAAGTGGTCTAATAAGCAAGATAGTATATTTTTGGGGGGAAGGTTTTGGGAACTTTTTCCCTTTATGGCATTGCTGTGGTCACATTTTCCAACCGATTTTCATTGTTTTGCTATCAATAGATAGGTTAGCGTCTGAATTTTCCAAAAAGTATACATTTGTGGTGTTTTGAAGAAGTTTAAGGGCAGTTTTAGTGGCTGAAAGGCAAAAAATTTGCAAATTTTTACGTGTCACTACCCCAAAACTTTAAATTGATTTTTCTCCCCTTAAACGTGCGAATTTCGGTTTTATAATTTTTAATTTAAAGGCTTAACCCAAACTAGTATTTTCATGGTCGGAAAATATTTTAGGCAAATTATCTAGCATGTAGGAGGCATGTAAATAGCTGTTGCTAAACCACGTGCGTTTTTTGTGCAGATTTTCAGCTTTGATCGCTTACTGTGGCCACAATTTTAATTTGATTGTCAAAATTTCGGTCTTATCTTGTAGCTGTGTGTGTGTAGTTTCCGTCAAGTATAAATTTGTAGTACTTTCTGTGAAAATACTATGCTTTATAGTGTCTAGGAGGCGTGGACATGAATTTTCCCAAAACACGTCCATTTCCCTGGCAGATCACTGGTTTTGATCGCTCACTGTGACCACAGTTTCTATCCGATTTTCAAAATTTTGGTCTCATTATATAGCTATCGTTCTGTTCTTTGCGTCAAATATAAATTTGTAGTGCTTTGCATAAGAAAACTATGCTTTATAAGGGTTGAAATAGGAATACATTAAAAAAAACAAACTTGTCTGCATAAAAAGCCATGTGTGATTTAAAAAATTTTTTTCATTGTTTGTAAGTGATACATGAGTGTAAACAAACATTTCAAAATTAAAGTTGTTTTTCTAAGTGGTCTAATAAGCAAGATAGTATATTTTTGGGGGGCAGGTTTTGGGAACTTTTTCCCTTTATGGCATTGCTGTGGTCACATTTTCCAACCGATTTTCATTGTTTTGCTATCAATAGATAGGTTAGCGTCTGAATTTTCCAAAAAGTATACATTTGTGGTGTTTTGAAGAAGTTTAAGGGCAGTTTTAGTGGCTGAAAGGCAAAAAATTTGCAAATTTTTACGTGTCACTATCCCAAAACTTTAAATTGATTTTTCTCCCCTTAAACGTGCGAATTTCGGTTTTATAATTTTTAATTTAAAGGCTTAACCCAAGCTAGTATTTTCATGGTCGGAAAATATTTTAGGCAAATTATCTAGCATGTAGGAGGCATGTAAATAGCTGTTGCTAAACCACGTGCGTTTTTTGTGCAGATTTTCAGCTTTGATCGCTTACTGTGGCCACAATTTTAATTTGATTGTCAAAATTTCGGTCTTATCTTGTAGCTGTGTGTGTGTAGTTTCCGTCAAGTATAAATTTGTAGTACTTTCTGTGAAAATACTATGCTTTATAGTGTCTAGGAGGCGTGGACATGAATTTTCCCAAAACACGTCCATTTCCCTGGCAGATCACTGGTTTTGATCGCTCACTGTGACCACAGTTTCTATCCGATTTTCAAAATTTTGGTCTCATTATATAGCTATCGTTCTGTTCTTTGCGTCAAATATAAATTTGTAGTGCTTTGCATAAGAAAACTATGCTTTATAAGGGTTGAAATAGGAATACATTAAAAAAAACAAACTTGTCTGCATAAAAAGCCATGTGTGATTTAAAAAATTTTTTTCATTGTTTGTAAGTGATACATGAGTGTGAACAAACATTTCAAAATTAAAGTTGTTTTTCTAAGTGGTCTAATAAGCAAGATAGTATTTTTTTGGGGGGCAGGTTTTGGGAACTTTTTCCCTTTATGGCATTGCTGTGGTCACATTTTCCAACCGATTTTCATTGTTTTGCTATCAATAGATAGGTTAGCGTCTGAATTTTCCAAAAAGTATACATTTGTGGTGTTTTGAAGAAGTTTAAGGGCAGTTTTAGTGGCTGAAAGGCAAAAAATTTGCAAATTTTTACGTGTCACTACCCCAAAACTTTAAATTGATTTTTCTCCCCTTAAACATGCGAATTTCGGTTTTATAATTTTTAATTTAAAGGCTTAACCCAAACTAGTATTTTCATGGTCGGAAAATATTTTAGGCAAATTATCTAGCATGTAGGAGGCATGTAAATAGCTGGTGCTAAACCACGTGCGTTTTTTGTGCAGATTTTCAGCTTTGATCGCTTACTGTGGCCACAATTTTAATTTGATTGTCAAAATTTCGGTCTTATCTTGTAGCTGTGTGTGTGTAGTTTCCGTCAAGTATAAATTTGTAGTACTTTCTGTGAAAATACTATGCTTTATAGTGTCTAGGAGGCGTGGACATGAATTTTCCCAAAACACGTCCATTTCCCTGGCAGATCACTGGTTTTGATCGCTCACTGTGACCACAGTTTCTATCCGATTTTCAAAATTTTGGTCTCATTATATAGCTATCGTTCTGTTCTTTGCGTCAAATATAAATTTGTAGTGCTTTGCATAAGAAAACTATGCTTTATAAGGGTTGAAATAGGAATACATTAAAAAAAACAAACTTGTCTGCATAAAAAGCCATGTGTGATTTAAAAAATTTTTTTCATTGTTTGTAAGTGATACATGAGTGTAAACAAACATTTCAAAATTAAAGTTGTTTTTCTAAGTGGTCTAATAAGCAAGATAGTATATTTTTGGGGGGCAGGTTTTGGGAACTTTTTCCCTTTATGGCATTGCTGTGGTCACATTTTCCAACCGATTTTCATTGTTTTGCTATCAATAGATAGGTTAGCGTCTGAATTTTCCAAAAAGTATACATTTGTGGTGTTTTGAAGAAGTTTAAGGGCAGTTTTAGTGGCTGAAAGGCAAAAAATTTGCAAATTTTTACGTGTCACTATCCCAAAACTTTAAATTGATTTTTCTCCCCTTAAACGTGCGAATTTCGGTTTTATAATTTTTAATTTAAAGGCTTAACCCAAGCTAGTATTTTCATGGTCGGAAAATATTTTAGGCAAATTATCTAGCATGTAGGAGGCATGTAAATAGCTGTTGCTAAACCACGTGCGTTTTTTGTGCAGATTTTCAGCTTTGATCGCTTACTGTGGCCACAATTTTAATTTGATTGTCAAAATTTCGGTCTTATCTTGTAGCTGTGTGTGTGTAGTTTCCGTCAAGTATAAATTTGTAGTACTTTCTGTGAAAATACTATGCTTTATAGTGTCTAGGAGGCGTGGACATGAATTTTCCCAAAACACGTCCATTTCCCTGGCAGATCACTGGTTTTGATCGCTCACTGTGACCACAGTTTCTATCCGATTTTCAAAATTTTGGTCTCATTATATAGCTATCGTTCTGTTCTTTGCGTCAAATATAAATTTGTAGTGCTTTGCATAAGAAAACTATGCTTTATAAGGGTTGAAATAGGAATACATTAAAAAAAACAAACTTGTCTGCATAAAAAGCCATGTGTGATTTAAAAAATTTTTTTCATTGTTTGTAAGTGATACATGAGTGTAAACAAACATTTCAAAATTAAAGTTGTTTTTCTAAGTGGTCTAATAAGCAAGATAGTATATTTTTGGGGGGAAGGTTTTGGGAACTTTTTCCCTTTATGGCATTGCTGTGGTCACATTTTCCAACCGATTTTCATTGTTTTGCTATCAATAGATAGGTTAGCGTCTGAATTTTCCAAAAAGTATACATTTGTGGTGTTTTAAAGAAGTTTAAGGGCAGTTTTAGTGGCTGAAAGGCAAAAAATTTGCAAATTTTTACGTGTCACTACCCCAAAACTTTAAATTGATTTTTCTCCCCTTAAACGTGCGAATTTCGGTTTTATAATTTTTAATTTAAAGGCTTAACCCAAACTAGTATTTTCATGGTCGGAAAATATTTTAGGCAAATTATCTAGCATGTAGGAGGCATGTAAATAGCTGTTGCTAAACCACGTGCGTTTTTTGTGCAGATTTTCAGCTTTGATCGCTTACTGTGGCCACAATTTTAATTTGATTGTCAAAATTTCGGTCTTATCTTGTAGCTGTGTGTGTGTAGTTTCCGTCAAGTATAAATTTGTAGTACTTTCTGTGAAAATACTATGCTTTATAGTGTCTAGGAGGCGTGGACATGAATTTTCCCAAAACACGTCCATTTCCCTGGCAGATCACTGGTTTTGATCGCTCACTGTGACCACAGTTTCTATCCGATTTTCAAAATTTTGGTCTCATTATATAGCTATTGTTCTGTTCTTTGCGTCAAATATAAATTTGTAGTGCTTTGCATAAGAAAACTATGCTTTATAAGGGTTGAAATAGGAATACATTAAAAAAAAAAAACTTGTCTGCATAAAAAGCCATGTGTGATTTAAAAAATTTTTTTCATTGTTTGTAAGTGATACATGAGTGTAAACAAACATTTCAAAATTAAAGTTGTTTTTCTAAGTGGTCTAATAAGCAAGATAGTATATTTTTGGGGGGCAGGTTTTGGGAACTTTTTCCCTTTATGGCATTGCTGTGGTCACATTTTCCAACCGATTTTCATTGTTTTGCTATCAATAGATAGGTTAGCGTCTGAATTTTCCAAAAAGTATACATTTGTGGTGTTTTGAAGAAGTTTAAGGGCAGTTTTAGTGGCTGAAAGGCAAAAAATTTGCAAATTTTTACGTGTCACTATCCCAAAACTTTAAATTGATTTTTCTCCCCTTAAACGTGCGAATTTCGGTTTTATAATTTTTAATTTAAAGGCTTAACCCAAGCTAGTATTTTCATGGTCGGAAAATATTTTAGGCAAATTATCTAGCATGTAGGAGGCATGTAAATAGCTGTTGCTAAACCACGTGCGTTTTTTGTGCAGATTTTCAGCTTTGATCGCTTACTGTGGCCACAATTTTAATTTGATTGTCAAAATTTCGGTCTTATCTTGTAGCTGTGTGTGTGTAGTTTCCGTCAAGTATAAATTTGTAGTACTTTCTGTGAAAATACTATGCTTTATAGTGTCTAGGAGGCGTGGACATGAATTTTCCCAAAACACGTCCATTTCCCTGGCAGATCACTGGTTTTGATCGCTCACTGTGACCACAGTTTCTATCCGATTTTCAAAATTTTGGTCTCATTATATAGCTATTGTTCTGTTCTTTGCGTCAAATATAAATTTGTAGTGCTTTGCATAAGAAAACTATGCTTTATAAGGGTTGAAATAGGAATACATTAAAAAAAAAAAACTTGTCTGCATAAAAAGCCATGTGTGATTTAAAAAATTTTTTTCATTGTTTGTAAGTGATACATGAGTGTAAACAAACATTTCAAAATTAAAGTTGTTTTTCTAAGTGGTCTAATAAGCAAGATAGTATATTTTTGGGGGGCAGGTTTTGGGAACTTTTTCCCTTTATGGCATTGCTGTGGTCACATTTTCCAACCGATTTTCATTGTTTTGCTATCAATAGATAGGTTAGCGTCTGAATTTTTCAAAAAGTATACATTTGTGGTGTTTTGAAGAAGTTTAAGGGCAGTTTTAGTGGCTGAAAGGCAAAAAATTTGCAAATTTTTACGTGTCACTATCCCAAAACTTTAAATTGATTTTTCTCCCCTTAAACGTGCGAATTTCGGTTTTATAATTTTTAATTTAAAGGCTTAACCCAAGCTAGTATTTTCATGGTCGGAAAATATTTTAGGCAAATTATCTAGCATGTAGGAGGCATGTAAATAGCTGTTGCTAAACCACGTGCGTTTTTTGTGCAGATTTTCAGCTTTGATCGCTTACTGTGGCCATAATTTTAATTTGATTGTCAAAATTTCGGTCTTATCTTGTAGCTGTGTGTGTGTAGTTTCCGTCAAGTATAAATTTGTAGTACTTTCTGTGAAAATACTATGCTTTATAGTGTCTAGGAGGCGTGGACATGAATTTTCCCAAAACACGTCCATTTCCCTGGCAGATCACTGGTTTTGATCGCTCACTGTGACCACAGTTTCTATCCGATTTTCAAAATTTTGGTCTCATTATATAGCTATCGTTCTGTTCTTTGCGTCAAATATAAATTTGTAGTGCTTTGCATAAGAAAACTATGCTTTATAAGGGTTGAAATAGGAATACATTAAAAAAAAAAAAACTTGTCTGCATAAAAAGCCATGTGTGATTTAAAAAATTTTTTTCATTGTTTGTAAGTGATACATGAGTGTGAACAAACATTTCAAAATTAAAGTTGTTTTTCTAAGTGGTCTAATAAGCAAGATAGTATTTTTTTGGGGGGCAGGTTTTGGGAACTTTTTCCCTTTATGGCATTGCTGTGGTCACATTTTTCAACCGATTTTCATTGTTTTGCTATCAATAGATAGGTTAGCGTCTGAATTTTCCAAAAAGTATACATTTGTGGTGTTTTGAAGAAGTTTAAGGGCAGTTTTAGTGGCTGAAAGGCAAAAAATTTGCAAATTTTTACGTGTCACTACCCCAAAACTTTAAATTGATTTTTCTCCCCTTAAACGTGCGAATTTCGGTTTTATAATTTTTAATTTAAAGGCTTAACCCAAACTAGTATTTTCATGGTCGGAAAATATTTTAGGCAAATTATCTAGCATGTAGGAGGCATGTAAATAGCTGTTGCTAAACCACGTGCGTTTTTTGTGCAGATTTTCAGCTTTGATCGCTTACTGTGGCCACAATTTTAATTTGATTGTCAAAATTTCGGTCTTATCTTGTAGCTGTGTGTGTGTAGTTTCCGTCAAGTATAAATTTGTAGTACTTTCTGTGAAAATACTATGCTTTATAGTGTCTAGGAGGCGTGGACATGAATTTTCCCAAAACACGTCCATTTCCCTGGCAGATCACTGGTTTTGATCGCTCACTGTGACCACAGTTTCTATCCGATTTTCAAAATTTTGGTCTCATTATATAGCTATCATTCTGTTCTTTGCGTCAAATATAAATTTGTAGTGCTTTGCATAAGAAAACTATGCTTTATAAGGATTGAAATAGGAATACATTAAAAAAAACAAACTTGTCTGCATAAAAAGCCATGTGTGATTTAAAAAATTTTTTTCATTGTTTGTAAGTGATACATGAGTGTAAACAAACATTTCAAAATTAAAGTTGTTTTTCTAAGTGGTCTAATAAGCAAGATAGTATATTTTTGGGGGGCAGGTTTTGGGAACTTTTTCCCTTTATGGCATTGCTGTGGTCACATTTTCCAACCGATTTTCATTGTTTTGCTATCAATAGATAGGTTAGCGTCTGAATTTTCCAAAAAGTATACATTTGTGGTGTTTTGAAGAAGTTTAAGGGCAGTTTTAGTGGCTGAAAGGCAAAAAATTTGCAAATTTTTACGTGTCACTACCCCAAAACTTTAAATTGATTTTTCTCCCCTTAAACGTGCGAATTTCGGTTTTATAATTTTTAATTTAAAGGCTTAACCCAAACTAGTATTTTCATGGTCGGAAAATATTTTAGGCAAATTATCTAGCATGTAGGAGGCATGTAAATAGCTGTTGCTAAACCACGTGCGTTTTTTGTGCAGATTTTCAGCTTTGATCGCTTACTGTGGCCACAATTTTAATTTGATTGTCAAAATTTCGGTCTTATCTTGTAGCTGTGTGTGTGTAGTTTCCGTCAAGTATAAATTTGTAGTACTTTCTGTGAAAATACTATGCTTTATAGTGTCTAGGAGGCGTGGACATGAATTTTCCCAAAACACGTCCATTTCCCTGGCAGATCACTGGTTTTGATCGCTCACTGTGACCACAGTTTCTATCCGATTTTCAAAATTTTGGTCTCATTATATAGCTATCGTTCTGTTCTTTGCGTCAAATATAAATTTGTAGTGCTTTGCATAAGAAAACTATGCTTTATAAGGGTTGAAATAGGAATACATTAAAAAAAACAAACTTGTGTGCATAAAAAGCCATGTGTGATTTAAAAAATTTTTTTCATTGTTTGTAAGTGATACATGAGTGTGAACAAACATTTCAAAATTAAAGTTGTTTTTCTAAGTGGTCTAATAAGCAAGATAGTATATTTTTGGGGGGCAGGTTTTGGGAACTTTTTCCCTTTATGGCATTGCTGTGGTCACATTTTCCAACCGATTTTCATTGTTTTGCTATCAATAGATAGGTTAGCGTCTGAATTTTCCAAAAAGTATACATTTGTGGTGTTTTGAAGAAGTTTAAGGGCAGTTTTAGTGGCTAAAAGGCAAAAAATTTGCAAATTTTTACGTGTCACTACCCCAAAACTTTAAATTGATTTTTCTCCCCTTAAACGTGCGAATTTCGGTTTTATAATTTTTAATTTAAAGGCTTAACCCAAACTAGTATTTTCATGGTCGGAAAATATTTTAGGCAAATTATCTAGCATGTAGGAGGCATGTAAATAGCTGTTGCTAAACCACGTGCGTTTTTTGTGCAGATTTTCAGCTTTGATCGCTTACTGTGGCCACAATTTTAATTTGATTGTCAAAATTTCGGTCTTATCTTGTAGCTGTGTGTGTGTAGTTTCCGTCAAGTATAAATTTGTAGTACTTTCTGTGAAAATACTATGCTTTATAGTGTCTAGGAGGCGTGGACATGAATTTTCCCAAAACACGTCCATTTCCCTGGCAGATCACTGGTTTTGATCGCTCACTGTGACCACAGTTTCTATCCGATTTTCAAAATTTTGGTCTCATTATATAGCTATCGTTCTGTTCTTTGCGTCAAATATAAATTTGTAGTGCTTTGCATAAGAAAACTATGCTTTATAAGGGTTGAAATAGGAATACATTAAAAAAAACAAACTTGTCTGCATAAAAAGCCATGTGTGATTTAAAAAATTTTTTTCATTGTTTGTAAGTGATACATGAGTGTAAACAAACATTTCAAAATTAAAGTTGTTTTTCTAAGTGGTCTAATAAGCAAGATAGTATTTTTTTGGGGGGCAGGTTTTGGGAACTTTTTCCCTTTATGGCATTGCTGTGGTCACATTTTCCAACCGATTTTCATTGTTTTGCTATCAATAGATAGGTTAGCGTCTGAATTTTCCAAAAAGTATACATTTGTGGTGTTTTGAAGAAGTTTAAGGGCAGTTTTTGTGGCTGAAAGGCAAAAAATTTGCAAATTTTTACGTGTCACTACCCCAAAACTTTAAATTGATTTTTCTCCCCTTAAACGTGCGAATTTCGGTTTTATAATTTTTAATTTAAAGGCTTAAGCCAAACTAGTATTTTCATGGTCGGAAAATATTTTAGGCAAATTATCTAGCATGTAGGAGGCATGTAAATAGCTGTTGCTAAACCACGTGCGTTTTTTGTGCAGATTTTCAGCTTTGATCGCTTACTGTGGCCACAATTTTAATTTGATTGTCAAAATTTCGGTCTTATCTTGTAGCTGTGTGTGTGTAGTTTCCGTCAAGTATAAATTTGTAGTACTTTCTGTGAAAATACTATGCTTTATAGTGTCTAGGAGGCGTGGACATGAATTTTCCCAAAACACGTCCATTTCCCTGGCAGATCACTGGTTTTGATCGCTCACTGTGACCACAGTTTCTATCCGATTTTCAAAATTTTGGTCTCATTATATAGCTATCGTTCTGTTCTTTGCGTCAAATATAAATTTGTAGTGCTTTGCATAAGAAAACTATGCTTTATAAGGGTTGAAATAGGAATACATTAAAAAAAACAAACTTGTCTGCATAAAAAGCCATGTGTGATTTAAAAAATTTTTTTCATTGTTTGTAAGTGATACATGAGTGTAAACAAACATTTCAAAATTAAAGTTGTTTTTCTAAGTGGTCTAATAAGCAAGATAGTATATTTTTGGGGGGAAGGTTTTGGGAACTTTTTCCCTTTATGGCATTGCTGTGGTCACATTTTCCAACCGATTTTCATTGTTTTGCTATCAATAGATAGGTTAGCGTCTGAATTTTCCAAAAAGTATACATTTGTGGTGTTTTGAAGAAGTTTAAGGGCAGTTTTAGTGGCTGAAAGGCAAAAAATTTGCAAATTTTTACGTGTCACTACCCCAAAACTTTAAATTGATTTTTCTCCCCTTAAACGTGCGAATTTCGGTTTTATAATTTTTAATTTAAAGGCTTAACCCAAACTAGTATTTTCATGGTCGGAAAATATTTTAGGCAAATTATCTAGCATGTAGGAGGCATGTAAATAGCTGTTGCTAAACCACGTGCGTTTTTTGTGCAGATTTTCAGCTTTGATCGCTTACTGTGGCCACAATTTTAATTTGATTGTCAAAATTTCGGTCTTATCTTGTAGCTGTGTGTGTGTAGTTTCCGTCAAGTATAAATTTGTAGTACTTTCTGTGAAAATACTATGCTTTATAGTGTCTAGGAGGCGTGGACATGAATTTTCCCAAAACACGTCCATTTCCCTGGCAGATCACTGGTTTTGATCGCTCACTGTGACCACAGTTTCTATCCGATTTTCAAAATTTTGGTCTCATTATATAGCTATCGTTCTGTTCTTTGCGTCAAATATAAATTTGTAGTGCTTTGCATAAGAAAACTATGCTTTATAAGGGTTGAAATAGGAATACATTAAAAAAAACAAACTTGTCTGCATAAAAAGCCATGTGTGATTTAAAAAATTTTTTTCATTGTTTGTAAGTGATACATGAGTGTGAACAAACATTTCAAAATTAAAGTTGTTTTTCTAAGTGGTCTAATAAGCAAGATAGTATTTTTTTGGGGGGCAGGTTTTGGGAACTTTTTCCCTTTATGGCATTGCTGTGGTCACATTTTCCAACCGATTTTCATTGTTTTGCTATCAATAGATAGGTTAGCGTCTGAATTTTCCAAAAAGTATACATTTGTGGTGTTTTGAAGAAGTTTAAGGGCAGTTTTAGTGGCTGAAAGGCAAAAAATTTGCAAATTTTTACGTGTCACTACCCCAAAACTTTAAATTGATTTTTCTCCCCTTAAACGTGCGAATTTCGGTTTTATAATTTTTAATTTAAAGGCTTAACCCAAACTAGTATTTTCATGGTCGGAAAATATTTTAGGCAAATTATCTAGCATGTAGGAGGCATGTAAATAGCTGTTGCTAAACCACGTGCGTTTTTTGTGCAGATTTTCAGCTTTGATCGCTTACTGTGGCCACAATTTTAATTTGATTGTCAAAATTTCGGTCTTATCTTGTAGCTGTGTGTGTGTAGTTTCCGTCAAGTATAAATTTGTAGTACTTTCTGTGAAAATACTATGCTTTATAGTGTCTAGGAGGCGTGGACATGAATTTTCCCAAAACACGTCCATTTCCCTGGCAGATCACTGGTTTTGATCGCTCACTGTGACCACAGTTTCTATCCGATTTTCAAAATTTTGGTCTCATTATATAGCTATCGTTCTGTTTTTTGCGTCAAATATAAATTTGTAGTGCTTTGCATAAGAAAACTATGCTTTATAAGGGTTGAAATAGGAATACATTAAAAAAAACAAACTTGTCTGCATAAAAAGCCATGTGTGATTTAAAAAATTTTTTTCATTGTTTGTAAGTGATACATGAGTGTAAACAAACATTTCAAAATTAAAGTTGTTTTTCTAAGTGGTCTAATAAGCAAGATAGTATATTTTTGGGGGGCAGGTTTTGGGAACTTTTTCCCTTTATGGCATTGCTGTGGTCACATTTTCCAACCGATTTTCATTGTTTTGCTATCAATAGATAGGTTAGCGTCTGAATTTTCCAAAAAGTATACATTTGTGGTGTTTTGAAGAAGTTTAAGGGCAGTTTTAGTGGCTGAAAGGCAAAAAATTTGCAAATTTTTACGTGTCACTATCCCAAAACTTTAAATTGATTTTTCTCCCCTTAAACGTGCGAATTTCGGTTTTATAATTTTTAATTTAAAGGCTTAACCCAAGCTAGTATTTTCATGGTCGGAAAATATTTTAGGCAAATTATCTAGCATGTAGGAGGCATGTAAATAGCTGTTGCTAAACCACGTGCGTTTTTTGTGCAGATTTTCAGCTTTGATCGCTTACTGTGGCCACAATTTTAATTTGATTGTCAAAATTTCGGTCTTATCTTGTAGCTGTGTGTGTGTAGTTTCCGTCAAGTATAAATTTGTAGTACTTTCTGTGAAAATACTATGCTTTATAGTGTCTAGGAGGCGTGGACATGAATTTTCCCAAAACACGTCCATTTCCCTGGCAGATCACTGGTTTTGATCGCTCACTGTGACCACAGTTTCTATCCGATTTTCAAAATTTTGGTCTCATTATATAGCTATCGTTCTGTTCTTTGCGTCAAATATAAATTTGTAGTGCTTTGCATAAGAAAACTATGCTTTATAAGGGTTGAAATAGGAATACATTAAAAAAAACAAACTTGTCTGCATAAAAAGCCATGTGTGATTTAAAAAATTTTTTTCATTGTTTGTAAGTGATACATGAGTGTGAACAAACATTTCAAAATTAAAGTTGTTTTTCTAAGTGGTCTAATAAGCAAGATAGTATATTTTTGGGGGGCAGGTTTTGGGAACTTTTTCCCTTTATGGCATTGCTGTGGTCACATTTTCCAACCGATTTTCATTGTTTTGCTATCAATAGATAGGTTAGCGTCTGAATTTTCCAAAAAGTATACATTTGTGGTGTTTTGAAGAAGTTTAAGGGCAGTTTTAGTGGCTGAAAGGCAAAAAATTTGCAAATTTTTACGTGTCACTACCCCAAAACTTTAAATTGATTTTTCTCCCCTTAAACGTGCGAATTTCGGTTTTATAATTTTTAATTTAAAGGCTTAACCCAAACTAGTATTTTCATGGTCGGAAAATATTTTAGGCAAATTATCTAGCATGTAGGAGGCATGTAAATAGCTGTTGCTAAACCACGTGCGTTTTTTGTGCAGATTTTCAGCTTTGATCGCTTACTGTGGCCACAATTTTAATTTGATTGTCAAAATTTCGGTCTTATGTTGTAGCTGTGTGTGTGTAGTTTCCGTCAAGTATAAATTTGTAGTACTTTCTGTGAAAATACTATGCTTTATAGTGTCTAGGAGGCGTGGACATGAATTTTCCCAAAACACGTCCATTTCCCTGGCAGATCACTGGTTTTGATCGCTCACTGTGACCACAGTTTCTATCCGATTTTCAAAATTTTGGTCTCATTATATAGCTATCGTTCTGTTCTTTGCGTCAAATATAAATTTGTAGTGCTTTGCATAAGAAAACTATGCTTTATAAGGGTTGAAATAGGAATACATTAAAAAAAACAAACTTGTCTGCATAAAAAGCCATGTGTGATTTAAAAAATTTTTTTCATTGTTTGTAAGTGATACATGAGTGTGAACAAACATTTCAAAATTAAAGTTGTTTTTCTAAGTGGTCTAATAAGCAAGATAGTATATTTTTGGGGGGCAGGTTTTGGGAACTTTTTCCCTTTATGGCATTGCTGTGGTCACATTTTCCAACCGATTTTCATTGTTTTGCTATCAATAGATAGGTTAGCGTCTGAATTTTCCAAAAAGTATACATTTGTGGTGTTTTGAAGAAGTTTAAGGGCAGTTTTAGTGGCTGAAAGGCAAAAAATTTGCAAATTTTTACGTGTCACTACCCCAAAACTTTAAATTGATTTTTCTCCCCTTAAACGTGCGAATTTCGGTTTTATAATTTTTAATTTAAAGGCTTAACCCAAACTAGTATTTTCATGGTCGGAAAATATTTTAGGCAAATTATCTAGCATGTAGGAGGCATGTAAATAGCTGTTGCTAAACCACGTGCGTTTTTTGTGCAGATTTTCAGCTTTGATCGCTTACTGTGGCCACAATTTTAATTTGATTGTCAAAATTTCGGTCTTATCTTGTAGCTGTGTGTGTGTAGTTTCCGTCAAGTATAAATTTGTAGTACTTTCTGTGAAAATACTATGCTTTATAGTGTCTAGGAGGCGTGGACATGAATTTTCCCAAAACACGTCCATTTCCCTGGCAGATCACTGGTTTTGATCGCTCACTGTGACCACAGTTTCTATCCGATTTTCAAAATTTTGGTCTCATTATATAGCTATTGTTCTGTTCTTTGCGTCAAATATAAATTTGTAGTGCTTTGCATAAGAAAACTATGCTTTATAAGGGTTGAAATAGGAATACATTAAAAAAAACAAACTTGTCTGCATAAAAAGCCATGTGTGATTTAAAAAATTTTTTTCATTGTTTGTAAGTGATACATGAGTGTGAACAAACATTTCAAAATTAAAGTTGTTTTTCTAAGTGGTCTAATAAGCAAGATAGTATTTTTTTGGGGGGCAGGTTTTGGGAACTTTTTCCCTTTATGGCATTGCTGTGGTCACATTTTCCAACCGATTTTCATTGTTTTGCTATCAATAGATAGGTTAGCGTCTGAATTTTCCAAAAAGTATACATTTGTGGTGTTTTGAAGAAGTTTAAGGGCAGTTTTAGTGGCTGAAAGGCAAAAAATTTGCAAATTTTTACGTGTCACTACCCCAAAACTTTAAATTGATTTTTCTCCCCTTAAACGTGCGAATTTCGGTTTTATAATTTTTAATTTAAAGGCTTAACCCAAACTAGTATTTTCATGGTCGGAAAATATTTTAGGCAAATTATCTAGCATGTAGGAGGCATGTAAATAGCTGTTGCTAAACCACGTGCGTTTTTTGTGCAGATTTTCAGCTTTGATCGCTTACTGTGGCCACAATTTTAATTTGATTGTCAAAATTTCGGTCTTATCTTGTAGCTGTGTGTGTGTAGTTTCCGTCAAGTATAAATTTGTAGTACTTTCTGTGAAAATACTATGCTTTATAGTGTCTAGGAGGCGTGGACATGAATTTTCCCAAAACACGTCCATTTCCCTGGCAGATCACTGGTTTTGATCGCTCACTGTGACCACAGTTTCTATCCGATTTTCAAAATTTTGGTCTCATTATATAGCTATCGTTCTGTTTTTTGCGTCAAATATAAATTTGTAGTGCTTTGCATAAGAAAACTATGCTTTATAAGGGTTGAAATAGGAATACATTAAAAAAAACAAACTTGTCTGCATAAAAAGCCATGTGTGATTTAAAAAATTTTTTTCATTGTTTGTAAGTGATACATGAGTGTAAACAAACATTTCAAAATTAAAGTTGTTTTTCTAAGTGGTCTAATAAGCAAGATAGTATATTTTTGGGGGGCAGGTTTTGGGAACTTTTTCCCTTTATGGCATTGCTGTGGTCACATTTTCCAACCGATTTTCATTGTTTTGCTATCAATAGATAGGTTAGCGTCTGAATTTTCCAAAAAGTATACATTTGTGGTGTTTTGAAGAAGTTTAAGGGCAGTTTTAGTGGCTGAAAGGCAAAAAATTTGCAAATTTTTACGTGTCACTATCCCAAAACTTTAAATTGATTTTTCTCCCCTTAAACGTGCGAATTTCGGTTTTATAATTTTTAATTTAAAGGCTTAACCCAAGCTAGTATTTTCATGGTCGGAAAATATTTTAGGCAAATTATCTAGCATGTAGGAGGCATGTAAATAGCTGTTGCTAAACCACGTGCGTTTTTTGTGCAGATTTTCAGCTTTGATCGCTTACTGTGGCCACAATTTTAATTTGATTGTCAAAATTTCGGTCTTATCTTGTAGCTGTGTGTGTGTAGTTTCCGTCAAGTATAAATTTGTAGTACTTTCTGTGAAAATACTATGCTTTATAGTGTCTAGGAGGCGTGGACATGAATTTTCCCAAAACACGTCCATTTCCCTGGCAGATCACTGGTTTTGATCGCTCACTGTGACCACAGTTTCTATCCGATTTTCAAAATTTTGGTCTCATTATATAGCTATCGTTCTGTTCTTTGCGTCAAATATAAATTTGTAGTGCTTTGCATAAGAAAACTATGCTTTATAAGGGTTGAAATAGGAATACATTAAAAAAAACAAACTTGTCTGCATAAAAAGCCATGTGTGATTTAAAAAATTTTTTTCATTGTTTGTAAGTGATACATGAGTGTGAACAAACATTTCAAAATTAAAGTTGTTTTTCTAAGTGGTCTAATAAGCAAGATAGTATATTTTTGGGGGGCAGGTTTTGGGAACTTTTTCCCTTTATGGCATTGCTGTGGTCACATTTTCCAACCGATTTTCATTGTTTTGCTATCAATAGATAGGTTAGCGTCTGAATTTTCCAAAAAGTATACATTTGTGGTGTTTTGAAGAAGTTTAAGGGCAGTTTTAGTGGCTGAAAGGCAAAAAATTTGCAAATTTTTACGTGTCACTACCCCAAAACTTTAAATTGATTTTTCTCCCCTTAAACGTGCGAATTTCGGTTTTATAATTTTTAATTTAAAGGCTTAACCCAAACTAGTATTTTCATGGTCGGAAAATATTTTAGGCAAATTATCTAGCATGTAGGAGGCATGTAAATAGCTGTTGCTAAACCACGTGCGTTTTTTGTGCAGATTTTCAGCTTTGATCGCTTACTGTGGCCACAATTTTAATTTGATTGTCAAAATTTCGGTCTTATGTTGTAGCTGTGTGTGTGTAGTTTCCGTCAAGTATAAATTTGTAGTACTTTCTGTGAAAATACTATGCTTTATAGTGTCTAGGAGGCGTGGACATGAATTTTCCCAAAACACGTCCATTTCCCTGGCAGATCACTGGTTTTGATCGCTCACTGTGACCACAGTTTCTATCCGATTTTCAAAATTTTGGTCTCATTATATAGCTATCGTTCTGTTCTTTGCGTCAAATATAAATTTGTAGTGCTTTGCATAAGAAAACTATGCTTTATAAGGGTTGAAATAGGAATACATTAAAAAAAACAAACTTGTCTGCATAAAAAGCCATGTGTGATTTAAAAAATTTTTTTCATTGTTTGTAAGTGATACATGAGTGTGAACAAACATTTCAAAATTAAAGTTGTTTTTCTAAGTGGTCTAATAAGCAAGATAGTATATTTTTGGGGGGCAGGTTTTGGGAACTTTTTCCCTTTATGGCATTGCTGTGGTCACATTTTCCAACCGATTTTCATTGTTTTGCTATCAATAGATAGGTTAGCGTCTGAATTTTCCAAAAAGTATACATTTGTGGTGTTTTGAAGAAGTTTAAGGGCAGTTTTAGTGGCTGAAAGGCAAAAAATTTGCAAATTTTTACGTGTCACTACCCCAAAACTTTAAATTGATTTTTCTCCCCTTAAACGTGCGAATTTCGGTTTTATAATTTTTAATTTAAAGGCTTAACCCAAACTAGTATTTTCATGGTCGGAAAATATTTTAGGCAAATTATCTAGCATGTAGGAGGCATGTAAATAGCTGTTGCTAAACCACGTGCGTTTTTTGTGCAGATTTTCAGCTTTGATCGCTTACTGTGGCCACAATTTTAATTTGATTGTCAAAATTTCGGTCTTATCTTGTAGCTGTGTGTGTGTAGTTTCCGTCAAGTATAAATTTGTAGTACTTTCTGTGAAAATACTATGCTTTATAGTGTCTAGGAGGCGTGGACATGAATTTTCCCAAAACACGTCCATTTCCCTGGCAGATCACTGGTTTTGAACGCTCACTGTGACCACAGTTTCTATCCGATTTTCAAAATTTTGGTCTCATTATATAGCTATCGTTCTGTTCTTTGCGTCAAATATAAATTTGTAGTGCTTTGCATAAGAAAACTATGCTTTATAAGGGTTGAAATAGGAATACATTAAAAAAAACAAACTTGTCTGCATAAAAAGCCATGTGTGATTTAAAAAATTTTTTTCATTGTTTGTAAGTGATACATGAGTGTAAACAAACATTTCAAAATTAAAGTTGTTTTTCTAAGTGGTCTAATAAGCAAGATAGTATATTTTTGGGGGGCAGGTTTTGGGAACTTTTTCCCTTTATGGCATTGCTGTGGTCACATTTTCCAACTGATTTTCATTGTTTTGCTATCAATAGATAGGTTAGCGTCTGAATTTTCCAAAAAGTATACATTTGTGGTGTTTTAAAGAAGTTTAAGGGCAGTTTTAGTGGCTGAAAGGCAAAAAATTTGCAAATTTTTACGTGTCACTACCCCAAAACTTTAAATTGATTTTTCTCCCCTTAAACGTGCGAATTTCGGTTTTATAATTTTTAATTTAAAGGCTTAACCCAAACTAGTATTTTCATGGTCGGAAAATATTTTAGGCAAATTATCTAGCATGTAGGAGGCATGTAAATAGCTGTTGCTAAACCACGTGCGTTTTTTGTGCAGATTTTCAGCTTTGATCGCTTACTGTGGCCACAATTTTAATTTGATTGTCAAAATTTCGGTCTTATCTTGTAGCTGTGTGTGTGTAGTTTCCGTCAAGTATAAATTTTTAGTACTTTCTGTGAAAATACTATGCTTTATAGTGTCTAGGAGGCGTGGACATGAATTTTCCCAAAACACGTCCATTTCCCTGGCAGATCACTGGTTTTGAACGCTCACTGTGACCACAGTTTCTATCCGATTTTCAAAATTTTGGTCTCATTATATAGCTATCGTTCTGTTCTTTGCGTCAAATATAAATTTGTAGTGCTTTGCATAAGAAAACTATGCTTTATAAGGGTTGAAATAGGAATACATTAAAAAAAACAAACTTGTCTGCATAAAAAGCCATGTGTGATTTAAAAAATTTTTTTCATTGTTTGTAAGTGATACATGAGTGTAAACAAACATTTCAAAATTAAAGTTGTTTTTCTAAGTGGTCTAATAAGCAAGATAGTATTTTTTTGGGGGGCAGGTTTTGGGAACTTTTTCCCTTTATGGCATTGCTGTGGTCACATTTTCCAACCGATTTTCATTGTTTTGCTATCAATAGATAGGTTAGCGTCTGAATTTTCCAAAAAGTATACATTTGTGGTGTTTTGAAGAAGTTTAAGGGCAGTTTTAGTGGCTGAAAGGCAAAAAATTTGCAAATTTTTACGTGTCACTACCCCAAAACTTTAAATTGATTTTTCTCCCCTTAAACGTGCGAATTTCGGTTTTATAATTTTTAATTTAAAGGCTTAACCCAAACTAGTATTTTCATGGTCGGAAAATATTTTAGGCAAATTATCTAGCATGTAGGAGGCATGTAAATAGCTGTTGCTAAACCACGTGCGTTTTTTGTGCAGATTTTCAGCTTTGATCGCTTACTGTGGCCACAATTTTAATTTGATTGTCAAAATTTCGGTCTTATCTTGTAGCTGTGTGTGTGTAGTTTCCGTCAAGTATAAATTTGTAGTACTTTCTGTGAAAATACTATGCTTTATAGTGTCTAGGAGGCGTGGACATGAATTTTCCCAAAACACGTCCATTTCCCTGGCAGATCACTGGTTTTGATCGCTCACTGTGACCACAGTTTCTATCCGATTTTCAAAATTTTGGTCTCATTATATAGCTATCGTTCTGTTCTTTGCGTCAAATATAAATTTGTAGTGCTTTGCATAAGAAAACTATGCTTTATAAGGGTTGAAATAGGAATACATTAAAAAAAACAAACTTGTCTGCATAAAAAGCCATGTGTGATTTAAAAAATTTTTTTCATTGTTTGTAAGTGATACATGAGTGTGAACAAACATTTCAAAATTAAAGTTGTTTTTCTAAGTGGTCTAATAAGCAAGATAGTATATTTTTGGGGGGCAGGTTTTGGGAACTTTTTCCCTTTATGGCATTGCTGTGGTCACATTTTCCAACCGATTTTCATTGTTTTGCTATCAATAGATAGGTTAGCGTCTGAATTTTCCAAAAAGTATACATTTGTGGTGTTTTGAAGAAGTTTAAGGGCAGTTTTAGTGGCTGAAAGGCAAAAAATTTGCAAATTTTTACGTGTCACTACCCCAAAACTTTAAATTGATTTTTCTCCCCTTAAACGTGCGAATTTCGGTTTTATAATTTTTAATTTAAAGGCTTAAGCCAAACTAGTATTTTCATGGTCGGAAAATATTTTAGGCAAATTATCTAGCATGTAGGAGGCATGTAAATAGCTGTTGCTAAACCACGTGCGTTTTTTGTGCAGATTTTCAGCTTTGATCGCTTACTGTGGCCACAATTTTAATTTGATTGTCAAAATTTCGGTCTTATCTTGTAGCTGTGTGTGTGTAGTTTCCGTCAAGTATAAATTTGTAGTACTTTCTGTGAAAATACTATGCTTTATAGTGTCTAGGAGGCGTGGACATGAATTTTCCCAAAACACGTCCATTTCCCTGGCAGATCACTGGTTTTGATCGCTCACTGTGACCACAGTTTCTATCCGATTTTCAAAATTTTGGTCTCATTATATAGCTATCGTTCTGTTCTTTGCGTCAAATATAAATTTGTAGTGCTTTGCATAAGAAAACTATGCTTTATAAGGGTTGAAATAGGAATACATTAAAAAAAACAAACTTGTCTGCATAAAAAGCCATGTGTGATTTAAAAAATTTTTTTCATTGTTTGTAAGTGATACATGAGTGTAAAAAAACATTTCAAAATTAAAGTTGTTTTTCTAAGTGGTCTAATAAGCAAGATAGTATTTTTTTGGGGGGCAGGTTTTGGGAACTTTTTCCCTTTATGGCATTGCTGTGGTCACATTTTCCAACCGATTTTCATTGTTTTGCTATCAATAGATAGGTTAGCGTCTGAATTTTCCAAAAAGTATACATTTGTGGTGTTTTGAAGAAGTTTAAGGGCAGTTTTAGTGGCTGAAAGGCAAAAAATTTGCAAATTTTTACGTGTCACTACCCCAAAACTTTAAATTGATTTTTCTCCCCTTAAACGTGCGAATTTCGGTTTTATAATTTTTAGTTTAAAGGCTTAACCCAAACTAGTATTTTCATGGTCGGAAAATATTTTAGGCAAATTATCTAGCATGTAGGAGGCATGTAAATAGCTGTTGCTAAACCACGTGCGTTTTTTGTGCAGATTTTCAGCTTTGATCGCTTACTGTGGCCACAATTTTAATTTGATTGTCAAAATTTCGGTCTTATCTTGTAGCTGTGTGTGTGTAGTTTCCGTCAAGTATAAATTTGTAGTACTTTCTGTGAAAATACTATGCTTTATAGTGTCTAGGAGGCGTGGACATGAATTTTCCCAAAACACGTCCATTTCCCTGGCAGATCACTGGTTTTGATCGCTCACTGTGACCACAGTTTCTATCCGATTTTCAAAATTTTGGTCTCATTATATAGCTATCGTTCTGTTCTTTGCGTCAAATATAAATTTGTAGTGCTTTGCATAAGAAAACTATGCTTTATAAGGGTTGAAATAGGAATACATTAAAAAAAACAAACTTGTCTGCATAAAAAGCCATGTGTGATTTAAAAAATTTTTTTCATTGTTTGTAAGTGATACATGAGTGTAAACAAACATTTCAAAATTAAAGTTGTTTTTCTAAGTGGTCTAATAAGCAAGATAGTATATTTTTGGGGGGCAGGTTTTGGGAACTTTTTCCCTTTATGGCATTGCTGTGGTCACATTTTCCAACCGATTTTCATTGTTTTGCTATCAATAGATAGGTTAGCGTCTGAATTTTCCAAAAAGTATACATTTGTGGTGTTTTGAAGAAGTTTAAGGGCAGTTTTAGTGGCTGAAAGGCAAAAAATTTGCAAATTTTTACGTGTCACTACCCCAAAACTTTAAATTGATTTTTCTCCCCTTAAACGTGCGAATTTCGGTTTTATAATTTTTAATTTAAAGGCTTAACCCAAACTAGTATTTTCATGGTCGGAAAATATTTTAGGCAAATTATCTAGCATGTAGGAGGCATGTAAATAGCTGTTGCTAAACCACGTGCGTTTTTTGTGCAGATTTTCAGCTTTGATCGCTTACTGTGGCCACAATTTTAATTTGATTGTCAAAATTTCGGTCTTATCTTGTAGCTGTGTGTGTGTAGTTTCCGTCAAGTATAAATTTGTAGTACTTTCTGTGAAAATACTATGCTTTATAGTGTCTAGGAGGCGTGGACATGAATTTTCCCAAAACACGTCCATTTCCCTGGCAGATCACTGGTTTTGATCGCTCACTGTGACCACAGTTTCTATCCGATTTTCAAAATTTTGGTCTCATTATATAGCTATCGTTCTGTTCTTTGCGTCAAATATAAATTTGTAGTGCTTTGCATAAGAAAACTATGCTTTATAAGGGTTGAAATAGGAATACATTAAAAAAAACAAACTTGTCTGCATAAAAAGCCATGTGTGATTTAAAAAATTTTTTTCATTGTTTGTAAGTGATACATGAGTGTAAAAAAACATTTCAAAATTAAAGTTGTTTTTCTAAGTGGTCTAATAAGCAAGATAGTATTTTTTTGGGGGGCAGGTTTTGGGAACTTTTTCCCTTTATGGCATTGCTGTGGTCACATTTTCCAACCGATTTTCATTGTTTTGCTATCAATAGATAGGTTAGCGTCTGAATTTTCCAAAAAGTATACATTTGTGGTGTTTTGAAGAAGTTTAAGGGCAGTTTTAGTGGCTGAAAGGCAAAAAATTTGCAAATTTTTACGTGTCACTACCCCAAAACTTTAAATTGATTTTTCTCCCCTTAAACGTGCGAATTTCGGTTTTATAATTTTTAGTTTAAAGGCTTAACCCAAACTAGTATTTTCATGGTCGGAAAATATTTTAGGCAAATTATCTAGCATGTAGGAGGCATGTAAATAGCTGTTGCTAAACCACGTGCGTTTTTTGTGCAGATTTTCAGCTTTGATCGCTTACTGTGGCCACAATTTTAATTTGATTGTCAAAATTTCGGTCTTATCTTGTAGCTGTGTGTGTGTAGTTTCCGTCAAGTATAAATTTGTAGTACTTTCTGTGAAAATACTATGCTTTATAGTGTCTAGGAGGCGTGGACATGAATTTTCCCAAAACACGTCCATTTCCCTGGCAGATCACTGGTTTTGATCGCTCACTGTGACCACAGTTTCTATCCGATTTTCAAAATTTTGGTCTCATTATATAGCTATCGTTCTGTTCTTTGCGTCAAATATAAATTTGTAGTGCTTTGCATAAGAAAACTATGCTTTATAAGGGTTGAAATAGGAATACATTAAAAAAAACAAACTTGTCTGCATAAAAAGCCATGTGTGATTTAAAAAATTTTTTTCATTGTTTGTAAGTGATACATGAGTGTAAACAAACATTTCAAAATTAAAGTTGTTTTTCTAAGTGGTCTAATAAGCAAGATAGTATATTTTTGGGGGGCAGGTTTTGGGAACTTTTTCCCTTTATGGCATTGCTGTGGTCACATTTTCCAACCGATTTTCATTGTTTTGCTATCAATAGATAGGTTAGCGTCTGAATTTTCCAAAAAGTATACATTTGTGGTGTTTTGAAGAAGTTTAAGGGCAGTTTTAGTGGCTGAAAGGCAAAAAATTTGCAAATTTTTACGTGTCACTACCCCAAAACTTTAAATTGATTTTTCTCCCCTTAAACGTGCGAATTTCGGTTTTATAATTTTTAATTTAAAGGCTTAACCCAAACTAGTATTTTCATGGTCGGAAAATATTTTAGGCAAATTATCTAGCATGTAGGAGGCATGTAAATAGCTGTTGCTAAACCACGTGCGTTTTTTGTGCAGATTTTCAGCTTTGATCGCTTACTGTGGCCACAATTTTAATTTGATTGTCAAAATTTCGGTCTTATCTTGTAGCTGTGTGTGTGTAGTTTCCGTCAAGTATAAATTTGTAGTACTTTCTGTGAAAATACTATGCTTTATAGTGTCTAGGAGGCGTGGACATGAATTTTCCCAAAACACGTCCATTTCCCTGGCAGATCACTGGTTTTGATCGCTCACTGTGACCACAGTTTCTATCCGATTTTCAAAATTTTGGTCTCATTATATAGCTATCGTTCTGTTCTTTGCGTCAAATATAAATTTGTAGTGCTTTGCATAAGAAAACTATGCTTTATAAGGGTTGAAATAGGAATACATTAAAAAAAACAAACTTGTCTGCATAAAAAGCCATGTGTGATTTAAAAAATTTTTTTCATTGTTTGTAAGTGATACATGAGTGTAAAAAAACATTTCAAAATTAAAGTTGTTTTTCTAAGTGGTCTAATAAGCAAGATAGTATTTTTTTGGGGGGCAGGTTTTGGGAACTTTTTCCCTTTATGGCATTGCTGTGGTCACATTTTCCAACCGATTTTCATTGTTTTGCTATCAATAGATAGGTTAGCGTCTGAATTTTCCAAAAAGTATACATTTGTGGTGTTTTGAAGAAGTTTAAGGGCAGTTTTAGTGGCTGAAAGGCAAAAAATTTGCAAATTTTTACGTGTCACTACCCCAAAACTTTAAATTGATTTTTCTCCCCTTAAACGTGCGAATTTCGGTTTTATAATTTTTAATTTAAAGGCTTAACCCAAACTAGTATTTTCATGGTCGGAAAATATTTTAGGCAAATTATCTAGCATGTAGGAGGCATGTAAATAGCTGTTGCTAAACCACGTGCGTTTTTTGTGCAGATTTTCAGCTTTGATCGCTTACTGTGGCCACAATTTTAATTTGATTGTCAAAATTTCGGTCTTATCTTGTAGCTGTGTGTGTGTAGTTTCCGTCAAGTATAAATTTGTAGTACTTTCTGTGAAAATACTATGCTTTATAGTGTCTAGGAGGCGTGGACATGAATTTTCCCAAAACACGTCCATTTCCCTGGCAGATCACTGGTTTTGATCGCTCACTGTGACCACAGTTTCTATCCGATTTTCAAAATTTTGGTCTCATTATATAGCTATCGTTCTGTTCTTTGCGTCAAATATAAATTTGTAGTGCTTTGCATAAGAAAACTATGCTTTATAAGGGTTGAAATAGGAATACATTAAAAAAAACAAACTTGTCTGCATAAAAAGCCATGTGTGATTTAAAAAATTTTTTTCATTGTTTGTAAGTGATACATGAGTGTAAACAAACATTTCAAAATTAAAGTTGTTTTTCTAAGTGGTCTAATAAGCAAGATAGTATATTTTTGGGGGGCAGGTTTTGGGAACTTTTTCCCTTTATGGCATTGCTGTGGTCACATTTTCCAACCGATTTTCATTGTTTTGCTATCAATAGATAGGTTAGCGTCTGAATTTTCCAAAAAGTATACATTTGTGGTGTTTTGAAGAGGTTTAAGGGCAGTTTTAGTGGCTGAAAGGCAAAAAATTTGCAAATTTTTACGTGTCACTACCCCAAAACTTTAAATTGATTTTTCTCCCCTTAAACGTGCGAATTTCGGTTTTATAATTTTTAATTTAAAGGCTTAACCCAAACTAGTATTTTCATGGTCGGAAAATATTTTAGGCAAATTATCTAGCATGTAGGAGGCATGTAAATAGCTGTTGCTAAACCACGTGCGTTTTTTGTGCAGATTTTCAGCTTTGATCGCTTACTGTGGCCACAATTTTAATTTGATTGTCAAAATTTCGGTCTTATCTTGTAGCTGTGTGTGTGTAGTTTCCGTCAAGTATAAATTTGTAGTACTTTCTGTGAAAATACTATGCTTTATAGTGTCTAGGAGGCGTGGACATGAATTTTCCCAAAACACGTCCATTTCCCTGGCAGATCACTGGTTTTGATCGCTCACTGTGACCACAGTTTCTATCCGATTTTCAAAATTTTGGTCTCATTATATAGCTATCGTTCTGTTCTTTGCGTCAAATATAAATTTGTAGTGCTTTGCATAAGAAAACTATGCTTTATAAGGGTTGAAATAGGAATACATTAAAAAAAACAAACTTGTCTGCATAAAAAGCCATGTGTGATTTAAAAAATTTTTTTCATTGTTTGTAAGTGATACATGAGTGTGAACAAACATTTCAAAATTAAAGTTGTTTTTCTAAGTGGTCTAATAAGCAAGATAGTATTTTTTTGGGGGGCAGGTTCTGGGAACTTTTTCCCTTTATGGCATTGCTGTGGTCACATTTTCCAACCGATTTTCATTGTTTTGCTATCAATAGATAGGTTAGCGTCTGAATTTTCCAAAAAGTATACATTTGTGGTGTTTTGAAGAAGTTTAAGGGCAGTTTTAGTGGCTGAAAGGCAAAAAATTTGCAAATTTTTACGTGTCACTACCCCAAAACTTTAAATTGATTTTTCTCCCCTTAAACGTGCGAATTTCGGTTTTATAATTTTTAATTTAAAGCCTTAACCCAAACTAGTATTTTCATGGTCGGAAAATATTTTAGGCAAATTATCTAGCATGTAGGAGGCATGTAAATAGCTGTTGCTAAACCACGTGCGTTTTTTGTGCAGATTTTCAGCTTTGATCGCTTACTGTGGCCACAATTTTAATTTGATTGTCAAAATTTCGGTCTTATCTTGTAGCTGTGTGTGTGTAGTTTCCGTCAAGTATAAATTTGTAGTACTTTCTGTGAAAATACTATGCTTTATAGTGTCTAGGAGGCGTGGACATGAATTTTCCCAAAACACGTCCATTTCCCTGGCAGATCACTGGTTTTGATCGCTCACTGTGACCACAGTTTCTATCCGATTTTCAAAATTTTGGTCTCATTATATAGCTATCGTTCTGTTCTTTGCGTCAAATATAAATTTGTAGTGCTTTGCAAAAGAAAACTATGCTTTATAAGGGTTGAAATAGGAATACATTAAAAAAAACAAACTTGTCTGCATAAAAAGCCATGTGTGATTTAAAAAATTTTTTTCATTGTTTGTAAGTGATACATGAGTGTAAACAAACATTTCAAAATTAAAGTTGTTTTTCTAAGTGGTCTAATAAGCAAGATAGTATTTTTTTGGGGGGCAGGTTTTGGGAACTTTTTCCCTTTATGGCATTGCTGTGGTCACATTTTCCAACCGATTTTCATTGTTTTGCTATCAATAGATAGGTTAGCGTCTGAATTTTCCAAAAAGTATACATTTGTGGTGTTTTGAAGAAGTTTAAGGGCAGTTTTAGTGGCTGAAAGGCAAAAAATTTGCAAATTTTTACGTGTCACTACCCCAAAACTTTAAATTGATTTTTCTCCCCTTAAACGTGCGAATTTCGGTTTTATAATTGAAGGCTTAACCCAAGTTAGTATTTTCATGGTCGGAAAATATTTTAGGCAAATTATCTAGCATGTAGGAGGCATGTAAATAGCTGTTGCTAAACCACGTGCGTTTTTTGTGCAGATTTTCAGCTTTGATCGCTTACTGTGGCCACAATTTTAATTTGATTGTCAAAATTTCGGTCTTATCTTGTAGCTGTGTGTGTGTAGTTTCCGTCAAGTATAAATTTGTAGTACTTTCTGTGAAAATACTATGCTTTATAGTGTCTAGGAGGCGTGGACATGAATTTTCCCAAAACACGTCCATTTCCCTGGCAGATCACTGGTTTTGATCGCTCACTGTGACCACAGTTTCTATCCGATTTTCAAAATTTTGGTCTCATTATATAGCTATCGTTCTGTTCTTTGCGTCAAATATAAATTTGTAGTGCTTTGCATAAGAAAACTATGCTTTATAAGGGTTGAAATAGGAATACATTAAAAAAAACAAACTTGTCTGCATAAAAAGCCATGTGTGATTTAAAAAATTTTTTTCATTGTTTGTAAGTGATACATGAGTGTAAACAAACATTTCAAAATTAAAGTTGTTTTTCTAAGTGGTCTAATAAGCAAGATAGTATATTTTTGGGGGGCAGGTTTTGGGAACTTTTTCCCTTTATGGCATTGCTGTGGTCACATTTTCCAACCGATTTTCATTGTTTTGCTATCAATAGATAGGTTAGCGTCTGAATTTTCCAAAAAGTATACATTTGTGGTGTTTTGAAGAAGTTTAAGGGCAGTTTTAGTGGCTGAAAGGCAAAAAATTTGCAAATTTTTACGTGTCACTACCCCAAAACTTTAAATTGATTTTTCTCCCCTTAAACGTGCGAATTTCGGTTTTATAATTTTTAATTTAAAGGCTTAACCCAAGCTAGTATTTTCATGGTCGGAAAATATTTTAGGCAAATTATCTAGCATGTAGGAGGCATGTAAATAGCTGTTGCTAAACCACGTGCGTTTTTTGTGCAGATTTTCAGCTTTGATCGCTTACTGTGGCCACAATTTTAATTTGATTGTCAAAATTTCGGTCTTATCTTGTAGCTGTGTGTGTGTAGTTTCCGTCAAGTATAAATTTGTAGTACTTTCTGTGAAAATACTATGCTTTATAGTGTCTAGGAGGCGTGGACATGAATTTTCCCAAAACACGTCCATTTCCCTGGCAGATCACTGGTTTTGATCGCTCACTGTGACCACAGTTTCTATCCGATTTTCAAAATTTTGGTCTCATTATATAGCTATCGTTCTGTTCTTTGCGTCAAATATAAATTTGTAGTGCTTTGCATAAGAAAACTATGCTTTATAAGGGTTGAAATAGGAATACATTAAAAAAAAACAAACTTGTCTGCATAAAAAGCCATGTGTGATTTAAAAAATTTTTTTCATTGTTTGGAAGTGATACATGAGTGTAAACAAACATTTCAAAATTAAAGTTGTTTTTCTAAGTGGTCTAATAAGCAAGATATTATTTTTTTGGGGGGCAGGTTTTGGGAACTTTTTCCCTTTATGGCATTGCTGTGGTCACATTTTCCAACCGATTTTCATTGTTTTGCTATCAATAGATAGGTTAGCGTCTGAATTTTCCAAAAAGTATACATTTGTGGTGTTTTGAAGAAGTTTAAGGGCAGTTTTAGTGGCTGAAAGGCAAAAAATTTGCAAATTTTTACGTGTCACTACCCCAAAACTTTAAATTGATTTTTCTCCCCTTAAACGTGCGAATTTCGGTTTTATAATTTTTAATTTAAAGGCTTAACCCAAACTAGTATTTTCATGGTCGGAAAATATTTTAGGCAAATTATCTAGCATGTAGGAGGCATGTAAATAGCTGTTTCAGCTTTGATCGCTTACTGTGGCCACAATTTTAATTTGATTGTCAAAATTTCGGTCTTATCTTGTAGCTGTGTGTGTGTAGTTTCCGTCAAGTATAAATTTGTAGTACTTTCTGTGAAAATACTATGCTTTATAGTGGTGTTTTGAAGAAGTTTAAGGGCAGTTTTAGTGGCTGAAAGGCAAAAAATTTGCAAATTTTTACGTGTCACTACCCCAAAACTTTAAATTGATTTTTCTCCCCTTAAACGTGCGAATTTCGGTTTTATAATTTTTAATTTAAAGGCTTAACCCAAACTAGTATTTTCATGGTCGGAAAATATTTTAGGCAAATTATCTAGCATGTAGGAGGCATGTAAATAGCTGTTGCTAAACCACGTGCGTTTTTTGTGCAGATTTTCAGCTTTGATCGCTTACTGTGGCCACAATTTTAATTTGATTGTCAAAATTTCGGTCTTATCTTGTAGCTGTGTGTGTGTAGTTTCCGTCAAGTATAAATTTGTAGTACTTTCTGTGAAAATACTATGCTTTATAGTGTCTAGGAGGCGTGGACATGAATTTTCCCAAAACACGTCCATTTCCCTGGCAGATCACTGGTTTTGATCGCTCACTGTGACCACAGTTTCTATCCGATTTTCAAAATTTTGGTCTCATTATATAGCTATCGTTCTGTTCTTTGCGTCAAATATAAATTTGTAGTGCTTTGCATAAGAAAACTATGCTTTATAAGGGTTGAAATAGGAATACATTAAAAAAAACAAACTTGTCTGCATAAAAAGCCATGTGTGATTTAAAAAATTTTTTTCATTGTTTGTAAGTGATACATGAGTGTAAACAAACATTTCAAAATTAAAGTTGTTTTTCTAAGTGGTCTAATAAGCAAGATAGTATATTTTTGGGGGGAAGGTTTTGGGAACTTTTTCCCTTTATGGCATTGCTGTGGTCACATTTTCCAACCGATTTTCATTGTTTTGCTATCAATAGATAGGTTAGCGTCTGAATTTTCCAAAAAGTATACATTTGTGGTGTTTTGAAGAAGTTTAAGGGCAGTTTTAGTGGCTGAAAGGCAAAAAATTTGCAAATTTTTACGTGTCACTACCCCAAAACTTTAAATTGATTTTTCTCCCCTTAAACGTGCGAATTTCGGTTTTATAATTTTTAATTTAAAGGCTTAACCCAAACTAGTATTTTCATGGTCGAAAAATATTTTA
The DNA here is from genome assembly GCA_963969285.1 of Odontomyia ornata. Lineage (NCBI taxonomy): Eukaryota > Metazoa > Arthropoda > Insecta > Diptera > Stratiomyidae > Odontomyia > Odontomyia ornata. The sequence continues at coordinate 85,500,838 of OZ017740.1, forward strand.
GGCAAATTATCTAGCATTTAGGAGGCATGTAAATAGCTGTTGCTAAACCACGTGCGTTTTTTGTGCAGATTTTCAGCTTTGATCGCTTACTGTGGCCACAATTTTAATTTGATTGTCAAAATTTCGGTCTTATCTTGTAGCTGTGTGTGTGTAGTTTCCGTCAAGTATAAATTTGTAGTACTTTCTGTGAAAATACTATGCTTTATAGTGTGAGTGTAAACAAACATTTCAAAATTAAAGTTGTTTTTCTAAGTGGTCTAATAAGCAAGATAGTATATTTTTGGGGGGAAGGTTTTGGGAACTTTTTCCCTTTATGGCATTGCTGTGGTCACATTTTCCAACCGATTTTCATTGTTTTGCTATCAATAGATAGGTTAGCGTCTGAATTTTCCAAAAAGTATACATTTGTGGTGTTTTGAAGAAGTTTAAGGGCAGTTTTAGTGGCTGAAAGGCAAAAAATTTGCAAATTTTTACGTGTCACTACCCCAAAACTTTAAATTGATTTTTCTCCCCTTAAACGTGCGAATTTCGGTTTTATAATTTTTAATTTAAAGGCTTAACCCAAACTAGTATTTTCATGGTCGGAAAATATTTTAGGCAAATTATCTAGCATGTAGGAGGCATGTAAATAGCTGTTGCTAAACCACGTGCGTTTTTTGTGCAGATTTTCAGCTTTGATCGCTTACTGTGGCCACAATTTTAATTTGATTGTCAAAATTTTGGTCTTATCTTGTAGCTGTGTGTGTGTAGTTTCCGTCAAGTATAAATTTGTAGTACTTTCTGTGAAAATACTATGCTTTATAGTGTCTAGGAGGCGTGGACATGAATTTTCCCAAAACACGTCCATTTCCCTGGCAGATCACTGGTTTTGATCGCTCACTGTGACCACAGTTTCTATCCGATTTTCAAAATTTTGGTCTCATTATATAGCTATCGTTCTGTTCTTTGCGTCAAATATAAATTTGTAGTGCTTTGCATAAGAAAACTATGCTTTATAAGGGTTGAAATAGGAATACATTAAAAAAAAACAAACTTGTCTGCATAAAAAGCCATGTGTGATTTAAAAAATTTTTTTCATTGTTTGTAAGTGATACATGAGTGTAAACAAACATTTCAAAATTAAAGTTGTTTTTCTAAGTGGTCTAATAAGCAAGATATTATTTTTTTGGGGGGCAGGTTTTGGGAACTTTTTCCCTTTATGGCATTGCTGTGGTCACATTTTCCAACCGATTTTCATTGTTTTGCTATCAATAGATAGGTTAGCGTCTGAATTTTCCAAAAAGTATACATTTGTGGTGTTTTGAAGAAGTTTAAGGGCAGTTTTAGTGGCTGAAAGGCAAAAAATTTGCAAATTTTTACGTGTCACTATCCCAAAACTTTAAATTGATTTTTCTCCCCTTAAACGTGCGAATTTCGGTTTTATAATTTTTAATTTAAAGGCTTAACCCAAGCTAGTATTTTCATGGTCGGAAAATATTTTAGGCAAATTATCTAGCATGTAGGAGGCATGTAAATAGCTGTTGCTAAACCACGTGCGTTTTTTGTGCAGATTTTCAGCTTTGATCGCTTACTGTGGCCACAATTTTAATTTGATTGTCAAAATTTCGGTCTTATCTTGTAGCTGTGTGTGTGTAGTTTCCGTCAAGTATAAATTTGTAGTACTTTCTGTGAAAATACTATGCTTTATAGTGTCTAGGAGGCGTGGACATGAATTTTCCCAAAACACGTCCATTTCCCTGGCAGATCACTGGTTTTGATCGCTCACTGTGACCACAGTTTCTATCCGATTTTCAAAATTTTGGTCTCATTATATAGCTATCGTTCTGTTCTTTGCGTCAAATATAAATTTGTAGTGCTTTGCATAAGAAAACTATGCTTTATAAGGGTTGAAATAGGAATACATTAAAAAAAACAAACTTGTCTGCATAAAAAGCCATGTGTGATTTAAAAAATTTTTTTCATTGTTTGTAAGTGATACATGAGTGTAAACAAACATTTCAAAATTAAAGTTGTTTTTCTAAGTGGTCTAATAAGCAAGATAGTATATTTTTGGGGGGCAGGTTTTGGGAACTTTTTCCCTTTATGGCATTGCTGTGGTCACATTTTCCAACCGATTTTCATTGTTTTGCTATCAATAGATAGGTTAGCGTCTGAATTTTCCAAAAAGTATACATTTGTGGTGTTTTGAAGAAGTTTAAGGGCAGTTTTAGTGGCTGAAAGGCAAAAAATTTGCAAATTTTTACGTGTCACTACCCCAAAACTTTAAATTGATTTTTCTCCCCTTAAACGTGCGAATTTCGGTTTTATAATTTTTAATTTAAAGGCTTAACCCAAACTAGTATTTTCATGGTCGGAAAATATTTTAGGCAAATTATCTAGCATGTAGGAGGCATGTAAATAGCTGTTGCTAAACCACGTGCGTTTTTTGTGCAGATTTTCAGCTTTGATCGCTTACTGTGGCCACAATTTTAATTTGATTGTCAAAATTTCGGTCTTATCTTGTAGCTGTGTGTGTGTAGTTTCCGTCAAGTATAAATTTGTAGTACTTTCTGTGAAAATACTATGCTTTATAGTGTCTAGGAGGCGTGGACATGAATTTTCCCAAAACACGTCCATTTCCCTGGCAGATCACTGGTTTTGATCGCTCACTGTGACCACAGTTTCTATCCGATTTTCAAAATTTTGGTCTCATTATATAGCTATCGTTCTGTTCTTTGCGTCAAATATAAATTTGTAGTGCTTTGCATAAGAAAACTATGCTTTATAAGGGTTGAAATAGGAATACATTAAAAAAAACAAACTTGTCTGCATAAAAAGCCATGTGTGATTTAAAAAATTTTTTTCATTGTTTGTAAGTGATACATGAGTGTAAACAAACATTTCAAAATTAAAGTTGTTTTTCTAAGTGGTCTAATAAGCAAGATAGTATATTTTTGGGGGGAAGGTTTTGGGAACTTTTTCCCTTTATGGCATTGCTGTGGTCACATTTTCCAACCGATTTTCATTGTTTTGCTATCAATAGATAGGTTAGCGTCTGAATTTTCCAAAAAGTATACATTTGTGGTGTTTTGAAGAAGTTTAAGGGCAGTTTTAGTGGCTGAAAGGCAAAAAATTTGCAAATTTTTACGTGTCACTACCCCAAAACTTTAAATTGATTTTTCTCCCCTTAAACGTGCGAATTTCGGTTTTATAATTTTTAATTTAAAGGCTTAACCCAAACTAGTATTTTCATGGTCGGAAAATATTTTAGGCAAATTATCTAGCATGTAGGAGGCATGTAAATAGCTGTTGCTAAACCACGTGCGTTTTTTGTGCAGATTTTCAGCTTTGATCGCTTACTGTGGCCACAATTTTAATTTGATTGTCAAAATTTCGGTCTTATCTTGTAGCTGTGTGTGTGTGTAGTTTCCGTCAAGTATAAATTTGTAGTACTTTCTGTGAAAATACTATGCTTTATAGTGTCTAGGAGGCGTGGACATGAATTTTCCCAAAACACGTCCATTTCCCTGGCAGATCACTGGTTTTGATCGCTCACTGTGACCACAGTTTCTATCCGATTTTCAAAATTTTGGTCTCATTATATAGCTATCGTTCTGTTCTTTGCGTCAAATATAAATTTGTAGTGCTTTGCATAAGAAAACTATGCTTTATAAGGGTTGAAATAGGAATACATTAAAAAAACAAACTTGTCTGCATAAAAAGCCATGTGTGATTTAAAAAATTTTTTTCATTGTTTGTAAGTGATACATGAGTGTGAACAAACATTTCAAAATTAAAGTTGTTTTTCTAAGTGGTCTAATAAGCAAGATAGTATTTTTTTGGGGGGCAGGTTTTGGGAACTTTTTCCCTTTATGGCATTGCTGTGGTCACATTTTCCAACCGATTTTCATTGTTTTGCTATCAATAGATAGGTTAGCGTCTGAATTTTCCAAAAAGTATACATTTGTGGTGTTTTGAAGAAGTTTAAGGGCAGTTTTAGTGGCTGAAAGGCAAAAAATTTGCAAATTTTTACGTGTCACTATCCCAAAACTTTAAATTGATTTTTCTCCCCTTAAACGTGCGAATTTCGGTTTTATAATTTTTAATTTAAAGGCTTAACCCAAGCTAGTATTTTCATGGTCGGAAAATATTTTAGGCAAATTATCTAGCATGTAGGAGGCATGTAAATAGCTGTTGCTAAACCACGTGCGTTTTTTGTGCAGATTTTCAGCTTTGATCGCTTACTGTGGCCACAATTTTAATTTGATTGTCAAAATTTCGGTCTTATCTTGTAGCTGTGTGTGTGTAGTTTCCGTCAAGTATAAATTTGTAGTACTTTCTGTGAAAATACTATGCTTTATAGTGTCTAGGAGGCGTGGACATGAATTTTCCCAAAACACGTCCATTTCCCTGGCAGATCACTGGTTTTGATCGCTCACTGTGACCACAGTTTCTATCCGATTTTCAAAATTTTGGTCTCATTATATAGCTATCGTTCTGTTCTTTGCGTCAAATATAAATTTGTAGTGCTTTGCATAAGAAAACTATGCTTTATAAGGGTTGAAATAGGAATACATTAAAAAAACAAACTTGTCTGCATAAAAAGCCATGTGTGATTTAAAAAATTTTTTTCATTGTTTGTAAGTGATACATGAGTGTGAACAAACATTTCAAAATTAAAGTTGTTTTTCTAAGTGGTCTAATAAGCAAGATAGTATTTTTTTGGGGGGCAGGTTTTGGGAACTTTTTCCCTTTATGGCATTGCTGTGGTCACATTTTCCAACCGATTTTCATTGTTTTGCTATCAATAGATAGGTTAGCGTCTGAATTTTCCAAAAAGTATACATTTGTGGTGTTTTGAAGAAGTTTAAGGGCAGTTTTAGTGGCTGAAAGGCAAAAAATTTGCAAATTTTTACGTGTCACTACCCCAAAACTTTAAATTGATTTTTCTCCCCTTAAACGTGCGAATTTCGGTTTTATAATTTTTAATTTAAAGGCTTAACCCGAACTAGTATTTTCATGGTCGGAAAATATTTTAGGCAAATTATCTAGCATGTAGGAGGCATGTAAATAGCTGTTGCTAAACCACGTGCGTTTTTTGTGCAGATTTTCAGCTTTGATCGCTTACTGTGGCCACAATTTTAATTTGATTGTCAAAATTTCGGTCTTATCTTGTAGCTGTGTGTGTGTAGTTTCCGTCAAGTATAAATTTGTAGTACTTTCTGTGAAAATACTATGCTTTATAGTGTCTAGGAGGCGTGGACATGAATTTTCCCAAAACACGTCCATTTCCCTGGCAGATCACTGGTTTTGATCGCTCACTGTGACCACAGTTTCTATCCGATTTTCAAAATTTTGGTCTCATTATATAGCTATCGTTCTGTTCTTTGCGTCAAATATAAATTTGTAGTGCTTTGCATAAGAAAACTATGCTTTATAAGGGTTGAAATAGGAATACATTAAAAAAAACAAACTTGTCTGCATAAAAAGCCATGTGTGATTTAAAAAATTTTTTTCATTGTTTGTAAGTGATACATGAGTGTAAAAAAACATTTCAAAATTAAAGTTGTTTTTCTAAGTGGTCTAATAAGCAAGATAGTATTTTTTTGGGGGGCAGGTTTTGGGAACTTTTTCCCTTTATGGCATTGCTGTGGTCACATTTTCCAACCGATTTTCATTGTTTTGCTATCAATAGATAGGTTAGCGTCTGAATTTTCCAAAAAGTATACATTTGTGGTGTTTTGAAGAAGTTTAAGGGCAGTTTTAGTGGCTGAAAGGCAAAAAATTTGCAAATTTTTACGTGTCACTACCCCAAAACTTTAAATTGATTTTTCTCCCCTTAAACGTGCGAATTTCGGTTTTATAATTTTTAATTTAAAGGCTTAACCCAAACTAGTATTTTCATGGTCGGAAAATATTTTAGGCAAATTATCTAGCATGTAGGAGGCATGTAAATAGCTGTTGCTAAACCACGTGCGTTTTTTGTGCAGATTTTCAGCTTTGATCGCTTACTGTGGCCACAATTTTAATTTGATTGTCAAAATTTCGGTCTTATCTTGTAGCTGTGTGTGTGTAGTTTCCGTCAAGTATAAATTTGTAGTACTTTCTGTGAAAATACTATGCTTTATAGTGTCTAGGAGGCGTGGACATGAATTTTCCCAAAACACGTCCATTTCCCTGGCAGATCACTGGTTTTGATCGCTCACTGTGACCACAGTTTCTATCCGATTTTCAAAATTTTGGTCTCATTATATAGCTATCGTTCTGTTCTTTGCGTCAAATATAAATTTGTAGTGCTTTGCATAAGAAAACTATGCTTTATAAGGGTTGAAATAGGAATACATTAAAAAAAACAAACTTGTCGGCATAAAAAGCCATGTGTGATTTAAAAAATTTTTTTCATTGTTTGTAAGTGATACATGAGTGTAAACAAACATTTCAAAATTAAAGTTGTTTTTCTAAGTGGTCTAATAAGCAAGATAGTATATTTTTGGGGGGCAGGTTTTGGGAACTTTTTCCCTTTATGGCATTGCTGTGGTCACATTTTCCAACCGATTTTCATTGTTTTGCTATCAATAGATAGGTTAGCGTCTGAATTTTCCAAAAAGTATACATTTGTGGTGTTTTGAAGAAGTTTAAGGGCAGTTTTAGTGGCTGAAAGGCAAACAATTTGCAAATTTTTACGTGTCACTATCCCAAAACTTTAAATTGATTTTTCTCCCCTTAAACGTGCGAATTTCGGTTTTATAATTTTTAATTTAAAGGCTTAACCCAAGCTAGTATTTTCATGGTCGGAAAATATTTTAGGCAAATTATCTAGCATGTAGGAGGCATGTAAATAGCTGTTGCTAAACCACGTGCGTTTTTTGTGCAGATTTTCAGCTTTGATCGCTTACTGTGGCCACAATTTTAATTTGATTGTCAAAATTTCGGTCTTATCTTGTAGCTGTGTGTGTGTAGTTTCCGTCAAGTATAAATTTGTAGTACTTTCTGTGAAAATACTATGCTTTATAGTGTCTAGGAGGCGTGGACATGAATTTTCCCAAAACACGTCCATTTCCCTGGCAGATCACTGGTTTTGATCGCTCACTGTGACCACAGTTTCTATCCGATTTTCAAAATTTTGGTCTCATTATATAGCTATCGTTCTGTTCTTTGCGTCAAATATAAATTTGTAGTGCTTTGCATAAGAAAACTATGCTTTATAAGGGTTGAAATAGGAATACATTAAAAAAAACAAACTTGTCTGCATAAAAAGCCATGTGTGATTTAAAAAATTTTTTTCATTGTTTGTAAGTGATACATGAGTGTGAACAAACATTTCAAAATTAAAGTTGTTTTTCTAAGTGGTCTAATAAGCAAGATAGTATTTTTTTGGGGGGCAGGTTTTGGGAACTTTTTCCCTTTATGGCATTGCTGTGGTCACATTTTCCAACCGATTTTCATTGTTTTGCTATCAATAGATAGGTTAGCGTCTGAATTTTCCAAAAAATATACATTTGTGGTGTTTTGAAGAAGTTTAAGGGCAGTTTTAGTGGCTGAAAGGCAAAAAATTTGCAAATTTTTACGTGTCACTACCCCAAAACTTTAAATTGATTTTTCTCCCCTTAAACGTGCGAATTTCGGTTTTATAATTTTTAATTTAAAGGCTTAACCCGAACTAGTATTTTCATGGTCGGAAAATATTTTAGGCAAATTATCTAGCATGTAGGAGGCATGTAAATAGCTGTTGCTAAACCACGTGCGTTTTTTGTGCAGATTTTCAGCTTTGATCGCTTACTGTGGCCACAATTTTAATTTGATTGTCAAAATTTCGGTCTTATCTTGTAGCTGTGTGTGTGTAGTTTCCGTCAAGTATAAATTTGTAGTACTTTCTGTGAAAATACTATGCTTTATAGTGTCTAGGAGGCGTGGACATGAATTTTCCCAAAACACGTCCATTTCCCTGGCAGATCACTGGTTTTGATCGCTCACTGTGACCACAGTTTCTATCCGATTTTCAAAATTTTGGTCTCATTATATAGCTATCGTTCTGTTCTTTGCGTCAAATATAAATTTGTAGTGCTTTGCATAAGAAAACTATGCTTTATAAGGGTTGAAATAGGAATACATTAAAAAAAACAAACTTGTCTGCATAAAAAGCCATGTGTGATTTAAAAAATTTTTTTCATTGTTTGTAAGTGATACATGAGTGTAAAAAAACATTTCAAAATTAAAGTTGTTTTTCTAAGTGGTCTAATAAGCAAGATAGTATTTTTTTGGGGGGCAGGTTTTGGGAACTTTTTCCCTTTATGGCATTGCTGTGGTCACATTTTCCAACCGATTTTCATTGTTTTGCTATCAATAGATAGGTTAGCGTCTGAATTTTCCAAAAAGTATACATTTGTGGTGTTTTGAAGAAGTTTAAGGGCAGTTTTAGTGGCTGAAAGGCAAAAAATTTGCAAATTTTTACGTGTCACTACCCCAAAACTTTAAATTGATTTTTCTCCCCTTAAACGTGCGAATTTCGGTTTTATAATTTTTAATTTAAAGGCTTAACCCAAACTAGTATTTTCATGGTCGGAAAATATTTTAGGCAAATTATCTAGCATGTAGGAGGCATGTAAATAGCTGTTGCTAAACCACGTGCGTTTTTTGTGCAGATTTTCAGCTTTGATCGCTTACTGTGGCCACAATTTTAATTTGATTGTCAAAATTTCGGTCTTATCTTGTAGCTGTGTGTGTGTAGTTTCCGTCAAGTATAAATTTGTAGTACTTTCTGTGAAAATACTATGCTTTATAGTGTCTAGGAGGCGTGGACATGAATTTTCCCAAAACACGTCCATTTCCCTGGCAGATCACTGGTTTTGATCGCTCACTGTGACCACAGTTTCTATCCGATTTTCAAAATTTTGGTCTCATTATATAGCTATCGTTCTGTTCTTTGCGTCAAATATAAATTTGTAGTGCTTTGCATAAGAAAACGATGCTTTATAAGGGTTGAAATAGGAATACATTAAAAAAAACAAACTTGTCGGCATAAAAAGCCATGTGTGATTTAAAAAATTTTTTTCATTGTTTGTAAGTGATACATGAGTGTAAACAAACATTTCAAAATTAAAGTTGTTTTTCTAAGTGGTCTAATAAGCAAGATAGTATATTTTTGGGGGGCAGGTTTTGGGAACTTTTTCCCTTTATGGCATTGCTGTGGTCACATTTTCCAACCGATTTTCATTGTTTTGCTATCAATAGATAGGTTAGCGTCTGAATTTTCCAAAAAGTATACATTTGTGGTGTTTTGAAGAAGTTTAAGGGCAGTTTTAGTGGCTGAAAGGCAAACAATTTGCAAATTTTTACGTGTCACTATCCCAAAACTTTAAATTGATTTTTCTCCCCTTAAACGTGCGAATTTCGGTTTTATAATTTTTAATTTAAAGGCTTAACCCAAGCTAGTATTTTCATGGTCGGAAAATATTTTAGGCAAATTATCTAGCATGTAGGAGGCATGTAAATAGCTGTTGCTAAACCACGTGCGTTTTTTGTGCAGATTTTCAGCTTTGATCGCTTACTGTGGCCACAATTTTAATTTGATTGTCAAAATTTCGGTCTTATCTTGTAGCTGTGTGTGTGTAGTTTCCGTCAAGTATAAATTTGTAGTACTTTCTGTGAAAATACTATGCTTTATAGTGTCTAGGAGGCGTGGACATGAATTTTCCCAAAACACGTCCATTTCCCTGGCAGATCACTGGTTTTGATCGCTCACTGTGACCACAGTTTCTATCCGATTTTCAAAATTTTGGTCTCATTATATAGCTATCGTTCTGTTCTTTGCGTCAAATATAAATTTGTAGTGCTTTGCATAAGAAAACTATGCTTTATAAGGGTTGAAATAGGAATACATTAAAAAAAACAAACTTGTCTGCATAAAAAGCCATGTGTGATTTAAAAAATTTTTTTCATTGTTTGTAAGTGATACATGAGTGTGAACAAACATTTCAAAATTAAAGTTGTTTTTCTAAGTGGTCTAATAAGCAAGATAGTATTTTTTTGGGGGGCAGGTTTTGGGAACTTTTTCCCTTTATGGCATTGCTGTGGTCACATTTTCCAACCGATTTTCATTGTTTTGCTATCAATAGATAGGTTAGCGTCTGAATTTTCCAAAAAGTATACATTTGTGGTGTTTTGAAGAAGTTTAAGGGCAGTTTTAGTGGCTGAAAGGCAAAAAATTTGCAAATTTTTACGTGTCACTACCCCAAAACTTTAAATTGATTTTTCTCCCCTTAAACGTGCGAATTTCGGTTTTATAATTTTTAATTTAAAGGCTTAACCCAAACTAGTATTTTCATGGTCGGAAAATATTTTAGGCAAATTATCTAGCATGTAGGAGGCATGTAAATAGCTGTTGCTAAACCACGTGCGTTTTTTGTGCAGATTTTCAGCTTTGATCGCTTACTGTGGCCACAATTTTAATTTGATTGTCAAAATTTCGGTCTTATCTTGTAGCTGTGTGTGTGTAGTTTCCGTCAAGTATAAATTTGTAGTACTTTCTGTGAAAATACTATGCTTTATAGTGTCTAGGAGGCGTGGACATGAATTTTCCCAAAACACGTCCATTTCCCTGGCAGATCACTGGTTTTGATCGCTCACTGTGACCACAGTTTCTATCCGATTTTCAAAATTTTGGTCTCATTATATAGCTATCGTTCTGTTCTTTGCGTCAAATATAAATTTGTAGTGCTTTGCATAAGAAAACTATGCTTTATAAGGGTTGAAATAGGAATACATTAAAAAAAACAAACTTGTCTGCATAAAAAGCCATGTGTGATTTAAAAAATTTTTTTCATTGTTTGTAAGTGATACATGAGTGTCAAAAAATATTTCAAAATTAAAGTTGTTTTTCTAAGTGGTCTAATAAGCAAGATAGTATTTTTTTGGGGGGCTGGTTTTGGGAACTTTTTCCCTTTATGGCATTGCTGTGGTCACATTTTCCAACCGATTTTCATTGTTTTGCTATCAATAGATAGGTTAGCGTCTGAATTTTCCAAAAAGTATACATTTGTGGTGTTTTGAAGAAGTTTAAGGGCAGTTTTAGTGGCTGAAAGGCAAAAAATTTGCAAATTTTTACGTGTCACTACCCCAAAACTTTAAATTGATTTTTCTCCCCTTAAACGTGCGAATTTCGGTTTTATAATTTTTAATTTAAAGGCTTAACCCAAACTAGTATTTTCATGGTCGGAAAATATTTTAGGCAAATTATCTAGCATGTAGGAGGCATGTAAATAGCTGTTGCTAAACCACGTGCGTTTTTTGTGCAGATTTTCAGCTTTGATCGCTTACTGTGGCCACAATTTTAATTTGATTGTCAAAATTTCGGTCTTATCTTGTAGCTGTGTGTGTGTAGTTTCCGTCAAGTATAAATTTGTAGTACTTTCTGTGAAAATACTATGCTTTATAGTGTCTAGGAGGCGTGGACATGAATTTTCCCAAAACACGTCCATTTCCCTGGCAGATCACTGGTTTTGATCGCTCACTGTGACCACAGTTTCTATCCGATTTTCAAAATTTTGGTCTCATTATATAGCTATCGTTCTGTTCTTTGCGTCAAATATAAATTTGTAGTGCTTTGCATAAGAAAACTATGCTTTATAAGGGTTGAAATAGGAATACATTAAAAAAAACAAACTTGTCTGCATAAAAAGCCATGTGTGATTTAAAAAATTTTTTTCATTGTTTGTAAGTGATACATGAGTGTAAACAAACATTTCAAAATTAAAGTTGTTTTTCTAAGTGGTCTAATAAGCAAGATAGTATATTTTTGGGGGGCAGGTTTTGGGAACTTTTTCCCTTTATGGCATTGCTGTGGTCACATTTTCCAACCGATTTTCATTGTTTTGCTATCAATAGATAGGTTAGCGTCTGAATTTTCCAAAAAGTATACATTTGTGGTGTTTTGAAGAAGTTTAAGGGCAGTTTTAGTGGCTGAAAGGCAAAAAATTTGCAAATTTTTACGTGTCACTACCCCAAAACTTTAAATTGATTTTTCTCCCCTTAAACGTGCGAATTTCGGTTTTATAATTTTTAATTTAAAGGCTTAACCCAAACTAGTATTTTCATGGTCGGAAAATATTTTAGGCAAATTATCTAGCATGTAGGAGGCATGTAAATAGCTGTTGCTAAACCACGTGCGTTTTTTGTGCAGATTTTCAGCTTTGATCGCTTACTGTGGCCACAATTTTAATTTTATTGTCAAAATTTCGGTCTTATCTTGTAGCTGTGTGTGTGTAGTTTCCGTCAAGTATAAATTTGTAGTACTTTCTGTGAAAATACTATGCTTTATAGTGTCTAGGAGGCGTGGACATGAATTTTCCCAAAACACGTCCATTTCCCTGGCAGATCACTGGTTTTGATCGCTCACTGTGACCACAGTTTCTATCCGATTTTCAAAATTTTGGTCTCATTATATAGCTATCGTTCTGTTCTTTGCGTCAAATATAAATTTGTAGTGCTTTGCATAAGAAAACTATGCTTTATAAGGGTTGAAATAGGAATACATTAAAAAAAACAAACTTGTCTGCATAAAAAGCCATGTGTGATTTAAAAAATTTTTTTCATTGTTTGTAAGTGATACATGAGTGTAAACAAACATTTCAAAATTAAAGTTGTTTTTCTAAGTGGTCTAATAAGCAAGATAGTATATTTTTGGGGGGCAGGTTTTGGGAACTTTTTCCCTTTATGGCATTGCTGTGGTCACATTTTCCAACCGATTTTCATTGTTTTGCTATCAATAGATAGGTTAGCGTCTGAATTTTCCAAAAAGTATACATTTGTGGTGTTTTGAAGAAGTTTCAGGGCAGTTTTAGTGGCTGAAAGGCAAAAAATTTGCAAATTTTTACGTGTCACTACCCCAAAACTTTAAATTGATTTTTCTCCCCTTAAACGTGCGAATTTCGGTTTTATAATTTTTAATTTAAAGGCTTAACCCAAACTAGTATTTTCATGGTCGGAAAATATTTTAGGCAAATTATCTAGCATGTAGGAGGCATGTAAATAGCTGTTGCTAAACCACGTGCGTTTTTTGTGCAGATTTTCAGCTTTGATCGCTTACTGTGGCCACAATTTTAATTTGATTGTCAAAATTTCGGTCTTATCTTGTAGCTGTGTGTGTGTAGTTTCCGTCAAGTATAAATTTGTAGTACTTTCTGTGAAAATACTATGCTTTATAGTGTCTAGGAGGCGTGGACATGAATTTTCCCAAAACACGTCCATTTCCCTGGCAGATCACTGGTTTTGATCGCTCACTGTGACCACAGTTTCTATCCGATTTTCAAAATTTTGGTCTCATTATATAGCTATCGTTCTGTTCTTTGCGTCAAATATAAATTTGTAGTGCTTTGCATAAGAAAACTATGCTTTATAAGGGTTGAAATAGGAATACATTAAAAAAAACAAACTTGTCTGCATAAAAAGCCATGTGTGATTTAAAAAATTTTTTTCATTGTTTGTAAGTGATACATGAGTGTGAACAAACATTTCAAAATTAAAGTTGTTTTTCTAAGTGGTCTAATAAGCAAGATAGTATTTTTTTGGGGGGCAGGTTTTGGGAACTTTTTCCCTTTATGGCATTGCTGTGGTCACATTTTCCAACCGATTTTCATTGTTTTGCTATCAATAGATAGGTTAGCGTCTGAATTTTCCAAAAAGTATACATTTGTGGTGTTTTGAAGAAGTTTAAGGGCAGTTTTAGTGGCTGAAAGGCAAAAAATTTGCAAATTTTTACGTGTCACTACCCCAAAACTTTAAATTGATTTTTCTCCCCTTAAACGTGCGAATTTCGGTTTTATAATTTTTAATTTAAAGGCTTAACCCAAACTAGTATTTTCATGGTCGGAAAATATTTTAGGCAAATTATCTAGCATGTAGGAGGCATGTAAATAGCTGTTGCTAAACCACGTGCGTTTTTTGTGCAGATTTTCAGCTTTGATCGCTTACTGTGGCCACAATTTTAATTTGATTGTCAAAATTTCGGTCTTATCTTGTAGCTGTGTCTGTGTAGTTTCCGTCAAGTATAAATTTGTAGTACTTTCTGTGAAAATACTATGCTTTATAGTGTCTAGGAGGCGTGGACATGAATTTTCCCAAAACACGTCCATTTCCCTGGCAGATCACTGGTTTTGATCGCTCACTGTGACCACAGTTTCTATCCGATTTTCAAAATTTTGGTCTCATTATATAGCTATCGTTCTGTTCTTTGCGTCAAATATAAATTTGTAGTGCTTTGCATAAGAAAACTATGCTTTATAAGGGTTGAAATAGGAATACATTAAAAAAAACAAACTTGTCTGCATAAAAAGCCATGTGTGATTTAAAAATTTTTTTTCATTGTTTGTAAGTGATACATGAGTGTAAACAAACATTTCAAAATTAAAGTTGTTTTTCTAAGTGGTCTAATAAGCAAGATAGTATTTTTTTTGGGGGGCAGGTTTTGGGAACTTTTTCCCTTTATGGCATTGCTGTGGTCACATTTTCCAACCGATTTTCATTGTTTTGCTATCAATAGATAGGTTAGCGTCTGAATTTTCCAAAAAGTATACATTTGTGGTGTTTTGAAGAAGTTTAAGGGCAGTTTTAGTGGCTGAAAGGCAAAAAATTTGCAAATTTTTACGTGTCACTACCCCAAAACTTTAAATTGATTTTTCTCCCCTTAAACGTGCGAATTTCGGTTTTATAATTTTTAATTTAAAGGCTTAACCCAAACTAGTATTTTCATGGTCGGAAAATATTTTAGGCAAATTATCTAGCATGTAGGAGGCATGTAAATAGCTGTTGCTAAACCACGTGCGTTTTTTGTGCAGATTTTCAGCTTTGATCGCTTACTGTGGCCACAATTTTAATTTGATTGTCAAAATTTCGGTCTTATCTTGTAGCTGTGTGTGTGTAGTTTCCGTCAAGTATAAATTTGTAGTACTTTCTGTGAAAATACTATGCTTTATAGTGTCTAGGAGGCGTGGACATGAATTTTCCCAAAACACGTCCATTTCCCTGGCAGATCACTGGTTTTGATCGCTCACTGTGACCACAGTTTCTATCCGATTTTCAAAATTTTGGTCTCATTATATAGCTATCGTTCTGTTCTTTGCGTCAAATATAAATTTGTAGTGCTTTGCATAAGAAAACTATGCTTTATAAGGGTTGAAATAGGAATACATTAAAAAAAACAAACTTGTCTGCATAAAAAGCCATGTGTGATTTAAAAAATTTTTTTCATTGTTTGTAAGTGATACATGAGTGTAAACAAACATTTCAAAATTAAAGTTGTTTTTCTAAGTGGTCTAATAAGCAAGATAGTATATTTTTGGGGGGCAGGTTTTGGGAACTTTTTCCCTTTATGGCATTGCTGTGGTCACATTTTCCAACCGATTTTCATTGTTTTGCTATCAATAGATAGGTTAGCGTCTGAATTTTCCAAAAAGTATACATTTGTGGTGTTTTGAAGAAGTTTAAGGGCAGTTTTAGTGGCTGAAAGGCAAAAAATTTGCAAATTTTTACGTGTCACTACCCCAAAACTTTAAATTGATTTTTATCCCCTTAAACGTGCGAATTTCGGTTTTATAATTTTTAATTTAAAGGCTTAATCCAAACTAGTATTTTCATGGTCGGAAAATATTTTAGGCAAATTATCTAGCATGTAGGAGGCATGTAAATAGCTGTTGCTAAACCACGTGCGTTTTTTGTGCAGATTTTCAGCTTTGATCGCTTACTGTGGCCACAATTTTAATTTGATTGTCAAAATTTCGGTCTTATCTTGTAGCTGTGTGTGTGTAGTTTCCGTCAAGTATAAATTTGTAGTACTTTCTGTGAAAATACTATGCTTTATAGTGTCTAGGAGGCGTGGACATGAATTTTCCCAAAACACGTCCATTTCCCTGGCAGATCACTGGTTTTGATCGCTCACTGGGACCAGAGTTTCTATCCGATTTTCAAAATTTTGGTCTCATTATATAGCTATCGTTCTGTTCTTTGCGTCATATATAAATTTGTAGTGCTTTGCATAAGAAAACTATGCTTTATAAGGGTTGAAATAGGAATACATTAAAAAAAACAAACTTGTCTGCATAAAAAGCCATGTGTGATTTAAAAAATTTTTTTCATTGTTTGTAAGTGATACATGAGTGTAAACAAACATTTCAAAATTAAAGTTGTTTTTCTAAGTGGTCTAATAAGCAAGATAGTATATTTTTGGGGGGCAGGTTTTGGGAACTTTTTCCCTTTATGGCATTGCTGTGGTCACATTTTCCAACCGATTTTCATTGTTTTGCTATCAATAGATAGGTTAGCGTCTGAATTTTCCAAAAAGTATACATTTGTGGTGTTTTGAAGAAGTTTAAGGGCAGTTTTAGTGGCTGAAAGGCAAAAAATTTGCAAATTTTTACGTGTCACTACCCCAAAACTTTAAATTGATTTTTCTCCCCTTAAACGTGCGAATTTCGGTTTTATAATTTTTAATTTAAAGGCTTAACCCAAACTAGTATTTTCATGGTCGGAAAATATTTTAGGCAAATTATCTAGCATGTAGGAGGCATGTAAATAGCTGTTGCTAAACCACGTGCGTTTTTTGTGCAGATTTTCAGCTTTGATCGCTTACTGTGGCCACAATTTTAATTTGATTGTCAAAATTTCGGTCTTATCTTGTAGCTGTGTGTGTGTAGTTTCCGTCAAGTATAAATTTGTAGTACTTTCTGTGAAAATACTATGCTTTATAGTGTCTAGGAGGCGTGGACATGAATTTTCCCAAAACACGTCCATTTCCCTGGCAGATCACTGGTTTTGATCGCTCACTGTGACCACAGTTTCTATCCGATTTTCAAAATTTTGGTCTCATTATATAGCTATCGTTCTGTTCTTTGCGTCAAATATAAATTTGTAGTGCTTTGCATAAGAAAACTATGCTTTATAAGGGTTGAAATAGGAATACATTAAAAAAAACAAACTTGTCTGCATAAAAAGCCATGTGTGATTTAAAAAAATTTTTTCATTGTTTGTAAGTGATACATGAGTGTGAACAAACATTTCAAAATTAAAGTTGTTTTTCTAAGTGGTCTAATAAGCAAGATAGTATTTTTTTTGGGGGGCAGGTTTTGGGAACTTTTTCCCTTTATGGCATTGCTGTGGTCACATTTTCCAACCGATTTTCATTGTTTTGCTATCAATAGATAGGTTAGCGTCTGAGTTTTCCAAAAAGTATACATTTGTGGTGTTTTGAAGAAGTTTAAGGGCAGTTTTAGTGGCTGAAAGGCAAAAAATTTGCAAATTTTTACGTGTCACTACCCCAAAACTTTAAATTGATTTTTCTCCCCTTAAACGTGCGAATTTCGGTTTTATAATTTTTAATTTAAAGGCTTAACCCAAACTAGTATTTTCATGGTCGGAAAATATTTTAGGCAAATTATCTAGCATGTAGGAGGCATGTAAATAGCTGTTGCTAAACCACGTGCGTTTTTTGTGCAGATTTTCAGCTTTGATCGCTTACTGTGGCCACAATTTTAATTTGACTGTCAAAATTTCGGTCTTATCTTGTAGCTGTGTGTGTGTAGTTTCCGTCAAGTATAAATTTGTAGTACTTTCTGTGAAAATACTATGCTTTATAGTGTCTAGGAGGCGTGGACATGAATTTTCCCAAAACACGTCCATTTCCCTGGCAGATCACTGGTTTTGATCGCTCACTGTGACCACAGTTTCTATCCGATTTTCAAAATTTTGGTCTCATTATATAGCTATCGTTCTGTTCTTTGCGTCAAATATAAATTTGTAGTGCTTTGCATAAGAAAACTATGCTTTATAAGGGTTGAAATAGGAATACATTAAAAAAAACAAACTTGTCTGCATAAAAAGCCATGTGTGATTTAAAAAAATTTTTTCATTGTTTGTAAGTGATACATGAGTGTAAACAAACATTTCAAAATTAAAGTTGTTTTTCTAAGTGGTCTAATAAGCAAGATAGTATATTTTTGGGGGGCAGGTTTTGGGAACTTTTTCCCTTTATGGCATTGCTGTGGTCACATTTTCCAACCGATTTTCATTGTTTTGCTATCAATAGATAGGTTAGCGTCTGAATTTTCCAAAAAGTATACATTTGTGGTGTTTTGAAGAAGTTTAAGGGCAGTTTTAGTGGCTGAAAGGCAAAAAATTTGCAAATTTTTACGTGTCACTACCCCAAAACTTTAAATTGATTTTTCTCCCCTTAAACGTGCGAATTTCGGTTTTATAATTTTTAATTTAAAGGCTTAACCCAAGCTAGTATTTTCATGGTCGGAAAATATTTTAGGCAAATTACCTAGCATGTAGGAGGCATGTAAATAGCTGTTGCTAAACCACGTGCGTTTTTTGTGCAGATTTTCAGCTTTGATCGCTTACTGTGGCCACAATTTTAATTTGATTGTCAAAATTTCGGTCTTATCTTGTAGCTGTGTGTGTGTAGTTTCCGTCAAGTATAAATTTGTAGTACTTTCTGTGAAAATACTATGCTTTATAGTGTCTAGGAGGCGTGGACATGAATTTTCCCAAAACACGTCCATTTCCCTGGCAGATCACTGGTTTTGATCGCTCACTGTGACCACAGTTTCTATCCGATTTTCAAAATTTTGGTCTCATTATATAGCTATCGTTCTGTTCTTTGCGTCAAATATAAATTTGTAGTGCTTTGCATAAGAAAACTATGCTTTATAAGGGTTGAAATAGGAATACATTAAAAAAAACAAACTTGTCTGCATAAAAAGCCATGTGTGATTTAAAAAATTTTTTTCATTGTTTGTAAGTGATACATGAGTGTAAACAAACATTTCAAAATTAAAGTTGTTTTTCTAAGTGGTCTAATAAGCAAGATAGTATTCTTTTGGGGGGCAGGTTTTGGGAACTTTTTCCCTTTATGGCATTGCTGTGGTCACATTTTCCAACCGATTTTCATTGTTTTGCTATCAATAGATAGGTTAGCGTCTGAATTTTCCAAAAAGTATACATTTGTGGTGTTTTGAAGAAGTTTAAGGGCAGTTTTAGTGGCTGAAAGGCAAAAAATTTGCAAATTTTTACGTGTCACTACCCCAAAACTTTAAATTGATTTTTCTCCCCTTAAACGTGCGAATTTCGGTTTTATAATTTTTAATTTAAAGGCTTAACCCAAACTAGTATTTTCATGGTCGGAAAATATTTTAGGCAAATTATCTAGCATGTAGGAGGCATGTAAATAGCTGTTGCTAAACCACGTGCGTTTTTTGTGCAGATTTTCAGCTTTGATCGCTTACTGTGGCCACAATTTTAATTTGATTGTCAAAATTTCGGTCTTATCTTGTAGCTGTGTGTGTGTAGTTTCCGTCAAGTATAAATTTGTAGTACTTTCTGTGAAAATACTATGCTTTATAGTGTCTAGGAGGCGTGGACATGAATTTTCCCAAAACACGTCCATTTCTCTGGCAGATCACTGGTTTTGATCGCTCACTGTGACCACAGTTTCTATCCGATTTTCAAAATTTTGGTCTCATTATATAGCTATCGTTCTGTTCTTTGCGTCAAATATAAATTTGTAGTGCTTTGCATAAGAAAACTATGCTTTATAAGGGTCGAAATAGGAATACATTAAAAAAAACAAACTTGTCTGCATAAAAAGCCATGTGTGATTTAAAAAATTTTTTTCATTGTTTGTAAGTAATACATGAGTGTAAACAAACATTTCAAAATTAAAGTTGTTTTTCTAAGTGGTCTAATAAGCAAGATAGTATTTTTTTGGGGGGCAGGTTTTGGGAACTTTTTCCCTTTATGGCATTGCTGTGGTCACATTTTCCAACCGATTTTCATTGTTTTGCTATCAATAGATAGGTTAGCGTCTGAATTTTCCAAAAAGTATACATTTGTGGTGTTTTGAAGAAGTTTAAGGGCAGTTTTAGTGGCTGAAAGGCAAAAAATTTGCAAATTTTTACGTGTCACTACCCCAAAACTTTAAATTGATTTTTCTCCCCTTAAACGTGCGAATTTCGGTTTTATAATTTTTAATTTAAAGGCTTAACCCAAACTAGTATTTTCATGGTCGGAAAATATTTTAGGCAAATTATCTAGCATGTAGGAGGCATGTAAATAGCTGTTGCTAAACCACGTGCGTTTTTTGTGCAGATTTTCAGCTTTGATCGCTTACTGTGGCCACAATTTTAATTTGATTGTCAAAATTTCGGTCTTATCTTGTAGCTGTGTGTGTGTAGTTTCCGTCAAGTATAAATTTGTAGTACTTTCTGTGAAAATACTATGCTTTATAGTGTCTAGGAGGCGTGGACATGAATTTTCCCAAAACACGTCCATTTCTCTGGCAGATCACTGGTTTTGATCGCTCACTGTGACCACAGTTTCTATCCGATTTTCAAAATTTTGGTCTCATTATATAGCTATCGTTCTGTTCTTTGCGTCAAATATAAATTTGTAGTGCTTTGCATAAGAAAACTATGCTTTATAAGGGTCGAAATAGGAATACATTAAAAAAAACAAACTTGTCTGCATAAAAAGCCATGTGTGATTTAAAAAATTTTTTTCATTGTTTGTAAGTAATACACGAGTGTAAACAAACATTTCAAAATTAAAGTTGTTTTTCTAAGTGGTCTAATAAGCAAGATAGTATATTTTTGGGGGGCAGGTTTTGGGAACTTTTTCCCTTTATGGCATTGCTGTGGTCACATTTTCCAACCGATTTTCATTGTTTTGCTATCAATAGATAGGTTAGCGTCTGAATTTTCCAAAAAGTATACATTTGTGGTGTTTTGAAGAAGTTTAAGGGCAGTTTTAGTGGCTGAAAGGCAAAAAATTTGCAAATTTTTACGTGTCACTACCCCAAAACTTTAAATTGATTTTTCTCCCCTTAAACGTGCGAATTTCGGTTTTATAATTTTTAATTTAAAGGCTTAACCCAAACTAGTATTTTCATGGTCGGAAAATATTTTAGGCAAATTATCTAGCATGTAGGAGGCATGTAAATAGCTGTTGCTAAACCACGTGCGTTTTTTGTGCAGATTTTCAGCTTTGATCGCTTACTGTGGCCACAATTTTAATTTGATTGTCAAAATTTCGGTCTTATCTTGTAGCTGTGTGTGTGTAGTTTCCGTCAAGTATAAATTTGTAGTACTTTCTGTGAAAATACTATGCTTTATAGTGTCTAGGAGGCGTGGACATGAATTTTCCCAAAACACGTCCATTTCCCTGGCAGATCACTGGTTTTGATCGCTCACTGTGACCACAGTTTCTATCCGATTTTCAAAACTTTGGTCTCATTATATAGCTATCGTTCTGTTCTTTGCGTCAAATATAAATTTGTAGTGCTTTGCATAAGAAAACTATGCTTTATAAGGGTTGAAATAGGAATACATTAAAAAAAAACAAACTTGTCTGCATAAAAAGCCATGTGTGATTTAAAAAATTTTTTTCATTGTTTGTAAGTGATACATGAGTGTAAATAAACATTTCAAAATTAAAGTTGTTTTTCTAAGTGGTCTAATAAGCAAGATAGTATTTTTTTGGGGGGCAGGTTTTGGGAACTTTTTCCCTTTATGGCATTGCTGTGGTCACATTTTCCAACCGATTTTCATTGTTTTGCTATCAATAGATAGGTTAGCGTCTGAATTTTCCAAAAGTATACATTTGTGGTGTTTTGAAGAAGTTTAAGGGCAGTTTTAGTGGCTGAAAGGCAAAAAATTTGCAAATTTTTACGTGTCACTACCCCAAAACTTTAAATTGATTTTTCTCCCCTTAAACGTGCGAATTTCGGTTTTATAATTTTTAATTTAAAGGCTTAACCCGAACTAGTATTTTCATGGTCGGAAAATATTTTAGGCAAATTATCTAGCATGTAGGAGGCATGTAAATAGCTGTTGCTAAACCACGTGCGTTTTTTGTGCAGATTTTCAGCTTTGATCGCTTACTGTGGCCACAATTTTAATTTGATTGTCAAAATTTCGGTCTTATCTTGTAGCTGTGTGTGTGTAGTTTCCGTCAAGTATAAATTTGTAGTACTTTCTGTGAAAATACTATGCTTTATAGTGTCTAGGAGGCGTGGACATGAATTTTCCCA
Source organism: Odontomyia ornata (assembly GCA_963969285.1). Classification (NCBI taxonomy): domain Eukaryota; kingdom Metazoa; phylum Arthropoda; class Insecta; order Diptera; family Stratiomyidae; genus Odontomyia; species Odontomyia ornata. The sequence goes on from OZ017740.1 coordinate 85,522,892, forward strand.
AAACACGTCCATTTCCCTGGCAGATCACTGGTTTTGATCGCTCACTGTGACCACAGTTTCTATCCGATTTTCAAAATTTTGGTCTCATTATATAGCTATCGTTCTGTTCTTTGCGTCAAATATAAATTTGTAGTGCTTTGCATAAGAAAACTATGCTTTATAAGGGTTGAAATAGGAATACATTAAAAAAAACAAACTTGTCTGCATAAAAAGCCATGTGTGATTTAAAAAAATTTTTTCATTGTTTGTAAGTGATACATGAGTGTAAACAAACATTTCAAAATTAAAGTTGTTTTTCTAAGTGGTCTAATAAGCAAGATAGTATATTTTTGGGGGGCAGGTTTTGGGAACTTTTTCCCTTTATGGCATTGCTGTGGTCACATTTTCCAACCGATTTTCATTGTTTTGCTATCAATAGATAGGTTAGCGTCTGAATTTTCCAAAAAGTATACATTTGTGGTGTTTTGAAGAAGTTTAAGGGCAGTTTTAGTGGCTGAAAGGCAAAAAATTTGCAAATTTTTACGTGTCACTACCCCAAAACTTTAAATTGATTTTTCTCCCCTTAAACGTGCGAATTTCGGTTTTATAATTTTTAATTTAAAGGCTTAACCCAAGCTAGTATTTTCATGGTCGGAAAATATTTTAGGCAAATTACCTAGCATGTAGGAGGCATGTAAATAGCTGTTGCTAAACCACGTGCGTTTTTTGTGCAGATTTTCAGCTTTGATCGCTTACTGTGGCCACAATTTTAATTTGATTGTCAAAATTTCGGTCTTATCTTGTAGCTGTGTGTGTGTAGTTTCCGTCAAGTATAAATTTGTAGTACTTTCTGTGAAAATACTATGCTTTATAGTGTCTAGGAGGCGTGGACATGAATTTTCCCAAAACACGTCCATTTCCCTGGCAGATCACTGGTTTTGATCGCTCACTGTGACCACAGTTTCTATCCGATTTTCAAAATTTTGGTCTCATTATATAGCTATCGTTCTGTTCTTTGCGTCAAATATAAATTTGTAGTGCTTTGCATAAGAAAACTATGCTTTATAAGGGTTGAAATAGGAATACATTAAAAAAAACAAACTTGTCTGCATAAAAAGCCATGTGTGATTTAAAAAATTTTTTTCATTGTTTGTAAGTGATACATGAGTGTAAACAAACATTTCAAAATTAAAGTTGTTTTTCTAAGTGGTCTAATAAGCAAGATAGTATATTTTTGGGGGGCAGGTTTTGGGAACTTTTTCCCTTTATGGCATTGCTGTGGTCACATTTTCCAACCGATTTTCATTGTTTTGCTATCAATAGATAGGTTAGCGTCTGAATTTCCAAAAAGTATACATTTGTGGTGTTTTGAAGAAGTTTAAGGGCAGTTTTAGTGGCTGAAAGGCAAAAAATTTGCAAATTTTTACGTGTCACTACCCCAAAACTTTAAATTGATTTTTCTCCCCTTAAACGTGCGAATTTCGGTTTTATAATTTTTAATTTAAAGGCTTAACCCAAACTAGTATTTTCATGATCGGAAAATATTTTAGGCAAATTATCTAGCATGTAGGAGGCATGTAAATAGCTGTTGCTAAACCACGTGCGTTTTTTGTGCAGATTTTCAGCTTTGATCGCTTACTGTGGCCACAATTTTAATTTGATTGTCAAAATTTCGGTCTTATCTTGTAGCTGTGTGTGTGTAGTTTCCGTCAAGTATAAATTTGTAGTACTTTCTGTGAAAATACTATGCTTTATAGTGTCTAGGAGGCGTGGACATGAATTTTCCCAAAACACGTCCATTTCTCTGGCAGATCACTGGTTTTGATCGCTCACTGTGACCACAGTTTCTATCCGATTTTCAAAATTTTGGTCTCATTATATAGCTATCGTTCTGTTCTTTGCGTCAAATATAAATTTGTAGTGCTTTGCATAAGAAAACTATGCTTTATAAGGGTCGAAATAGGAATACATTAAAAAAAACAAACTTGTCTGCATAAAAAGCCATGTGTGATTTAAAAAATTTTTTTCATTGTTTGTAAGTAATACATGAGTGTAAACAAACATTTCAAAATTAAAGTTGTTTTTCTAAGTGGTCTAATAAGCAAGATAGTATTTTTTTGGGGGGCAGGTTTTGGGAACTTTTTCCCTTTATGGCATTGCTGTGGTCACATTTTCCAACCGATTTTCATTGTTTTGCTATCAATAGATAGGTTAGCGTCTGAATTTTCCAAAAAGTATACATTTGTGGTGTTTTGAAGAAGTTTAAGGGCAGTTTTAGTGGCTGAAAGGCAAAAAATTTGCAAATTTTTACGTGTCACTACCCCAAAACTTTAAATTGATTTTTCTCCCCTTAAACGTGCGAATTTCGGTTTTATAATTTTTAATTTAAAGGCTTAACCCAAGCTAGTATTTTCATGGTCGGAAAATATTTTAGGCAAATTATCTAGCATGTAGGAGGCATGTAAATAGCTGTTGCTAAACCACGTGCGTTTTTTGTGCAGATTTTCAGCTTTGATCGCTTACTGTGGCCACAATTTTAATTTGATTGTCAAAATTTCGGTCTTATCTTGTAGCTGTGTGTGTGTAGTTTCCGTCAAGTATAAATTTGTAGTACTTTCTGTGAAAATACTATGCTTTATAGTGTCTAGGAGGCGTGGACATGAATTTTCCCAAAACACGTCCATTTCCCTGGCAGATCACTGGTTTTGATCGCTCACTGTGACCACAGTTTCTATCCGATTTTCAAAATTTTGGTCTCATTATATAGCTATCGTTCTGTTCTTTGCGTCAAATATAAATTTGTAGTGCTTTGCATAAGAAAACTATGCTTTATAAGGGTTGAAATAGGAATACATTAAAAAAAACAAACTTGTCTGCATAAAAAGCCATGTGTGATTTAAAAAATTTTTTTCATTGTTTGTAAGTGATACATGAGTGTAAACAAACATTTCAAAATTAAAGTTGTTTTTCTAAGTGGTCTAATAAGCAAGATAGTATATTTTTGGGGGGCAGGTTTTGGGAACTTTTTCCCTTTATGGCATTGCTGTGGTCACATTTTCCAACCGATTTTCATTGTTTTGCTATCAATAGATAGGTTAGCGTCTGAATTTTCCAAAAAGTATACATTTGTGGTGTTTTGAAGAAGTTTAAGGGCAGTTTTAGTGGCTGAAAGGCAAAAAATTTGCAAATTTTTACGTGTCACTACCCCAAAACTTTAAATTGATTTTTCTCCCCTTAAACGTGCGAATTTCGGTTTTATAATTTTTAATTTAAAGGCTTAACCCAAACTAGTATTTTCATGGTCGGAAAATATTTTAGGCAAATTATCTAGCATGTAGGAGGCATGTAAATAGCTGTTGCTAAACCACGTGCGTTTTTTGTGCAGATTTTCAGCTTTGATCGCTTACTGTGGCCACAATTTTAATTTGATTGTCAAAATTTCGGTCTTATCTTGTAGCTGTGTGTGTGTAGTTTCCGTCAAGTATAAATTTGTAGTACTTTCTGTGAAAATACTATGCTTTATAGTGTCTAGGAGGCGTGGACATGAATTTTCCCAAAACACGTCCATTTCCCTGGCAGATCACTGGTTTTGATCGCTCACTGTGACCACAGTTTCTATCCGATTTTCAAAATTTTGGTCTCATTATATAGCTATCGTTCTGTTCTTTGCGTCAAATATAAATTTGTAGTGCTTTGCATAAGAAAACTATGCTTTATAAGGGTCGAAATAGGAATACATTAAAAAAAACAAACTTGTCTGCATAAAAAGCCATGTGTGATTTAAAAAATTTTTTTCATTGTTTGTAAGTAATACATGAGTGTAAACAAACATTTCAAAATTAAAGTTGTTTTTCTAAGTGGTCTAATAAGCAAGATAGTATTTTTTTGGGGGGCAGGTTTTGGGAACTTTTTCCCTTTATGGCATTGCTGTGGTCACATTTTCCAACCGATTTTCATTGTTTTGCTATCAATAGATAGGTTAGCGTCTGAATTTTCCAAAAAGTATACATTTGTGGTGTTTTGAAGAAGTTTAAGGGCAGTTTTAGTGGCTGAAAGGCAAAAAATTTGCAAATTTTTACGTGTCACTACCCCAAAACTTTAAATTGATTTTTCTCCCCTTAAACGTGCGAATTTCGGTTTTATAATTTTTAATTTAAAGGCTTAACCCAAACTAGTATTTTCATGGTCGGAAAATATTTTAGGCAAATTATCTAGCATGTAGGAGGCATGTAAATAGCTGTTGCTAAACCACGTGCGTTTTTTGTGCAGATTTTCAGCTTTGATCGCTTACTGTGGCCACAATTTTAATTTGATTGTCAAAATTTCGGTCTTATCTTGTAGCTGTGTGTGTATAGTTTCCGTCAAGTATAAATTTGTAGTACTTTCTGTGAAAATACTATGCTTTATAGTGTCTAGGAGGCGTGGACATGAATTTTCCCAAAACACGTCCATTTCCCTGGCAGATCACTGGTTTTGATCGCTCACTGTGACCACAGTTTCTATCCGATTTTCAAAATTTTGGTCTCATTATATAGCTATCGTTCTGTTCTTTGCGTCAAATATAAATTTGTAGTGCTTTGCATAAGAAAACTATGCTTTATAAGGGTTGAAATAGGAATACATTAAAAAAAAACAAACTTGTCTGCATAAAAAGCCATGTGTGATTTAAAAATTTTTTTTTCTTTGTTTGTAAGTGATACATGAGTGTAAACAAACATTTCAAAATTAAAGTTGTTTTTCTAAGTGGTCTAATAAGCAAGATAGTATTTTTTTGGGGGGCAGGTTTTGGGAACTTTTTCCCTTTATGGCATTGCTGTGGTCACATTTTCCAACCGATTTTCATTGTTTTGCTATCAATAGATAGGTTAGCGTCTGAATTTTCCAAAAAGTATACATTTGTGGTGTTTTGAAGAAGTTTAAGGGCAGTTTTAGTGGCTGAAAGGCAAAAAATTTGCAAATTTTTACGTGTCACTACCCCAAAACTTTAAATTGATTTTTCTCCCCTTAAACGTGCGAATTTCGGTTTTATAATTTTTAATTTAAAGGCTTAACCCAAACTAGTATTTTCATGGTCGGAAAATATTTTAGGCAAATTATCTAGCATGTAGGAGGCATGTAAATAGCTGTTGCTAAACCACGTGCGTTTTTTGTGCAGATTTTCAGCTTTGATCGCTTACTGTGGCCACAATTTTAATTTGATTGTCAAAATTTCGGTCTTATCTTGTAGCTGTGTGTGTGTAGTTTCCGTCAAATATAAATTTGTGGTACTTCCTGTGAAAATACTATGCTTTATAGTGTCTAGGAGGCGTGGACATGAATTTTCCCAAAACACGTCCATTTCCCTGGCAGATCACTGGTTTTGATCGCTCACTGTGACCACAGTTTCTATCCGATTTTCAAAATTTTGGTCTCATTATATAGCTATCGTTCTGTTCTTTGCGTCAAATATAAATTTGTAGTGCTTTGCATAAGAAAACTATGCTTTATAAGGGTTGAAATAGGAATACATTAAAAAAAACAAACTTGTCTGCATAAAAAGCCATGTGTGATTTAAAAAATTTTTTTCATTGTTTGTAAGTGATACATGAGTGTAAACAAACATTTCAAAATTAAAGTTGTTTTTCTAAGTGGTCTAATAAGCAAGATAGTATATTTTTGGGGGGCAGGTTTTGGGAACTTTTTCCCTTTATGGCATTGCTGTGGTCACATTTTCCAACCGATTTTCATTGTTTTGCTATCAATAGATAGGTTAGCGTCTGAATTTTCCAAAAAGTATACATTTGTGGTGTTTTGAAGAAGTTTAAGGGCAGTTTTAGTGGCTGAAAGGCAAAAAATTTGCAAATTTTTACGTGTCACTACCCCAAAACTTTAAATTGATTTTTCTCCCCTTAAACGTGCGAATTTCGGTTTTATAATTTTTAATTTAAAGGCTTAACCCAAACTAGTATTTTCATGGTCGGAAAATATTTTAGGCAAATTATCTAGCATGTAGGAGGCATGTAAATAGCTGTTGCTAAACCACGTGCGTTTTTTGTGCAGATTTTCAGCTTTGATCGCTTACTGTGGCCACAATTTTAATTTGATTGTCAAAATTTCGGTCTTATCTTGTAGCTGTGTGTGTGTAGTTTCCGTCAAGTATAAATTTGTAGTACTTTCTGTGAAAATACTATGCTTTATAGTGTCTAGGAGGCGTGGACATGAATTTTCCCAAAACACGTCCATTTCCCTGGCAGATCACTGGTTTTGATCGCTCACTGTGACCACAGTTTCTATCCGATTTTCAAAATTTTGGTCTCATTATATAGCTATCGTTCTGTTCTTTGCGTCAAATATAAATTTGTAGTGCTTTGCATAAGAAAACTATGCTTTATAAGGGTCGAAATAGGAATACATTAAAAAAAACAAACTTGTCTGCATAAAAAGCCATGTGTGATTTAAAAAATTTTTTTCATTGTTTGTAAGTGATACATGAGTGTAAACAAACATTTCAAAATTAAAGTTGTTTTTCTAAGTGGTCTAATAAGCAAGATAGTATTTTTTTGGGGGGCAGGTTTTGGGAACTTTTTCCCTTTATGGCATTGCTGTGGTCACATTTTCCAACCGATTTTCATTGTTTTGCTATCAATAGATAGGTTAGCGTCTGAATTTTCCAAAAAGTATACATTTGTGGTGTTTTGAAGAAGTTTAAGGGCAGTTTTAGTGGCTGAAAGGCAAAAAATTTGCAAATTTTTACGTGTCACTACCCCAAAACTTTAAATTGATTTTTCTCCCCTTAAACGTGCGAATTTCGGTTTTATAATTTTTAATTTAAAGGCTTAACCCAAACTAGTATTTTCATGGTCGGAAAATATTTTAGGCAAATTATCTAGCATGTAGGAGGCATGTAAATAGCTGTTGCTAAACCACGTGCGTTTTTTGTGCAGATTTTCAGCTTTGATCGCTTACTGTGGCCACAATTTTAATTTGATTGTCAAAATTTCGGTCTTATCTTGTAGCTGTGTGTGTATAGTTTCCGTCAAGTATAAATTTGTAGTACTTTCTGTGAAAATACTATGCTTTATAGTGTCTAGGAGGCGTGGACATGAATTTTCCCAAAACACGTCCATTTCCCTGGCAGATCACTGGTTTTGATCGCTCACTGTGACCACAGTTTCTATCCGATTTTCAAAATTTTGGTCTCATTATATAGCTATCGTTCTGTTCTTTGCGTCAAATATAAATTTGTAGTGCTTTGCATAAGAAAACTATGCTTTATAAGGGTTGAAATAGGAATACATTAAAAAAAAACAAACTTGTCTGCATAAAAAGCCATGTGTGATTTAAAAATTTTTTTTTCTTTGTTTGTAAGTGATACATGAGTGTAAACAAACATTTCAAAATTAAAGTTGTTTTTCTAAGTGGTCTAATAAGCAAGATAGTATTTTTTTGGGGGGCAGGTTTTGGGAACTTTTTCCCTTTATGGCATTGCTGTGGTCACATTTTCCAACCGATTTTCATTGTTTTGCTATCAATAGATAGGTTAGCGTCTGAATTTTCCAAAAAGTATACATTTGTGGTGTTTTGAAGAAGTTTAAGGGCAGTTTTAGTGGCTGAAAGGCAAAAAATTTGCAAATTTTTACGTGTCACTACCCCAAAACTTTAAATTGATTTTTCTCCCCTTAAACGTGCGAATTTCGGTTTTATAATTTTTAATTTAAAGGCTTAACCCAAACTAGTATTTTCATGGTCGGAAAATATTTTAGGCAAATTATCTAGCATGTAGGAGGCATGTAAATAGCTGTTGCTAAACCACGTGCGTTTTTTGTGCAGATTTTCAGCTTTGATCGCTTACTGTGGCCACAATTTTAATTTGATTGTCAAAATTTCGGTCTTATCTTGTAGCTGTGTGTGTGTAGTTTCCGTCAAATATAAATTTGTGGTACTTCCTGTGAAAATACTATGCTTTATAGTGTCTAGGAGGCGTGGACATGAATTTTCCCAAAACACGTCCATTTCCCTGGCAGATCACTGGTTTTGATCGCTCACTGTGACCACAGTTTCTATCCGATTTTCAAAATTTTGGTCTCATTATATAGCTATCGTTCTGTTCTTTGCGTCAAATATAAATTTGTAGTGCTTTGCATAAGAAAACTATGCTTTATAAGGGTTGAAATAGGAATACATTAAAAAAAACAAACTTGTCTGCATAAAAAGCCATGTGTGATTTAAAAAATTTTTTTCATTGTTTGTAAGTGATACATGAGTGTAAACAAACATTTCAAAATTAAAGTTGTTTTTCTAAGTGGTCTAATAAGCAAGATAGTATTTTTTTGGGGGGCAGGTTTTGGGAACTTTTTCCCTTTATGGCATTGCTGTGGTCACATTTTCCAACCGATTTTCATTGTTTTGCTATCAATAGATAGGTTAGCGTCTGAATTTTCCAAAAAGTATACATTTGTGGTGTTTTGAAGAAGTTTAAGGGCAGTTTTAGTGGCTGAAAGGCAAAAAATTTGCAAATTTTTACGTGTCACTACCCCAAAACTTTAAATTGATTTTTCTCCCCTTAAACGTGCGAATTTCGGTTTTATAATTTTTAATTTAAAGGCTTAACCCAAACTAGTATTTTCATGGTCGGAAAATATTTTAGGCAAATTATCTAGCATGTAGGAGGCATGTAAATAGCTGTTGCTAAACCACGTGCGTTTTTTGTGCAGATTTTCAGCTTTGATCGCTTACTGTGGCCACAATTTTAATTTGATTGTCAAAATTTCGGTCTTATCTTGTAGCTGTGTGTGTATAGTTTCCGTCAAGTATAAATTTGTAGTACTTTCTGTGAAAATACTATGCTTTATAGTGTCTAGGAGGCGTGGACATGAATTTTCCCAAAACACGTCCATTTCCCTGGCAGATCACTGGTTTTGATCGCTCACTGTGACCACAGTTTCTATCCGATTTTCAAAATTTTGGTCTCATTATATAGCTATCGTTCTGTTCTTTGCGTCAAATATAAATTTGTAGTGCTTTGCATAAGAAAACTATGCTTTATAAGGGTTGAAATAGGAATACATTAAAAAAAAACAAACTTGTCTGCATAAAAAGCCATGTGTGATTTAAAAATTTTTTTTTCTTTGTTTGTAAGTGATACATGAGTGTAAACAAACATTTCAAAATTAAAGTTGTTTTTCTAAGTGGTCTAATAAGCAAGATAGTATTTTTTTGGGGGGCAGGTTTTGGGAACTTTTTCCCTTTATGGCATTGCTGTGGTCACATTTTCCAACCGATTTTCATTGTTTTGCTATCAATAGATAGGTTAGCGTCTGAATTTTCCAAAAAGTATACATTTGTGGTGTTTTGAAGAAGTTTAAGGGCAGTTTTAGTGGCTGAAAGGCAAAAAATTTGCAAATTTTTACGTGTCACTACCCCAAAACTTTAAATTGATTTTTCTCCCCTTAAACGTGCGAATTTCGGTTTTATAATTTTTAATTTAAAGGCTTAACCCAAACTAGTATTTTCATGGTCGGAAAATATTTTAGGCAAATTATCTAGCATGTAGGAGGCATGTAAATAGCTGTTGCTAAACCACGTGCGTTTTTTGTGCAGATTTTCAGCTTTGATCGCTTACTGTGGCCACAATTTTAATTTGATTGTCAAAATTTCGGTCTTATCTTGTAGCTGTGTGTGTGTAGTTTCCGTCAAATATAAATTTGTGGTACTTCCTGTGAAAATACTATGCTTTATAGTGTCTAGGAGGCGTGGACATGAATTTTCCCAAAACACGTCCATTTCCCTGGCAGATCACTGGTTTTGATCGCTCACTGTGACCACAGTTTCTATCCGATTTTCAAAATTTTGGTCTCATTATATAGCTATCGTTCTGTTCTTTGCGTCAAATATAAATTTGTAGTGCTTTGCATAAGAAAACTATGCTTTATAAGGGTTGAAATAGGAATACATTAAAAAAAACAAACTTGTCTGCATAAAAAGCCATGTGTGATTTAAAAAATTTTTTTCATTGTTTGTAAGTGATACATGAGTGTAAACAAACATTTCAAAATTAAAGTTGTTTTTCTAAGTGGTCTAATAAGCAAGATAGTATATTTTTGGGGGGCAGGTTTTGGGAACTTTTTCCCTTTATGGCATTGCTGTGGTCACATTTTCCAACCGATTTTCATTGTTTTGCTATCAATAGATAGGTTAGCGTCTGAATTTTCCAAAAAGTATACATTTGTGGTGTTTTGAAGAAGTTTAAGGGCAGTTTTAGTGGCTGAAAGGCAAAAAATTTGCAAATTTTTACGTGTCACTACCCCAAAACTTTAAATTGATTTTTCTCCCCTTAAACGTGCAAATTTCGGTTTTATAATTTTTAATTTAAAGGCTTAACCCAAACTAGTATTTTCATGGTCGGAAAATATTTTAGGCAAATTATCTAGCATGTAGGAGGCATGTAAATAGCTGTTGCTAAACCACGTGCGTTTTTTGTGCAGATTTTCAGCTTTGATCGCTTACTGTGGCCACAATTTTAATTTGATTGTCAAAATTTTGGTCTTATCTTGTAGCTGTGTGTGTGTAGTTTCCGTCAAGTATAAATTTGTAGTACTTTCTGTGAAAATACTATGCTTTATAGTGTCTAGGAGGCGTGGACATGAATTTTCCCAAAACACGTCCATTTCCCTGGCAGATCACTGGTTTTGATCGCTCACTGTGACCACAGTTTCTATCCGATTTTCAAAATTTTGGTCTCATTATATAGCTATCGTTCTGTTCTTTGCGTCAAATATAAATTTGTAGTGCTTTGCATAAGAAAACTATGCTTTATAAGGGTCGAAATAGGAATACATTAAAAAAAACAAACTTGTCTGCATAAAAAGCCATGTGTGATTTAAAAAATTTTTTTCATTGTTTGTAAGTGATACATGAGTGTAAACAAACATTTCAAAATTAAAGTTGTTTTTCTAAGTGGTCTAATAAGCAAGATAGTATATTTTTGGGGGGCAGGTTTTGGAAACTTTTTCCCTTTATGGCATTGCTGTGGTCACATTTTCCAACCGATTTTCATTGTTTTGCTATCAATAGATAGGTTAGCGTCTGAATTTTCCAAAAAGTATACATTTGTGGTGTTTTGAAGAAGTTTAAGGGCAGTTTTAGTGGCTGAAAGGCAAAAAATTTGCAAATTTTTACGTGTCACTACCCCAAAACTTTAAATTGATTTTTCTCCCCTTAAACGTGCGAATTTCGGTTTTATAATTTTTAATTTAAAGGCTTAACCCAAACTAGTATTTTCATGGTCGGAAAATATTTTAGGCAAATTATCTAGCATGTAGGAGGCATGTAAATAGCTGTTGCTAAACCACGTGCGTTTTTTGTGCAGATTTTCAGCTTTGATCGCTTACTGTGGCCACAATTTTAATTTGATTGTCAAAATTTCGGTCTTATCTTGTAGCTGTGTGTGTGTAGTTTCCGTCAAGTATAAATTTGTAGTACTTTCTGTGAAAATACTATGCTTTATAGTGTCTAGGAGGCGTGGACATGAATTTTCCCAAAACACGTCCATTTCCCTGGCAGATCACTGGTTTTGATCGCTCACTGTGACCACAGTTTCTATCCGATTTTCAAAATTTTGGTCTCATTATATAGCTATCGTTCTGTTCTTTGCGTCAAATATAAATTTGTAGTGCTTTGCATAAGAAAACTATGCTTTATAAGGGTCGAAATAGGAATACATTAAAAAAAACAAACTTGTCTGCATAAAAAGCCATGTGTGATTTAAAAAATTTTTTTCATTGTTTGTAAGTGATACATGAGTGTAAACAAACATTTCAAAATTAAAGTTGTTTTTCTAAGTGGTCTAATAAGCAAGATAGTATTTTTTTGGGGGGCAGGTTTTGGGAACTTTTTCCCTTTATGGCATTGCTGTGGTCACATTTTCCAACCGATTTTCATTGTTTTGCTATCAATAGATAGGTTAGCGTCTGAATTTTCCAAAAAGTATACATTTGTGGTGTTTTGAAGAAGTTTAAGGGCAGTTTTAGTGGCTGAAAGGCAAAAAATTTGCAAATTTTTACGTGTCACTACCCCAAAACTTTAAATTGATTTTTCTCCCCTTAAACGTGCGAATTTCGGTTTTATAATTTTTAATTTAAAGGCTTAACCCAAACTAGTATTTTCATGGTCGGAAAATATTTTAGGCAAATTATCTAGCATGTAGGAGGCATGTAAATAGCTGTTGCTAAACCACGTGCGTTTTTTGTGCAGATTTTCAGCTTTGATCGCTTACTGTGGCCACAATTTTAATTTGATTGTCAAAATTTCGGTCTTATCTTGTAGCTGTGTGTGTATAGTTTCCGTCAAGTATAAATTTGTAGTACTTTCTGTGAAAATACTATGCTTTATAGTGTCTAGGAGGCGTGGACATGAATTTTCCCAAAACACGTCCATTTCCCTGGCAGATCACTGGTTTTGATCGCTCACTGTGACCACAGTTTCTATCCGATTTTCAAAATTTTGGTCTCATTATATAGCTATCGTTCTGTTCTTTGCGTCAAATATAAATTTGTAGTGCTTTGCATAAGAAAACTATGCTTTATAAGGGTTGAAATAGGAATACATTAAAAAAAAACAAACTTGTCTGCATAAAAAGCCATGTGTGATTTAAAAATTTTTTTTTCTTTGTTTGTAAGTGATACATGAGTGTAAACAAACATTTCAAAATTAAAGTTGTTTTTCTAAGTGGTCTAATAAGCAAGATAGTATTTTTTTGGGGGGCAGGTTTTGGGAACTTTTTCCCTTTATGGCATTGCTGTGGTCACATTTTCCAACCGATTTTCATTGTTTTGCTATCAATAGATAGGTTAGCGTCTGAATTTTCCAAAAAGTATACATTTGTGGTGTTTTGAAGAAGTTTAAGGGCAGTTTTAGTGGCTGAAAGGCAAAAAATTTGCAAATTTTTACGTGTCACTACCCCAAAACTTTAAATTGATTTTTCTCCCCTTAAACGTGCGAATTTCGGTTTTATAATTTTTAATTTAAAGGCTTAACCCAAACTAGTATTTTCATGGTCGGAAAATATTTTAGGCAAATTATCTAGCATGTAGGAGGCATGTAAATAGCTGTTGCTAAACCACGTGCGTTTTTTGTGCAGATTTTCAGCTTTGATCGCTTACTGTGGCCACAATTTTAATTTGATTGTCAAAATTTCGGTCTTATCTTGTAGCTGTGTGTGTGTAGTTTCCGTCAAATATAAATTTGTGGTACTTCCTGTGAAAATACTATGCTTTATAGTGTCTAGGAGGCGTGGACATGAATTTTCCCAAAACACGTCCATTTCCCTGGCAGATCACTGGTTTTGATCGCTCACTGTGACCACAGTTTCTATCCGATTTTCAAAATTTTGGTCTCATTATATAGCTATCGTTCTGTTCTTTGCGTCAAATATAAATTTGTAGTGCTTTGCATAAGAAAACTATGCTTTATAAGGGTTGAAATAGGAATACATTAAAAAAAACAAACTTGTCTGCATAAAAAGCCATGTGTGATTTAAAAAATTTTTTTCATTGTTTGTAAGTGATACATGAGTGTAAACAAACATTTCAAAATTAAAGTTGTTTTTCTAAGTGGTCTAATAAGCAAGATAGTATTTTTTTGGGGGGCAGGTTTTGGGAACTTTTTCCCTTTATGGCATTGCTGTGGTCACATTTTCCAACCGATTTTCATTGTTTTGCTATCAATAGATAGGTTAGCGTCTGAATTTTCCAAAAAGTATACATTTGTGGTGTTTTGAAGAAGTTTAAGGGCAGTTTTAGTGGCTGAAAGGCAAAAAATTTGCAAATTTTTACGTGTCACTACCCCAAAACTTTAAATTGATTTTTCTCCCCTTAAACGTGCAAATTTCGGTTTTATAATTTTTAATTTAAAGGCTTAACCCAAACTAGTATTTTCATGGTCGGAAAATATTTTAGGCAAATTATCTAGCATGTAGGAGGCATGTAAATAGCTGTTGCTAAACCACGTGCGTTTTTTGTGCAGATTTTCAGCTTTGATCGCTTACTGTGGCCACAATTTTAATTTGATTGTCAAAATTTTGGTCTTATCTTGTAGCTGTGTGTGTGTAGTTTCCGTCAAGTATAAATTTGTAGTACTTTCTGTGAAAATACTATGCTTTATAGTGTCTAGGAGGCGTGGACATGAATTTTCCCAAAACACGTCCATTTCCCTGGCAGATCACTGGTTTTGATCGCTCACTGTGACCACAGTTTCTATCCGATTTTCAAAATTTTGGTCTCATTATATAGCTATCGTTCTGTTCTTTGCGTCAAATATAAATTTGTAGTGCTTTGCATAAGAAAACTATGCTTTATAAGGGTTGAAATAGGAATACATTAAAAAAAACAAACTTGTCTGCATAAAAAGCCATGTGTGATTTAAAAAATTTTTTTCATTGTTTGTAAGTGATACATGAGTGTAAACAAACATTTCAAAATTAAAGTTGTTTTTCTAAGTGGTCTAATAAGCAAGATAGTATATTTTTGGGGGGCAGGTTTTGGGAACTTTTTCCCTTTATGGCATTGCTGTGGTCACATTTTCCAACCGATTTTCATTGTTTTGCTATCAATAGATAGGTTAGCGTCTGAATTTTCCAAAAAGTATACATTTGTGGTGTTTTGAAGAAGTTTAAGGGCAGTTTTAGTGGCTGAAAGGCAAAAAATTTGCAAATTTTTACGTGTCACTACCCCAAAACTTTAAATTGATTTTTCTCCCCTTAAACGTGCGATATTCGGTTTTATAATTTTTAATTTAAAGGCTTAACCCAAACTAGTATTTTCATGGTCAGAAAATATTTTAGGCAAATTATCTAGCATGTAGGAGGCATGTAAATAGCTGTTGCTAAACCACGTGCGTTTTTTGTGCAGATTTTCAGCTTTGATCGCTTACTGTGGCCACAATTTTAATTTGATTGTCAAAATTTCGGTCTTATCTTGTAGCTGTGTGTGTGTAGTTTCCGTCAAGTATAAATTTGTAGTACTTTCTGTGAAAATACTATGCTTTATAGTGTCTAGGAGGCGTGGACATGAATTTTCCCAAAACACGTCCATTTCCCTGGCAGATCACTGGTTTTGATCGCTCACTGTGACCACAGTTTCTATCCGATTTTCAAAATTTTGGTCTCATTATATAGCTATCGTTCTGTTCTTTGCGTCAAATATAAATTTGTAGTGCTTTGCATAAGAAAACTATGCTTTATAAGGGTTGAAATAGGAATACATTAAAAAAAACAAACTTGTCTGCATAAAAAGCCATGTGTGATTTAAAAAATTTTTTTCATTGTTTGTAAGTGATACATGAGTGTGAACAAACATTTCAAAATTAAAGTTGTTTTTCTAAGTGGTCTAATAAGCAAGATAGTATATTTTTGGGGGGCAGGTTTTGGGAACTTTTTCCCTTTATGGCATTGCTGTGGTCACATTTTCCAACCGATTTTCATTGTTTTGCTATCAATAGATAGGTTAGCGTCTGAATTTTCCAAAAGTATACATTTGTGGTGTTTTGAAGAAGTTTAAGGGCAGTTTTAGTGGCTGAAAGGCAAAAAATTTGCAAATTTTTACGTGTCACTACCCCAAAACTTTAAATTGATTTTTCTCCCCTTAAACGTGCGAATTTCGGTTTTATAATTTTTAATTTAAAGGCTTAACCCGAACTAGTATTTTCATGGTCGGAAAATATTTTAGGCAAATTATCTAGCATGTAGGAGGCATGTAAATAGCTGTTGCTAAACCACGTGCGTTTTTTGTGCAGATTTTCAGCTTTGATCGCTTACTGTGGCCACAATTTTAATTTGATTGTCAAAATTTCGGTCTTATCTTGTAGCTGTGTGTGTGTAGTTTCCGTCAAGTATAAATTTGTAGTACTTTCTGTGAAAATACTATGCTTTATAGTGTCTAGGAGGCGTGGACATGAATTTTCCCAAAACACGTCCATTTCCCTGGCAGATCACTGGTTTTGATCGCTCACTGTGACCACAGTTTCTATCCGATTTTCAAAATTTTGGTCTCATTATATAGCTATCGTTCTGTTCTTTGCGTCAAATATAAATTTGTAGTGCTTTGCATAAGAAAACTATGCTTTATAAGGGTTGAAATAGGAATACATTAAAAAAAACAAACTTGTCTGCATAAAAAGCCATGTGTGATTTAAAAAATTTTTTTCATTGTTTGTAAGTGATACATGAGTGTAAACAAACATTTCAAAATTAAAGTTGTTTTTCTAAGTGGTCTAATAAGCAAGATAGTATATTTTTGGGGGGCAGGTTTTGTGAACTTTTTCCCTTTATGGCATTGCTGTGGTCACATTTTCCAACCGATTTTCATTGTTTTGCTATCAATAGATAGGTTAGCGTCTGAGTTTTCCAAAAAGTATACGTTTGTGGTGTTTTGAAGAAGTTTAAGGGCAGTTTTAGTGGCTGAAAGGCAAAAAATTTGCAAATTTTTACGTGTCACTACCCCAAAACTTTAAATTGATTTTTCTCCCCTTAAACGTGCGAATTTCGGTTTTATAATTTTTAATTTAAAGGCTTAACCCAAACTAGTATTTTCATGGTCGGAAAATATTTTAGGCAAATTATCTAGCATGTAGGAGGCATGTAAATAGCTGTTGCTAAACCACGTGCGTTTTTTGTGCAGATTTTCAGCTTTGATCGCTTACTGTGGCCACAATTTTAATTTGATTGTCAAAATTTCGGTCTTATCTTGTAGCTGTGTGTGTGTAGTTTCCGTCAAGTATAAATTTGTAGTACTTTCTGTGAAAATACTATGCTTTATAGTGTCTAGGAGGCGTGGACATGAATTTTCCCAAAACACGTCCATTTCCCTGGCAGATCACTGGTTTTGATCGCTCACTGTGACCACAGTTTCTATCCGATTTTCAAAATTTTGGTCTCATTATATAGCTATCGTTCTGTTCTTTGCGTCAAATATAAATTTGTAGTGCTTTGCATAAGAAAACTATGCTTTATAAGGGTTGAAATAGGAATACATTAAAAAAAACAAACTTGTCTGCATAAAAAGCCATGTGTGATTTAAAAAATTTTTTTCATTGTTTGTAAGTGATACATGAGTGTAAACAAACATTTCAAAATTAAAGTTGTTTTTCTAAGTGGTCTAATAAGCAAGATAGTATATTTTTGGGGGGCAGGTTTTGGGAACTTTTTCCCTTTATGGCATTGCTGTGGTCACATTTTCCAACCGATTTTCATTGTTTTGCTATCAATAGATAGGTTAGCGTCTGAATTTTCCAAAAGTATACATTTGTGGTGTTTTGAAGAAGTTTAAGGGCAGTTTTAGTGGCTGAAAGGCAAAAAATTTGCAAATTTTTACGTGTCACTACCCCAAAACTTTAAATTGATTTTTCTCCCCTTAAACGTGCGAATTTCGGTTTTATAATTTTTAATTTAAAGGCTTAACCCGAACTAGTATTTTCATGGTCGGAAAATATTTTAGGCAAATTATCTAGCATGTAGGAGGCATGTAAATAGCTGTTGCTAAACCACGTGCGTTTTTTGTGCAGATTTTCAGCTTTGATCGCTTACTGTGGCCACAATTTTAATTTGATTGTCAAAATTTCGGTCTTATCTTGTAGCTGTGTGTGTGTAGTTTCCGTCAAGTATAAATTTGTAGTACTTTCTGTGAAAATACTATGCTTTATAGTGTCTAGGAGGCGTGGACATGAATTTTCCCAAAACACGTCCATTTCCCTGGCAGATCACTGGTTTTGATCGCTCACTGTGACCACAGTTTCTATCCGATTTTCAAAATTTTGGTCTCATTATATAGCTATCGTTCTGTTCTTTGCGTCAAATATAAATTTGTAGTGCTTTGCATAAGAAAACTATGCTTTATAAGGGTTGAAATAGGAATACATTAAAAAAAACAAACTTGTCTGCATAAAAAGCCATGTGTGATTTAAAAAATTTTTTTCATTGTTTGTAAGTGATACATGAGTGTAAACAAACATTTCAAAATTAAAGTTGTTTTTCTAAGTGGTCTAATAAGCAAGATAGTATATTTTTGGGGGGCAGGTTTTGGGAACTTTTTCCCTTTATGGCATTGCTGTGGTCACATTTTCCAACCGATTTTCATTGTTTTGCTATCAATAGATAGGTTAGCGTCTGAGTTTTCCAAAAAGTATACGTTTGTGGTGTTTTGAAGAAGTTTAAGGGCAGTTTTAGTGGCTGAAAGGCAAAAAATTTGCAAATTTTTACGTGTCACTACCCCAAAACTTTAAATTGATTTTTCTCCCCTTAAACGTGCGAATTTCGGTTTTATAATTTTTAATTTAAAGGCTTAACCCAAACTAGTATTTTCATGGTCGGAAAATATTTTAGGCAAATTATCTAGCATGTAGGAGGCATGTAAATAGCTGTTGCTAAACCACGTGCGTTTTTTGTGCAGATTTTCAGCTTTGATCGCTTACTGTGGCCACAATTTTAATTTGATTGTCAAAATTTCGGTCTTATCTTGTAGCTGTGTGTGTGTAGTTTCCGTCAAGTATAAATTTGTAGTACTTTCTGTGAAAATACTATGCTTTATAGTGTCTAGGAGGCGTGGACATGAATTTTCCCAAAACACGTCCATTTCCCTGGCAGATCACTGGTTTTGATCGCTCACTGTGACCACAGTTTCTATCCGATTTTCAAAATTTTGGTCTCATTATATAGCTATCGTTCTGTTCTTTGCGTCAAATATAAATTTGTAGTGCTTTGCATAAGAAAACTATGCTTTATAAGGGTTGAAATAGGAATACATTAAAAAAAACAAACTTGTCTGCATAAAAAGCCATGTGTGATTTAAAAAATTTTTTTCATTGTTTGTAAGTGATACATGAGTGTAAACAAACATTTCAAAATTAAAGTTGTTTTTCTAAGTGGTCTAATAAGCAAGATAGTATATTTTTGGGGGGCAGGTTTTGGGAACTTTTTCCCTTTATGGGATTGCTGTGGTCACATTTTCCAACCGATTTTCATTGTTTTGCTATCAATAGATAGGTTAGCGTCTGAATTTTCCAAAAAGTATACATTTGTGGTGTTTTGAAGAAGTTTAAGGGCAGTTTTAGTGGCTGAAAGGCAAAAAATTTGCAAATTTTTACGTGTCACTACCCCAAAACTTTAAATTGATTTTTCTCCCCTTAAACGTGCGAATTTCGGTTTTATAATTTTTAATTTAAAGGCTTAACCCAAACTAGTATTTTCATGGTCGGAAAATATTTTAGGCAAATTATCTAGCATGTAGGAGGCATGTAAATAGCTGTTGCTAAACCACGTGCGTTTTTTGTGCAGATTTTCAGCTTTGATCGCTTACTGTGGCCACAATTTTAATTTGATTGTCAAAATTTCGGTCTTATCTTGTAGCTGTGTGTGTGTAGTTTCCGTCAAGTATAAATTTGTAGTACTTTCTGTGAAAATACTATGCTTTATAGTGTCTAGGAGGCGTGGACATGAATTTTCCCAAAACACGTCCATTTCCCTGGCAGATCACTGGTTTTGATCGCTCACTGTGACCACAGTTTCTATCCGATTTTCAAAATTTTGGTCGCATTATATAGCTATTGTTCTGTTCTTTGCGTCAAATATAAATTTGTAGTGCTTTGCATAAGAAAACTATGCTTTATAAGGGTTGAAATAGGAATACATTAAAAAAAACAAACTTGTCTGCATAAAAAGCCATGTGTGATTTAAAAAATTTTTTTCATTGTTTGTAAGTGATACATGAGTGTAAACAAACATTTCAAAATTAAAGTTGTTTTTCTAAGTGGTCTAATAAGCAAGATAGTATTTTTTTGGGGGGCAGGTTTTGGGAACTTTTTCCCTTTATGGCATTGCTGTGGTCACATTTTCCAACCGATTTTCATTGTTTTGCTATCAATAGATAGGTTAGCGTCTGAATTTTCCAAAAGTATACATTTGCGGTATTTTGAAGAAGTTTAAGGGCAGTTTTAGTGGCTGAAAGGCAAAAAATTTGCAAATTTTTACGTGTCACTACCCCAAAACTTTAAATTGATTTTTCTCCCCTTAAACGTGCGAATTTCGGTTTTATAATTTTTAATTTAAAGGCTTAACCCGAACTAGTATTTTCATGGTCAGAAAATATTTTAGGCAAATTATCTAGCATGTAGGAGGCATGTAAATAGCTGTTGCTAAACCACGTGCGTTTTTTGTGCAGATTTTCAGCTTTGATCGCTTACTGTGGCCACAATTTTAATTTGATTGTCAAAATTTTGGTCTTATCTTGTAGCTGTGTGTGTGTAGTTTCCGTCAAGTATAAATTTGTAGTACTTTCTGTGAAAATACTATGCTTTATAGTGTCTAGGAGGCGTGGACATGAATTTTCCCAAAACACGTCCATTTCCCTGGCAGATCACTGGTTTTGATCGCTCACTGTGACCACAGTTTCTATCCGATTTTCAAAATTTTGGTCTCATTATATAGCTATCGTTCTGTTCTTTGCGTCAAATATAAATTTGTAGTGCTTTGCATAAGAAAACTATGCTTTATAAGGGTTGAAATAGGAATACATTAAAAAAAACAAACTTGTCTGCATAAAAAGCCATGTGTGATTTAAAAAATTTTTTTCATTGTTTGTAAGTGATACATGAGTGTAAACAAACATTTCAAAATTAAAGTTGTTTTTCTAAGTGGTCTAATAAGCAAGATAGTATATTTTTGGGGGGCAGGTTTTGGGAACTTTTTCCCTTTATGGCATTGCTGTGGTCACATTTTCCAACCGATTTTCATTGTTTTGCTATCAATAGATAGGTTAGCGTCTGAGTTTTCCAAAAAGTATACGTTTGTGGTGTTTTGAAGAAGTTTAAGGGCAGTTTTAGTGGCTGAAAGGCAAAAAAATTTGCAAATTTTTACGTGTCACTACCCCAAAACTTTAAATTGATTTTTCTCCCCTTAAACGTGCGAATTTCGGTTTTATAATTTTTAATTTAAAGGCTTAACCCAAACTAGTATTTTCATGGTCGGAAAATATTTTAGGCAAATTATCTAGCATGTAGGAGGCATGTAAATAGCTGTTGCTAAACCACGTGCGTTTTTTGTGCAGATTTTCAGCTTTGATCGCTTACTGTGGCCACAATTTTAATTTGATTGTCAAAATTTCGGTCTTATCTTGTAGCTGTGTGTGTGTAGTTTCCGTCAAGTATAAATTTGTAGTACTTTCTGTGAAAATACTATGCTTTATAGTGTCTAGGAGGCGTGGACATAAATTTTCCCAAAACACGTCCATTTCCCTGGCAGATCACTGGTTTTGATCGCTCACTGTGACCACAGTTTCTATCCGATTTTCAAAATTTTGGTCTCATTATATAGCTATCGTTCTGTTCTTTGCGTCAAATATAAATTTGTAGTGCTTTGCATAAGAAAACTATGCTTTATAAGGGTTGAAATAGGAATACATTAAAAAAAACAAACTTGTCTGCATAAAAAGCCATGTGTGATTTAAAAAATTTTTTTCATTGTTTGTAAGTGATACATGAGTGTAAACAAACATTTCAAAATTAAAGTTGTTTTTCTAAGTGGTCTAATAAGCAAGATAGTATATTTTTGGGGGGCAGGTTTTGGGAACTTTTTCCCTTTATGGGATTGCTGTGGTCACATTTTCCAACCGATTTTCATTGTTTTGCTATCAATAGATAGGTTAGCGTCTGAATTTTCCAAAAAGTATACATTTGTGGTGTTTTGAAGAAGTTTAAGGGCAGTTTTAGTGGCTGAAAGGCAAAAAATTTGCAAATTTTTACGTGTCACTACCCCAAAACTTTAAATTGATTTTTCTCCCCTTAAACGTGCGAATTTCGGTTTTATAATTTTTAATTTAAAGGCTTAACCCAAACTAGTATTTTCATGGTCGGAAAATATTTTAGGCAAATTATCTAGCATGTAGGAGGCATGTAAATAGCTGTTGCTAAACCACGTGCGTTTTTTGTGCAGATTTTCAGCTTTGATCGCTTACTGTGGCCACAATTTTAATTTGATTGTCAAAATTTCGGTCTTATCTTGTAGCTGTGTGTGTGTAGTTTCCGTCAAGTATAAATTTGTAGTACTTTCTGTGAAAATACTATGCTTTATAGTGTCTAGGAGGCGTGGACATGAATTTTCCCAAAACACGTCCATTTCCCTGGCAGATCACTGGTTTTGATCGCTCACTGTGACCACAGTTTCTATCCGATTTTCAAAATTTTGGTCGCATTATATAGCTATTGTTCTGTTCTTTGCGTCAAATATAAATTTGTAGTGCTTTGCATAAGAAAACTATGCTTTATAAGGGTTGAAATAGGAATACATTAAAAAAAACAAACTTGTCTGCATAAAAAGCCATGTGTGATTTAAAAAATTTTTTTCATTGTTTGTAAGTGATACATGAGTGTAAACAAACATTTCAAAATTAAAGTTGTTTTTCTAAGTGGTCTAATAAGCAAGATAGTATTTTTTTGGGGGGCAGGTTTTGGGAACTTTTTCCCTTTATGGCATTGCTGTGGTCACATTTTCCAACCGATTTTCATTGTTTTGCTATCAATAGATAGGTTAGCGTCTGAATTTTCCAAAAGTATACATTTGCGGTATTTTGAAGAAGTTTAAGGGCAGTTTTAGTGGCTGAAAGGCAAAAAATTTGCAAATTTTTACGTGTCACTACCCCAAAACTTTAAATTGATTTTTCTCCCCTTAAACGTGCGAATTTCGGTTTTATAATTTTTAATTTAAAGGCTTAACCCGAACTAGTATTTTCATGGTCAGAAAATATTTTAGGCAAATTATCTAGCATGTAGGAGGCATGTAAATAGCTGTTGCTAAACCACGTGCGTTTTTTGTGCAGATTTTCAGCTTTGATCGCTTACTGTGGCCACAATTTTAATTTGATTGTCAAAATTTTGGTCTTATCTTGTAGCTGTGTGTGTGTAGTTTCCGTCAAGTATAAATTTGTAGTACTTTCTGTGAAAATACTATGCTTTATAGTGTCTAGGAGGCGTGGACATGAATTTTCCCAAAACACGTCCATTTCCCTGGCAGATCACTGGTTTTGATCGCTCACTGTGACCACAGTTTCTATCCGATTTTCAAAATTTTGGTCTCATTATATAGCTATCGTTCTGTTCTTTGCGTCAAATATAAATTTGTAGTGCTTTGCATAAGAAAACTATGCTTTATAAGGGTTGAAATAGGAATACATTAAAAAAAACAAACTTGTCTGCATAAAAAGCCATGTGTGATTTAAAAAATTTTTTTCATTGTTTGTAAGTGATACATGAGTGTAAACAAACATTTCAAAATTAAAGTTGTTTTTCTAAGTGGTCTAATAAGCAAGATAGTATATTTTTGGGGGGCAGGTTTTGGGAACTTTTTCCCTTTATGGCATTGCTGTGGTCACATTTTCCAACCGATTTTCATTGTTTTGCTATCAATAGATAGGTTAGCGTCTGAGTTTTCCAAAAAGTATACGTTTGTGGTGTTTTGAAGAAGTTTAAGGGCAGTTTTAGTGGCTGAAAGGCAAAAAATTTGCAAATTTTTACGTGTCACTACCCCAAAACTTTAAATTGATTTTTCTCCCCTTAAACGTGCGAATTTCGGTTTTATAATTTTTAATTTAAAGGCTTAACCCAAACTAGTATTTTCATGGTCGGAAAATATTTTAGGCAAATTATCTAGCATGTAGGAGGCATGTAAATAGCTGTTGCTAAACCACGTGCGTTTTTTGTGCAGATTTTCAGCTTTGATCGCTTACTGTGGCCACAATTTTAATTTGATTGTCAAAATTTCGGTCTTATCTTGTAGCTGTGTGTGTGTAGTTTCCGTCAAGTATAAATTTGTAGTACTTTCTGTGAAAATACTATGCTTTATAGTGTCTAGGAGGCGTGAACATGAATTTTCCCAAAACACGTCCATTTCCCTGGCAGATCACTGGTTTTGATCGCTCACTGTGACCACAGTTTCTATCCGATTTTCAAAATTTTGGTCTCATTATATAGCTATCGTTCTGTTCTTTGCGTCAAATATAAATTTGTAGTGCTTTGCATAAGAAAACTATGCTTTATAAGGGTTGAAATAGGAATACATTAAAAAAAACAAACTTGTCTGCATAAAAAGCCATGTGTGATTTAAAAAATTTTTTTCATTGTTTGTAAGTGATACATGAGTGTAAACAAACATTTCAAAATTAAAGTTGTTTTTCTAAGTGGTCTAATAAGCAAGATAGTATATTTTTGGGGGGCAGGTTTTGGGAACTTTTTCCCTTTATGGGATTGCTGTGGTCACATTTTCCAACCGATTTTCATTGTTTTGCTATCAATAGATAGGTTAGCGTCTGAATTTTCCAAAAAGTATACATTTGTGGTGTTTTGAAGAAGTTTAAGGGCAGTTTTAGTGGCTGAAAGGCAAAAAATTTGCAAATTTTTACGTGTCACTACCCCAAAACTTTAAATTGATTTTTCTCCCCTTAAACGTGCGAATTTCGGTTTTATAATTTTTAATTTAAAGGCTTAACCCAAACTAGTATTTTCATGGTCGGAAAATATTTTAGGCAAATTATCTAGCATGTAGGAGGCATGTAAATAGCTGTTGCTAAACCACGTGCGTTTTTTGTGCAGATTTTCAGCTTTGATCGCTTACTGTGGCCACAATTTTAATTTGATTGTCAAAATTTCGGTCTTATCTTGTAGCTGTGTGTGTGTAGTTTCCGTCAAGTATAAATTTGTAGTACTTTCTGTGAAAATACTATGCTTTATAGTGTCTAGGAGGCGTGGACATGAATTTTCCCAAAACACGTCCATTTCCCTGGCAGATCACTGGTTTTGATCGCTCACTGTGACCACAGTTTCTATCCGATTTTCAAAATTTTGGTCTCATTATATAGCTATCGTTCTGTTCTTTGCGTCAAATATAAATTTGTAGTGCTTTGCATAAGAAAACTATGCTTTATAAGGGTTGAAATAGGAATACATTAAAAAAAACAAACTTGTCTGCATAAAAAGCCATGTGTGATTTAAAAAATTTTTTTCATTGTTTGTAAGTGATACATGAGTGTAAACAAACATTTCAAAATTAAAGTTGTTTTTCTAAGTGGTCTAATAAGCAAGATAGTATATTTTTGGGGGGCAGGTTTTGGGAACTTTTTCCCTTTATGGCATTGCTGTGGTCACATTTTCCAACCGATTTTCATTGTTTTGCTATCAATAGATAGGTTAGCGTCTGAATTTTCCAAAAAGTATACATTTGTGGTGTTTTGAAGAAGTTTAAGGGCAGTTTTAGTGGCTGAAAGGCAAAAAATTTGCAAATTTTTACGTGTCACTACCCCAAAACTTTAAATTGATTTTTCTCCCCTTAAACGTGCGAATTTCGGTTTTATAATTTTTAATTTAAAGGCTTAACCCAAACTAGTATTTTCATGGTCAGAAAATATTTTAGGCAAATTATCTAGCATGTAGGAGGCATGTAAATAGCTGTTGCTAAACCACGTGCGTTTTTTGTGCAGATTTTCAGCTTTGATCGCTTACTGTGGCCACAATTTTAATTTGATTGTCAAAATTTCGGTCTTATCTTGTAGCTGTGTGTGTGTAGTTTCCGTCAAGTATAAATTTGTAGTACTTTCTGTGAAAATACTATGCTTTATAGTGTCTAGGAGGCGTGGACATGAATTTTCCCAAAACACGTCCATTTCCCTGGCAGATCACTGGTTTTGATCGCTCACTGTGACCACAGTTTCTATCCGATTTTCAAAATTTTGGTCTCATTATATAGCTATCGTTCTGTTCTTTGCGTCAAATATAAATTTGTAGTGCTTTGCATAAGAAAACTATGCTTTATAAGGGTTGAAATAGGAATACATTAAAAAAAACAAACTTGTCTGCATAAAAAGCCATGTGTGATTTAAAAAATTTTTTTCATTGTTTGTAAGTGATACATGAGTGTAAACAAACATTTCAAAATTAAAGTTGTTTTTCTAAGTGGTCTAATAAGCAAGATAGTATATTTTTGGGGGGCAGGTTTTGGGAACTTTTTCCCTTTATGGCATTGCTGTGGTCACATTTTCCAACCGATTTTCATTGTTTTGCTATCAATAGATAGGTTAGCGTCTGAATTTTCCAAAAAGTATACATTTGTGGTGTTTTGAAGAAGTTTAAGGGCAGTTTTAGTGGCTGAAAGGCAAAAAATTTGTAAATTTTTACGTGTCACTACCCCAAAACTTTAAATTGATTTTTCTCCCCTTAAACGTGCGAATTTCGGTTTTATAATTTTTAATTTAAAGGCTTAACCCAAACTAGTATTTTCATGGTCAGAAAATATTTTGGGCAAATTATCTAGCATGTAGGAGGCATGTAAATAGCTGTTGCTAAACCACGTGCGTTTTTTGTGCAGATTTTCAGCTTTGATCGCTTACTGTGGCCACAATTTTAATTTGATTGTCAAAATTTCGGTCTTATCTTGTAGCTGTGTGTGTGTAGTTTCCGTCAAGTATAAATTTGTAGTACTTTCTGTGAAAATACTATGCTTTATAGTGTCTAGGAGGCGTGGACATGAATTTTCCCAAAACACGTCCATTTCCCTGGCAGATCACTGGTTTTGATCGCTCACTGTGACCACAGTTTCTATCCGATTTTCAAAATTTTGGTCTCATTATATAGCTATCGTTCTGTTCTTTGCGCCAAATATAAATTTGTAGTGCTTTGCATAAGAAAACTATGCTTTATAAGGGTTGAAATAGGAATACATTAAAAAAAACAAACTTGTCTGCATAAAAAGCCATGTGTGATTTAAAAAAATTTTTTCATTGTTTGTAAGTGATACATGAGTGTAAACAAACATTTCAAAATTAAAGTTGTTTTTCTAAGTGGTCTAATAAGCAAGATAGTATTTTTTTGGGGGGCAGGTTTTGGGAACTTTTTCCCTTTATGGCATTGCTGTGGTCACATTTTCCAACCGATTTTCATTGTTTTGCTATCAATAGATAGGTTAGCGTCTGAATTTTCCAAAAGTATACATTTGCGGTATTTTGAAGAAGTTTAAGGGCAGTTTTAGTGGCTGAAAGGCAAAAAATTTGCAAATTTTTACGTGTCACTACCCCAAAACTTTAAATTGATTTTTCTCCCCTTAAACGTGCGAATTTCGGTTTTATAATTTTTAATTTAAAGGCTTAACCCGAACTAGTATTTTCATGGTCAGAAAATATTTTAGGCAAATTATCTAGCATGTAGGAGGCATGTAAATAGCTGTTGCTAAACCACGTGCGTTTTTTGTGCAGATTTTCAGCTTTGATCGCTTACTGTGGCCACAATTTTAATTTGATTGTCAAAATTTTGGTCTTATCTTGTAGCTGTGTGTGTGTAGTTTCCGTCAAGTATAAATTTGTAGTACTTTCTGTGAAAATACTATGCTTTATAGTGTCTAGGAGGCGTGGACATGAATTTTCCCAAAACACGTCCATTTCCCTGGCAGATCACTGGTTTTGATCGCTCACTGTGACCACAGTTTCTATCCGATTTTCAAAATTTTGGTCTCATTATATAGCTATCGTTCTGTTCTTTGCGTCAAATATAAATTTGTAGTGCTTTGCATAAGAAAACTATGCTTTATAAGGGTTGAAATAGGAATACATTAAAAAAAACAAACTTGTCTGCATAAAAAGCCATGTGTGATTTAAAAATTTTTTTTCATTGTTTGTAAGTGATACATGAGTGTAAACAAACATTTCAAAATTAAAGTTGTTTTTCTAAGTGGTCTAATAAGCAAGATAGTATTTTTTTGGGGGGCAGGTTTTGGGAACTTTTTCCCTTTATGGCATTGCTGTGGTCACATTTTCCAACCGATTTTCATTGTTTTGCTATCAATAGATAGGTTAGCGTCTGAATTTTCCAAAAAGTATACATTTGTGGTGTTTTGAAGAAGTTTAAGGGCAGTTTTAGTGGCTGAAAGGCAAAAAATTTGCAAATTTTTACGTGTCACTACCCCAAAACTTTAAATTGATTTTTCTCCCCTTAAACGTGCGAATTTCGGTTTTATAATTTTTAATTTAAAGGCTTAACCCAAACTAGTATTTTCATGGTCAGAAAATATTTTAGGCAAATTATCTAGCATGTAGGAGGCATGTAAATAGCTGTTGCTAAACCACGTGCGTTTTTTGTGCAGATTTTCAGCTTTGATCGCTTACTGTGGCCACAATTTTAATTTGATTGTCAAAATTTCGGTCTTATCTTGTAGCTGTGTGTGTGTAGTTTCCGTCAAGTATAAATTTGTAGTACTTTCTGTGAAAATACTATGCTTTATAGTGTCTAGGAGGCGTGGACATGAATTTTCCCAAAACACGTCCATTTCCCTGGCAGATCACTGGTTTTGATCGCTCACTGTGACCACAGTTTCTATCCGATTTTCAAAATTTTGGTCTCATTATATAGCTATCGTTCTGTTCTTTGCGCCAAATATAAATTTGTAGTGCTTTGCATAAGAAAACTATGCTTTATAAGGGTTGAAATAGGAATACATTAAAAAAAACAAACTTGTCTGCATAAAAAGCCATGTGTGATTTAAAAAAATTTTTTCATTGTTTGTAAGTGATACATGAGTGTAAACAAACATTTCAAAATTAAAGTTGTTTTTCTAAGTGGTCTAATAAGCAAGATAGTATTTTTTTGGGGGGCAGGTTTTGGGAACTTTTTCCCTTTATGGCATTGCTGTGGTCACATTTTCCAACCGATTTTCATTGTTTTGCTATCAATAGATAGGTTAGCGTCTGAATTTTCCAAAAGTATACATTTGCGGTATTTTGAAGAAGTTTAAGGGCAGTTTTAGTGGCTGAAAGGCAAAAAATTTGCAAATTTTTACGTGTCACTACCCCAAAACTTTAAATTGATTTTTCTCCCCTTAAACGTGCGAATTTCGGTTTTATAATTTTTAATTTAAAGGCTTAACCCGAACTAGTATTTTCATGGTCAGAAAATATTTTAGGCAAATTATCTAGCATGTAGGAGGCATGTAAATAGCTGTTGCTAAACCACGTGCGTTTTTTGTGCAGATTTTCAGCTTTGATCGCTTACTGTGGCCACAATTTTAATTTGATTGTCAAAATTTTGGTCTTATCTTGTAGCTGTGTGTGTGTAGTTTCCGTCAAGTATAAATTTGTAGTACTTTCTGTGAAAATACTATGCTTTATAGTGTCTAGGAGGCGTGGACATGAATTTTCCCAAAACACGTCCATTTCCCTGGCAGATCACTGGTTTTGATCGCTCACTGTGACCACAGTTTCTATCCGATTTTCAAAATTTTGGTCTCATTATATAGCTATCGTTCTGTTCTTTGCGCCAAATATAAATTTGTAGTGCTTTGCATAAGAAAACTATGCTTTATAAGGGTTGAAATAGGAATACATTAAAAAAAACAAACTTGTCTGCATAAAAAGCCATTTGTGATTTAAAAAATTTTTTTCGTTGTTTGTAAGTGATACATGAGTGTAAACAAACATTTCAAAATTAAAGTTGTTTTTCTAAGTGGTCTAATAAGCAAGATAGTATATTTTTGGGGGGCAGGTTTTGGGAACTTTTTCCCTTTATGGCATTGCTGTGGTCACATTTTCCAACCGATTTTCATTGTTTTGCTATCAATAGATAGGTTAGCGTCTGAATTTTCCAAAAAGTATACATTTGTGGTGTTTTGAAGAAGTTTAAGGGCAGTTTTAGTGGCTGAAAGGCAAAAAATTTGCAAATTTTTACGTGTCACTACCCCAAAACTTTAAATTGATTTTTCTCCCCTTAAACGTGCGAATTTCGGTTTTATAATTTTTAATTTAAAGGCTTAACCCAAACTAGTATTTTCATGGTCGGAAAATATTTTAGGCAAATTATCTAGCATGTAGGAGGCATGTAAATAGCTGTTGCTAAACCACGTGCGTTTTTTGTGCAGATTTTCAGCTTTGATCGCTTACTGTGGCCACAATTTTAATTTGATTGTCAAAATTTCGGTCTTATCTTGTAGCTGTGTGTGTGTAGTTTCCGTCAAGTATAAATTTGTAGTACTTTCTGTGAAAATACTATGCTTTATAGTGTCTAGGAGGCGTGGACATGAATTTTCCCAAAACACGTCCATTTCCCTGGCAGATCACTGGTTTTGATCGCTCACTGTGAGCACAGTTTCTATCCGATTTTCAAAATTTTGGTCTCATTATATAGCTATCGTTCTGTTCTTTGCGCCAAATATAAATTTGTAGTGCTTTGCATAAGAAAACTATGCTTTATAAGGGTTGAAATAGGAATACATTAAAAAAAACAAACTTGTCTGCATAAAAAGCCATGTGTGATTTAAAAAAATTTTTTCATTGTTTGTAAGTGATACATGAGTGTAAACAAACATTTCAAAATTAAAGTTGTTTTTCTAAGTGGTCTAATAAGCAAGATAGTATTTTTTTGGGGGGCAGGTTTTGGGAACTTTTTCCCTTTATGGCATTGCTGTGGTCACATTTTCCAACCGATTTTCATTGTTTTGCTATCAATAGATAGGTTAGCGTCTGAATTTTCCAAAAGTATACATTTGCGGTATTTTGAAGAAGTTTAAGGGCAGTTTTAGTGGCTGAAAGGCAAAAAATTTGCAAATTTTTACGTGTCACTACCCCAAAACTTTAAATTGATTTTTCTCCCCTTA
The DNA here is from genome assembly GCA_963969285.1 of Odontomyia ornata. NCBI lineage: Eukaryota > Metazoa > Arthropoda > Insecta > Diptera > Stratiomyidae > Odontomyia > Odontomyia ornata. Next base: position 85,553,514 of record OZ017740.1, read on the forward strand.
AACGTGCGAATTTCGGTTTTATAATTTTTAATTTAAAGGCTTAACCCAAACTAGTATTTTCATGGTCGGAAAATATTTTAGGCAAATTATCTAGCATGTAGGAGGCATGTAAATAGCTGTTGCTAAACCACGTGCGTTTTTTGTGCAGATTTTCAGCTTTGATCGCTTACTGTGGCCACAATTTTAATTTGATTGTCAAAATTTCGGTCTTATCTTGTAGCTGTGTGTGTGTAGTTTCCGTCAAGTATAAATTTGTAGTACTTTCTGTGAAAATACTATGCTTTATAGTGTCTAGGAGGCGTGGACATGAATTTTCCCAAAACACGTCCATTTCCCTGGCAGATCACTGGTTTTGATCGCTCACTGTGACCACAGTTTCTATCCGATTTTCAAAATTTTGGTCTCATTATATAGCTATCGTTCTGTTCTTTGCGTCAAATATAAATTTGTAGTGCTTTGCATAAGAAAACTATGCTTTATAAGGGTTGAAATAGGAATACATTAAAAAAAACAAACTTGTCTGCATAAAAAGCCATGTGTGATTTAAAAAACTTTTTTCATTGTTTGTAAGTGATACATGAGTGTAAACAAACATTTCAAAATTAAAGTTGTTTTTCTAAGTGGTCTAATAAGCAAGATAGTATATTTTTGGGGGGCAGGTTTTGGGAACTTTTTCCCTTTATGGCATTGCTGTGGTCACATTTTCCAACCGATTTTCATTGTTTTGCTATCAATAGATAGGTTAGCGCCTGAATTTTCCAAAAAGTATACATTTGTGGTGTTTTGAAGAAGTTTAAGGGCAGTTTTAGTGGCTGAAAGGCAAAAAATTTGCAAATTTTTACGTGTCACTACCCCAAAACTTTAAATTGATTTTTCTCCCCTTAAACGTGCGAATTTCGGTTTTATAATTTTTAATTTAAAGGCTTAACCCAAACTAGTATTTTCATGGTCGGAAAATATTTTAGGCAAATTATCTAGCATGTAGGAGGCATGTAAATAGCTGTTGCTAAACCACGTGCGTTTTTTGTGCAGATTTTCAGCTTTGATCGCTTACTGTGGCCACAATTTTAATTTGATTGTCAAAATTTCGGTCTTATCTTGTAGCTGTGTGTGTGTAGTTTCCGTCAAGTATAAATTTGTAGTACTTTCTGTGAAAATACTATGCTTTATAGTGTCTAGGAGGCGTGGACATGAATTTTCCCAAAACACGTCCATTTCCCTGGCAGATCACTGGTTTTGATCGCTCACTGTGACCACAGTTTCTATCCGATTTTCAAAATTTTGGTCTCATTATATAGCTATCGTTCTGTTCTTTGCGCCAAATATAAATTTGTAGTGCTTTGCATAAGAAAACTATGCTTTATAAGGGTTGAAATAGGAATACATTAAAAAAAACAAACTTGTCTGCATAAAAAGCCATGTGTGATTTAAAAAAATTTTTTCATTGTTTGTAAGTGATACATGAGTGTAAACAAACATTTCAAAATTAAAGTTGTTTTTCTAAGTGGTCTAATAAGCAAGATAGTATTTTTTTGGGGGGCAGGTTTTGGGAACTTTTTCCCTTTATGGCATTGCTGTGGTCACATTTTCCAACCGATTTTCATTGTTTTGCTATCAATAGATAGGTTAGCGTCTGAATTTTCCAAAAGTATACATTTGCGGTATTTTGAAGAAGTTTAAGGGCAGTTTTAGTGGCTGAAAGGCAAAAAATTTGCAAATTTTTACGTGTCACTACCCCAAAACTTTAAATTGATTTTTCTCCCCTTAAACGTGCGAATTTCGGTTTTATAATTTTTAATTTAAAGGCTTAACCCGAACTAGTATTTTCATGGTCAGAAAATATTTTAGGCAAATTATCTAGCATGTAGGAGGCATGTAAATAGCTGTTGCTAAACCACGTGCGTTTTTTGTGCAGATTTTCAGCTTTGATCGCTTACTGTGGCCACAATTTTAATTTGATTGTCAAAATTTTGGTCTTATCTTGTAGCTGTGTGTGTGTAGTTTCCGTCAAGTATAAATTTGTAGTACTTTCTGTGAAAATACTATGCTTTATAGTGTCTAGGAGGCGTGGACATGAATTTTCCCAAAACACGTCCATTTCCCTGGCAGATCACTGGTTTTGATCGCTCACTGTGACCACAGTTTCTATCCGATTTTCAAAATTTTGGTCTCATTATATAGCTATCGTTCTGTTCTTTGCGTCAAATATAAATTTGTAGTGCTTTGCATAAGAAAACTATGCTTTATAAGGGTTGAAATAGGAATACATTAAAAAAAACAAACTTGTCTGCATAAAAAGCCATGTGTGATTTAAAAATTTTTTTTCATTGTTTGTAAGTGATACATGAGTGTAAACAAACATTTCAAAATTAAAGTTGTTTTTCTAAGTGGTCTAATAAGCAAGATAGTATTTTTTTGGGGGGCAGGTTTTGGGAACTTTTTCCCTTTATGGCATTGCTGTGGTCACATTTTCCAACCGATTTTCATTGTTTTGCTATCAATAGATAGGTTAGCGTCTGAATTTTCCAAAAAGTATACATTTGTGGTGTTTTGAAGAAGTTTAAGGGCAGTTTTAGTGGCTGAAAGGCAAAAAATTTGCAAATTTTTACGTGTCACTACCCCAAAACTTTAAATTGATTTTTCTCCCCTTAAACGTGCGAATTTCGGTTTTATAATTTTTAATTTAAAGGCTTAACCCAAACTAGTATTTTCATGGTCAGAAAATATTTTAGGCAAATTATCTAGCATGTAGGAGGCATGTAAATAGCTGTTGCTAAACCACGTGCGTTTTTTGTGCAGATTTTCAGCTTTGATCGCTTACTGTGGCCACAATTTTAATTTGATTGTCAAAATTTCGGTCTTATCTTGTAGCTGTGTGTGTGTAGTTTCCGTCAAGTATAAATTTGTAGTACTTTCTGTGAAAATACTATGCTTTATAGTGTCTAGGAGGCGTGGACATGAATTTTCCCAAAACACGTCCATTTCCCTGGCAGATCACTGGTTTTGATCGCTCACTGTGACCACAGTTTCTATCCGATTTTCAAAATTTTGGTCTCATTATATAGCTATCGTTCTGTTCTTTGCGCCAAATATAAATTTGTAGTGCTTTGCATAAGAAAACTATGCTTTATAAGGGTTGAAATAGGAATACATTAAAAAAAACAAACTTGTCTGCATAAAAAGCCATGTGTGATTTAAAAAAATTTTTTCATTGTTTGTAAGTGATACATGAGTGTAAACAAACATTTCAAAATTAAAGTTGTTTTTCTAAGTGGTCTAATAAGCAAGATAGTATTTTTTTGGGGGGCAGGTTTTGGGAACTTTTTCCCTTTATGGCATTGCTGTGGTCACATTTTCCAACCGATTTTCATTGTTTTGCTATCAATAGATAGGTTAGCGTCTGAATTTTCCAAAAGTATACATTTGCGGTATTTTGAAGAAGTTTAAGGGCAGTTTTAGTGGCTGAAAGGCAAAAAATTTGCAAATTTTTACGTGTCACTACCCCAAAACTTTAAATTGATTTTTCTCCCCTTAAACGTGCGAATTTCGGTTTTATAATTTTTAATTTAAAGGCTTAACCCGAACTAGTATTTTCATGGTCAGAAAATATTTTAGGCAAATTATCTAGCATGTAGGAGGCATGTAAATAGCTGTTGCTAAACCACGTGCGTTTTTTGTGCAGATTTTCAGCTTTGATCGCTTACTGTGGCCACAATTTTAATTTGATTGTCAAAATTTTGGTCTTATCTTGTAGCTGTGTGTGTGTAGTTTCCGTCAAGTATAAATTTGTAGTACTTTCTGTGAAAATACTATGCTTTATAGTGTCTAGGAGGCGTGGACATGAATTTTCCCAAAACACGTCCATTTCCCTGGCAGATCACTGGTTTTGATCGCTCACTGTGACCACAGTTTCTATCCGATTTTCAAAATTTTGGTCTCATTATATAGCTATCGTTCTGTTCTTTGCGCCAAATATAAATTTGTAGTGCTTTGCATAAGAAAACTATGCTTTATAAGGGTTGAAATAGGAATACATTAAAAAAAACAAACTTGTCTGCATAAAAAGCCATTTGTGATTTAAAAAATTTTTTTCGTTGTTTGTAAGTGATACATGAGTGTAAACAAACATTTCAAAATTAAAGTTGTTTTTCTAAGTGGTCTAATAAGCAAGATAGTATATTTTTGGGGGGCAGGTTTTGGGAACTTTTTCCCTTTATGGCATTGCTGTGGTCACATTTTCCAACCGATTTTCATTGTTTTGCTATCAATAGATAGGTTAGCGTCTGAATTTTCCAAAAAGTATACATTTGTGGTGTTTTGAAGAAGTTTAAGGGCAGTTTTAGTGGCTGAAAGGCAAAAAATTTGCAAATTTTTACGTGTCACTACCCCAAAACTTTAAATTGATTTTTCTCCCCTTAAACGTGCGAATTTCGGTTTTATAATTTTTAATTTAAAGGCTTAACCCAAACTAGTATTTTCATGGTCGGAAAATATTTTAGGCAAATTATCTAGCATGTAGGAGGCATGTAAATAGCTGTTGCTAAACCACGTGCGTTTTTTGTGCAGATTTTCAGCTTTGATCGCTTACTGTGGCCACAATTTTAATTTGATTGTCAAAATTTCGGTCTTATCTTGTAGCTGTGTGTGTGTAGTTTCCGTCAAGTATAAATTTGTAGTACTTTCTGTGAAAATACTATGCTTTATAGTGTCTAGGAGGCGTGGACATGAATTTTCCCAAAACACGTCCATTTCCCTGGCAGATCACTGGTTTTGATCGCACACTGTGACCACAGTTTCTATCCGATTTTCAAAATTTTAGTCTCATTATATAGCTATTGTTCTGTTCTTTGCGTCAAATATAAATTTGTAGTGCTTTGCATAAGAAAACTATGCTTTATAAGGGTTGAAATAGGAATACATTAAAAAAAACAAACTTGTCTGCATAAAAAGCCATGTGTGATTTAAAAAATTTTTTTCATTGTTTGTAAGTGATACATGAGTGTAAACAAACATTTCAAAATTAAAATTGTTTTTCTAAGTGGTCTAATAAGCAAGATAGTATTTTTTTGGGGGGCAGGTTTTGGGAACTTTTTCCCTTTATGGCATTGCTGTGGTCACATTTTCCAACCGATTTTCATTGTTTTGCTATCAATAGATAGGTTAGCGTCTGAATTTTCCAAAAAGTATACATTTGTGGTGTTTTGAAGAAGTTTAAGGGCAGTTTTAGTGGCTGAAAGGCAAAAAATTTGCAAATTTTTACGTTTCACTACCCCAAAACTTTAAATTGATTTTTCTCCCCTTAAACGTGCGAATTTCGGTTTTATAATTTTTAATTTAAAGGCTTAACCCAAACTAGTGGTCGGAAAATATTTTAGGCAAATTACCTAGCATGTAGGAGGCATGTAAATAGCTGTTGCTAAACCACGTGCGTTTTTTGTGCAGATTTTCAGCTTTGATCGCTTACTGTGGCCACAATTTTAATTTGATTGTCAAAATTTCGGTCTTATCTTGTAGCTGTGTGTGTGTAGTTTCCGTCAAGTATAAATTTGTAGTACTTTCTGTGAAAATACTATGCTTTATAGTGTCTAGGAGGCGTGGACATGAATTTTCCCAAAACACGTCCATTTCCCTGGCAGATCACTGGTTTTGATCGCTCACTGTGACCACAGTTTCTATCCGATTTTCAAAATTTTGGTCTCATTATATAGCTATCGTTCTGTTCTTTGCGTCAAATATAAATTTGTAGTGCTTTGCATAAGAAAACTATGCTTTATAAGGGTTGAAATAGGAATACATTAAAAAAAACAAACTTGTCTGCATAAAAAGCCATGTGTGATTTAAAAAATTTTTTTCATTGTTTGTAAGTGATACATGAGTGTAAACAAACATTTCAAAATTAAAGTTGTTTTTCTAAGTGGTCTAATAAGCAAGATAGTATATTTTTGGGGGGCAGGTTTTGGGAACTTTTTTCCTTTATGGCATTGCTGTGGTCACATTTTCCAACCGATTTTCATTGTTTTGCTATCAATAGATAGGTTAGCGTCTGAATTTTTCAAAAAGTATACATTTGTGGTGTTTTGAAGAAGTTTAAGGGCAGTTTTAGTGGCTGAAAGGCAAAAAATTTGCAAATTTTTACGTGTCACTACCCCAAAACTTTAAATTGATTTTTCTCCCCTTAAACGTGCGAATTTCGGTTTTATAATTTTTAATTTAAAGGCTTAACCCAAACTAGTATTTTCATGGTCGGAAAATATTTTAGGCAAATTATCTAGCATGTAGGAGGCATGTAAATAGCTGTTGCTAAACCACGTGCGTTTTTTGTGCAGATTTTCAGCTTTGATCGCTTACTGTGGCCACAATTTTAATTTGATTGTCAAAATTTCGGTCTTATCTTGTAGCTGTGTGTGTGTAGTTTCCGTCAAGTATAAATTTGTAGTACTTTCTGTGAAAATACTATGCTTTATAGTGTCTAGGAGGCGTGGACATGAATTTTCCCAAAACACGTCCATTTCCCTGGCAGATCACTGGTTTTGATCGCTCACTGTGACCACAGTTTCTATCCGATTTTCAAAATTTTGGTCTCATTATATAGCTATCGTTCTGTTCTTTGCGTCAAATATAAATTTGTAGTGCTTTGCATAAGAAAACTATGCTTTATAAGGGTTGAAATAGGAATACATTAAAAAAAACAAACTTGTCTGCATAAAAAGCCATGTGTGATTTAAAAAATTTTTTTCATTGTTTGTAAGTGATACATGAGTGTAAACAAACATTTCAAAATTAAAGTTGTTTTTCTAAGTGGTCTAATAAGCAAGATAGTATATTTTTGGGGGGCAGGTTTTGGGAACTTTTTCCCTTTATGGCATTGCTGTGGTCACATTTTCCAACCGATTTTCATTGTTTTGCTATCAATAGATAGGTTAGCGTCTGAATTTTCCAAAAAGTTCACATTTGTGGTGTTTTGAAGAAGTTTAAGGGCAGTTTTAGTGGCTGAAAGGCAAAAAATTTGCAAATTTTTACGTTTCACTACCCCAAAACTTTAAATTGATTTTTCTCCCCTTAAACGTGCGAATTTCGGTTTTATAATTTTTAATTTAAAGGCTTAACCCAAACTAGTGGTCGGAAAATATTTTAGGCAAATTACCTAGCATGTAGGAGGCATGTAAATAGCTGTTGCTAAACCACGTGCGTTTTTTGTGCAGATTTTCAGCTTTGATCGCTTACTGTGGCCACAATTTTAATTTGATTGTCAAAATTTCGGTCTTATCTTGTAGCTGTGTGTGTGTAGTTTCCGTCAAGTATAAATTTGTAGTACTTTCTGTGAAAATACTATGCTTTATAGTGTCTAGGAGGCGTGGACATGAATTTTCCCAAAACACGTCCATTTCCCTGGCAGATCACTGGTTTTGATCGCTCACTGTGACCACAGTTTCTATCCGATTTTCAAAATTTTGGTCTCATTATATAGCTATCGTTCTGTTCTTTGCGTCAAATATAAATTTGTAGTGCTTTGCATAAGAAAACTATGCTTTATAAGGGTTGAAATAGGAATACATTAAAAAAAACAAACTTGTCTGCATAAAAAGCCATGTGTGATTTAAAAAATTTTTTTCATTGTTTGTAAGTGATACATGAGTGTAAACAAACATTTCAAAATTAAAGTTGTTTTTCTAAGTGGTCTAATAAGCAAGATAGTATTTTTTTGGGGGCAGGTTTTGGGAACTTTTTTCCTTTATGGCATTGCTGTGGTCACATTTTCCAACCGATTTTCATTGTTTTGCTATCAATAGATAGGTTAGCGTCTGAATTTTTCAAAAAGTATACATTTGTGGTGTTTTGAAGAAGTTTAAGGGCAGTTTTAGTGGCTGAAAGGCAAAAAATTTGCAAATTTTTACGTGTCACTACCCCAAAACTTTAAATTGATTTTTCTCCCCTTAAACGTGCGAATTTCGGTTTTATAATTTTTAATTTAAAGGCTTAACCCAAACTAGTATTTCCATGGTCGGAAAATATTTTAGGCAAATTATCTAGCATGTAGGAGGCATGTAAATAGCTGTTGCTAAACCACGTGCGTTTTTTGTGCAGATTTTCAGCTTTGATCGCTTACTGTGGCCACAATTTTAATTTGATTGTCAAAATTTCGGTCTTATCTTGTAGCTGTGTGTGTGTAGTTTCCGTCAAGTATAAATTTGTAGTACTTTCTGTGAAAATACTATGCTTTATAGTGTCTAGGAGGCGTGGACATGAATTTTCCCAAAACACGTCCATTTCCCTGGCAGATCACTGGTTTTGATCGCTCACTGTGACCACAGTTTCTATCCGATTTTCAAAATTTTGGTCTCATTATATAGCTATCGTTCTGTTCTTTGCGTCAAATATAAATTTGTAGTGCTTTGCATAAGAAAACTATGCTTTATAAGGGTTGAAATAGGAATACATTAAAAAAAACAAACTTGTCTGCATAAAAAGCCATGTGTGATTTAAAAAATTTTTTTCATTGTTTGTAAGTGATACATGAGTGTAAACAAACATTTCAAAATTAAAGTTGTTTTTCTAAGTGGTCTAATAAGCAAGATAGTATATTTTTGGGGGGCAGGTTTTGGGAACTTTTTCCCTTTATGGCATTGCTGTGGTCACATTTTCCAACCGATTTTGATTGTTTTGCTATCAATAGATAGGTTAGCGTCTGAATTTTCCAAAAAGTATACATTTTTGATGTTTTAAAGAAGTTTAAGGGCAGTTTTAGTGGCTGAAAGGCAAAAAATTTGCAAATTTTTACGTGTCACTACCCCAAAACTTTAAATTGATTTTTCTCCCCTTAAACGTGCGAATTTCGGTTTTATAATTTTTAATTTAAAGGCTTAACCCAAACTAGTATTTTCATGGTCGGAAAATATTTTAGGCAAATTATCTAGCATGTAGGAGGCATGTAAATAGCTGTTGCTAAACCACGTGCGTTTTTTGTGCAGATTTTCAGCTTTGATCGCTTACTGTGGCCACAATTTTAATTTGATTGTCAAAATTTCGGTCTTATCTTGTAGCTGTGTGTGTGTAGTTTCCGTCAAGTATAAATTTGTAGTACTTTCTGTGAAAATACTATGCTTTATAGTGTTTAGGAGGCGTGGACATGAATTTTCCCAAAACACGTCCATTTCCCTGGCAGATCACTGGTTTTGATCGCTCACTGTGACCACAGTTTCTATCCGATTTTCAAAATTTTGGTCTCATTATATAGCTATCGTTCTGTTCTTTGCGTCAAATATAAATTTGTAGTGCTTTGCATAAGAAAACTATGCTTTATAAGGGTTGAAATAGGAATACATTAAAAAAAACAAACTTGTCTGCATAAAAAGCCATGTGTGATTTAAAAAATTTTTTTCATTGTTTGTAAGTGATACATGAGTGTAAACAAACATTTCAAAATTAAAGTTGTTTTTCTAAGTGGTCTAATAAGCAAGATAGTATATTTTTGGGGGGCAGGTTTTGGGAACTTTTTCCCTTTATGGCATTGCTGTGGTCACATTTTCCAACCGATTTTCATTGTTTTGCTATCAATAGATAGGTTAGCGTCTGAATTTTCCAAAAAGTATACATTTGTGGTGTTTTGAAGAAGTTTAAGGGCAGTTTTAGTGGCTGAAAGGCAAAAAATTTGCAAATTTTTACGTGTCACTACCCCAAAACTTTAAATTGATTTTTCTCCCCTTAAACGTGCGAATTTCGGTTTTATAATTTTTAATTTAAAGGCTTAACCCAAACTAGTATTTTCATGGTCGGAAAATATTTTAGGCAAATTATCTAGCATGTAGGAGGCATGTAAATAGCTGTTGCTAAACCACGTGCGTTTTTTGTGCAGATTTTCAGCTTTGATCGCTTACTGTGGCCACAATTTTAATTTGATTGTCAAAATTTCGGTCTTATCTTGTAGCTGTGTGTGTGTAGTTTCCGTCAAGTATAAATTTGTAGTACTTTCTGTGAAAATACTATGCTTTATAGTGTCTAGGAGGCGTGGACATGAATTTTCCCAAAACACGTCCATTTCCCTGGCAGATCACTGGTTTTGATCGCTCACTGTGACCACAGTCTCTATCCGATTTTCAAAATTTTGGTCTCATTATATAGCTATCGTTCTGTTCTTTGCGTCAAATATAAATTTGTAGTGCTTTGCATAAGAAAACTATGCTTTATAAGGGTTGAAATAGGAATACATTAAAAAAAACAAACTTGTCTGCATAAAAAGCCATGTGTGATTTAAAAAATTTTTTTCATTGTTTGTAAGTGATACATGAGTGTAAACAAACATTTCAAAATTAAAGTTGTTTTTCTAAGTGGTCTAATAAGCAAGATAGTATATTTTTGGGGGGCAGGTTTTGGGAACTTTTTCCCTTTATGGCATTGCTGTGGTCACATTTTCCAACCGATTTTCATTGTTTTGCTATCAATAGATAGGTTAGCGTCTGAATTTTCCAAAAAGTATACATTTGTGGTGTTTTGAAGAAGTTTAAGGGCAGTTTTAGTGGCTGAAAGGCAAAAAATTTGCAAATTTTTACGTGTCACTACCCCAAAACTTTAAATTGATTTTTCTCCCCTTAAACGTGCGAATTTCGGTTTTATAATTTTTAATTTAAAGGCTTAACCCAAACTAGTATTTTCATGGTCGGAAAATATTTTAGGCAAATTATCTAGCATGTAGGAGGCATGTAAATAGCTGTTGCTAAACCACGTGCGTTTTTTGTGCAGATTTTCAGCTTTGATCGCTTACTGTGGCCACAATTTTAATTTGATTGTCAAAATTTCGGTCTAATCTTGTAGCTGTGTGTGTGTAGTTTCCGTCAAGTATAAATTTGTAGTACTTTCTGTGAAAATACTATGCTTTATAGTGTCTAGGAGGCGTGGACATGAATTTTCCCAAAACACGTCCATTTCCCTGGCAGATCACTGGTTTTGATCGCTCACTGTGACCACAGTTTCTATCCGATTTTCAAAATTTTGGTCTCATTATATAGCTATCGTTCTGTTCTTTGCGTCAAATATAAATTTGTAGTGCTTTGCATAAGAAAACTATGCTTTATAAGGGTTGAAATAGGAATACATTAAAAAAAAACAAACTTGTCTGCATAAAAAGCCATGTGTGATTTAAAAAATTTTTTTCATTGTTGGTAAGTGATACATGAGTGTAAACAAACATTTCAAAATTAAAGTTGTTTTTCTAAGTGGTCTAATAAGCAAGATAGTATTTTTTTGGGGGGCAGGTTTTGGGAACTTTTTCCCTTTATGGCATTGCTGTGGTCACATTTTCCAACCGATTTTCATTGTTTTGCTATCAATAGATAGGTTAGCGTCTGGATTTTCCAAAAAGTATACATTTGTGGTGTTTTGAAGAAGTTTAAGGGCAGTTTTAGTGGCTGAAAGGCAAAAAATTTGCAAATTTTTACGTGTCACTACCCCAAAACTTTAAATTGATTTTTCTCCCCTTAAACGTGCGAATTTCGGTTTTATAATTTTTAATTTAAAGGCTTAACCCGAACTAGTATTTTCATGGTCGGAAAATATTTTAGGCAAATTATCTAGCATGTAGGAGGCATGTAAATAGCTGTTGCTAAGCCACGTGCGTTTTTTGTGCAGATTTTCAGCTTTGATCGCTTACTGTGGCCACAATTTTAATTTGATTGTCAAAATTTTGGTCTTATCTTGTAGCTGTGTGTGTGTAGTTTCCATCAAGTATAAATTTGTAGTACTTTCTGTGAAAATACTATGCTTTATAGTGTCTAGGAGGCGTGGACATGAATTTTCCCAAAACACGTCCATTTCCCTGGCAGATCACTGGTTTTGATCGCTCACTGTGACCACAGTTTCTATCCGATTTTCAAAATTTTGGTCTCATTATATAGCTATCGTTCTGTTCTTTGCGTCAAATATAAATTTGTAGTGCTTTGCATAAGAAAACTATGCTTTATAAGGGTTGAAATAGGAATACATTAAAAAAAACAAACTTGTCTGCATAAAAAGCCATGTGTGATTTAAAAAATTTTTTTCATTGCTTGTAAGTGATACATGAGTGTAAACAAACATTTCAAAATTAAAGTTGTTTTTCTAAGTGGTCTAATAAGCAAGATAGTATATTTTTGGGGGGCAGGTTTTGGGAACTTTTTCCCTTTATGGCATTGCTGTGGTCACATTTTCCAACAGATTTTCATTGTTTTGCTATCAATAGATAGGTTAGCGTCTGAATTTTCCAAAAAGTATACATTTGTGGTGTTTTGAAGAAGTTTAAGGGCAGTTTTAGTGGCTGAAAGGCAAAAAATTTGCAAATTTTTACGTGTCACTACCCCAAAACTTTAAATTGATTTTTCTCCCCTTAAACGTGCGAATTTCGGTTTTATAATTTTTAATTTAAAGGCTTAACCCAAACTAGTATTTTCATGGTCGGAAAATATTTTAGGCAAATTATCTAGCATGTAGGAGGCATGTAAATAGCTGTTGCTAAACCACGTGCGTTTTTTGTGCAGATTTTCAGCTTTGATCGCTTACTGTGGCCACAATTTTAATTTGATTGTCAAAATTTCGGTCTTATCTTGTAGCTGTGTGTGTGTAGTTTCCGTCAAGTATAAATTTGTAGTACTTTCTGTGAAAATACTATGCTTTATAGTGTCTAGGAGGCGTGGACATGAATTTTCCCAAAACACGTCCATTTCCCTGGCAGATCACTGGTTTTGATCGCTCACTGTGACCACAGTTTCTATCCGATTTTCAAAATTTTGGTCTCATTATATAGCTATCGTTCTGTTCTTTGCGTCAAATATAAATTTGTAGTGCTTTGCATAAGAAAACTATGCTTTATAAGGGTTGAAATAGGAATACATTAAAAAAAAACAAACTTGTCTGCATAAAAAGCCATGTGTGATTTAAAAAATTTTTTTCATTGTTTGTAAGTGATACATGAGTGTAAACAAACATTTCAAAATTAAAGTTGTTTTTCTAAGTGGTCTAATAAGCAAGATAGTATATTTTTGGGGGGCAGGTTTTGGGAACTTTTTCCCTTTATGGCATTGCTGTGGTCACATTTTCCAACCGATTTTCATTGTTTTGCTATCAATAGATAGGTTAGCGTCTGAATTTTCCAAAAAGTATACATTTGTGGTGTTTTGAAGAAGTTTAAGGGCAGTTTTAGTGGCTGAAAGGCAAAAAATTTGCAAATTTTTACGTGTCACTACCCCAAAACTTTAAATTGATTTTTCTCCCCTTAAACGTGCGAATTTCGGTTTTATAATTTTTAATTTAAAGGCTTAACCCAAACTAGTATTTTCATGGTCGGAAAATATTTTAGGCAAATTATCTAGCATGTAGGAGGCATGTAAATAGCTGTTGCTAAACCACGTGCGTTTTTTGTGCAGATTTTCAGCTTTGATCGCTTACTGTGGCCACAATTTTAATTTGATTGTCAAAATTTCGGTCTAATCTTGTAGCTGTGTGTGTGTAGTTTCCGTCAAGTATAAATTTGTAGTACTTTCTGTGAAAATACTATGCTTTATAGTGTCTAGGAGGCGTGGACATGAATTTTCCCAAAACACGTCCATTTCCCTGGCAGATCACTGGTTTTGATCGCTCACTGTGACCACAGTTTCTATCCGATTTTCAAAATTTTGGTCTCATTATATAGCTATCGTTCTGTTCTTTGCGTCAAATATAAATTTGTAGTGCTTTGCATAAGAAAACTATGCTTTATAAGGGTTGAAATAGGAATACATTAAAAAAAAACAAACTTGTCTGCATAAAAAGCCATGTGTGATTTAAAAAATTTTTTTCATTGTTTGTAAGTGATACATGAGTGTAAACAAACATTTCAAAATTAAAGTTGTTTTTCTAAGTGGTCTAATAAGCAAGATAGTATATTTTTGGGGGGCAGGTTTTGGGAACTTTTTCCCTTTATGGCATTGCTGTGGTCACATTTTCCAACCGATTTTCATTGTTTTGCTATCAATAGATAGGTTAGCGTCTGAATTTTCCAAAAAGTATACATTTGTGGTGTTTTGAAGAAGTTTAAGGGCAGTTTTAGTGGCTGAAAGGCAAAAAATTTGCAAATTTTTACGTGTCACTACCCCAAAACTTTAAATTGATTTTTCTCCCCTTAAACGTGCGAATTTCGGTTTTATAATTTTTAATTTAAAGGCTTAACCCAAACTAGTATTTTCATGGTCGGAAAATATTTTAGGCAAATTATCTAGCATGTAGGAGGCATGTAAATAGCTGTTGCTAAACCACGTGCGTTTTTTGTGCAGATTTTCAGCTTTGATCGCTTACTGTGGCCACAATTTTAATTTGATTGTCAAAATTTCGGTCTTATCTTGTAGCTGTGTGTGTGTAGTTTCCGTCAAGTATAAATTTGTAGTACTTTCTGTGAAAATACTATGCTTTATAGTGTCTAGGAGGCGTGGACATGAATTTTCCCAAAACACGTCCATTTCCCTGGCAGATCACTGGTTTTGATCGCTCACTGTGACCATAGTTTCTATCCGATTTTCAAAATTTTGGTCTCATTATATAGCTATCGTTCTGTTCTTTGCGTCAAATATAAATTTGTAGTGCTTTGCATAAGAAAACTATGCTTTATAAGGGTTGAAATAGGAATACATTAAAAAAAACAAACTTGTCTGCATAAAAAGCCATGTGTGATTTAAAAAATTTTTTTCATTGTTTGTAAGTGATACATGAGTGTAAACAAACATTTCAAAATTAAAGTTGTTTTTCTAAGTGGTCTAATAAGCAAGATAGTATTTTTTTGGGGGGCAGGTTTTGGGAACTTTTTCCCTTTATGGCATTGCTGTGGTCACATTTTCCAACCGATTTTCATTGTTTTGCTATCAATAGATAGGTTAGCGTCTGAATTTTCCAAAAAGTATACATTTGTGGTGTTTTGAAGAAGTTTAAGGGCAGTTTTAGTGGCTGAAAGGCAAAAAATTTGCAAATTTTTACGTGTCACTACCCCAAAACTTTAAATTGATTTTTCTCCCCTTAAACGTGCGAATTTCGGTTTTATAATTTTTAATTTAAAGGCTTAACCCAAACTAGTATTTTCATGGTCGGAAAATATTTTAGGCAAATTATCTAGCATGTAGGAGGCATGTAAATAGCTGTTGCTAAACCACGTGCGTTTTTTGTGCAGATTTTCAGCTTTGATCGCTTACTGTGGCCACAATTTTAATTTGATTGTCAAAATTTTGGTCTTATCTTGTAGCTGTGTGTGTGTAGTTTCCATCAAGTATAAATTTGTAGTACTTTCTGTGAAAATACTATGCTTTATAGTGTCTAGGAGGCGTGGACATGAATTTTCCCAAAACACGTCCATTTCCCTGGCAGATCACTGGTTTTGATCGCTCACTGTGACCACAGTTTCTATCCGATTTTCAAAATTTTGGTCTCATTATATAGCTATCGTTCTGTTCTTTGCGTCAAATATAAATTTGTAGTGCTTTGCATAAGAAAACTATGCTTTATAAGGGTTGAAATAGGAATACATTAAAAAAAACAAACTTGTCTGCATAAAAAGCCATGTGTGATTTAAAAAATTTTTTTCATTGTTTGTAAGTGATACATGAGTGTAAACAAACATTTCAAAATTAAAGTTGTTTTTCTAAGTGGTCTAATAAGCAAGATAGTATATTTTTGGGGGGCAGGTTTTGGGAACTTTTTCCCTTTATGGCATTGCTGTGGTCACATTTTCCAACCGATTTTCATTGTTTTGCTATCAATAGATAGGTTAGCGTCTGAATTTTCCAAAAAGTATACATTTGTGGTGTTTTGAAGAAGTTTAAGGGCAGTTTTAGTGGCTGAAAGGCAAAAAATTTGCAAATTTTTACGTGTCACTACCCCAAAACTTTAAATTGATTTTTCTCCCCTTAAACGTGCGAATTTCGGTTTTATAATTTTTAATTTAAAGGCTTAACCCAAACTAGTATTTTCATGGTCGGAAAATATTTTAGGCAAATTATCTAGCATGTAGGAGGCATGTAAATAGCTGTTGCTAAACCACGTGCGTTTTTTGTGCAGATTTTCAGCTTTGATCGCTTACTGTGGCCACAATTTTAATTTGATTGTCAAAATTTTGGTCTTATCTTGTAGCTGTGTGTGTGTAGTTTCCATCAAGTATAAATTTGTAGTACTTTCTGTGAAAATACTATGCTTTATAGTGTCTAGGAGGCGTGGACATGAATTTTCCCAAAACACGTCCATTTCCCTGGCAGATCACTGGTTTTGATCGCTCACTGTGACCACAGTTTCTATCCGATTTTCAAAATTTTGGTCTCATTATATAGCTATCGTTCTGTTCTTTGCGTCAAATATAAATTTGTAGTGCTTTGCATAAGAAAACTATGCTTTATAAGGGTTGAAATAGGAATACATTAAAAAAAACAAACTTGTCTGCATAAAAAGCCATGTGTGATTTAAAAAATTTTTTTCATTGTTTGTAAGTGATACATGAGTGTAAACAAACATTTCAAAATTAAAGTTGTTTTTCTAAGTGGTCTTATAAGCAAGATAGTATATTTTTGGGGGGCAGGTTTTGGGAACTTTTTCCCTTTATGGCATTGCTGTGGTCACATTTTCCAACCGATTTTCATTGTTTTGCTATCAATAGATAGGTTAGCGTCTGAATTTTCCAAAAAGTATACATTTGTGGTGTTTTGAAGAAGTTTAAGGGCAGTTTTAGTGGCTGAAAGGCAAAAAATTTGCAAATTTTTACGTGTCACTACCCCAAAACTTTAAATTGATTTTTCTCCCCTTAAACGTGCGAATTTCGGTTTTATAATTTTTAATTTAAAGGCTTAACCCAAACTAGTATTTTCATGGTCGGAAAATATTTTAGGCAAATTATCTAGCATGTAGGAGGCATGTAAATAGCTGTTGCTAAACCACGTGCGTTTTTTGTGCAGATTTTCAGCTTTGATCGCTTACTGTGGCCACAATTTTAATTTGATTGTCAAAATTTCGGTCTTATCTTGTAGCTGTGTGTGTGTAGTTTCCGTCAAGTATAAATTTGTAGTACTTTCTGTGAAAATACTATGCTTTATAGTGTCTACGAGGCGTGGACATGAATTTTCCCAAAACACGTCCATTTCCCTGGCAGATCACTGGTTTTGATCGCTCACTGTGACCACAGTTTCTATCCGATTTTCAAAATTTTGGTCTCATTATATAGCTATCGTTCTGTTCTTTGCGTCAAATATAAATTTGTAGTGCTTTGCATAAGAAAACTATGCTTTATAAGGGTTGAAATAGGAATACATTAAAAAAAACAAACTTGTCTGCATAAAAAGCCATGTGTGATTTAAAAAATTTTTTTCATTGTTTGTAAGTGATACGTGAGTGTAAATAAACATTTCAAAATTAAAGTTGTTTTTCTAAGTGGTCTAATAAGCAAGATAGTATTTTTTTGGGGGGCAGGTTTTGGGAACTTTTTCCCTTTATGGCATTGCTGTGGTCACATTTTCCAACCGATTTTCATTGTTTTGCTATCAATAGATAGGTTAGCGTCTGAATTTTCCAAAAGTATACATTTGTGGTGTTTTGAAGAAGTTTAAGGGCAGTTTTAGTGGCTGAAAGGCAAAAAATTTGCAAATTTTTACGTGTCACTACCCCAAAACTTTAAATTGATTTTTCTCCCCTTAAACGTGCGAATTTCGGTTTTATAATTTTTAATTTAAAGGCTTAACCCGAACTAGTATTTTCATGGTCGGAAAATATTTTAGGCAAATTATCTAGCATGTAGGAGGCATGTAAATAGCTGTTGCTAAACCACGTGCGTTTTTTGTGCAGATTTTCAGCTTTGATCGCTTACTGTGGCCACAATTTTAATTTGATTGTCAAAATTTCGGTCTTATCTTGTAGCTGTGTGTGTGTAGTTTCCGTCAAGTATAAATTTGTAGTAGTTTCTGTGAAAATACTATGCTTTATAGTGTCTAGGAGGCGTGGACATGAATTTTCCCAAAACACGTCCATTTCCCTGGCAGATCACTGGTTTTGATCGCTCACTGTGACCACAGTTTCTATCCGATTTTCAAAATTTTGGTCTCATTATATAGCTATCGTTCTGTTCTTTGCGTCAAATATAAATTTGTAGTGCTTTGCATAAGAAAACTATGCTTTATAAGGGTTGAAATAGGAATACATTAAAAAAAACAAACTTGTCTGCATAAAAAGCCATGTGTGATTTAAAAAATTTTTTTCATTGTTTGTAAGTGATACATGAGTGTAAACAAACATTTCAAAATTAAAGTTGTTTTTCTAAGTGGTCTAATAAGCAAGATAGTATTTTTTTGGGGGGCAGGTTTTGGGAACTTTTTCCCTTTATGGCATTGCTGTGGTCACATTTTCCAACCGATTTTCATTGTTTTGCTATCAATAGATAGGTTAGCGTCTGAATTTTCCAAAAAGTATACATTTGTGGTGTTTTGAAGAAGTTTAAGGGCAGTTTTAGTGGCTGAAAGGCAAAAAATTTGCAAATTTTTACGTGTCACTACCCCAAAACTTTAAATTGATTTTTCTCCCCTTAAACGTGCGAATTTCGGTTTTATAATTTTTAATTTAAAGGCTTAACCCAAACTAGTATTTTCATGGTCGGAAAATATTTTAGGCAAATTATCTAGCATGTAGGAGGCATGTAAATAGCTGTTGCTAAACCACGTGCGTTTTTTGTGCAGATTTTCAGCTTTGATCGCTTACTGTGGCCACAATTTTAATTTGATTGTCAAAATTTCGGTCTTATCTTGTAGCTGTGTGTGTGTAGTTTCCGTCAAGTATAAATTTGTAGTACTTTCTGTGAAAATACTATGCTTTATAGTGTCTAGGAGGCGTGGACATGAATTTTCCCAAAACACGTCCATTTCCCTGGCAGATCACTGGTTTTGATCGCTCACTGTGACCACAGTTTCTATCCGATTTTCAAAATTTTGGTCTCATTATATAGCTATCGTTCTGTTCTTTGCGTCAAATATAAATTTGTAGTGCTTTGCATAAGAAAACTATGCTTTATAAGGGTTGAAATAGGAATACATTAAAAAAAACAAACTTGTCTGCATAAAAAGCCATGTGTGATTTAAAAAATTTTTTTCATTGTTTGTAAGTGATACATGAGTGTAAACAAACATTTCAAAATTAAAGTTGTTTTTCTAAGTGGTCTAATAAGCAAGATAGTATATTTTTGGGGGGCAGGTTTTGGGAACTTTTTCCCTTTATGGCATTGCTGTGGTCACATTTTCCAACCGATTTTCATTGTTTTGCTATCAATAGATAGGTTAGCGTCTGAATTTTCCAAAAAGTATACATTTGTGGTGTTTTGAAGAAGTTTAAGGGCAGTTTTAGTGGCTGAAAGGCAAAAAATTTGCAAATTTTTACGTGTCACTACCCCAAAACTTTAAATTGATTTTTCTCCCATTAAACGTGCGAATTTCGGTTTTATAATTTTTAATTTAAAGGCTTAACCCAAACTAGTATTTTCATGGTCGGAAAATATTTTAGGCAAATTATCTAGCATGTAGGAGGCATGTAAATAGCTGTTGCTAAACCACGTGCGTTTTTTGTGCAGATTTTCAGCTTTGATCGCTTACTGTGGCCACAATTTTAATTTGATTGTCAAAATTTCGGTCTTATCTTGTAGCTGTGTGTGTGTAGTTTCCGTCAAGTATAAATTTGTAGTACTTTCTGTGAAAATACTATGCTTTATAGTGTCTAGGAGGCGTGGACATGAATTTTCCCAAAACACGTCCATTTCCCTGGCAGATCACTGGTTTTGATCGCTCACTGTGACCACAGTTTCTATCCGATTTTCAAAATTTTGGTCTCATTATATAGCTATCGTTCTGTTCTTTGCGTCAAATATAAATTTGTAGTGCTTTGCATAAGAAAACTATGCTTTATAAGGGTTGAAATAGGAATACATTAAAAAAAACAAACTTGTCTGCATAAAAAGCCATGTGTGATTTAAAAAATTTTTTTCATTGTTTGTAAGTGATACATGAGTGTAAACAAACATTTCAAAATTAAATTTGTTTTTCTAAGTGGTCTAATAAGCAAGATAGTATATTTTTGGGGGGCAGGTTTTGGGAACTTTTTCCCTTTATGGCATTGCTGTGGTCACATTTTCCAACCGATTTTCATTGTTTTGCTATCAATAGATAGGTTAGCGTCTGAATTTTCCAAAAAGTATACATTTGTGGTGTTTTGAAGAAGTTTAAGGGCAGTTTTAGTGGCTGAAAGGCAAAAAATTTGCAAATTTTTACGTGTCACTACCCCAAAACTTTAAATTGATTTTTCTCCCCTTAAACGTGCGAATTTCGGTTTTATAATTTTTAATTTAAAGGCTTAACCCAAACTAGTATTTTCATGGTCGGAAAATATTTTAGGCAAATTATCTAGCATGTAGGAGGCATGTAAATAGCTGTTGCTAAACCACGTGCGTTTTTTGTGCAGATTTTCAGCTTTGATCGCTTACTGTGGCCACAATTTTAATTTGATTGTCAAAATTTCGGTCTTATCTTGTAGCTGTGTGTGTTTAGTTTCCGTCAAGTATAAATTTGTAGTACTTTCTGTGAAAATACTATGCTTTATAGTGTCTAGGAGGCGTGGACATGAATTTTCCCAAAACACGTCCATTTCCCTGGCAGATCACTGGTTTTGATCGCTCACTGTGACCACAGTTTCTATCCGATTTTCAAAATTTTGGTCTCATTATATAGCTATCGTTCTGTTCTTTGCGTCAAATATAAATTTGTAGTGCTTTGCATAAGAAAACTATGCTTTATAAGGGTTGAAATAGGAATACATTAAAAAAAACAAACTTGTCTGCATAAAAAGCCATGTGTGATTTAAAAAATTTTTTTCATTGTTTGTAAGTGATACATGAGTGTAAACAAACATTTCAAAATTAAAGTTGTTTTTCTAAGCGGTCTAATAAGCAAGATAGTATTTTTTTTGGGGGGCAGGTTTTGGGAACTTTTTCCCTTTATGGCATTGCTGTGGTCACATTTTCCAACCGATTTTCATTGTTTTGCTATCAATAGATAGGTTAGCGTCTGAATTTTCCAAAAAGTATACATTTGTGGTGTTTTGAAGAAGTTTAAGGGCAGTTTTAGTGGCTGAAAGGCAAAAAATTTGCAAATTTTTACGTGTCACTACCCCAAAACTTTAAATTGATTTTTCTCCCATTAAACGTGCGAATTTCGGTTTTATAATTTTTAATTTAAAGGCTTAACCCAAACTAGTATTTTCATGGTCGGAAAATATTTTAGGCAAATTATCTAGCATGTAGGAGGCATGTAAATAGCTGTTGCTAAACCACGTGCGTTTTTTGTGCAGATTTTCAGCTTTGATCGCTTACTGTGGCCACAATTTTAATTTGATTGTCAAAATTTCGGTCTTATCTTGTAGCTGTGTGTGTGTAGTTTCCGTCAAGTATAAGTTTGTAGTACTTTCTGTGAAAATACTATGCTTTATAGTGTCTAGGAGGCGTGGACATGAATTTTCCCAAAACACGTCCATTTCCCTGGCAGATCACTGGTTTTGATCGCTCACTGTGACCACAGTTTCTATCCGATTTTCAAAATTTTGGTCTCATTATATAGCTATCGTTCTGTTCTTTGCGTCAAATATAAATTTGTAGTGCTTTGCATAAGAAAACTATGCTTTATAAGGGTTGAAATAGGAATACATTAAAAAAAACAAACTTGTCTGCATAAAAAGCCATGTGTGATTTAAAAAATTTTTTTCATTGTTTGTAAGTGATACATGAGTGTGAACAAACATTTCAAAATTAAAGTTGTTTTTCTAAGTGGTCTAATAAGCAAGATAGTATATTTTTGGGGGGCAGGTTTTGGGAACTTTTTCCCTTTATGGCATTGCTGTGGTCACATTTTCCAACCGATTTTCATTGTTTTGCTATCAATAGATAGGTTAGCGTCTGAATTTTCCAAAAAGTATACATTTGTGGTGTTTTGAAGAAGTTTAAGGGCAGTTTTAGTGGCTGAAAGGCAAAAAATTTGCAAATTTTTACGTGTCACTACCCCAAAACTTTAAATTGATTTTTCTCCCCTTAAACGTGCGAATTTTGGTTTTATAATTTTTAATTTAAAGGCTTAACCCAAACTAGTATTTTCATGGTCGGAAAATATTTTAGGCAAATTATCTAGCATGTAGGAGGCATGTAAATAGCTGTTGCTAAACCACGTGCGTTTTTTGTGCAGATTTTCAGCTTTGATCGCTTACTGTGGCCACAATTTTAATTTGATTGTCAAAATTTTGGTCTTATCTTGTAGCTGTGTGTGTGTAGTTTCCGTCAAGTATAAATTTGTAGTACTTTCTGTGAAAATACTATGCTTTATAGTGTCTAGGATGCGTGGACATGAATTTTCCCAAAACACGTCCATTTCCCTGGCAGATCACTGGTTTTGATCGCTCACTGTGACCACAGTTTCTATCCGATTTTCAAAATTTTGGTCTCATTATATAGCTATCGTTCTGTTCTTTGCGTCAAATATAAATTTGTAGTGCTTTGCATAAGAAAACTATGCTTTATAAGGGTTGAAATAGGAATACATTAAAAAAAACAAACTTGTCTGCATAA
This sequence comes from Odontomyia ornata, assembly GCA_963969285.1. Taxonomy (NCBI): domain Eukaryota; kingdom Metazoa; phylum Arthropoda; class Insecta; order Diptera; family Stratiomyidae; genus Odontomyia; species Odontomyia ornata. The sequence goes on from OZ017740.1 coordinate 85,576,126, forward strand.
AAAGCCATGTGTGATTTAAAAAATTTTTTTCATTGTTTGTAAGTGATACATGAGTGTAAACAAACATTTCAAAATTAAAGTTGTTTTTCTAAGTGGTCTAATAAGCAAGATAGTATTTTTTTGGGGGGCAGGTTTTGGGAACTTTTTCCCTTTATGGCATTGCTGTGGTCACATTTTCCAACCGATTTTCATTGTTTTGCTATCAATAGATAGGTTAGCGTCTGAATTTTCCAAAAAGTATACATTTGTGGTGTTTTGAAGAAGTTTAAGGGCAGTTTTAGTGGCTGAAAGGCAAAAAATTTGCAAATTTTTACGTGTCACTACCCCAAAACTTTAAATTGATTTTTCTCCCCTTAAACGTGCGAATTTCGGTTTTATAATTTTTAATTTAAAGGCTTAACCCAAACTAGTATTTTCATGGTCGGAAAATATTTTAGGCAAATTATCTAGCATGTAGGAGGCATGTAAATAGCTGTTGCTAAACCACGTGCGTTTTTGTGCAGATTTTCAGCTTTGATCGCTTACTGTGGCCACAATTTTAATTTGATTGTCAAAATTTCGGTCTTATCTTGTAGCTGTGTGTGTGTAGTTTCCGTCAAGTATAAATTTGTAGTACTTTCTGTGAAAATACTATGCTTTATAGTGTCTAGGAGGCGTGGACATGAATTTTCCCAAAACACGTCCATTTCCCTGGCAGATCACTGGTTTTGATCGCTCACTGTGACCACAGTTTCTATCCGATTTTCAAAATTTTGGTCTCATTATATAGCTATCGTTCTGTTCTTTGCGTCAAATATAAATTTGTAGTGCTTTGCATAAGAAAACTATGCTTTATAAGGGTTGAAATAGGAATACATTAAAAAAAACAAACTTGTCTGCATAAAAAGCCATGTGTGATTTAAAAAATTTTTTTCATTGTTTGTAAGTGATACATGAGTGTAAACAAACATTTCAAAATTAAAGTTGTTTTTCTAAGTGGTCTAATAAGCAAGATAGTATATTTTTGGGGGGCAGGTTTTGGGAACTTTTTCCCTTTATGGCATTGCTGTGGTCACATTTTCCAACCGATTTTCATTGTTTTGCTATCAATAGATAGGTTAGCGTCTGAATTTTCCAAAAAGTATACATTTGTGGTGTTTTGAAGAAGTTTAAGGGCAGTTTTAGTGGCTGAAAGGCAAAAAATTTGCAAATTTTTACGTGTCACTACCCCAAAACTTTAAATTGATTTTTCTCCCCTTAAACGTGCGAATTTCGGTTTTATAATTTTTAATTTAAAGGCTTAACCCAAACTAGTATTTTCATGGTCGGAAAATATTTTAGGCAAATTATCTAGCATGTAGGAGGCATGTAAATAGCTGTTGCTAAACCACGTGCGTTTTTTGTGCAGATTTTCAGCTTTGATCGCTTACTGTGGCCACAATTTTAATTTGATTGTCAAAATTTCGGTCTTATCTTGTAGCTGTGTGTGTGTAGTTTCCGTCAAGTATAAATTTGTAGTACTTTCTGTGAAAATACTATGCTTTATAGTGTCTAGGAGGCGTGGACATGAATTTTCCCAAAACACGTCCATTTCCCTGGCAGATCACTGGTTTTGATCGCTCACTGTGACCACAGTTTCTATCCGATTTTCAAAATTTTGGTCTCATTATATAGCTATCGTTCTGTTCTTTGCGTCAAATATAAATTTGTAGTGCTTTGCATAAGAAAACTATGCTTTATAAGGGTTGAAATAGGAATACATTAAAAAAAACAAACTTGTCTGCATAAAAAGCCATGTGTGATTTAAAAAATTTTTTTCATTGTTTGTAAGTGATACATGAGTGTAAACAAACATTTCAAAATTAAAGTTGTTTTTCTAAGTGGTCTAATAAGCAAGATAGTATTTTTTTGGGGGGCAGGTTTTGGGAACTTTTTCCCTTTATGGCATTGCTGTGGTCACATTTTCCAACCGATTTTCATTGTTTTGCTATCAATAGATAGGTTAGCGTCTGAATTTTCCAAAAAGTATACATTTGTGGTGTTTTGAAGAAGTTCAAGGGCAGTTTTAGTGGCTGAAAGGCAAAAAATTTGCAAATTTTTACGTGTCACTATCCCAAAACTTTAAATTGATTTTTCTCCCCTTAAACGTGCGAATTTCGGTTTTATAATTTTTAATTTAAAGGCTTAACCCAAGCTAGTATTTTCATGGTCGGAAAATATTTTAGGCAAATTATCTAGCATGTAGGAGGCATGTAAATAGCTGTTGCTAAACCACGTGCGTTTTTTGTGCAGATTTTCAGCTTTGATCGCTTACTGTGGCCACAATTTTAATTTGATTGTCAAAATTTCGGTCTTATCTTGTAGCTGTGTGTGTGTAGTTTCCGTCAAGTATAAATTTGTAGTACTTTCTGTGAAAATACTATGCTTTATAGTGTCTAGGAGGCGTGGACATGAATTTTCCCAAAACACGTCCATTTCCCTGGCAGATCACTGGTTTTGATCGCTCACTGTGACCACAGTTTCTATCCGATTTTCAAAATTTTGGTCTCATTATATAGCTATCGTTCTGTTCTTTGCGTCAAATATAAATTTGTAGTGCTTTGCATAAGAAAACTATGCTTTATAAGGGTTGAAATAGGAATACATTAAAAAAAACAAACTTGTCTGCATAAAAAGCCATGTGTGATTTAAACAATTTTTTCATGGTTTGTAAGTGATACATGAGTGTAAACAAACATTTCAAAATTAAAGTTGTTTTTCTAAGTGGTCTAATAAGCAAGATAGTATTTTTTTGGGGGGCAGGTTTTGGGAACTTTTTCCCTTTATGGCATTGCTGTGGTCACATTTTCCAACCGATTTTCATTGTTTTGCTATCAATAGATAGGTTAGCGTCTGAATTTTCCAAAAAGTATACATTTGTGGTGTTTTGAAGAAGTTTAAGGGCAGTTTTAGTGGCTGAAAGGCAAAAAATTTGCAAATTTTTACGTGTCACTACCCCAAAACTTTAAATTGATTTTTCTCCCCTTAAACGTGCGAATTTCGGTTTTATAATTTTTAATTTAAAGGCTTAACCCAAACTAGTATTTTCATGGTCGGAAAATATTTTAGGCAAATTACCTAGCATGTAGGAGGCATGTAAATAGCTGTTGCTAAACCACGTGCGTTTTTTGTGCAGATTTTCAGCTTTGATCGCTTACTGTGGCCACAATTTTAATTTGATTGTCAAAATTTCGGTCTTATCTTGTAGCTGTGTGTGTGTAGTTTCCGTCAAGTATAAATTTGTAGTACTTTCTGTGAAAATACTATGCTTTATAGTGTCTAGGAGGCGTGGACATGAATTTTCCCAAAACACGTCCATTTCCCTGGCAGATCACTGGTTTTGATCGCTCACTGTGACCACAGTTTCTATCCGATTTTCAAAATTTTGGTCTCATTATATAGCTATCGTTCTGTTCTTTGCGTCAAATATAAATTTGTAGTGCTTTGCATAAGAAAACTATGCTTTATAAGGGTTGAAATAGGAATACATTAAAAAAAACAAACTTGTCTGCATAAAAAGCCATGTGTGATTTAAACAATTTTTTCATGGTTTGTAAGTGATACATGAGTGTAAACAAACATTTCAAAATTAAAGTTGTTTTTCTAAGTGGTCTAATAAGCAAGATAGTATTTTTTTGGGGGGCAGGTTTTGGGAACTTTTTCCCTTCATGGCATTGCTGTGGTCACATTTTCCAACCGATTTTCATTGTTTTGCTATCAATAGATAGGTTAGCGTCTGAATTTTCCAAAAAGTATACATTTGTGGTGTTTTGAAGAAGTTTAAGGGCAGTTTTAGTGGCTGAAAGGCAAAAAATTTGCAAATTTTTACGTGTCACTACCCCAAAACTTTAAATTGATTTTTCTCCCCTTAAACGTGCGAATTTCGGTTTTATAATTTTTAATTTAAAGGCTTAACCCAAACTTGTATTTTCATGGTCGGAAAATATTTTAGGCAAATTACCTAGCATGTAGGAGGCATGTAAATAGCTGTTGCTAAACCACGTGCGTTTTTTGTGCAGATTTTCAGCTTTGATCGCTTACTGTGGCCACAATTTTAATTTGATTGTCAAAATTTCGGTCTTATCTTGTAGCTGTGTGTGTGTAGTTTCCGTCAAGTATAAATTTGTAGTACTTTCTGTGAAAATACTATGCTTTATAGTGTCTAGGAGGCGTGGACATGAATTTTCCCAAAACACGTCCATTTCCCTGGCAGATCACTGGTTTTGATCGCTCACTGTGACCACAGTTTCTATCCGATTTTCAAAATTTTGGTCTCATTATATAGCTATCGTTCTGTTCTTTGCGTCAAATATAAATTTGTAGTGCTTTGCATAAGAAAACTATGCTTTATAAGGGTTGAAATAGGAATACATTAAAAAAAACAAACTTGTCTGCATAAAAAGCCATGTGTGATTTAAAAAATTTTTTTCATTGTTTGTAAGTGATACATGAGTGTAAACAAACATTTCAAAATTAAAGTTGTTTTTCTAAGTGGTCTAATAAGCAAGATAGTATTTTTTTGGGGGGCAGGTTTTGGGAACTTTTTCCCTTTATGGCATTGCTGTGGTCACATTTTCCAACCGATTTTCATTGTTTTGCTATCAATAGATAGGTTAGCGTCTGAATTTTCCAAAAAGTATACATTTGTGGTGTTTTGAAGAAGTTTAAGGGCAGTTTTAGTGGCTGAAAGGCAAAAAATTTGCAAATTTTTACGTGTCACTACCCCAAAACTTTAAATTGATTTTTCTCCCCTTAAACGTGCGAATTTCGGTTTTATAATTTTTAATTTAAAGGCTTAACCCAAACTAGTAGTTTCATGGTCGGAAAATATTTTAGGCAAATTATCTAGCATGTAGGAGGCATGTAAATAGCTGTTGCTAAACCACGTGCGTTTTTTGTGCAGATTTTCAGCTTTGATCGCTTACTGTGGCCACAATTTTAATTTGATTGTCAAAATTTCGGTCTTATCTTGTAGCTGTGTGTGTGTAGTTTCCGTCAAGTATAAATTTGTAGTACTTTCTGTGAAAATACTTTGCTTTATAGTGTCTCGGAGGCGTGGACATGAATTTTCCCAAAACACGTCCATTTCCCTGGCAGATCACTGGTTTTGATCGCTCACTGTGACCACAGTTTCTATCCTATTTTCAAAATTTTGGTCTCATTATATAGCTATCGTTCTGTTCGTTGCGTCAAATATAAATTTGTAGTGCTTTGCATAAGAAAACTATGCTTTATAAGGGTTGAAATAGGAATACATTAAAAAAAACAAACTTGTCTGCATAAAAAGCCATGTGTGATTTAAAAAATTTTTTTCATTGTTTGTAAGTGATACATGAGTGTAAACAAACATTTCAAAATTAAAGTTGTTTTTCTAAGTGGTCTAATAAGCAAGATAGTATATTTTTGGGGGGCAGGTTTTGGGAACTTTTTCCCTTTATGGCATTGCTGTGGTCACATTTTCCAACCGATTTTCATTGTTTTGCTATCAATAGATAGGTTAGCGTCTGAATTTTCCAAAAAGTATACATTTGTGGTGTTTTGAAGAAGTTTAAGGGCAGTTTTAGTGGCTGAAAGGCAAAAAATTTGCAAATTTTTACGTGTCACTACCCCAAAACTTTAAATTGATTTTTCTCCCCTTAAACGTGCGAATTTCGGTTTTATAATTTTTAATTTAAAGGCTTAACCCAAACTAGTATTTTCATGGTCGGAAAATATTTTAGGCAAATTATCTAGCATGTAGGAGGCATGTAAATAGCTGTTGCTAAACCACGTGCGTTTTTTGTGCAGATTTTCAGCTTTGATCGCTTACTGTGGCCACAATTTTAATTTGATTGTCAAAATTTCGGTCTTATCTTGTAGCTGTGTGTGTGTAGTTTCCGTCAAGTATAAATTTGTAGTACTTTCTGTGAAAATACTATGCTTTATAGTGTCTAGGAGGCGTGGACATGAATTTTCCCAAAACACGTCCATTTCCCTGGCAGATCACTGGTTTTGATCGCTCACTGTGACCACAGTTTCTATCCGATTTTCAAAATTTTGGTCTCATTATATAGCTATCGTTCTGTTCTTTGCGTCAAATATAAATTTGTAGTGCTTTGCATAAGAAAACTATGCTTTATAAGGGTTGAAATAGGAATACATTAAAAAAAAACAAACTTGTCTGCATAAAAAGCCATGTGTGATTTAAAAAATTTTTTTCATTGTTTGTAAGTGATACATGAGTGTAAACAAACATTTCAAAATTAAAGTTGTTTTTCTAAGTGGTCTAATAAGCAAGATAGTATTTTTTTGGGGGGCAGGTTTTGGGAACTTTTTCCCTTTATGGCATTGCTGTGGTCACATTTTCCAACCGATTTTCATTGTTTTGCTATCAATAGATAGGTTAGCGTCTGAATTTTCCAAAAAGTATACATTTGTGGTGTTTTGAAGAAGTTTAAGGGCAGTTTTAGTGGCTGAAAGGCAAAAAATTTGCAAATTTTTACGTGTCACTACCCCAAAACTTTAAATTGATTTTTCTCCCCTTAAACGTGCGAATTTCGGTTTTATAATTTTAAATTTAAAGGCTTAACCCAAACTAGTATTTTCATGGTCGGAAAATATTTTAGGCAAATTATCTAGCATGTAGGAGGCATGTAAATAGCTGTTGCTAAACCACGTGCGTTTTTTGTGCAGATTTTCAGCTTTGATCGCTTACTGTGGCCACAATTTTAATTTGATTGTCAAAATTTCGGTCTTATGTTGTAGCTGTGTGTGTGTAGTTTCCGTCAAGTATAAATTTGTAGTACTTTCTGTGAAAATACTATGCTTTATAGTGTCTAGGAGGCGTGGACATGAATTTTCCCAAAACACGTCCATTTCCCTGGCAGATCACTGGTTTTGATCGCTCACTGTGACCACAGTTTCTATCCGATTTTCAAAATTTTGGTTTCATTATATAGCTATCGTTCTGTTCTTTGCGTCAAATATAAATTTGTAGTGCTTTGCATAAGAAAACTATGCTTTATAAGGGTTGAAATAGGAATACATTAAAAAAAACAAACTTGTCTGCATAAAAAGCCATGTGTGATTTAAAAAATTTTTTTCATTGTTTGTAAGTGATACATGAGTGTAAACAAACATTTCAAAATTAAAGTTGTTTTTCTAAGTGGTCTAATAAGCAAGATAGTATATTTTTGGGGGGCAGGTTTTGGGAACTTTTTCCCTTTATGGCATTGCTGTGGTCACATTTTCCAACCGATTTTCATTGTTTTGCTATCAATAGATAGGTTAGCGTCTGAATTTTCCAAAAAGTATACATTTGTGGTGTTTTGAAGAAGTTTAAGGGCAGTTTTAGTGGCTGAAAGGCAAAAAATTTGCAAATTTTTACGTGTCACTACCCCAAAACTTTAAATTGATTTTTCTCCCCTTAAACGTGCGAATTTCGGTTTTATAATTTTTAATTTAAAGGCTTAACCCAAACTTGTATTTTCATGGTCGGAAAATATTTTAGGCAAATTACCTAGCATGTAGGAGGCATGTAAATAGCTGTTGCTAAACCACGTGCGTTTTTTGTGCAGATTTTCAGCTTTGATCGCTTACTGTGGCCACAATTTTAATTTGATTGTCAAAATTTCGGTCTTATGTTGTAGCTGTGTGTGTGTAGTTTCCGTCAAGTATAAATTTGTAGTACTTTCTGTGAAAATACTATGCTTTATAGTGTCTAGGAGGCGTGGACATGAATTTTCCCAAAACACGTCCATTTCCCTGGCAGATCACTGGTTTTGATCGCTCACTGTGACCACAGTTTCTATCCGATTTTCAAAATTTTGGTTTCATTATATAGCTATCGTTCTGTTCTTTGCGTCAAATATAAATTTGTAGTGCTTTGCATAAGAAAACTATGCTTTATAAGGGTTGAAATAGGAATACATTAAAAAAAACAAACTTGTCTGCATAAAAAGCCATGTGTGATTTAAAAAATTTTTTTCATTGTTTGTAAGTGATACATGAGTGTAAACAAACATTTCAAAATTAAAGTTGTTTTTCTAAGTGGTCTAATAAGCAAGATAGTATATTTTTGGGGGGCAGGTTTTGGGAACTTTTTCCCTTTATGGCATTGCTGTGGTCACATTTTCCAACCGATTTTCATTGTTTTGCTATCAATAGATAGGTTAGCGTCTGAATTTTCCAAAAAGTATACATTTGTGGTGTTTTGAAGAAGTTTAAGGGCAGTTTTAGTGGCTGAAAGGCAAAAAATTTGCAAATTTTTACGTGTCACTACCCCAAAACTTTAAATTGATTTTTCTCCCCTTAAACGTGCGAATTTCGGTTTTATAATTTTTAATTTAAAGGCTTAACCCAAACTTGTATTTTCATGGTCGGAAAATATTTTAGGCAAATTACCTAGCATGTAGGAGGCATGTAAATAGCTGTTGCTAAACCACGTGCGTTTTTTGTGCAGATTTTCAGCTTTGATCGCTTACTGTGGCCACAATTTTAATTTGATTGTCAAAATTTCGGTCTTATGTTGTAGCTGTGTGTGTGTAGTTTCCGTCAAGTATAAATTTGTAGTACTTTCTGTGAAAATACTATGCTTTATAGTGTCTAGGAGGCGTGGACATGAATTTTCCCAAAACACGTCCATTTCCCTGGCAGATCACTGGTTTTGATCGCTCACTGTGACCACAGTTTCTATCCGATTTTCAAAATTTTGGTTTCATTATATAGCTATCGTTCTGTTCTTTGCGTCAAATATAAATTTGTAGTGCTTTGCATAAGAAAACTATGCTTTATAAGGGTTGAAATAGGAATACATTAAAAAAAACAAACTTGTCTGCATAAAAAGCCATGTGTGATTTAAAAAATTTTTTTCATTGTTTGTAAGTGATACATGAGTGTAAACAAACATTTCAAAATTAAAGTTGTTTTTCTAAGTGGTCTAATAAGCAAGATAGTATATTTTTGGGGGGCAGGTTTTGGGAACTTTTTCCCTTTATGGCATTGCTGTGGTCACATTTTCCAACCGATTTTCATTGTTTTGCTATCAATAGATAGGTTAGCGTCTGAATTTTCCAAAAAGTATACATTTGTGGTGTTTTGAAGAAGTTTAAGGGCAGTTTTAGTGGCTGAAAGGCAAAAAATTTGCAAATTTTTACGTGTCACTACCCCAAAACTTTAAATTGATTTTTCTCCCCTTAAACGTGCGAATTTCGGTTTTATAATTTTTAATTTAAAGGCTTAACCCAAACTTGTATTTTCATGGTCGGAAAATATTTTAGGCAAATTACCTAGCATGTAGGAGGCATGTAAATAGCTGTTGCTAAACCACGTGCGTTTTTTGTGCAGATTTTCAGCTTTGATCGCTTACTGTGGCCACAATTTTAATTTGATTGTCAAAATTTCGGTCTTATCTTGTAGCTGTGTGTGTGTAGTTTCCGTCAAGTATAAATTTGTAGTACTTTCTGTGAAAATACTATGCTTTATAGTGTCTAGGAGGCGTGGACATGAATTTTCCCAAAACACGTCCATTTCCCTGGCAGATCACTGGTTTTGATCGCTCACTGTGACCACAGTTTCTATCCGATTTTCAAAATTTTGGTCTCATTATATAGCTATCGTTCTGTTCTTTGCGTCAAATATAAATTTGTAGTGCTTTGCATAAGAAAACTATGCTTTATAAGGGTTGAAATAGGAATACATTAAAAAAAAACAAACTTGTCTGCATAAAAAGCCATGTGTGATTTAAAAAATTTTTTTCATTGTTTGTAAGTGATACATGAGTGTAAACAAACATTTCAAAATTAAAGTTGTTTTTCTAAGTGGTCTAATAAGCAAGATAGTATTTTTTTGGGGGGCAGGTTTTGGGAACTTTTTCCCTTTATGGCATTGCTGTGGTCACATTTTCCAACCGATTTTCATTGTTTTGCTATCAATAGATAGGTTAGCGTCTGAATTTTCCAAAAAGTATACATTTGTGGTGTTTTGAAGAAGTTTAAGGGCAGTTTTAGTGGCTGAAAGGCAAAAAATTTGCAAATTTTTACGTGTCACTACCCCAAAACTTTAAATTGATTTTTCTCCCCTTAAACGTGCGAATTTCGGTTTTATAATTTTTAATTTAAAGGCTTAACCCAAACTAGTATTTTCATGGTCGGAAAATATTTTAGGCAAATTATCTAGCATGTAGGAGGCATGTAAATAGCTGTTGCTAAACCACGTGCGTTTTTTGTGCAGATTTTCAGCTTTGATCGCTTACTGTGGCCACAATTTTAATTTGATTGTCAAAATTTCGGTCTTATCTTGTAGCTGTGTGTGTGTAGTTTCCGTCAAGTATAAATTTGTAGTACTTTCTGTGAAAATACTATGCTTTATAGTGTCTAGGAGGCGTGGACATGAATTTTCCCAAAACACGTCCATTTCCCTGGCAGATCACTGGTTTTGATCGCTCACTGTGACCACAGTTTCTATCCGATTTTCAAAATTTTGGTCTCATTATATAGCTATCGTTCTGTTCTTTGCGTCAAATATAAATTTGTAGTGCTTTGCATAAGAAAACTATGCTTTATAAGGGTTGAAATAGGAATACATTAAAAAAAACAAACTTGTCTGCATAAAAAGCCATGTGTGATTTAAAAAATTTTTTTCATTGTTTGTAAGTGATACATGAGTGTAAACAAACATTTCAAAATTAAAGTTGTTTTTCTAAGTGGTCTAATAAGCAAGATAGTATTTTTTTGGGGGGCAGGTTTTGGGAACTTTTTCCCTTTATGGCATTGCTGTGGTCACATTTTCCAACCGATTTTCATTGTTTTGCTATCAATAGATAGGTTAGCGTCTGAATTTTCCAAAAAGTATACATTTGTGGTGTTTTGAAGAAGTTTAAGGGCAGTTTTAGTGGCTGAAAGGCAAAAAATTTGCAAATTTTTACGTGTCACTACCCCAAAACTTTAAATTGATTTTTCTCCCCTTAAACGTGCGAATTTCGGTTTTATAATTTTTAATTTAAAGGCTTAACCCAAGTTAGTATTTTCATGGTCGGAAAATATTTTAGGCAAATTATCTAGCATGTAGGAGGCATGTAAATAGCTGTTGCTAAACCACGTGCGTTTTTTGTGCAGATTTTCAGCTTTGATCGCTTACTGTGGCCACAATTTTAATTTGATTGTCAAAATTTCGGTCTTATCTTGTAGCTGTGTGTGTGTAGTTTCCGTCAAGTATAAATTTGTAGTACTTTCTGTGAAAATACTATGCTTTATAGTGTCTAGGAGGCGTGGACATGAATTTTCCCAAAACACGTCCATTTCCCTGGCAGATCACTGGTTTTGATCGCTCACTGTGACCACAGTTTCTATCCGATTTTCAAAATTTTGGTCTCATTATATAGTTATCGTTCTGTTCTTTGCGTCAAATGTAAATTTGTAGTGCTTTGCATAAGAAAACTATGCTTTATAAGGGTTGAAATAGGAATACATTAAAAAAAAACAAACTTGTCTGCATAAAAAGCCATGTGTGATTTAAAAAATTTTTTTCATTGTTTGTAAGTGATACATGAGTGTAAACAAACATTTCAAAATTAAAGTTGTTTTTCTAAGTGGTCTAATAAGCAAGATAGTATATTTTTGGGGGGCAGGTTTTGGGAACTTTTTCCCTTTATGGCATTGCTGTGGTCACATTTTCCAACCGATTTTCATTGTTTTGCTATCAATAGATAGGTTAGCGTCTGAATTTTCCAAAAAGTATACATTTGTGGTGTTTTGAAGAAGTTTAAGGGCAGTTTTAGTGGCTGAAAGGCAAAAAATTTGCAAATTTTTACGTGTCACTACCCCAAAATTTTAAATTGATTTTTCTCCCCTTAAACGTGCGAATTTCGGTTTTATAATTTTTAATTTAAAGGCTTAACCCGAACTAGTATTTTCATGGTCGGAAAATATTTTAGGCAAATTATCTAGCATGTAGGAGGCATGTAAATAGCTGTTGCTAAACCACGTGCGTTTTTTGTGCAGATTTTCAGCTTTGATCGCTTACTGTGGCCACAATTTTAATTTGATTGTCAAAATTTCGGTCTTATCTTGTAGCTGTGTGTGTGTAGTTTCCGTCAAGTATAAATTTGTAGTACTTTCTGTGAAAATACTATGCTTTATAGTGTCTAGGAGGCGTGGACATGAATTTTCCCAAAACACGTCCATTTCCCTGGCAGATCACTGGTTTTGATCGCTCACTGTGACCACAGTTTCTATCCGATTTTCAAAATTTTGGTCTCATTATATAGCTATCGTTCTGTTCTTTGCGTCAAATATAAATTTGTAGTGCTTTGCATAAGAAAACTATGCTTTATAAGGGTTGAAATAGGAATACATTAAAAAAAACAAACTTGTCTGCATAAAAAGCCATGTGTGATTTAAAAAATTTTTTTCATTGTTTGTAAGTGATACATGAGTGTAAACAAACATTTCAAAATTAAAGTTGTTTTTCTAAGTGGTCTAATAAGCAAGATAGTATTTTTTTGGGGGGCAGGTTTTGGGAACTTTTTCCCTTTATGGCATTGCTGTGGTCACATTTTCCAACCGATTTTCATTGTTTTGCTATCAATAGATAGGTTAGCGTCTGAATTTTCCAAAAAGTATACATTTGTGGTGTTTTGAAGAAGTTTAAGGGCAGTTTTAGTGGCTGAAAGGCAAAAAATTTGCAAATTTTTACGTGTCACTATCCCAAAACTTTAAATTGATTTTTCTCCCCTTAAACGTGCGAATTTCGGTTTTATAATTTTTAATTTAAAGGCTTAACCCAAACTAGTATTTTCATGGTCGGAAAATATTTTAGGCAAATTATCTAGCATGTAGGAGGCATGTAAATAGCTGTTGCTAAACCACGTGCGTTTTTTGTGCAGATTTTCAGCTTTGATCGCTTACTGTGGCCACAATTTTAATTTGATTGTCAAAATTTCGGTCTTATCTTGTAGCTGTGTGTGTGTAGTTTCCGTCAAGTATAAATTTGTAGTACTTTCTGTGAAAATACTATGCTTTGTAGGGTCTAGGAGGCGTGGACATGAATTTTCCCAAAACACGTCCATTTTCCTGGCAGATCACTGGTTTTGATCGCTCACTGTGACCACAGTTTCTATCCGATTTTCAAAATTTTGGTCTCATTATATAGCTATCGTTCTGTTCTTTGCGTCAAATATAAATTTGTAGTGCTTTGCATAAGAAAACTATGCTTTATAAGGGTTGAAATAGGAATACATTAAAAAAAACAAACTTGTCTGCATAAAAAGCCATGTGTGATTTAAAAAATTTTTTTCATTATTTGTAAGTGATACATGAGTGTAAACAAACATTTCAAAATTAAAGTTGTTTTTCTAAGTGGTCTAATAAGCAAGATAGTATATTTTTGGGGGGCAGGTTTTGGGAACTTTTTCCCTTTATGGCATTGCTGTGGTCACATTTTCCAACCGATTTTCATTGTTTTGCTATCAATAGATAGGTTAGCGTCTGAATTTTCCAAAAAATATACATTTGTGGTGTTTTGAAGAAGTTTAAGGGCAGTTTTAGTGGCTGAAAGGCAAAAAATTTGCAAATTTTTACGTGTCACTACCCCAAAACTTTAAATTGATTTTTCTCCCCTTAAACGTGCGAATTTCGGTTTTATAATTTTTAATTTAAAGGCTTAACCCAAACTAGTATTTTCATGGTCGGAAAATATTTTAGGCAAATTATCTAGCATGTAGGAGGCATGTAAATAGCTGTTGCTAAACCACGTGCGTTTTTTGTGCAGATTTTCAGCTTTGATCGCTTACTGTGGCCACAATTTTAATTTGATTGTCAAAATTTCGGTCTTATCTTGTAGCTGTGTGTGTGTAGTTTCCGTCAAGTATAAATTTGTAGTACTTTCTGTGAAAATACTATGCTTTATAGTGTCTAGGAGGCGTGGACATGAATTTTCCCAAAACACGTCCATTTCCCTGGCAGATCACTGGTTTTGATCGCTCACTGTGACCACAGTTTCTATCCGATTTTCAAAATTTTGGTCTCATTATATAGCTATCGTTCTGTTCTTTGCGTCAAATATAAATTTGTAGTGCTTTGCATAAGAAAACTATGCTTTATAAGGGTTGAAATAGGAATACATTAAAAAAACAAACTTGTCTGCATAAAAAGCCATGTGTGATTTAAAAAATTTTTTTCATTGTTTGTAAGTGATACATGAGTGTAAACAAACATCTCAAAATTAAAGTTGTTTTTCTAAGTGGTCTAATAAGCAAGATAGTATATTTTTGGGGGGCAGGTTTTGGGAACTTTTTCCCTTTATGGCATTGCTGTGGTCACATTTTTCAACCGATTTTCATTGTTTTGCTATCAATAGATAGGTTAGCGTCTGAATTTTCCAAAAAGTATACATTTGTGGTGTTTTGAAGAAGTTTAAGGGCAGTTTTAGTGGCTGAAAGGCAAAAAATTTGCAAATTTTTACGTGTCACTACCCCAAAACTTTAAATTGATTTTTCTCCCCTTAAACGTGCGAATTTCGGTTTTATAATTTTTAATTTAAAGGCTTAACCCAAACTCGTATTTTCATGGTCGGAAAATATTTTAGGCAAATTATCTAGCATGTAGGAGGCATGTAAATAGCTGTTGCTAAACCACGTGCGTTTTTTGTGCAGATTTTCAGCTTTGATCGCTTACTGTGGCCACAATTTTAATTTGATTGTCAAAATTTCGGTCTTATCTTGTAGCTGTGTGTGTGTAGTTTCCGTCAAGTATAAATTTGTAGTACTTTCTGTGAAAATACTATGCTTTATAGTGTCTAGGAGGCGTGGACATGAATTTTCCCAAAACACGTCCATTTCCCTGGCAGATCACTGGTTTTGATCGCTCACTGTGACCACAGTTTCTATCCGATTTTCAAAATTTTGGTCTCATTATATAGCTATCGTTCTGTTCTTTGCGTCAAATATAAATTTGTAGTGCTTTGCATAAGAAAACTATGCTTTATAAGGGTTGAAATAGGAATACATTAAAAAAAACAAACTTGTCTGCATAAAAAGCCATGTGTGATTTAAAAAATTTTTTTCATTGTTTGTAAGTGATACATGAGTGTAAACAAACATTTCAAAATTAAAGTTGTTTTTCTAAGTGGTCTAATAAGCAAGATAGTATATTTTTGGGGGGCAGGTTTTGGGAACTTTTTCCCTTTATGGCATTGCTGTGGTCACATTTTCCAACCGATTTTCATTGTTTTGCTATCAATAGATAGGTTAGCGTCTGAATTTTCCAAAAAGTATACATTTGTGGTGTTTTGAAGAAGTTTAAGGGCAGTTTTTGTGGCTGAAAGGCAAAAAATTTGCAAATTTTTACGTGTCACTACCCCAAAACTTTAAATTGATTTTTCTCCCCTTAAACGTGCGAATTTCGGTTTTATAATTTTTAATTTAAAGGCTTAACCCAAACTAGTATTTTCATGGTCGGAAAATATTTTAGGCAAATTATCTAGCATGTAGGAGGCATGTAAATAGCTGTTGCTAAACCACGTGCGTTTTTTGTGCAGATTTTCAGCTTTGATCGCTTACTGTGGCCACAATTTTAATTTGATTGTCAAAATTTCGGTCTTATCTTGTAGCTGTGTGTGTGTAGTTTCCGTCAAGTTTAAATTTGTAGTACTTTCTGTGAAAATACTATGCTTTATAGTGTCTAGGAGGCGTGGACATGAATTTTCCCAAAACACGTCCATTTCCCTGGCAGATCACTGGTTTTGATCGCTCACTGTGACCACAGTTTCTATCCGATTTTCAAAATTTTGGTTTCATTATATAGCTATCGTTCTGTTCTTTGCGTCAAATATAAATTTGTAGTGCTTTGCATAAGAAAACTATGCTTTATAAGGGTTGAAATAGGAATACATTAAAAAAAACAAACTTGTCTGCATAAAAAGCCATGTGTGATTTAAAAAATTTTTTTCATTGTTTGTAAGTGATACATGAGTGTAAACAAACATTTCAAAATTAAAGTTGTTTTTCTAAGTGGTCTAATAAGCAAGATAGTATATTTTTGGGGGGCAGGTTTTGGGAACTTTTTCCCTTTATGGCATTGCTGTGGTCACATTTTCCAACCGATTTTCATTGTTTTGCTATCAATAGATAGGTTAGCGTCTGAATTTTCCAAAAAGTATACATTTGTGGTGTTTTGAAGAAGTTTAAGGGCAGTTTTCGTGGCTGAAAGGCAAAAAATTTGCAAATTTTTACGTGTCACTACCCCAAAACTTTAAATTGATTTTTCTCCCCTTAAACGTGCGAATTTCGGTTTTATAATTTTTAATTTAAAGGCTTAACCCAAACTAGTATTTTCATGGTCGGAAAATATTTTAGGCAAATTATCTAGCATGTAGGAGGCATGTAAATAGCTGTTGCTAAACCACGTGCGTTTTTTGTGCAGATTTTCAGCTTTGATCGCTTACTGTGGCCACAATTTTAATTTGATTGTCAAAATTTCGGTCTTATCTTGTAGCTGTGTGTGTGTAGTTTCCGTCAAGTATAAATTTGTAGTACTTTCTGTGAAAATACTATGCTTTATAGTGTCTAGGAGGCGTGGACATGAATTTTCCCAAAACACGTCCATTTCCCTGGCAGATCACTGGTTTTGATCGCTCACTGTGACCACAGTTTCTATCCGATTTTCAAAATTTTGGTTTCATTATATAGCTATCGTTCTGTTCTTTGCGTCAAATATAAATTTGTAGTGCTTTGCATAAGAAAACTATGCTTTATAAGGGTTGAAATAGGAATACATTAAAAAAAACAAACTTGTCTGCATAAAAAGCCATGTGTGATTTAAAAAATTTTTTTCATTGTTTGTAAGTGATACATGAGTGTAAACAAACATTTCAAAATTAAAGTTGTTTTTCTAAGTGGTCTAATAAGCAAGATAGTATATTTTTGGGGGGCAGGTTTTGGGAACTTTTTCCCTTTATGGCATTGCTGTGGTCACATTTTCCAACCGATTTTCATTGTTTTGCTATCAATAGATAGGTTAGCGTCTGAATTTTCCAAAAAGTATACATTTGTGGTGTTTTGAAGAAGTTTAAGGGCAGTTTTAGTGGCTGAAAGGCAAAAAATTTGCAAATTTTTACGTGTCACTACCCCAAAACTTTAAATTGATTTTTCTCCCCTTAAACGTGCGAATTTCGGTTTTATAATTTTTAATTTAAAGGCTTAACCCAAACTAGTATTTTCATGGTCGGAAAATATTTTAGGCAAATTATCTAGCATGTAGGAGGCATGTAAATAGCTGTTGCTAAACCACGTGCGTTTTTTGTGCAGATTTTCAGCTTTGATCGCTTACTGTGGCCACAATTTTAATTTGATTGTCAAAATTTCGGTCTTATCTTGTAGCTGTGTGTGTGTAGTTTCCGTCAAGTATAAATTTGTAGTACTTTCTGTGAAAATACTATGCTTTATAGTGTCTAGGAGGCGTGGACATGAATTTTCCCAAAACACGTCCATTTCCCTGGCAGATCACTGGTTTTGATCGCTCACTGTGACCACAGTTTCTATCCGATTTTCAAAATTTTGGTCTCATTATATAGCTATCGTTCTGTTCTTTGCGTCAAATATAAATTTGTAGTGCTTTGCATAAGAAAACTATGCTTTATAAGGGTTGGAATAGGAATACATGAAAAAAAACAAACTTGTCTGCATAAAAAGCCATGTGGGATTTAAAAAATTTTTTTCATTGTTTGTAAGTGATACATGAGTGTAAACAAACATTTCAAAATTAAAGTTGTTTTTCTAAGTGGTCTAATAAGCAAGATAGTATATTTTTGGGGGGCAGGTTTTGGGAACTTTTTCCCTTTATGGCATTGCTGTGGTCACATTTTCCAACCGATTTTCATTGTTTTGCTATCAATAGATAGGTTAGCGTCTGAATTTTCCAAAAAGTATACATTTGTGGTGTTTTGAAGAAGTTTAAGGGCAGTTTTAGTGGCTGAAAGGCAAAAAATTTGCAAATTTTTACGTGTCACTACCCCAAAACTTTAAATTGATTTTTCTCCCCTTAAACGTGCGAATTTCGGTTTTATAATTTTTAATTTAAAGGCTTAACCCAAACTAGTATTTTCATGGTCGGAAAATATTTTAGGCAAATTATCTAGCATGTAGGAGGCATGTAAATAGCTGTTGCTAAACCACGTGCGTTTTTTGTGCAGATTTTCAGCTTTGATCGCTTACTGTGGCCACAATTTTAATTTGATTGTCAAAATTTCGGTCTTATCTTGTAGCTGTGTGTGTGTAGTTTCCGTCAAGTATAAATTTGTAGTACTTTCTGTGAAAATACTATGCTTTATAGTGTCTAGGAGGCGTGGACATGAATTTTCCCAAAACACGTCCATTTCCCTGGCAGATCACTGGTTTTGATCGCTCACTGTGACCACAGTTTCTATCCGATTTTCAAAATTTTGGTCTCATTATATAGCTATCGTTCTGTTCTTTGCGTCAAATATAAATTTGTAGTGCTTTGCATAAGAAAACTATGCTTTATAAGGGTTGAAATAGGAATACATTAAAAAAAAACAAACTTGTCTGCATAAAAAGCCATGTGTGATTTAAAAAATTTTTTTCATTGTTTGTAAGTGATACATGAGTGTAAACAAACATTTCAAAATTAAAGTTGTTTTTCTAAGTGGTCTAATAAGCAAGATAGTATATTTTTGGGGGGCAGGTTTTGGGAACTTTTTCCCTTTATGGCATTGCTGTGGTCACATTTTCCAACCGATTTTCATTGTTTTGCTATCAATAGATAGGTTAGCGTCTGAATTTTCCAAAAAGTATACATTTGTGGTGTTTTGAAGAAGTTTAAGGGCAGTTTTAGTGGCTGAAAGGCAAAAAATTTGCAAATTTTTACGTGTCACTACCCCAAAACTTTAAATTGATTTTTCTCCCCTTAAACGTGCGAATTTCGGTTTTATAATTTTTAATTTAAAGGCTTAACCCGAACTAGTATTTTCATGGTCGGAAAATATTTTAGGCAAATTATCTAGCATGTAGGAGGCATGTAAATAGCTGTTGCTAAGCCACGTGCGTTTTTTGTGCAGATTTTCAGCTTTGATCGCTTACTGTGGCCACAATTTTAATTTGATTGTCAAAATTTCGGTCTTATCTTGTAGCTGTGTGTGTGTAGTTTCCGTCAAGTATAAATTTGTAGTACTTTCTGTGAAAATACTATGCTTTATAGTGTCTAGGAGGCGTGGACATGAATTTTCCCAAAACACGTCCATTTCCCTGGCAGATCACTGGTTTTGATCGCTCACTGTGACCACAGTTTCTATCCGATTTTCAAAATTTTGGTCTCATTATATAGCTATCGTTCTGTTCTTTGCGTCAAATATAAATTTGTAGTGCTTTGCATAAGAAAACTATGCTTTATAAGGGTTGAAATAGGAATACATTAAAAAAAACAAACTTGTCTGCATAAAAAGCCATGTGTGATTTAAAAAATTTTTTTCATTGTTTGTAAGTGATACATGAGTGTAAAAAAACATTTCAAAATTAAAGTTGTTTTTCTAAGTGGTCTAATAAGCAAGATAGTATTTTTTTGGGGGGCAGGTTTTGGGAACTTTTTCCCTTTATGGCATTGCTGTGGTCACATTTTCCAACGGATTTTCATTGTTTTGCTATCAATAGATAGGTTAGCGTCTGAATTTTCCAAAAAGTATACATTTGTGGTGTTTTGAAGAAGTTTAAGGGCAGTTTTAGTGGCTGAAAGGCAAAAAATTTGCAAATTTTTACGTGTCACTACCCCAAAACTTTAAATTGATTTTTCTCCCCTTAAACGTGCGAATTTCGGTTTTATAATTTTTAATTTAAAGGCTTAACCCAAACTAGTATTTTCATGGTCGGAAAATATTTTAGGCAAATTATCTAGCATGTAGGAGGCATGTAAATAGCTGTTGCTAAACCACGTGCGTTTTTTGTGCAGATTTTCAGCTTTGATCGCTTACTGTGGCCACAATTTTAATTTGATTGTCAAAATTTCGGTCTTATCTTGTAGCTGTGTGTGTGTAGTTTCCGTCAAGTATAAATTTGTAGTACTTTCTGTGAAAATACTATGCTTTATAGTGTCTGGGAGGCGTGGACATGAATTTTCCCAAAACACGTCCATTTCCCTGGCAGATCACTGGTTTTGATCGCTCACTGTGACCACAGTTTCTATCCGATTTTCAAAATTTTGGTCTCATTATATAGCTATCGTTCTGTTCTTTGCGTCAAATATAAATTTGTAGTGCTTTGCATAAGAAAACTATGCTTTATAAGGGTTGAAATAGGAATACATTAAAAAAAACAAACTTGTCTGCATAAAAAGCCATGTGTGATTTAAAAAATTTTTTTCATTGTTTGTAAGTGATACATGAGTGTAAAAAAACATTTCAAAATTAAAGTTGTTTTTCTAAGTGGTCTAATAAGCAAGATAGTATTTTTTTGGGGGGCAGGTTTTGGGAACTTTTTCCCTTTATGGCATTGCTGTGGTCACATTTTCCAACGGATTTTCATTGTTTTGCTATCAATAGATAGGTTAGCGTCTGAATTTTCCAAAAAGTATACATTTGTGGTGTTTTGAAGAAGTTTAAGGGCAGTTTTAGTGGCTGAAAGGCAAAAAATTTGCAAATTTTTCGTGTCACTACCCCAAAACTTTAAATTGATTTTTCTCCCCTTAAACGTGCGAATTTCGGTTTTATAATTTTTAATTTAAAGGCTTAACCCAAACTAGTATTTTCATGGTCGGAAAATATTTTAGGCAAATTATCTAGCATGTAGGAGGCATGTAAATAGCTGTTGCTAAACCACGTGCGTTTTTTGTGCAGATTTTCAGCTTTGATCGCTTACTGTGGCCACAATTTTAATTTGATTGTCAAAATTTCGGTCTTATCTTGTAGCTGTGTGTGTGTAGTTTCCGTCAAGTATAAATTTGTAGTACTTTCTGTGAAAATACTATGCTTTATAGTGTCTAGGAGGCGTGGACATGAATTTTCCCAAAACACGTCCATTTCCCTGGCAGATCACTGGTTTTGATCGCTCACTGTGACCACAGTTTCTATCCGATTTTCAAAATTTTGGTCTCATTATATAGCTATCGTTCTGTTCTTTGCGTCAAATATAAATTTGTAGTGCTTTGCATAAGAAAACTATGCTTTATAAGGGTTGAAATAGGAATACATTAAAAAAAACAAACTTGTCTGCATAAAAAGCCATGTGTGATTTAAAAAATTTTTTTCATTGTTTGTAAGTGATACATGAGTGTAAACAAACATTTCAAAATTAAAGTTGTTTTTCTAAGTGGTCTAATAAGCAAGATAGTATATTTTTGGGGGGCAGGTTTTGGGAACTTTTTCCCTTTATGGCATTGCTGTGGTCACATTTTCCAACCGATTTTCATTGTTTTGCTATCAATAGATAGGTTAGCGTCTGAATTTTCCAAAAAGTATATATTTGTGGTGTTTTGAAGAAGTTTAAGGGCAGTTTTAGTGGCTGAAAGGCAAAAAATTTGCAAATTTTTACGTGTCACTACCCCAAAACTTTAAATTGATTTTTCTCCCCTTAAACGTGCGAATTTCGGTTTTATAATTTTTAATTTAAAGGCTTAACTCAAACTAGTATTTTCATGGTCGGAAAATATTTTAGGCAAATTATCTAGCATGTAGGAGGCATGTAAATAGCTGTTGCTAAACCACGTGCGTTTTTTGTGCAGATTTTCAGCTTTGATCGCTTACTGTGGCCACAATTTTAATTTGATTGTCAAAATTTCGGTCTTATCTTGTAGCTGTGTGTGTGTAGTTTCCGTCAAGTATAAATTTGTAGTACTTTCTGTGAAAATACTATGCTTTATAGTGTCTAGGAGGCGTGGACATGAATTTTCCCAAAACACGTCCATTTCCCTGGCAGATCACTGGTTTTGATCGCTCACTGTGACCACAGTTTCTATCCGATTTTCAAAATTTTGGTCTCATTATATAGCTATCGTTCTGTTCTTTGCGTCAAATATAAATTTGTAGTGCTTTGCATAAGAAAATTATGCTTTATAAGGGTTGAAATAGGAATACATTAAAAAAAAACAAACTTGTCTGCATAAAAAGCCATGCGTGATTTAAAAAATTTTTTTCATTGTTTGTAAGTGATACATGAGTGTAAACAAACATTTCAAAATTAAAGTTGTTTTTCAAAGTGGTCTAATAAGCAAGATAGTATTTTTTTGGGGGGCAGGTTTTGGGAACTTTTTTCCTTTATGGCATTGCTGTGGTCACATTTTCCAACCGATTTTCATTGTTTTGCTATCAATAGATAGGTTAGCGTCTGAATTTTCCAAAAAGTATACATTTGTGGTGTTTTGAAGAAGTTTAAGGGCAGTTTTAGTGGCTGAAAGGCAAAAAATTTGCAAATTTTTACGTGTCACTACCCCAAAACTTTAAATTGATTTTTCTCCCCTTAAACGTGCGAATTTCGGTTTTATAATTTTAAATTTAAAGGCTTAACCCAAACTAGTATTTTCATGGTCGGAAAATATTTTAGGCAAATTATCTAGCATGTAGGAGGCATGTAAATAGCTGTTGCTAAACCACGTGCGTTTTTTGTGCAGATTTTCAGCTTTGATCGCTTACTGTGGCCACAATTTTAATTTGATTGTCAAAATTTCGGTCTTATCTTGTAGCTGTGTGTGTGTAGTTTCCGTCAAGTATAAATTTGTAGTACTTTCTGTGAAAATACTATGCTTTATAGTGTCTAGGAGGCGTGGACATGAATTTTCCCAAAACACGTCCATTTCCCTGGCAGATCACTGGTTTTGATCGCTCACTGTGACCACAGTTTCTATCCGATTTTCAAAATTTTGGTCTCATTATATAGCTATTGTTCTGTTCTTTGCGTCAAATATAAATTTGTAGTGCTTTGCATAAGAAAATTATGCTTTATAAGGGTTGAAATAGGAATACATTAAAAAAAAACAAACTTGTCTGCATAAAAAGCCATGCGTGATTTAAAAAATTTTTTTCATTGTTTGTAAGTGATACATGAGTGTAAACAAACATTTCAAAATTAAAGTTGTTTTTCAAAGTGGTCTAATAAGCAAGATAGTATTTTTTTGGGGGGCAGGTTTTGGGAACTTTTTCCCTTTATGGCATTGCTGTGGTCACATTTTCCAACCGATTTTCATTGTTTTGCTATCAATAGATAGGTTAGCGTCTGAATTTTCCAAAAAGTATACATTTGTGGTGTTTTGAAGAAGTTTAAGGGCAGTTTTAGTGGCTGAAAGGCAAAAAATTTGCAAATTTTTACGTGTCACTACCCCAAAACTTTAAATTGATTTTTCTCCCCTTAAACGTGCGAATTTCGGTTTTATAATTTTTAATTTAAAGGCTTAACTCAAACTAGTATTTTCATGGTCGGAAAATATTTTAGGCAAATTATCTAGCATGTAGGAGGCATGTAAATAGCTGTTGCTAAACCACGTGCGTTTTTTGTGCAGATTTTCAGCTTTGATCGCTTACTGTGGCCACAATTTTAATTTGATTGTCAAAATTTCGGTCTTATCTTGTAGCTGTGTGTGTGTAGTTTCCGTCAAGTATAAATTTGTAGTACTTTCTGTGAAAATACTATGCTTTATAGTGTCTAGGAGGCGTGGACATGAATTTTCCCAAAACACGTCCATTTCCCTGGCAGATCACTGGTTTTGATCGCTCACTGTGACCACAGTTTCTATCCGATTTTCAAAATTTTGGTCTCATTATATAGCTATCGTTCTGTTCTTTGCGTCAAATATAAATTTGTAGTGCTTTGCATAAGAAAATTATGCTTTATAAGGGTTGAAATAGGAATACATTAAAAAAAAACAAACTTGTCTGCATAAAAAGCCATGCGTGATTTAAAAAATTTTTTTCATTGTTTGTAAGTGATACATGAGTGTAAACAAACATTTCAAAATTAAAGTTGTTTTTCAAAGTGGTCTAATAAGCAAGATAGTATTTTTTTGGGGGGCAGGTTTTGGGAACTTTTTCCCTTTATGGCATTGCTGTGGTCACATTTTCCAACCGATTTTCATTGTTTTGCTATCAATAGATAGGTTAGCGTCTGAATTTTCCAAAAAGTATACATTTGTGGTGTTTTGAAGAAGTTTAAGGGCAGTTTTAGTGGCTGAAAGGCAAAAAATTTGCAAATTTTTACGTGTCACTACCCCAAAACTTTAAATTGATTTTTCTCCCCTTAAACGTGCGAATTTCGGTTTTATAATTTTTAATTTAAAGGCTTAACTCAAACTAGTATTTTCATGGTCGGAAAATATTTTAGGCAAATTATCTAGCATGTAGGAGGCATGTAAATAGCTGTTGCTAAACCACGTGCGTTTTTTGTGCAGATTTTCAGCTTTGATCGCTTACTGTGGCCACAATTTTAATTTGATTGTCAAAATTTCGGTCTTATCTTGTAGCTGTGTGTGTGTAGTTTCCGTCAAGTATAAATTTGTAGTACTTTCTGTGAAAATACTATGCTTTATAGTGTCTAGGAGGCGTGGACATGAATTTTCCCAAAACACGTCCATTTCCCTGGCAGATCACTGGTTTTGATCGCTCACTGTGACCACAGTTTCTATCCGATTTTCAAAATTTTGGTCTCATTATATAGCTATCGTTCTGTTCTTTGCGTCAAATATAAATTTGTAGTGCTTTGCATAAGAAAATTATGCTTTATAAGGGTTGAAATAGGAATACATTAAAAAAAAACAAACTTGTCTGCATAAAAAGCCATGCGTGATTTAAAAAATTTTTTTCATTGTTTGTAAGTGATACATGAGTGTAAACAAACATTTCAAAATTAAAGTTGTTTTTCAAAGTGGTCTAATAAGCAAGATAGTATTTTTTTGGGGGGCAGGTTTTGGGAACTTTTTCCCTTTATGGCATTGCTGTGGTCACATTTTCCAACCGATTTTCATTGTTTTGCTATCAATAGATAGGTTAGCGTCTGAATTTTCCAAAAAGTATACATTTGTGGTGTTTTGAAGAAGTTTAAGGGCAGTTTTAGTGGCTGAAAGGCAAAAAATTTGCAAATTTTTACGTGTCACTACCCCAAAACTTTAAATTGATTTTTCTCCCCTTAAACGTGCGAATTTCGGTTTTATAATTTTTAATTTAAAGGCTTAACCCAAACTAGTATTTTCATGGTCGGAAAATATTTTAGGCAAATTATCTAGCATGTAGGAGGCATGTAAATAGCTGTTGCTAAACCACGTGCGTTTTTTGTGCAGATTTTCAGCTTTGATCGCTTACTGTGGCCACAATTTTAATTTGATTGTCAAAATTTCGGTCTTATCTTGTAGCTGTGTGTGTGTAGTTTCCGTCAAGTATAAATTTGTAGTACTTTCTGTGAAAATACTATGCTTTATAGTGTCTAGGAGGCGTGGACATGAATTTTCCCAAAACACGTCCATTTCCCTGGCAGATCACTGGTTTTGATCGCTCACTGTGACCACAGTTTCTATCCGATTTTCAAAATTTTGGTCTCATTATATAGCTATCGTTCTGTTCTTTGCGTCAAATATAAATTTGTAGTGCTTTGCATAAGAAAATTATGCTTTATAAGGGTTGAAATAGGAATACATTAAAAAAAAACAAACTTGTCTGCATAAAAAGCCATGCGTGATTTAAAAAATTTTTTTCATTGTTTGTAAGTGATACATGAGTGTAAACAAACATTTCAAAATTAAAGTTGTTTTTCAAAGTGGTCTAATAAGCAAGATAGTATTTTTTTGGGGGGCAGGTTTTGGGAACTTTTTCCCTTTATGGCATTGCTGTGGTCACATTTTCCAACCGATTTTCATTGTTTTGCTATCAATAGATAGGTTAGCGTCTGAATTTTCCAAAAAGTATACATTTGTGGTGTTTTGAAGAAGTTTAAGGGCAGTTTTAGTGGCTGAAAGGCAAAAAATTTGCAAATTTTTACGTGTCACTACCCCAAAACTTTAAATTGATTTTTCTCCCCTTAAACGTGCGAATTTCGGTTTTATAATTTTTAATTTAAAGGCTTAACCCAAACTAGTATTTTCATGGTCGGAAAATATTTTAGGCAAATTATCTAGCATGTAGGAGGCATGTAAATAGCTGTTGCTAAACCACGTGCGTTTTTTGTGCAGATTTTCAGCTTTGATCGCTTACTGTGGCCACAATTTTAATTTGATTGTCAAAATTTCGGTCTTATCTTGTAGCTGTGTGTGTGTAGTTTCCGTCAAGTATAAATTTGTAGTACTTTCTGTGAAAATACTATGCTTTATAGTGTCTAGGAGGCGTGGACATGAATTTTCCCAAAACACGTCCATTTCCCTGGCAGATCACTGGTTTTGATCGCTCACTGTGACCACAGTTTCTATCCGATTTTCAAAATTTTGGTCTCATTATATAGCTATCGTTCTGTTCTTTGCGTCAAATATAAATTTGTAGTGCTTTGCATAAGAAAACTATGCTTTATAAGGGTTGAAATAGGAATACATTAAAAAAAACAAACTTGTCTGCATAAAAAGCCATGTGTGATTTAAAAAATTTTTTTCATTGTTTGTAAGTGATACATGAGTGTAAACAAACATTTCAAAATTAAAGTTGTTTTTCTAAGTGGTCTAATAAGCAAGATAGTATATTTTTGGGGGGCAGGTTTTGGGAACTTTTTCCCTTTATGGCATTGCTGTGGTCACATTTTCCAACCGATTTTCATTGTTTTGCTATCAATAGATAGGTTAGCGTCTGAATTTTCCAAAAAGTATATATTTGTGGTGTTTTGAAGAAGTTTAAGGGCAGTTTTAGTGGCTGAAAGGCAAAAAATTTGCAAATTTTTACGTGTCACTACCCCAAAACTTTAAATTGATTTTTCTCCCCTTAAACGTGCGAATTTCGGTTTTATAATTTTTAATTTAAAGGCTTAACTCAAACTAGTATTTTCATGGTCGGAAAATATTTTAGGCAAATTATCTAGCATGTAGGAGGCATGTAAATAGCTGTTGCTAAACCACGTGCGTTTTTTGTGCAGATTTTCAGCTTTGATCGCTTACTGTGGCCACAATTTTAATTTGATTGTCAAAATTTCGGTCTTATCTTGTAGCTGTGTGTGTGTAGTTTCCGTCAAGTATAAATTTGTAGTACTTTCTGTGAAAATACTATGCTTTATAGTGTCTAGGAGGCGTGGACATGAATTTTCCCAAAACACGTCCATTTCCCTGGCAGATCACTGGTTTTGATCGCTCACTGTGACCACAGTTTCTATCCGATTTTCAAAATTTTGGTCTCATTATATAGCTATCGTTCTGTTCTTTGCGTCAAATATAAATTTGTAGTGCTTTGCATAAGAAAATTATGCTTTATAAGGGTTGAAATAGGAATACATTAAAAAAAAACAAACTTGTCTGCATAAAAAGCCATGCGTGATTTAAAAAATTTTTTTCATTGTTTGTAAGTGATACATGAGTGTAAACAAACATTTCAAAATTAAAGTTGTTTTTCAAAGTGGTCTAATAAGCAAGATAGTATTTTTTTGGGGGGCAGGTTTTGGGAACTTTTTTCCTTTATGGCATTGCTGTGGTCACATTTTCCAACCGATTTTCATTGTTTTGCTATCAATAGATAGGTTAGCGTCTGAATTTTCCAAAAAGTATACATTTGTGGTGTTTTGAAGAAGTTTAAGGGCAGTTTTAGTGGCTGAAAGGCAAAAAATTTGCAAATTTTTACGTGTCACTACCCCAAAACTTTAAATTGATTTTTCTCCCCTTAAACGTGCGAATTTCGGTTTTATAATTTTAAATTTAAAGGCTTAACCCAAACTAGTATTTTCATGGTCGGAAAATATTTTAGGCAAATTATCTAGCATGTAGGAGGCATGTAAATAGCTGTTGCTAAACCACGTGCGTTTTTTGTGCAGATTTTCAGCTTTGATCGCTTACTGTGGCCACAATTTTAATTTGATTGTCAAAATTTCGGTCTTATCTTGTAGCTGTGTGTGTGTAGTTTCCGTCAAGTATAAATTTGTAGTACTTTCTGTGAAAATACTATGCTTTATAGTGTCTAGGAGGCGTGGACATGAATTTTCCCAAAACACGTCCATTTCCCTGGCAGATCACTGGTTTTGATCGCTCACTGTGACCACAGTTTCTATCCGATTTTCAAAATTTTGGTCTCATTATATAGCTATTGTTCTGTTCTTTGCGTCAAATATAAATTTGTAGTGCTTTGCATAAGAAAATTATGCTTTATAAGGGTTGAAATAGGAATACATTAAAAAAAAACAAACTTGTCTGCATAAAAAGCCATGCGTGATTTAAAAAATTTTTTTCATTGTTTGTAAGTGATACATGAGTGTAAACAAACATTTCAAAATTAAAGTTGTTTTTCAAAGTGGTCTAATAAGCAAGATAGTATTTTTTTGGGGGGCAGGTTTTGGGAACTTTTTCCCTTTATGGCATTGCTGTGGTCACATTTTCCAACCGATTTTCATTGTTTTGCTATCAATAGATAGGTTAGCGTCTGAATTTTCCAAAAAGTATACATTTGTGGTGTTTTGAAGAAGTTTAAGGGCAGTTTTAGTGGCTGAAAGGCAAAAAATTTGCAAATTTTTACGTGTCACTACCCCAAAACTTTAAATTGATTTTTCTCCCCTTAAACGTGCGAATTTCGGTTTTATAATTTTTAATTTAAAGGCTTAACTCAAACTAGTATTTTCATGGTCGGAAAATATTTTAGGCAAATTATCTAGCATGTAGGAGGCATGTAAATAGCTGTTGCTAAACCACGTGCGTTTTTTGTGCAGATTTTCAGCTTTGATCGCTTACTGTGGCCACAATTTTAATTTGATTGTCAAAATTTCGGTCTTATCTTGTAGCTGTGTGTGTGTAGTTTCCGTCAAGTATAAATTTGTAGTACTTTCTGTGAAAATACTATGCTTTATAGTGTCTAGGAGGCGTGGACATGAATTTTCCCAAAACACGTCCATTTCCCTGGCAGATCACTGGTTTTGATCGCTCACTGTGACCACAGTTTCTATCCGATTTTCAAAATTTTGGTCTCATTATATAGCTATCGTTCTGTTCTTTGCGTCAAATATAAATTTGTAGTGCTTTGCATAAGAAAATTATGCTTTATAAGGGTTGAAATAGGAATACATTAAAAAAAAACAAACTTGTCTGCATAAAAAGCCATGCGTGATTTAAAAAATTTTTTTCATTGTTTGTAAGTGATACATGAGTGTAAACAAACATTTCAAAATTAAAGTTGTTTTTCAAAGTGGTCTAATAAGCAAGATAGTATTTTTTTGGGGGGCAGGTTTTGGGAACTTTTTCCCTTTATGGCATTGCTGTGGTCACATTTTCCAACCGATTTTCATTGTTTTGCTATCAATAGATAGGTTAGCGTCTGAATTTTCCAAAAAGTATACATTTGTGGTGTTTTGAAGAAGTTTAAGGGCAGTTTTAGTGGCTGAAAGGCAAAAAATTTGCAAATTTTTACGTGTCACTACCCCAAAACTTTAAATTGATTTTTCTCCCCTTAAACGTGCGAATTTCGGTTTTATAATTTTTAATTTAAAGGCTTAACTCAAACTAGTATTTTCATGGTCGGAAAATATTTTAGGCAAATTATCTAGCATGTAGGAGGCATGTAAATAGCTGTTGCTAAACCACGTGCGTTTTTTGTGCAGATTTTCAGCTTTGATCGCTTACTGTGGCCACAATTTTAATTTGATTGTCAAAATTTCGGTCTTATCTTGTAGCTGTGTGTGTGTAGTTTCCGTCAAGTATAAATTTGTAGTACTTTCTGTGAAAATACTATGCTTTATAGTGTCTAGGAGGCGTGGACATGAATTTTCCCAAAACACGTCCATTTCCCTGGCAGATCACTGGTTTTGATCGCTCACTGTGACCACAGTTTCTATCCGATTTTCAAAATTTTGGTCTCATTATATAGCTATCGTTCTGTTCTTTGCGTCAAATATAAATTTGTAGTGCTTTGCATAAGAAAATTATGCTTTATAAGGGTTGAAATAGGAATACATTAAAAAAAAACAAACTTGTCTGCATAAAAAGCCATGCGTGATTTAAAAAATTTTTTTCATTGTTTGTAAGTGATACATGAGTGTAAACAAACATTTCAAAATTAAAGTTGTTTTTCAAAGTGGTCTAATAAGCAAGATAGTATTTTTTTGGGGGGCAGGTTTTGGGAACTTTTTCCCTTTATGGCATTGCTGTGGTCACATTTTCCAACCGATTTTCATTGTTTTGCTATCAATAGATAGGTTAGCGTCTGAATTTTCCAAAAAGTATACATTTGTGGTGTTTTGAAGAAGTTTAAGGGCAGTTTTAGTGGCTGAAAGGCAAAAAATTTGCAAATTTTTACGTGTCACTACCCCAAAACTTTAAATTGATTTTTCTCCCCTTAAACGTGCGAATTTCGGTTTTATAATTTTTAATTTAAAGGCTTAACCCAAACTAGTATTTTCATGGTCGGAAAATATTTTAGGCAAATTATCTAGCATGTAGGAGGCATGTAAATAGCTGTTGCTAAACCACGTGCGTTTTTTGTGCAGATTTTCAGCTTTGATCGCTTACTGTGGCCACAATTTTAATTTGATTGTCAAAATTTCGGTCTTATCTTGTAGCTGTGTGTGTGTAGTTTCCGTCAAGTATAAATTTGTAGTACTTTCTGTGAAAATACTATGCTTTATAGTGTCTAGGAGGCGTGGACATGAATTTTCCCAAAACACGTCCATTTCCCTGGCAGATCACTGGTTTTGATCGCTCACTGTGACCACAGTTTCTATCCGATTTTCAAAATTTTGGTCTCATTATATAGCTATCGTTCTGTTCTTTGCGTCAAATATAAATTTGTAGTGCTTTGCATAAGAAAATTATGCTTTATAAGGGTTGAAATAGGAATACATTAAAAAAAAACAAACTTGTCTGCATAAAAAGCCATGCGTGATTTAAAAAATTTTTTTCATTGTTTGTAAGTGATACATGAGTGTAAACAAACATTTCAAAATTAAAGTTGTTTTTCAAAGTGGTCTAATAAGCAAGATAGTATTTTTTTGGGGGGCAGGTTTTGGGAACTTTTTCCCTTTATGGCATTGCTGTGGTCACATTTTCCAACCGATTTTCATTGTTTTGCTATCAATAGATAGGTTAGCGTCTGAATTTTCCAAAAAGTATACATTTGTGGTGTTTTGAAGAAGTTTAAGGGCAGTTTTAGTGGCTGAAAGGCAAAAAATTTGCAAATTTTTACGTGTCACTACCCCAAAACTTTAAATTGATTTTTCTCCCCTTAAACGTGCGAATTTCGGTTTTATAATTTTTAATTTAAAGGCTTAACCCAAACTAGTATTTTCATGGTCGGAAAATATTTTAGGCAAATTATCTAGCATGTAGGAGGCATGTAAATAGCTGTTGCTAAACCACGTGCGTTTTTTGTGCAGATTTTCAGCTTTGATCGCTTACTGTGGCCACAATTTTAATTTGATTGTCAAAATTTCGGTCTTATCTTGTAGCTGTGTGTGTGTAGTTTCCGTCAAGTATAAATTTGTAGTACTTTCTGTGAAAATACTATGCTTTATAGTGTCTCGGAGGCGTGGACATGAATTTTCCCAAAACACGTCCATTTCCCTGGCAGATCACTGGTTTTGATCGCTCACTGTGACCACAGTTTCTATCCGATTTTCAAAATTTTGGTCTCATTATATAGCTATCGTTCTGTGCTTTGCGTCAAATATAAATTTGTAGTGCTTTGCATAAGAAAACTATGCTTTATAAGGGTTGAAATAGGAATACATTAAAAAAAACAAACTTGTCTGCATAAAAAGCCATGTGTGATTTAAAAAATTTTTTTCATTGTTTGTAAGTGATACATGAGTGTAAACAAACATTTCAAAATTAAAGTTGTTTTTCTAAGTGGTCTAATAAGCAAGATAGTATATTTTTGGGGGGCAGGTTTTGGGAACTTTTTCCCTTTATGGCATTGCTGTGGTCACATTTTCCAACCGATTTTCATTGTTTTGCTATCAATAGATAGGTTAGCGTCTGAATTTTCCAAAAAGTATACATTTGTGGTGTTTTGAAGAAGTTTAAGGGCAGTTTTAGTGGCTGAAAGGCAAAAAATTTGCAAATTTTTACGTGTCACTACCCCAAAACTTTAAATTGATTTTTCTCCCCTTAAACGTGCGAATTTCGGTTTTATAATTTTTAATTTAAAGGCTTAACCCAAGTTAGTATTTTCATGGTCGGAAAATATTTTAGGCAAATTATCTAGCATGTAGGAGGCATGTAAATAGCTGTTGCTAAACCACGTGCGTTTTTTGGGCAGATTTTCAGCTTTGATCGCTTACTGTGGCCACAATTTTAATTTGATTGTCAAAATTTCGGTCTTATCTTGTAGCTGTGTGTGTGTAGTTTCCGTCAAGTATAAATTTGTAGTACTTTCTGTGAAAATACTATGCTTTATAGTGTCTAGGAGGCGTGGACATGAATTTTCCCAAAACACGTCCATTTCCCTGGCAGATCACTGGTTTTGATCGCTCACTGTGACCACAGTTTCTATCCGATTTTCAAAATTTTGGTCTCATTATATAGCTATCGTTCTGTTCTTTGCGTCAAATATAAATTTGTAGTGCTTTGCATAAGAAAACTATGCTTTATAAGGGTTGAAATAGGAATACATTAAAAAAAACAAACTTGTCTGCATAAAAAGCCATGTGTGATTTAAAAAATTTTTTTCATTGTTTGTAAGTGATACATGAGTGTAAACAAACATTTTAAAATTAAAGTTGTTTTTCTAAGTGGTCTAATAAGCAAGATAGTATATTTTTGGGGGGCAGGTTTTGGGAACTTTTTCCCTTTATGGCATTGCTGTGGTCACATTTTCCAACTGATTTTCATTGTTTTGCTATCAATAGATAGGTTAGCGTCTGAATTTTCCAAAAAGTATACATTTGTGGTGTTTTGAAGAAGTTTAAGGGCAGTTTTAGTGGCTGAAAGGCAAAAAATTTGCAAATTTTTACGTGTCACTACCCCAAAACTTTAAATTGATTTTTCTCCCCTTAAACGTGCGAATTTCGGTTTAATAATTTTTAATTTAAAGGCTTAACCCAAACTAGTATTTTCATGGTCGGAAAATATTTTAGGCAAATTATCTAGCATGTAGGAGGCATGTAAATAGCTGTTGCTAAACCACGTGCGTTTTTTGTGCAGATTTTCAGCTTTGATCGCTTACTGTGGCCACAATTTTAATTTGATTGTCAAAATTTCGGTCTTATCTTGTAGCTGTGTGTGTGTAGTTTCCGTCAAGTATAAATTTGTAGTACTTTCTGTGAAAATACTATGCTTTATAGTGTCTAGGAGGCGTGGACATGAATTTTCCCAAAACACGTCCATTTCCCTGGCAGATCACTGGTTTTGATCGCTCACTGTGACCACAGTTTCTATCCGATTTTCAAAATTTTGGTCTCATTATATAGCTATCGTTCTGTTCTTTGCGTCAAATATAAATTTGTAGTGCTTTGCATAAGAAAACTATGCTTTATAAGGGTTGAAATAGGAATACATTAAAAAAAACAAACTTGTCTGCATAAAAAGCCATGTGTGATTTAAAAAATTTTTTTCATTGTTTGTAAGTGATACATGAGTGTAAACAAACATTTCAAAATTAAAGTTGTTTTTCTAAGTGGTCTAATAAGCAAGATAGTATATTTTTGGGGGGCAGGTTTTGGGAACTTTTTCCCTTTATGGCATTGCTGTGGTCACATTTTCCAACCGATTTTCATTGTTTTGCTATCAATAGATAGGTTAGCGTCTGAATTTTCCAAAAAGTATACATTTGTGGTGTTTTGAAGAAGTTTAAGGGCAGTTTTAGTGGCTGAAAGGCAAAAAATTTGCAAATTTTTACGTGTCACTACCCCAAAACTTTAAATTGATTTTTCTCCCCTTAAACGTGCGAATTTCGGTTTTATAATTTTAAATTTAAAGGCTTAACCCAAACTAGTATTTTCATGGTCGGAAAATATTTTAGGCAAATTATCTAGCATGTAGGAGGCATGTAAATAGCTGTTGCTAAACCACGTGCGTTTTTTGTGCAGATTTTCAGCTTTGATCGCTTACTGTGGCCACAATTTTAATTTGATTGTCAAAATTTCGGTCTTATCTTGTAGCTGTGTGTGTGTAGTTTCCGTCAAGTATAAATTTGTAGTACTTTCTGTGAAAATACTATGCTTTATAGTGTCTCGGAGGCGTGGACATGAATTTTCCCAAAACACGTCCATTTCCCTGGCAGATCACTGGTTTTGATCGCTCACTGTGACCACAGTTTCTATCCGATTTTCAAAATTTTGGTCTCATTATATAGCTATCGTTCTGTGCTTTGCGTCAAATATAAATTTGTAGTGCTTTGCATAAGAAAACTATGCTTTATAAGGGTTGAAATAGGAATACATTAAAAAAAACAAACTTGTCTGCATAAAAAGCCATGTGTGATTTAAAAAATTTTTTTCATTGTTTGTAAGTGATACATGAGTGTAAACAAACATTTCAAAATTAAAGTTGTTTTTCTAAGTGGTCTAATAAGCAAGATAGTATATTTTTGGGGGGCAGGTTTTGGGAACTTTTTCCCTTTATGGCATTGCTGTGGTCACATTTTCCAACCGATTTTCATTGTTTTGCTATCAATAGATAGGTTAGCGTCTGAATTTTCCAAAAAGTATACATTTGTGGTGTTTTGAAGAAGTTTAAGGGCAGTTTTAGTGGCTGAAAGGCAAAAAATTTGCAAATTTTTACGTGTCACTACCCCAAAACTTTAAATTGATTTTTCTCCCCTTAAACGTGCGAATTTCGGTTTTATAATTTTTAATTTAAAGGCTTAACCCAAGTTAGTATTTTCATGGTCGGAAAATATTTTAGGCAAATTATCTAGCATGTAGGAGGCATGTAAATAGCTGTTGCTAAACCACGTGCGTTTTTTGGGCAGATTTTCAGCTTTGATCGCTTACTGTGGCCACAATTTTAATTTGATTGTCAAAATTTCGGTCTTATCTTGTAGCTGTGTGTGTGTAGTTTCCGTCAAGTATAAATTTGTAGTACTTTCTGTGAAAATACTATGCTTTATAGTGTCTAGGAGGCGTGGACATGAATTTTCCCAAAACACGTCCATTTCCCTGGCAGATCACTGGTTTTGATCGCTCACTGTGACCACAGTTTCTATCCGATTTTCAAAATTTTGGTCTCATTATATAGCTATCGTTCTGTTCTTTGCGTCAAATATAAATTTGTAGTGCTTTGCATAAGAAAACTATGCTTTATAAGGGTTGAAATAGGAATACATTAAAAAAAACAAACTTGTCTGCATAAAAAGCCATGTGTGATTTAAAAAATTTTTTTCATTGTTTGTAAGTGATACATGAGTGTAAACAAACATTTTAAAATTAAAGTTGTTTTTCTAAGTGGTCTAATAAGCAAGATAGTATATTTTTGGGGGGCAGGTTTTGGGAACTTTTTCCCTTTATGGCATTGCTGTGGTCACATTTTCCAACTGATTTTCATTGTTTTGCTATCAATAGATAGGTTAGCGTCTGAATTTTCCAAAAAGTATACATTTGTGGTGTTTTGAAGAAGTTTAAGGGCAGTTTTAGTGGCTGAAAGGCAAAAAATTTGCAAATTTTTACGTGTCACTACCCCAAAACTTTAAATTGATTTTTCTCCCCTTAAACGTGCGAATTTCGGTTTAATAATTTTTAATTTAAAGGCTTAACCCAAACTAGTATTTTCATGGTCGGAAAATATTTTAGGCAAATTATCTAGCATGTAGGAGGCATGTAAGTAGCTGTTGCTAAACCACGTGCGTTTTTTGTGCAGATTTTCAGCTTTGATCGCTTACTGTGGCCACAATTTTAATTTGATTGTCAAAATTTCGGTCTTATCTTGTAGCTGTGTGTGTGTAGTTTCCGTCAAGTATAAATTTGTAGTACTTTCTGTGAAAATACTATGCTTTATAGTGTCTAGGAGGCGTGGACATGAATTTTCCCAAAACACGTCCATTTCCCTGGCAGATCACTGGTTTTGATCGCTCACTGTGACCACAGTTTCTATCCGATTTTCAAAATTTTGGTCTCATTATATAGCTATCGTTCTGTTCTTTGCGTCAAATATAAATTTGTAGTGCTTTGCATAAGAAAATTATGCTTTATAAGGGTTGAAATAGGAATACATTAAAAAAAAACAAACTTGTCTGCATAAAAAGCCATGCGTGATTTAAAAAATTTTTTTCATTGTTTGTAAGTGATACATGAGTGTAAACAAACATTTCAAAATTAAAGTTGTTTTTCAAAGTGGTCTAATAAGCAAGATAGTATTTTTTTGGGGGGCAGGTTTTGGGAACTTTTTCCCTTTATGGCATTGCTGTGGTCACATTTTCCAACCGATTTTCATTGTTTTGCTATCAATAGATAGGTTAGCGTCTGAATTTTCCAAAAAGTATACATTTGTGGTGTTTTGAAGAAGTTTAAGGGCAGTTTTAGTGGCTGAAAGGCAAAAAATTTGCAAATTTTTACGTGTCACTACCCCAAAACTTTAAATTGATTTTTCTCCCCTTAAACGTGCGAATTTCGGTTTTATAATTTTTAATTTAAAGGCTTAACTCAAACTAGTATTTTCATGGTCGGAAAATATTTTAGGCAAATTATCTAGCATGTAGGAGGCATGTAAATAGCTGTTGCTAAACCACGTGCGTTTTTTGTGCAGATTTTCAGCTTTGATCGCTTACTGTGGCCACAATTTTAATTTGATTGTCAAAATTTCGGTCTTATCTTGTAGCTGTGTGTGTGTAGTTTCCGTCAAGTATAAATTTGTAGTACTTTCTGTGAAAATACTATGCTTTATAGTGTCTAGGAGGCGTGGACATGAATTTTCCCAAAACACGTCCATTTCCCTGGCAGATCACTGGTTTTGATCGCTCACTGTGACCACAGTTTCTATCCGATTTTCAAAATTTTGGTCTCATTATATAGCTATCGTTCTGTTCTTTGCGTCAAATATAAATTTGTAGTGCTTTGCATAAGAAAATTATGCTTTATAAGGGTTGAAATAGGAATACATTAAAAAAAAACAAACTTGTCTGCATAAAAAGCCATGCGTGATTTAAAAAATTTTTTTCATTGTTTGTAAGTGATACATGAGTGTAAACAAACATTTCAAAATTAAAGTTGTTTTTCAAAGTGGTCTAAT
Organism: Odontomyia ornata; assembly: GCA_963969285.1. Taxonomy (NCBI): domain Eukaryota; kingdom Metazoa; phylum Arthropoda; class Insecta; order Diptera; family Stratiomyidae; genus Odontomyia; species Odontomyia ornata. Next base: position 85,613,367 of record OZ017740.1, read on the forward strand.
AAGCAAGATAGTATTTTTTTGGGGGGCAGGTTTTGGGAACTTTTTCCCTTTATGGCATTGCTGTGGTCACATTTTCCAACCGATTTTCATTGTTTTGCTATCAATAGATAGGTTAGCGTCTGAATTTTCCAAAAAGTATACATTTGTGGTGTTTTGAAGAAGTTTAAGGGCAGTTTTAGTGGCTGAAAGGCAAAAAATTTGCAAATTTTTACGTGTCACTACCCCAAAACTTTAAATTGATTTTTCTCCCCTTAAACGTGCGAATTTCGGTTTTATAATTTTTAATTTAAAGGCTTAACTCAAACTAGTATTTTCATGGTCGGAAAATATTTTAGGCAAATTATCTAGCATGTAGGAGGCATGTAAATAGCTGTTGCTAAACCACGTGCGTTTTTTGTGCAGATTTTCAGCTTTGATCGCTTACTGTGGCCACAATTTTAATTTGATTGTCAAAATTTCGGTCTTATCTTGTAGCTGTGTGTGTGTAGTTTCCGTCAAGTATAAATTTGTAGTACTTTCTGTGAAAATACTATGCTTTATAGTGTCTAGGAGGCGTGGACATGAATTTTCCCAAAACACGTCCATTTCCCTGGCAGATCACTGGTTTTGATCGCTCACTGTGACCACAGTTTCTATCCGATTTTCAAAATTTTGGTCTCATTATATAGCTATCGTTCTGTTCTTTGCGTCAAATATAAATTTGTAGTGCTTTGCATAAGAAAATTATGCTTTATAAGGGTTGAAATAGGAATACATTAAAAAAAAACAAACTTGTCTGCATAAAAAGCCATGCGTGATTTAAAAAATTTTTTTCATTGTTTGTAAGTGATACATGAGTGTAAACAAACATTTCAAAATTAAAGTTGTTTTTCAAAGTGGTCTAATAAGCAAGATAGTATTTTTTTGGGGGGCAGGTTTTGGGAACTTTTTCCCTTTATGGCATTGCTGTGGTCACATTTTCCAACCGATTTTCATTGTTTTGCTATCAATAGATAGGTTAGCGTCTGAATTTTCCAAAAAGTATACATTTGTGGTGTTTTGAAGAAGTTTAAGGGCAGTTTTAGTGGCTGAAAGGCAAAAAATTTGCAAATTTTTACGTGTCACTACCCCAAAACTTTAAATTGATTTTTCTCCCCTTAAACGTGCGAATTTCGGTTTTATAATTTTTAATTTAAAGGCTTAACCCAAACTAGTATTTTCATGGTCGGAAAATATTTTAGGCAAATTATCTAGCATGTAGGAGGCATGTAAATAGCTGTTGCTAAACCACGTGCGTTTTTTGTGCAGATTTTCAGCTTTGATCGCTTACTGTGGCCACAATTTTAATTTGATTGTCAAAATTTCGGTCTTATCTTGTAGCTGTGTGTGTGTAGTTTCCGTCAAGTATAAATTTGTAGTACTTTCTGTGAAAATACTATGCTTTATAGTGTCTAGGAGGCGTGGACATGAATTTTCCCAAAACACGTCCATTTCCCTGGCAGATCACTGGTTTTGATCGCTCACTGTGACCACAGTTTCTATCCGATTTTCAAAATTTTGGTCTCATTATATAGCTATCGTTCTGTTCTTTGCGTCAAATATAAATTTGTAGTGCTTTGCATAAGAAAATTATGCTTTATAAGGGTTGAAATAGGAATACATTAAAAAAAAACAAACTTGTCTGCATAAAAAGCCATGCGTGATTTAAAAAATTTTTTTCATTGTTTGTAAGTGATACATGAGTGTAAACAAACATTTCAAAATTAAAGTTGTTTTTCAAAGTGGTCTAATAAGCAAGATAGTATTTTTTTGGGGGGCAGGTTTTGGGAACTTTTTCCCTTTATGGCATTGCTGTGGTCACATTTTCCAACCGATTTTCATTGTTTTGCTATCAATAGATAGGTTAGCGTCTGAATTTTCCAAAAAGTATACATTTGTGGTGTTTTGAAGAAGTTTAAGGGCAGTTTTAGTGGCTGAAAGGCAAAAAATTTGCAAATTTTTACGTGTCACTACCCCAAAACTTTAAATTGATTTTTCTCCCCTTAAACGTGCGAATTTCGGTTTTATAATTTTAAATTTAAAGGCTTAACCCAAACTAGTATTTTCATGGTCGGAAAATATTTTAGGCAAATTATCTAGCATGTAGGAGGCATGTAAATAGCTGTTGCTAAACCACGTGCGTTTTTTGTGCAGATTTTCAGCTTTGATCGCTTACTGTGGCCACAATTTTAATTTGATTGTCAAAATTTCGGTCTTATCTTGTAGCTGTGTGTGTGTAGTTTCCGTCAAGTATAAATTTGTAGTACTTTCTGTGAAAATACTATGCTTTATAGTGTCTCGGAGGCGTGGACATGAATTTTCCCAAAACACGTCCATTTCCCTGGCAGATCACTGGTTTTGATCGCTCACTGTGACCACAGTTTCTATCCGATTTTCAAAATTTTGGTCTCATTATATAGCTATCGTTCTGTGCTTTGCGTCAAATATAAATTTGTAGTGCTTTGCATAAGAAAACTATGCTTTATAAGGGTTGAAATAGGAATACATTAAAAAAAACAAACTTGTCTGCATAAAAAGCCATGTGTGATTTAAAAAATTTTTTTCATTGTTTGTAAGTGATACATGAGTGTAAACAAACATTTCAAAATTAAAGTTGTTTTTCTAAGTGGTCTAATAAGCAAGATAGTATATTTTTGGGGGGCAGGTTTTGGGAACTTTTTCCCTTTATGGCATTGCTGTGGTCACATTTTCCAACCGATTTTCATTGTTTTGCTATCAATAGATAGGTTAGCGTCTGAATTTTCCAAAAAGTATACATTTGTGGTGTTTTGAAGAAGTTTAAGGGCAGTTTTAGTGGCTGAAAGGCAAAAAATTTGCAAATTTTTACGTGTCACTACCCCAAAACTTTAAATTGATTTTTCTCCCCTTAAACGTGCGAATTTCGGTTTTATAATTTTTAATTTAAAGGCTTAACCCAAGTTAGTATTTTCATGGTCGGAAAATATTTTAGGCAAATTATCTAGCATGTAGGAGGCATGTAAATAGCTGTTGCTAAACCACGTGCGTTTTTTGGGCAGATTTTCAGCTTTGATCGCTTACTGTGGCCACAATTTTAATTTGATTGTCAAAATTTCGGTCTTATCTTGTAGCTGTGTGTGTGTAGTTTCCGTCAAGTATAAATTTGTAGTACTTTCTGTGAAAATACTATGCTTTATAGTGTCTAGGAGGCGTGGACATGAATTTTCCCAAAACACGTCCATTTCCCTGGCAGATCACTGGTTTTGATCGCTCACTGTGACCACAGTTTCTATCCGATTTTCAAAATTTTGGTCTCATTATATAGCTATCGTTCTGTTCTTTGCGTCAAATATAAATTTGTAGTGCTTTGCATAAGAAAACTATGCTTTATAAGGGTTGAAATAGGAATACATTAAAAAAAACAAACTTGTCTGCATAAAAAGCCATGTGTGATTTAAAAAATTTTTTTCATTGTTTGTAAGTGATACATGAGTGTAAACAAACATTTTAAAATTAAAGTTGTTTTTCTAAGTGGTCTAATAAGCAAGATAGTATATTTTTGGGGGGCAGGTTTTGGGAACTTTTTCCCTTTATGGCATTGCTGTGGTCACATTTTCCAACTGATTTTCATTGTTTTGCTATCAATAGATAGGTTAGCGTCTGAATTTTCCAAAAAGTATACATTTGTGGTGTTTTGAAGAAGTTTAAGGGCAGTTTTAGTGGCTGAAAGGCAAAAAATTTGCAAATTTTTACGTGTCACTACCCCAAAACTTTAAATTGATTTTTCTCCCCTTAAACGTGCGAATTTCGGTTTAATAATTTTTAATTTAAAGGCTTAACCCAAACTAGTATTTTCATGGTCGGAAAATATTTTAGGCAAATTATCTAGCATGTAGGAGGCATGTAAATAGCTGTTGCTAAACCACGTGCGTTTTTTGTGCAGATTTTCAGCTTTGATCGCTTACTGTGGCCACAATTTTAATTTGATTGTCAAAATTTCGGTCTTATCTTGTAGCTGTGTGTGTGTAGTTTCCGTCAAGTATAAATTTGTAGTACTTTCTGTGAAAATACTATGCTTTATAGTGTCTAGGAGGCGTGGACATGAATTTTCCCAAAACACGTCCATTTCCCTGGCAGATCACTGGTTTTGATCGCTCACTGTGACCACAGTTTCTATCCGATTTTCAAAATTTTGGTCTCATTATATAGCTATCGTTCTGTTCTATGCGTCAAATATAAATTTGTAGTGCTTTGCATAAGAAAACTATGCTTTATAAGGGTTGAAATAGGAATACATTAAAAAAAACAAACTTGTCTGCATAAAAAGCCATGTGTGATTTAAAAAATTTTTTTCATTGTTTGTAAGTGATACATGAGTGTAAACAAACATTTCAAAATTAAAGTTGTTTTTCTAAGTGGTCTAATAAGCAAGATAGTATATTTTTGGGGGGCAGGTTTTGGGAACTTTTTCCCTTTATGGCATTGCTGTGGTCACATTTTCCAACCGATTTTCATTGTTTTGCTATCAATAGATAGGTTAGCGTCTGAATTTTCCAAAAAGTATACATTTGTGGTGTTTTGAAGAAGTTTAAGGGCAGTTTTAGTGGCTGAAAGGCAAAAAATTTGCAAATTTTTACGTGTCACTACCCCAAAACTTTAAATTGATTTTTCTCCCCTTAAACGTGCGAATTTCGGTTTTATAATTTTAAATTTAAAGGCTTAACCCAAACTAGTATTTTCATGGTCGGAAAATATTTTAGGCAAATTATCTAGCATGTAGGAGGCATGTAAATAGCTGTTGCTAAACCACGTGCGTTTTTTGTGCAGATTTTCAGCTTTGATCGCTTACTGTGGCCACAATTTTAATTTGATTGTCAAAATTTCGGTCTTATCTTGTAGCTGTGTGTGTGTAGTTTCCGTCAAGTATAAATTTGTAGTACTTTCTGTGAAAATACTATGCTTTATAGTGTCTCGGAGGCGTGGACATGAATTTTCCCAAAACACGTCCATTTCCCTGGCAGATCACTGGTTTTGATCGCTCACTGTGACCACAGTTTCTATCCGATTTTCAAAATTTTGGTCTCATTATATAGCTATCGTTCTGTGCTTTGCGTCAAATATAAATTTGTAGTGCTTTGCATAAGAAAACTATGCTTTATAAGGGTTGAAATAGGAATACATTAAAAAAAACAAACTTGTCTGCATAAAAAGCCATGTGTGATTTAAAAAATTTTTTTCATTGTTTGTAAGTGATACATGAGTGTAAACAAACATTTCAAAATTAAAGTTGTTTTTCTAAGTGGTCTAATAAGCAAGATAGTATATTTTTGGGGGGCAGGTTTTGGGAACTTTTTCCCTTTATGGCATTGCTGTGGTCACATTTTCCAACCGATTTTCATTGTTTTGCTATCAATAGATAGGTTAGCGTCTGAATTTTCCAAAAAGTATACATTTGTGGTGTTTTGAAGAAGTTTAAGGGCAGTTTTAGTGGCTGAAAGGCAAAAAATTTGCAAATTTTTACGTGTCACTACCCCAAAACTTTAAATTGATTTTTCTCCCCTTAAACGTGCGAATTTCGGTTTTATAATTTTTAATTTAAAGGCTTAACCCAAGTTAGTATTTTCATGGTCGGAAAATATTTTAGGCAAATTATCTAGCATGTAGGAGGCATGTAAATAGCTGTTGCTAAACCACGTGCGTTTTTTGGGCAGATTTTCAGCTTTGATCGCTTACTGTGGCCACAATTTTAATTTGATTGTCAAAATTTCGGTCTTATCTTGTAGCTGTGTGTGTGTAGTTTCCGTCAAGTATAAATTTGTAGTACTTTCTGTGAAAATACTATGCTTTATAGTGTCTAGGAGGCGTGGACATGAATTTTCCCAAAACACGTCCATTTCCCTGGCAGATCACTGGTTTTGATCGCTCACTGTGACCACAGTTTCTATCCGATTTTCAAAATTTTGGTCTCATTATATAGCTATCGTTCTGTTCTTTGCGTCAAATATAAATTTGTAGTGCTTTGCATAAGAAAACTATGCTTTATAAGGGTTGAAATAGGAATACATTAAAAAAAACAAACTTGTCTGCATAAAAAGCCATGTGTGATTTAAAAAATTTTTTTCATTGTTTGTAAGTGATACATGAGTGTAAACAAACATTTCAAAATTAAAGTTGTTTTTCTAAGTGGTCTAATAAGCAAGATAGTATATTTTTGGGGGGCAGGTTTTGGGAACTTTTTCCCTTTATGGCATTGCTGTGGTCACATTTTCCAACCGATTTTCATTGTTTTGCTATCAATAGATAGGTTAGCGTCTGAATTTTCCAAAAAGTATATATTTGTGGTGTTTTGAAGAAGTTTAAGGGCAGTTTTAGTGGCTGAAAGGCAAAAAATTTGCAAATTTTTACGTGTCACTACCCCAAAACTTTAAATTGATTTTTCTCCCCTTAAACGTGCGAATTTCGGTTTTATAATTTTTAATTTAAAGGCTTAACTCAAACTAGTATTTTCATGGTCGGAAAATATTTTAGGCAAATTATCTAGCATGTAGGAGGCATGTAAATAGCTGTTGCTAAACCACGTGCGTTTTTTGTGCAGATTTTCAGCTTTGATCGCTTACTGTGGCCACAATTTTAATTTGATTGTCAAAATTTCGGTCTTATCTTGTAGCTGTGTGTGTGTAGTTTCCGTCAAGTATAAATTTGTAGTACTTTCTGTGAAAATACTATGCTTTATAGTGTCTAGGAGGCGTGGACATGAATTTTCCCAAAACACGTCCATTTCCCTGGCAGATCACTGGTTTTGATCGCTCACTGTGACCACAGTTTCTATCCGATTTTCAAAATTTTGGTCTCATTATATAGCTATTGTTCTGTTCTTTGCGTCAAATATAAATTTGTAGTGCTTTGCATAAGAAAATTATGCTTTATAAGGGTTGAAATAGGAATACATTAAAAAAAAACAAACTTGTCTGCATAAAAAGCCATGCGTGATTTAAAAAATTTTTTTCATTGTTTGTAAGTGATACATGAGTGTAAACAAACATTTCAAAATTAAAGTTGTTTTTCAAAGTGGTCTAATAAGCAAGATAGTATTTTTTTGGGGGGCAGGTTTTGGGAACTTTTTCCCTTTATGGCATTGCTGTGGTCACATTTTTCAACCGATTTTCATTGTTTTGCTATCAATAGATAGGTTAGCGTCTGAATTTTCCAAAAAGTATACATTTGTGGTGTTTTGAAGAAGTTTAAGGGCAGTTTTAGTGGCTGAAAGGCAAAAAATTTGCAAATTTTTACGTGTCACTACCCCAAAACTTTAAATTGATTTTTCTCCCCTTAAACGTGCGAATTTCGGTTTTATAATTTTTAATTTAAAGGCTTAACTCAAACTAGTATTTTCATGGTCGGAAAATATTTTAGGCAAATTATCTAGCATGTAGGAGGCATGTAAATAGCTGTTGCTAAACCACGTGCGTTTTTTGTGCAGATTTTCAGCTTTGATCGCTTACTGTGGCCACAATTTTAATTTGATTGTCAAAATTTCGGTCTTATCTTGTAGCTGTGTGTGTGTAGTTTCCGTCAAGTATAAATTTGTAGTACTTTCTGTGAAAATACTATGCTTTATAGTGTCTAGGAGGCGTGGACATGAATTTTCCCAAAACACGTCCATTTCCCTGGCAGATCACTGGTTTTGATCGCTCACTGTGACCACAGTTTCTATCCGATTTTCAAAATTTTGGTCTCATTATATAGCTATCGTTCTGTTCTTTGCGTCAAATATAAATTTGTAGTGCTTTGCATAAGAAAATTATGCTTTATAAGGGTTGAAATAGGAATACATTAAAAAAAAACAAACTTGTCTGCATAAAAAGCCATGCGTGATTTAAAAAATTTTTTTCATTGTTTGTAAGTGATACATGAGTGTAAACAAACATTTCAAAATTAAAGTTGTTTTTCAAAGTGGTCTAATAAGCAAGATAGTATTTTTTTGGGGGGCAGGTTTTGGGAACTTTTTCCCTTTATGGCATTGCTGTGGTCACATTTTCCAACCGATTTTCATTGTTTTGCTATCAATAGATAGGTTAGCGTCTGAATTTTCCAAAAAGTATACATTTGTGGTGTTTTGAAGAAGTTTAAGGGCAGTTTTAGTGGCTGAAAGGCAAAAAATTTGCAAATTTTTACGTGTCACTACCCCAAAACTTTAAATTGATTTTTCTCCCCTTAAACGTGCGAATTTCGGTTTTATAATTTTAAATTTAAAGGCTTAACCCAAACTAGTATTTTCATGGTCGGAAAATATTTTAGGCAAATTATCTAGCATGTAGGAGGCATGTAAATAGCTGTTGCTAAACCACGTGCGTTTTTTGTGCAGATTTTCAGCTTTGATCGCTTACTGTGGCCACAATTTTAATTTGATTGTCAAAATTTCGGTCTTATCTTGTAGCTGTGTGTGTGTAGTTTCCGTCAAGTATAAATTTGTAGTACTTTCTGTGAAAATACTATGCTTTATAGTGTCTAGGAGGCGTGGACATGAATTTTCCCAAAACACGTCCATTTCCCTGGCAGATCACTGGTTTTGATCGCTCACTGTGACCACAGTTTCTATCCGATTTTCAAAATTTTGGTCTCATTATATAGCTATTGTTCTGTTCTTTGCGTCAAATATAAATTTGTAGTGCTTTGCATAAGAAAATTATGCTTTATAAGGGTTGAAATAGGAATACATTAAAAAAAAACAAACTTGTCTGCATAAAAAGCCATGCGTGATTTAAAAAATTTTTTTCATTGTTTGTAAGTGATACATGAGTGTAAACAAACATTTCAAAATTAAAGTTGTTTTTCAAAGTGGTCTAATAAGCAAGATAGTATTTTTTTGGGGGGCAGGTTTTGGGAACTTTTTCCCTTTATGGCATTGCTGTGGTCACATTTTCCAACCGATTTTCATTGTTTTGCTATCAATAGATAGGTTAGCGTCTGAATTTTCCAAAAAGTATACATTTGTGGTGTTTTGAAGAAGTTTAAGGGCAGTTTTAGTGGCTGAAAGGCAAAAAATTTGCAAATTTTTACGTGTCACTACCCCAAAACTTTAAATTGATTTTTCTCCCCTTAAACGTGCGAATTTCGGTTTTATAATTTTTAATTTAAAGGCTTAACTCAAACTAGTATTTTCATGGTCGGAAAATATTTTAGGCAAATTATCTAGCATGTAGGAGGCATGTAAATAGCTGTTGCTAAACCACGTGCGTTTTTTGTGCAGATTTTCAGCTTTGATCGCTTACTGTGGCCACAATTTTAATTTGATTGTCAAAATTTCGGTCTTATCTTGTAGCTGTGTGTGTGTAGTTTCCGTCAAGTATAAATTTGTAGTACTTTCTGTGAAAATACTATGCTTTATAGTGTCTAGGAGGCGTGGACATGAATTTTCCCAAAACACGTCCATTTCCCTGGCAGATCACTGGTTTTGATCGCTCACTGTGACCACAGTTTCTATCCGATTTTCAAAATTTTGGTCTCATTATATAGCTATCGTTCTGTTCTTTGCGTCAAATATAAATTTGTAGTGCTTTGCATAAGAAAATTATGCTTTATAAGGGTTGAAATAGGAATACATTAAAAAAAAACAAACTTGTCTGCATAAAAAGCCATGCGTGATTTAAAAAATTTTTTTCATTGTTTGTAAGTGATACATGAGTGTAAACAAACATTTCAAAATTAAAGTTGTTTTTCAAAGTGGTCTAATAAGCAAGATAGTATTTTTTTGGGGGGCAGGTTTTGGGAACTTTTTCCCTTTATGGCATTGCTGTGGTCACATTTTCCAACCGATTTTCATTGTTTTGCTATCAATAGATAGGTTAGCGTCTGAATTTTCCAAAAAGTATACATTTGTGGTGTTTTGAAGAAGTTTAAGGGCAGTTTTAGTGGCTGAAAGGCAAAAAATTTGCAAATTTTTACGTGTCACTACCCCAAAACTTTAAATTGATTTTTCTCCCCTTAAACGTGCGAATTTCGGTTTTATAATTTTTAATTTAAAGGCTTAACTCAAACTAGTATTTTCATGGTCGGAAAATATTTTAGGCAAATTATCTAGCATGTAGGAGGCATGTAAATAGCTGTTGCTAAACCACGTGCGTTTTTTGTGCAGATTTTCAGCTTTGATCGCTTACTGTGGCCACAATTTTAATTTGATTGTCAAAATTTCGGTCTTATCTTGTAGCTGTGTGTGTGTAGTTTCCGTCAAGTATAAATTTGTAGTACTTTCTGTGAAAATACTATGCTTTATAGTGTCTAGGAGGCGTGGACATGAATTTTCCCAAAACACGTCCATTTCCCTGGCAGATCACTGGTTTTGATCGCTCACTGTGACCACAGTTTCTATCCGATTTTCAAAATTTTGGTCTCATTATATAGCTATCGTTCTGTTCTTTGCGTCAAATATAAATTTGTAGTGCTTTGCATAAGAAAATTATGCTTTATAAGGGTTGAAATAGGAATACATTAAAAAAAAACAAACTTGTCTGCATAAAAAGCCATGCGTGATTTAAAAAATTTTTTTCATTGTTTGTAAGTGATACATGAGTGTAAACAAACATTTCAAAATTAAAGTTGTTTTTCTAAGTGGTCTAATAAGCAAGATAGTATTTTTTTGGGGGGCAGGTTTTGGGAACTTTTTCCCTTTATGGCATTGCTGTGGTCACATTTTCCAACCGATTTTCATTGTTTTGCTATCAATAGATAGGTTAGCGTCTGAATTTTCCAAAAAGTATACATTTGTGGTGTTTTGAAGAAGTTTAAGGGCAGTTTTAGTGGCTGAAAGGCAAAAAATTTGCAAATTTTTACGTGTCACTACCCCAAAACTTTAAATTGATTTTTCTCCCCTTAAACGTGCGAATTTCGGTTTTATAATTTTTAATTTAAAGGCTTAACCCAAACTAGTATTTTCATGGTCGGAAAATATTTTAGGCAAATTATCTAGCATGTAGGAGGCATGTAAATAGCTGTTGCTAAACCACGTGCGTTTTTTGTGCAGATTTTCAGCTTTGATCGCTTACTGTGGCCACAATTTTAATTTGATTGTCAAAATTTCGGTCTTATCTTGTAGCTGTGTGTGTGTAGTTTCCGTCAAGTATAAATTTGTAGTACTTTCTGTGAAAATACTATGCTTTATAGTGTCTAGGAGGCGTGGACATGAATTTTCCCAAAACACGTCCATTTCCCTGGCAGATCACTGGTTTTGATCGCTCACTGTGACCACAGTTTCTATCCGATTTTCAAAATTTTGGTCTCATTATATAGCTATCGTTCTGTTCTTTGCGTCAAATATAAATTTGTAGTGCTTTGCATAAGAAAATTATGCTTTATAAGGGTTGAAATAGGAATACATTAAAAAAAAACAAACTTGTCTGCATAAAAAGCCATGCGTGATTTAAAAAATTTTTTTCATTGTTTGTAAGTGATACATGAGTGTAAACAAACATTTCAAAATTAAAGTTGTTTTTCAAAGTGGTCTAATAAGCAAGATAGTATTTTTTTGGGGGGCAGGTTTTGGGAACTTTTTCCCTTTATGGCATTGCTGTGGTCACATTTTCCAACCGATTTTCATTGTTTTGCTATCAATAGATAGGTTAGCGTCTGAATTTTCCAAAAAGTATACATTTGTGGTGTTTTGAAGAAGTTTAAGGGCAGTTTTAGTGGCTGAAAGGCAAAAAATTTGCAAATTTTTACGTGTCACTACCCCAAAACTTTAAATTGATTTTTCTCCCCTTAAACGTGCGAATTTCGGTTTTATAATTTTAAATTTAAAGGCTTAACCCAAACTAGTATTTTCATGGTCGGAAAATATTTTAGGCAAATTATCTAGCATGTAGGAGGCATGTAAATAGCTGTTGCTAAACCACGTGCGTTTTTTGTGCAGATTTTCAGCTTTGATCGCTTACTGTGGCCACAATTTTAATTTGATTGTCAAAATTTCGGTCTTATCTTGTAGCTGTGTGTGTGTAGTTTCCGTCAAGTATAAATTTGTAGTACTTTCTGTGAAAATACTATGCTTTATAGTGTCTCGGAGGCGTGGACATGAATTTTCCCAAAACACGTCCATTTCCCTGGCAGATCACTGGTTTTGATCGCTCACTGTGACCACAGTTTCTATCCGATTTTCAAAATTTTGGTCTCATTATATAGCTATCGTTCTGTGCTTTGCGTCAAATATAAATTTGTAGTGCTTTGCATAAGAAAACTATGCTTTATAAGGGTTGAAATAGGAATACATTAAAAAAAACAAACTTGTCTGCATAAAAAGCCATGTGTGATTTAAAAAATTTTTTTCATTGTTTGTAAGTGATACATGAGTGTAAACAAACATTTCAAAATTAAAGTTGTTTTTCTAAGTGGTCTAATAAGCAAGATAGTATATTTTTGGGGGGCAGGTTTTGGGAACTTTTTCCCTTTATGGCATTGCTGTGGTCACATTTTCCAACCGATTTTCATTGTTTTGCTATCAATAGATAGGTTAGCGTCTGAATTTTCCAAAAAGTATACATTTGTGGTGTTTTGAAGAAGTTTAAGGGCAGTTTTAGTGGCTGAAAGGCAAAAAATTTGCAAATTTTTACGTGTCACTACCCCAAAACTTTAAATTGATTTTTCTCCCCTTAAACGTGCGAATTTCGGTTTTATAATTTTTAATTTAAAGGCTTAACCCAAGTTAGTATTTTCATGGTCGGAAAATATTTTAGGCAAATTATCTAGCATGTAGGAGGCATGTAAATAGCTGTTGCTAAACCACGTGCGTTTTTTGGGCAGATTTTCAGCTTTGATCGCTTACTGTGGCCACAATTTTAATTTGATTGTCAAAATTTCGGTCTTATCTTGTAGCTGTGTGTGTGTAGTTTCCGTCAAGTATAAATTTGTAGTACTTTCTGTGAAAATACTATGCTTTATAGTGTCTAGGAGGCGTGGACATGAATTTTCCCAAAACACGTCCATTTCCCTGGCAGATCACTGGTTTTGATCGCTCACTGTGACCACAGTTTCTATCCGATTTTCAAAATTTTGGTCTCATTATATAGCTATCGTTCTGTTCTTTGCGTCAAATATAAATTTGTAGTGCTTTGCATAAGAAAACTATGCTTTATAAGGGTTGAAATAGGAATACATTAAAAAAAACAAACTTGTCTGCATAAAAAGCCATGTGTGATTTAAAAAATTTTTTTCATTGTTTGTAAGTGATACATGAGTGTAAACAAACATTTTAAAATTAAAGTTGTTTTTCTAAGTGGTCTAATAAGCAAGATAGTATATTTTTGGGGGGCAGGTTTTGGGAACTTTTTCCCTTTATGGCATTGCTGTGGTCACATTTTCCAACTGATTTTCATTGTTTTGCTATCAATAGATAGGTTAGCGTCTGAATTTTCCAAAAAGTATACATTTGTGGTGTTTTGAAGAAGTTTAAGGGCAGTTTTAGTGGCTGAAAGGCAAAAAATTTGCAAATTTTTACGTGTCACTACCCCAAAACTTTAAATTGATTTTTCTCCCCTTAAACGTGCGAATTTCGGTTTAATAATTTTTAATTTAAAGGCTTAACCCAAACTAGTATTTTCATGGTCGGAAAATATTTTAGGCAAATTATCTAGCATGTAGGAGGCATGTAAATAGCTGTTGCTAAACCACGTGCGTTTTTTGTGCAGATTTTCAGCTTTGATCGCTTACTGTGGCCACAATTTTAATTTGATTGTCAAAATTTCGGTCTTATCTTGTAGCTGTGTGTGTGTAGTTTCCGTCAAGTATAAATTTGTAGTACTTTCTGTGAAAATACTATGCTTTATAGTGTCTAGGAGGCGTGGACATGAATTTTCCCAAAACACGTCCATTTCCCTGGCAGATCACTGGTTTTGATCGCTCACTGTGACCACAGTTTCTATCCGATTTTCAAAATTTTGGTCTCATTATATAGCTATCGTTCTGTTCTTTGCGTCAAATATAAATTTGTAGTGCTTTGCATAAGAAAACTATGCTTTATAAGGGTTGAAATAGGAATACATTAAAAAAAACAAACTTGTCTGCATAAAAAGCCATGTGTGATTTAAAAAATTTTTTTCATTGTTTGTAAGTGATACATGAGTGTAAACAAACATTTCAAAATTAAAGTTGTTTTTCTAAGTGGTCTAATAAGCAAGATAGTATATTTTTGGGGGGCAGGTTTTGGGAACTTTTTCCCTTTATGGCATTGCTGTGGTCACATTTTCCAACCGATTTTCATTGTTTTGCTATCAATAGATAGGTTAGCGTCTGAATTTTCCAAAAAGTATACATTTGTGGTGTTTTGAAGAAGTTTAAGGGCAGTTTTAGTGGCTGAAAGGCAAAAAATTTGCAAATTTTTACGTGTCACTACCCCAAAACTTTAAATTGATTTTTCTCCCCTTAAACGTGCGAATTTCGGTTTTATAATTTTAAATTTAAAGGCTTAACCCAAACTAGTATTTTCATGGTCGGAAAATATTTTAGGCAAATTATCTAGCATGTAGGAGGCATGTAAATAGCTGTTGCTAAACCACGTGCGTTTTTTGTGCAGATTTTCAGCTTTGATCGCTTACTGTGGCCACAATTTTAATTTGATTGTCAAAATTTCGGTCTTATCTTGTAGCTGTGTGTGTGTAGTTTCCGTCAAGTATAAATTTGTAGTACTTTCTGTGAAAATACTATGCTTTATAGTGTCTCGGAGGCGTGGACATGAATTTTCCCAAAACACGTCCATTTCCCTGGCAGATCACTGGTTTTGATCGCTCACTGTGACCACAGTTTCTATCCGATTTTCAAAATTTTGGTCTCATTATATAGCTATCGTTCTGTGCTTTGCGTCAAATATAAATTTGTAGTGCTTTGCATAAGAAAACTATGCTTTATAAGGGTTGAAATAGGAATACATTAAAAAAAACAAACTTGTCTGCATAAAAAGCCATGTGTGATTTAAAAAATTTTTTTCATTGTTTGTAAGTGATACATGAGTGTAAACAAACATTTCAAAATTAAAGTTGTTTTTCTAAGTGGTCTAATAAGCAAGATAGTATATTTTTGGGGGGCAGGTTTTGGGAACTTTTTCCCTTTATGGCATTGCTGTGGTCACATTTTCCAACCGATTTTCATTGTTTTGCTATCAATAGATAGGTTAGCGTCTGAATTTTCCAAAAAGTATACATTTGTGGTGTTTTGAAGAAGTTTAAGGGCAGTTTTAGTGGCTGAAAGGCAAAAAATTTGCAAATTTTTACGTGTCACTACCCCAAAACTTTAAATTGATTTTTCTCCCCTTAAACGTGCGAATTTCGGTTTTATAATTTTTAATTTAAAGGCTTAACCCAAGTTAGTATTTTCATGGTCGGAAAATATTTTAGGCAAATTATCTAGCATGTAGGAGGCATGTAAATAGCTGTTGCTAAACCACGTGCGTTTTTTGGGCAGATTTTCAGCTTTGATCGCTTACTGTGGCCACAATTTTAATTTGATTGTCAAAATTTCGGTCTTATCTTGTAGCTGTGTGTGTGTAGTTTCCGTCAAGTATAAATTTGTAGTACTTTCTGTGAAAATACTATGCTTTATAGTGTCTAGGAGGCGTGGACATGAATTTTCCCAAAACACGTCCATTTCCCTGGCAGATCACTGGTTTTGATCGCTCACTGTGACCACAGTTTCTATCCGATTTTCAAAATTTTGGTCTCATTATATAGCTATCGTTCTGTTCTTTGCGTCAAATATAAATTTGTAGTGCTTTGCATAAGAAAACTATGCTTTATAAGGGTTGAAATAGGAATACATTAAAAAAAACAAACTTGTCTGCATAAAAAGCCATGTGTGATTTAAAAAATTTTTTTCATTGTTTGTAAGTGATACATGAGTGTAAACAAACATTTCAAAATTAAAGTTGTTTTTCTAAGTGGTCTAATAAGCAAGATAGTATATTTTTGGGGGGCAGGTTTTGGGAACTTTTTCCCTTTATGGCATTGCTGTGGTCACATTTTCCAACTGATTTTCATTGTTTTGCTATCAATAGATAGGTTAGCGTCTGAATTTTCCAAAAAGTATACATTTGTGGTGTTTTGAAGAAGTTTAAGGGCAGTTTTAGTGGCTGAAAGGCAAAAAATTTGCAAATTTTTACGTGTCACTACCCCAAAACTTTAAATTGATTTTTCTCCCCTTAAACGTGCGAATTTCGGTTTAATAATTTTTAATTTAAAGGCTTAACCCAAACTAGTATTTTCATGGTCGGAAAATATTTTAGGCAAATTATCTAGCATGTAGGAGGCATGTAAGTAGCTGTTGCTAAACCACGTGCGTTTTTTGTGCAGATTTTCAGCTTTGATCGCTTACTGTGGCCACAATTTTAATTTGATTGTCAAAATTTCGGTCTTATCTTGTAGCTGTGTGTGTGTAGTTTCCGTCAAGTATAAATTTGTAGTACTTTCTGTGAAAATACTATGCTTTATAGTGTCTAGGAGGCGTGGACATGAATTTTCCCAAAACACGTCCATTTCCCTGGCAGATCACTGGTTTTGATCGCTCACTGTGACCACAGTTTCTATCCGATTTTCAAAATTTTGGTCTCATTATATAGCTATCGTTCTGTTCTTTGCGTCAAATATAAATTTGTAGTGCTTTGCATAAGAAAACTATGCTTTATAAGGGTTGAAATAGGAATACATTAAAAAAAACAAACTTGTCTGCATAAAAAGCCATGTGTGATTTAAAAAATTTTTTTCATTGTTTGTAAGTGATACATGAGTGTAAACAAACATTTCAAAATTAAAGTTGTTTTTCTAAGTGGTCTAATAAGCAAGATAGTATTTTTTTGGGGGGCAGGTTTTGGGAACTTTATCCCTTTATGGCATTGCTGTGGTCACATTTTCCAACGGATTTTCATTGTTTTGCTATCAATAGATAGGTTAGCGTCTGAATTTTCCAAAAAGTATACATTTGTGGTGTTTTGAAGAAGTTTAAGGGCAGTTTTAGTGGCTGAAAGGCAAAAAATTTGCAAATTTTTACGTGTCACTACCCCAAAACTTTAAATTGATTTTTCTCCCCTTAAACGTGCGAATTTCGGTTTTATAATTTTTAATTTAAAGGCTTAACCCAAACTAGTATTTTCATGGTCGGAAAATATTTTAGGCAAATTATCTAGCATGTAGGAGGCATGTAAATAGCTGTTGCTAAACCACGTGCGTTTTTTGTGCAGATTTTCAGCTTTGATCGCTTACTGTGGCCACAATTTTAATTTGATTGTCAAAATTTCGGTCTTATCTTGTAGCTGTGTGTGTGTAGTTTCCGTCAAGTATAAATTTGTAGTACTTTCTGTGAAAATACTATGCTTTATAGTGTCTAGGAGGCGTGGACATGAATTTTCCCAAAACACGTCCATTTCCCTGGCAGATCACTGGTTTTGATCGCTCACTGTGACCACAGTTTCTATCCGATTTTCAAAATTTTGGTCTCATTATATAGCTATTGTTCTGTGCTTTGCGTCAAATATAAATTTGTAGTGCTTTGCATAAGAAAACTATGCTTTATAAGGGTTGAAATAGGAATACATTAAAAAAAACAAACTTGTCTGCATAAAAAGCCATGTGTGATTTAAAAAATTTTTTTCATTGTTTGTAAGTGATACATGAGTGTAAACAAACATTTCAAAATTAAAGTTGTTTTTCTAAGTGGTCTAATAAGCAAGATAGTATTTTTTTGGGGGGCAGGTTTTGGGAACTTTTTCCCTTTATGGCATTGCTGTGGTCACATTTTCCAACCGATTTTCATTGTTTTGCTATCAATAGATAGGTTAGCGTCTGAATTTTCCAAAAAGTATACATTTGTGGTGTTTTGAAGAAGTTTAAGGGCAGTTTTAGTGGCTGAAAGGCAAAAAATTTGCAAATTTTTACGTGTCACTACCCCAAAACTTTAAATTGATTTTTCTCCCCTTAAACGTGCGAATTTCGGTTTTATAATTTTTAATTTAAAGGCTTAACCCAAGTTAGTATTTTCATGGTCCGAAAATATTTTAGGCAAATTATCTAGCATGTAGGAGGCATGTAAATAGCTGTTGCTAAACCACGTGCGTTTTTTGTGCAGATTTTCAGCTTTGATCGCTTACTGTGGCCACAATTTTAATTTGATTGTCAAAATTTCGGTCTTATCTTGTAGCTGTGTGTGTGTAGTTTCCGTCAAGTATAAATTTGTAGTACTTTCTGTGAAAATACTATGCTTTATAGTGTCTAGGAGGCGTGGACATGAATTTTCCCAAAACACGTCCATTTCCCTGGCAGATCACTGGTTTTGATCGCTCACTGTGACCACAGTTTCTATCCGATTTTCAAAATTTTGGTCTCATTATATAGCTATCGTTCTGTTCTTTGCGTCAAATATAAATTTGTAGTGCTTTGCATAAGAAAACTATGCTTTATAAGGGTTGAAATAGGAATACATTAAAAAAAACAAACTTGTCTGCATAAAAAGCCATGTGTGATTTAAAAAATTTTTTTCATTGTTTGTAAGTGATACATGAGTGTAAACAAACATTTCAAAATTAAAGTTGTTTTTCTAAGTGGTCTAATAAGCAAGATAGTATTTTTCTGGGGGGCAGGTTTTGGGAACTTTTTCCCTTTATGGCATTGCTGTGGTCACATTTTCCAACCGATTTTCATTGTTTTGCTATCAATAGATAGGTTAGGAGTGTAAACAAACATTTCAAAATTAAAGTTGTTTTTCTAAGTGGTCTAATAAGCAAGATAGTATTTTTTTGGGGGGCAGGTTTTGGGAACTTTATCCCTTTATGGCATTGCTGTGGTCACATTTTCCAACCGATTTTCATTGTTTTGCTATCAATAGATAGGTTAGCGTCTGAATTTTCCAAAAAGTATACATTTGTGGTGTTTTGAAGAAGTTTAAGGGCAGTTTTAGTGGCTGAAAGGCAAAAAATTTGCAAATTTTTACGTGTCACTACCCCAAAACTTTAAATTGATTTTTCTCCCCTTAAACGTGCGAATTTCGGTTTTATAATTTTTAATTTAAAGGCTTAACCCAAACTAGTATTTTCATGGTCGGAAAATATTTTAGGCAAATTATCTAGCATGTAGGAGGCATGTAAATAGCTGTTGCTAAACCACGTGCGTTTTTTGTGCAGATTTTCAGCTTTGATCGCTTACTGTGGCCACAATTTTAATTTGATTGTCAAAATTTCGGTCTTATCTTGTAGCTGTGTGTGTGTAGTTTCCGTCAAGTATAAATTTGTAGTACTTTCTGTGAAAATACTATGCTTTATATTGTCTAGGAGGCGTGGACATGAATTTTCCCAAAACACGTCCATTTCCCTGGCAGATCACTGGTTTTGATCGCTCACTGTGACCACAGTTTCTATCCGATTTTCAAAATTTTGGTCTCATTATATAGCTATCGTTCTGTTCTTTGCGTCAAATATAAATTTGTAGTGCTTTGCGTAAGAAAACTATGCTTTATAAGGGTTGAAATAGGAATACATTAAAAAAAACAAACTTGTCTGCATAAAAAGCCATGTGTGATTTAAAAAATTTTTTTCATTGTTTGTAAGTGATACATGAGTGTAAACAAACATTTCAAAATTAAAGTTGTTTTTCTAAATGGTCTAATAAGCAAGATAGTATATTTTTGGGGGGCAGGTTTTTGGAACTTTTTCCCTTTATGGCATTGCTGTGGTCACATTTTCCAACCGATTTTCATTGTTTTGCTATCAATAGATAGGTTAGCATCTGAATTTTCCAAAAAGTATACATTTGTGGTGTTTTGAAGAAGTTTAAGGGCAGTTTTAGTGGCTGAAAGGCAAAAAATTTGCAAATTTTTACGTGTCACTACCCCAAAACTTTAAATTGATTTTTCTCCCCTTAAACGTGCGAATTTCGGTTTTATAATTTTTAATTTAAAGGCTTAACCCAAACTAGTATTTTCATGGTCGGAAAATATTTTAGGCAAATTATCTAGCATGTAGGAGGCATGTAAATAGCTGTTGCTAAACCACGTGCGTTTTTTGTGCAGATTTTCAGCTTTGATCGCTTACTGTGGCCACAATTTTAATTTGATTGTCAAAATTTCGGTCTTATCTTGTAGCTGTGTGTGTGTAGTTTCCGTCAAGTATAAATTTGTAGTACTTTCTGTGAAAATACTATGCTTTATAGTGTCTAGGAGGCGTGGACATGAATTTTCCCAAAACACGTCCATTTCCCTGGCAGATTACTGGTTTTGATCGCTCACTGTGACCACAGTTTCTATCCGATTTTCAAAATTTTGGTCTCATTATATAGCTATCGTTCTGTTCTTTGCGTCAAATATAAATTTGTAGTGCTTTGCATAAGAAAACTATGCCTTATTAGGGTTTGAAATAGGAATACATTAAAAAAAACAAACTTGTCTGCATAAAAAGCCATGTGTGATTTAAAAAATTTTTTTCATTGTTTGTAAGTGATACATGAGTGTAAACAAACATTTCAAAATTAAAGTTGTTTTTCTAAGTGGTCTAATAAGCAAGATAGTATATTTTTGGGGGGCAGGTTTTGGGAACTTTTTCCCTTTATGGCATTGCTGTGGTCACATTTTCCAACCGATTTTCATTGTTTTACTATCAATAGATAGGTTAGCGTCTGAATTTTCCAAAAAGTATACATTTGTGGTGTTTTGAAGAAGTTTAAGGGCAGTTTTAGTGGCTGAAAGGCAAAAAATTTGCAAATTTTTACGTGTCACCACCCCAAAACTTTAAATTGATTTTTCTCCCCTTAAACGTGCGAATTTCGGTTTTATAATTTTTAATTTAAAGGCTTAACCCGAACTAGTATTTTCATGGTCGGAAAATATTTTAGGCAAATTATCTAGCATGTAGGAGGCATGTAAATGGCTGTTGCTAAACCACGTGCGTTTTTTGTGCAGATTTTCAGCTTTGATCGCTTACTGTGGCCACAATTTTAATTTGATTATCAAAATTTCGGTCTTATCTTGTAGCTGTGTGTGTGTAGTTTCCGTCAAGTATAAATTTGTAGTACTTTCTGTGAAAATACTATGCTTTATAGTGTCTAGGAGGCGTGGACATGAATTTTCCCAAAACACGTCCATTTCCCTGGCAGATCACTGGTTTTGATCGCTCACTGTGACCACAGTTTCTATCCGATTTTCAAAATTTTGGTCTCATTATATAGCTATCGTTTTGTTCTTTGCGTCAAATATAAATTTGTAGTGCTTTGCATAAGAAAACTATGCTTTATAAGGGTTGAAATAGGAATACATTAAAAAAAACAAACTTGTCTGCATAAAAAGCCATGTGTGATTTCAAAAAATTTTTTTCATTGTTTGTAAGTGATACATGAGTGTAAACAAACATTTCAAAATTAAAGTTGTTTTTCTAAGTGGTCTAATAAGCAAGATAGTATATTTTTGGGGGGCAGGTTTTGGGAACTTTTCCCTTTATGGCATTGCTGTGGTCACATTTTCCAACCGATTTTCATTGTTTTGCTATCAATAGATAGGTTAGCGTCTGAATTTTCCAAAAAGTATACATTTGTGGTGTTTTGAAGAAGTTTAAGGGCAGTTTTAGTGGCCGAAAGCAAAAAATTTGCAAATTTTTACGTGTCACTACCCCAAAACTTTAAATTGATTTTTCTCCCCTTAAACGTGCGAATTTCGGTTTTATAATTTTTAATTTAAAGGCTTAACCCAAACTAGTATTTTCATGGTCGGAAAATATTTTAGGCAAATTATCTAGCATGTAGGAGGCATGTAAATAGCTGTTGCTAAACCACGTGCGTTTTTTGTGCAGATTTTCAGCTTTGATCGCTTACTGTGGCCACAATTTTAATTTGATTGTCAAAATTTCGGTCTTATCTTGTAGCTATGTGTGTGTAGTTTCCGTCAAGTATAAATTTGTAGTACTTTCTGTGAAAATTCTATGCTTTATAGTGTCTAGGAGGCGTGGACATGAATTTTCCCAAAACACGTCCATTTCCCTGGCAGATCACTGGTTTTGATCGCTCACTGTGACCACAGTTTCTATCCGATTTTCAAAATTTTGGTCTCATTATATAGCTATCGTTCTGTTCTTTGCGTCAAATATAAATTTGTAGTGCTTTGCATAAGAAAACTATGCTTTATAAGGGTTGAAATAGGAATACATTAAAAAAAACAAACTTGTCTGCATAAAAAGCCATGTGTGATTTAAAAAATTTTTTTCATTGTTTGTAAGTGATACATGAGTGTAAACAAACATTTCAAAATTAAAGTTGTTTTTCTAAGTGGTCTAATAAGCAAGATAGTATATTTTTGGGGGGCAGGTTTTGGGAACTTTTTCCCTTTATGGCATTGCTGTGGTCACATTTTCCAACCGATTTTCATTGTTTTGCTATCAATAGATAGGTTAACGTCTGAATTTTCCAAAAAGTATACATTTGTGGTGTTTTGAAGAAGTTTAAGGGCAGTTTTAGTGGCTGAAAGGCAAAAAATTTGCAAATTTTTACGTGTCACTACCCCAAAACTTTAAATTGATTTTTCTCCCCTTAAACGTGCGAATTTCGGTTTTATAATTTTTAATTTAAAGGCTTAACCCGAACTAGTATTTTCATGGTCGGAAAATATTTTAGGCAAATTATCTAGCATGTAGGAGGCATGTAAATAGCTGTTGCTAAACCACGTGCGTTTTTTGTGCAGATTTTCAGCTTTGATCGCTTACTGTGGCCACAATTTTAATTTGATTGTCAAAATTTTGGTCTTATCTTGTAGCTGTGTGTGTGTAGTTTCCGTCAAGTATAAATTTGTAATACTTTCTGTTAAAATACTATGCTTTATAGTGTCTAGGAGGCGTGGACATGAATTTTCCCAAAACACGTCCATTTCCCTGGCAGATCACTGGTTTTGATCGCTCACTGTGACCACAGTTTCTATCCGATTTTCAAAATTTTGGTCTCATTATATAGCTATCGTTCTGTTCTTTGCGTCAAATATAAATTTGTAGTGCTTTGCATAAGAAAACTATGCTTTATAAGGGTTGAAATAGGAATACATTAAAAAAAAAAAACTTGTCTGCATAAAAAGCCATGTGTGATTTAAAAATTTTTTTTCATTGTTTGTAAGTGATACATGAGTGTAAACAAACATTTCAAAATTAAAGTTGTTTTTCTAAGTGGTCTAATAAGCAAGATAGTATTTTTTTGGGGGGCAGGTTTTGGGAACTTTTTCCCTTTATGGCATTGCTGTGGTCACATTTTCCAACCGATTTTCATTGTTTTGCTATCAATAGATAGGTTAGCGTCTGAATTTTCCAAAAAGTATACATTTGTGGTGTTTTAAAGAAGTTTAAGGGCAGTTTTAGTGGCTGAAAGGCAAAAAATTTGCAAATTTTTACGTGTCACTACCCCAAAACTTTAAATTGATTTTTCTCCCCTTAAACGTGCGAATTTCGGTTTTATAATTTTTAATTTAAAGGCTTAACCCAAACTAGTATTTTCATGGTCGGAAAATATTTTAGGCAAATTATCTAGCATGTAGGAGGCATGTAAATAGCTGTTGCTAAACCACGTGCGTTTTTTGTGCAGATTTTCAGCTTTGATCGCTTACTGTGGCCACAATTTTAATTTGATTGTCAAAATTTCGGTCTTATCTTGTAGCTGTGTGTGTGTAGTTTCCGTCAAGTATAAATTTGTAGTACTTTCTGTGAAAATACTATGCTTTATAGTGTCTAGGAGGCGTGGACATGAATTTTCCCAAAACACGTCCATTTCCCTGGCAGATCACTGGTTTTGATCGCTCACTGTGACCACAGTTTCTATCCGATTTTCAAAATTTTGGTCTCATTATATAGCTATCGTTCTGTTCTTAGCGTCAAATATAAATTTGTAGTGCTTTGCATAAGAAAACTATGCTTTATTAGGGTTGAAATAGGAATACATTAAAAAAAACAAACTTGTCTGCATAAAAAGCCATGTGTGATTTAAAAAATTTTTTTCATTGTTTGTAAGTGATACATGAGTGTAAACAAACATTTCAAAATTAAAGTTGTTTTTCTAAGTGGTCTAATAAGCAAGATAGTATATTTTTGGGGGGCAGGTTTTGGGAACTTTTTCCCTTTATGGCATTGCTGTGGTCACATTTTCCAACCGATTTTCATTGTTTTGCTATCAATAGATAGGTTAGCGTCTGAATTTTCCAAAAAGTATACATTTGTGGTGTTTTGAAGAAGTTTAAGGGCAGTTTTAGTGGCTGAAAGGCAAAAAATTTGCAAATTTTTACGTGTCACTACCCCAAAACTTTAAATTGATTTTTCTCCCCTTAAACGTGCGAATTTCGGTTTTATAATTTTTAATTTAAAGGCTTAACCCAAACTAGTATTTTCATGGTCGGAAAATATTTTAGGCAAATTATCTAGCATGTAGGAGGCATGTAAATAGCTGTTGCTAAACCACGTGCGTTTTTTGTGCAGATTTTCAGCTTTGATCGCTTACTGTGGCCACAATTTTAATTTGATTGTCAAAATTTCGGTCTTATCTTGTAGCTGTGTGTGTGTAGTTTCCGTCAAGTATAAATTTGTAGTACTTTCTGTGAAAATACTATGCTTTATAGTGTCTAGGAGGCGTGGACATGAATTTTCCCAAAACACGTCCATTTCCCTGGCAGATCACTGGTTTTGATCGCTCACTGTGACCACAGTTTCTATCCGATTTTCAAAATTTTGGTCTCATTATATAGCTATCGTTCTGTTCTTTGCGTCAAATATAAATTTGTAGTGCTTTGCATAAGAAAACTATGCTTTATAAGGGTTGAAATAGGAATACATTAAAAAAAACAAACTTGTCTGCATAAAAAGCCATGTGTGATTTAAAAAATTTTTTTCATTGTTTGTAAGTGATACATGAGTGTAAACAAACATTTCAAAATTAAAGTTGTTTTTCTAAGTGGTCTAATAAGCAAGATAGTATATTTTTGGGGGGCAGGTTTTGGGAACTTTTTCCCTTTATGGCATTGCTGTGGTCACATTTTCCAACCGATTTTCATTGTTTTGCTATCAATAGATAGGTTAGCGTCTGAATTTTCCATAAAGTATACATTTGTGGTGTTTTGAAGAAGTTTAAGGGCAGTTTTAGTGGCTGAAAGGCAAAAAATTTGCAAATTTTTACGTGTCACTACCCCAAAACTTTAAATTGATTTTTCTCCCCTTAAACGTGCGAATTTCGGTTTTATAATTTTTAATTTGAAGGCTTAATCCAAACTAGTATTTTCATGGTCGGAAAATATTTTAGGCAAATTATCTAGCATGTAGGAGGCATGTAAATAGCTGTTGCTAAACCACGTGCGTTTTTTGTGCAGATTTTCAGCTTTGATCGCTTACTGTGGCCACAATTTTAATTTGATTGTCAAAATTTCGGTCTTATCTTGTAGCTGTGTGTGTGTAGTTTCCGTCAAGTATAAATTTGTAGTACTTTCTGTGAAAATACTATGCTTTATAGTGTCTAGGAGGCGTGGACATGAATTTTCCCAAAACACGTCCATTTCCCTGGCAGATCACTGGTTTTGATCGCTCACTGTGACCACAGTTTCTATCCGATTTTCAAAATTTTGGTCTCATTATATAGCTATCGTTCTGTTCTTTGCGTCAAATATAAATTTGTAGTGCTTTGCATAAGAAAACTATGCTTTATAAGGGTTGAAATAGGAATACATTAAAAAAAACAAACTTGTCTGCATAAAAAGCCATGTGTGATTTAAAAAATTTTTTTCATTGTTTGTAAGTGATACATGAGTGTAAACAAACATTTCAAAATTAAAGTTGTTTTTCTAAGTGGTCTAATAAGCAAGATAGTATATTTTTGGGGGGCAGGTTTTGGGAACTTTTTCCCTTTATGGCATTGCTGTGGTCACATTTTCCAACCGATTTTCATTGTTTTGCTATCAATAGATAGGTTAGCGTCTGAATTTTCCAAAAAGTATACATTTGCGGTGTTTTGAAGAAGTTTAAGGGCAGTTTTAGTGGCTGAAAGGCAAAAAATTTGCAAATTTTTACGTGTCACTACCCCAAAACTTTAAATTGATTTTTCTCCCCTTAAACGTGCGAATTTCGGTTTTATAATTGAAGGCTTAACCCAAGTTAGTATTTTCATGGTCGGAAAATATTTTAGGCAAATTATCTAGCATGTAGGAGGCATGTAAATAGCTGTTGCTAAACCACGTGCGTTTTTTGTGCAGATTTTCAGCTTTGATCGCTTACTGTGGCCACAATTTTAATTTGATTGTCAAAATTTTGGTCTTATCTTGTAGCTGTGTGTGTGTAGTTTCCGTCAAGTATAAATTTGTAGTACTTTCTGTGAAAATACTATGCTTTATAGTGTCTAGGAGGCGTGGACATGAATTTTCCCAAAACACGTCCATTTCCCTGGCAGATCACTGGTTTTGATCGCTCACTGTGACCACAGTTTCTATCCGATTTTCAAAATTTTGGTCTCATTATATAGCTATCGTTCTGTTCTTTGCGTCAAATATAAATTTGTAGTGCTTTGCATAAGAAAACTATGCTTTATAAGGGTTGAAATAGGAATACATTAAAAAAAACAAACTTGAACTTTTTCCCTTTATGGCATTGCTGTGGTCACATTTTCCAACCGATTTTCATTGTTTTGCTATCAATAGATAGGTTAGCGTCTGAATTTTCCAAAAAGTATACATTTGTGGTGTTTTGAAGAAGTTTAAGGGCAGTTTTAGTGGCCGAAAGGCAAAAAATTTGCAAATTTTTACGTGTCACCACCCCAAAACTTTAAATTGATTTTTCTCCCCTTAAACGTGCGAATTTCGGTTTTATAATTTTTAATTTAAAGGCTTAACCCAAACTAGTATTTTCATGGTCGGAAAATATTTTAGGCAAATTATCTAGCATGTAGGAGGCATGTAAATAGCTGTTGCTAAACCACGTGCGTTTTTTGTGCAGATTTTCAGCTTTGATCGCTTACTGTGGCCACAATTTTAATTTGATTGTCAAAATTTCGGTCTTATCTTGTAGCTGTGTGTGTGTAGTTTCCGTCAAGTATAAATTTGTAGTACTTTCTGTGAAAATTCTATGCTTTATAGTGTCTAGGAGGCGTGGACATGAATTTTCCCAAAACACGTCCATTTCCCTGGCAGATCACTGGTTTTGATCGCTCACTGTGACCACAGTTTCTATCCGATTTTCAAAATTTTGGTCTCATTATATAGCTATCGTTCTGTTCTTTGCGTCAAATATAAATTTGTAGTGCTTTGCATAAGAAAACTATGCTTTATAAGGGTTGAAATAGGAATACATTAAAAAAAACAAACTTGTCTGCATAAAAAGCCATGTGTGATTTAAAAAATTTTTTTCATTGTTTGTAAGTGATACATGAGTGTAAACAAACATTTCAAAATTAAAGTTGTTTTTCTAAGTGGTCTAATAAGCAAGATAGTATATTTTTGGGGGGCAGGTTTTGGGAACTTTTTCCCTTTATGGCATTGCTGTGGTCACATTTTCCAACCGATTTTCATTGTTTTGCTACCAATAGATAGGTTAGCGTCTGAATTTTCCAAAAAGTATACATTTGTGGTGTTTTGAAGAAGTTTAAGGGCAGTTTTAGTGGCTGAAAGGTAAAAAATTTGCAAATTTTTACGTGTCACTACCCCAAAACTTTAAATTGATTTTTCTCCCCTTAAACGTGCGAATTTCGGTTTTATAATTTTTAATTTAAAGGCTTAACCCAAACTAGTATTTTCATGGTCGGAAAATATTTTAGGCAAATTATCTAGCATGTAGGAGGCATGTAAATAGCTGTTGCTAAACCACGTGCGTTTTTTGTGCAGATTTTCAGCTTTGATCGCTTACTGTGGCCACAATTTTAATTTGATTGTCAAAATTTCGGTCTTATCTTGTAGCTGTGTGTGTGTAGTTTCCGTCAAGTATAAATTTGTAGTACTTTCTGTGAAAATACTATGCTTTATAGTGTCTAGGAGGCGTGGACATGAATTTTCCCAAAACACGTCCATTTCCCTGGCAGATCACTGGTTTTGATCGCTCACTGTGACCACAGTTTCTATCCGATTTTCAAAATTTTGGTCTCATTATATAGCTATCGTTCTGTTCTTTGCGTCAAATATAAATTTGTAGTGCTTTGCATAAGAAAACTATGCTTTATAAGGGTTGAAATGGGAATACATTAAAAAAAACAAACTTGTCTGCATAAAAAGCCATGTGTGATTTAAAAAATTTTTTTCATTGTTTGTAAGTGATACATGAGTGTAAACAAACATTTCGAAATTAAAGTTGTTTTTCTAAGTGGTCTAATAAGCAAGATAGTATATTTTTGGGGGGCAGGTTTTGGGAACTTTTTCCCTTTATGGCATTGCTGTGGTCACATTTTCCAACCGATTTTCATTGTTTTGCTATCAATAGATAGGTTAGCGTCTGAATTTTCCAAAAAGTATACATTTGTGGTGTTTTGAAGAAGTTTAAGGGCAGTTTTAGTGGCCGAAAGCAAAAAATTTGCAAATTTTTACGTGTCACTACCCCAAAACTTTAAATTGATTTTTCTCCCCTTAAACGTGCGAATTTCGGTTTTATAATTTTTAATTTAAAGGCTTAACCCAAACTAGTATTTTCATGGTCGGAAAATATTTTAGGCAAATTATCTAGCATGTAGGAGGCATGTAAATAGCTGTTGCTAAACCACGTGCGTTTTTTGTGCAGATTTTCAGCTTTGATCGCTTACTGTGGCCACAATTTTAATTTGATTGTCAAAATTTCGGTCTTATCTTGTAGCTGTGTGTGTGTAGTTTCCGTCAAGTATAAATTTGTAGTACTTTCTGTGAAAATTCTATGCTTTATAGTGTCTAGGAGGCGTGGACATGAATTTTCCCAAAACACGTCCATTTCCCTGGCAGATCACTGGTTTTGATCGCTCACTGTGACCACAGTTTCTATCCGATTTTCAAAATTTTGGTCTCATTATATAGCTATCGTTCTGTTCTTTGCGTCAAATATAAATTTGTAGTGCTTTGCATAAGAAAACTATGCTTTATAAGGGTTGAAATAGGAATACATTAAAAAAAACAAACTTGTCTGCATAAAAAGCCATGTGTGATTTAAAAAATTTTTTTCATTGTTTGTAAGTGATACATGAGTGTAAACAAACATTTCAAAATTAAAGTTGTTTTTCTAAGTGGTCTAATAAGCAAGATAGTATTATTTTGGGGGGCAGGTTTTGGGAACTTTTTCCCTTTATGGCATTGCTGTGGTCACATTTTCCAACCGATTTTCATTGTTTTGCTATCAATAGATAGGTTGGCGTCTGAATTTTCCAAAAAATATACATTTGTGGTGTTTTGAAGAAGTTTAAGGGCAGTTTTAGTGGCCGAAAGCAAAAAATTTGCAAATTTTTACGTGTCACTACCCCAAAACTTTAAATTGATTTTTCTCCCCTTAAACGTGCGAATTTCGGTTTTATAATTTTTAATTTAAAGGCTTAACCCAAGCTAGTATTTTCATGGTCGGAAAATATTTTAAGGCAAATTATCTAGCATGTAGGAGGCATGTAAATAGCTGTTGCTAAACCACGTGCGTTTTTTGTGCAGATTTTCAGCTTTGATCGCTTACTGTGGCCACAATTTTAATTTGATTGTCAAAATTTCGGTCTTATCTTGTAGCTGTGTGTGTGTAGTTTCCGTCAAGTATAAATTTGTAGTACTTTCTGTGAAAATTCTATGCTTTATAGTGTCTAGGAGGCGTGGACATGAATTTTCCCAAAACACGTCCATTTCCCTGGCAGATCACTGGTTTTGATCGCTCACTGTGACCACAGTTTCTATCCGATTTTCAAAATTTTGGTCTCATTATATAGCTATCGTTCTGTTCTTTGCGTCAAATATAAATTTGTAGTGCTTTGCATAAGAAAACTATGCTTTATAAGGGTTGAAATAGGAATACATTAAAAAAAACAAACTTGTCTGCATAAAAAGCCATGTGTGATTTAAAAAATTTTTTTCATTGTTTGTAAGTGATACATGAGTGTAAACAAACATTTCAAAATTAAAGTTGTTTTTCTAAGTGGTCTAATAAGCAAGATAGTATTTTTTTGGGGGGCAGGTTTTGGGAACTTTTTCCCTTTATGGCATTGCTGTGGTCACATTTTCCAACCGATTTTCATTGTTTTGCTATCAATAGATAGGTTAGCGTCTGAATTTTCCAAAAAGTATACATTTGTGGTGTTTTGAAGAAGTTTAAGGGCAGTTTTAGTGGCTGAAAGGCAAAAAATTTGCAAATTTTTACGTGTCACTACCCCAAAACTTTAAATTGATTTTTCTCCCCTTAAACGTGCGAATTTCGGTTTTATAATTTTTAATTTAAAGGCTTAACCCGAACTAGTATTTTCATGGTCGGAAAATATTTTAGGCAAATTATCTAGCATGTAGGAGGCATGTAAATAGCTGTTGCTAAACCACGTGCGTTTTTTGTGCAGATTTTCAGCTTTGATCGCTTACTGTGGCCACAATTTTAATTTGATTGTCAAAATTTCGGTCTTATCTTGTAGCTGTGTGTGTGTAGTTTCCGTCAAGTATAAATTTGTAGTACTTTCTGTGAAAATACTATGCTTTATAGTGTCTAGGAGGCGTGGACATGAATTTTCCCAAAACACGTCCATTTCCCTGGCAGATCACTGGTTTTGATCGCTCACTGTGACCACAGTTTCTATCCGATTTTCAAAATTTTGGTCTCATTATATAGCTATCGTTCTGTTCTTAGCGTCAAATATAAATTTGTAGTGCTTTGCATAAGAAAACTATGCTTTATAAGGGTTGAAATAGGAATACATTAAAAAAAACAAACTTGTCTGCATAAAAAGCCATGTGTGATTTAAAAAATTTTTTTCATTGTTTGTAAGTGATACATGAGTGTAAACAAACATTTCAAAATCAAAGTTGTTTTTCTAAGTGGTCTAATAAGCAAGATAGTATATTTTTGGGGGGCAGGTTTTGGGAACTTTTTCCCTTTATGGCATTGCTGTGGTCACATTTTCCAACCGATTTTCATTGTTTTGCTACCAATAGATAGGTTAGCGTCTGAATTTTCCAAAAAGTATACATTTGTGGTGTTTTGAAGAAGTTTAAGGGCAGTTTTAGTGGCTGAAAGGTAAAAAATTTGCAAATTTTTACGTGTCACTACCCCAAAACTTTAAATTGATTTTTCTCCCCTTAAACGTGCGAATTTCGGTTTTATAATTTTTAATTTAAAGGCTTAACCCAAACTAGTATTTTCATGGTCGGAAAATATTTTAGGCAAATTATCTAGCATGTAGGAGGCATGTAAATAGCTGTTGCTAAACCACGTGCGTTTTTTGTGCAGATTTTCAGCTTTGATCGCTTACTGTGGCCACAATTTTAATTTGATTGTCAAAATTTCGGTCTTATCTTGTAGCTGTGTGTGTGTAGTTTCCGTCAAGTATAAATTTGTAGTACTTTCTGTGAAAATACTATGCTTTATAGTGTCTAGGAGGCGTGGACATGAATTTTCCCAAAACACGTCCATTTCCCTGGCAGATCACTGGTTTTGATCGCTCACTGTGACCACAGTTTCTATCCGATTTTCAAAATTTTGGTCTCATTATATAGCTATCGTTCTGTTCTTTGCGTCAAATATAAATTTGTAGTGCTTTGCATAAGAAAACTATGCTTTATAAGGGTTGAAATGGGAATACATTAAAAAAAACAAACTTGTCTGCATAAAAAGCCATGTGTGATTTAAAAAATTTTTTTCATTGTTTGTAAGTGATACATGAGTGTAAACAAACATTTCGAAATTAAAGTTGTTTTTCTAAGTGGTCTAATAAGCAAGATAGTATATTTTTGGGGGGCAGGTTTTGGGAACTTTTTCCCTTTATGGCATTGCTGTGGTCACATTTTCCAACCGATTTTCATTGTTTTGCTATCAATAGATAGGTTAGCGTCTGAATTTTCCAAAAAGTATACATTTGTGGTGTTTTGAAGAAGTTTAAGGGCAGTTTTAGTGGCCGAAAGCAAACAATTTGCAAATTTTTACGTGTCACTACCCCAAAACTTTAAATTGATTTTTCTCCCCTTAAACGTGCGAATTTCGGTTTTATAATTTTTAATTTAAAGGCTTAACCCAAACTAGTATTTTCATGGTCGGAAAATATTTTAGGCAAATTATCTAGCATGTAGGAGGCATGTAAATAGCTGTTGCTAAACCACGTGCGTTTTTTGTGCAGATTTTCAGCTTTGATCGCTTACTGTGGCCACAATTTTAATTTGATTGTCAAAATTTCGGTCTTATCTTGTAGCTGTGTGTGTGTAGTTTCCGTCAAGTATAAATTTGTAGTACTTTCTGTGAAAATTCTATGCTTTATAGTGTCTAGGAGGCGTGGACATGAATTTTCCCAAAACACGTCCATTTCCCTGGCAGATCACTGGTTTTGATCGCTCACTGTGACCACAGTTTCTATCCGATTTTCAAAATTTTGGTCTCATTATATAGCTATCGTTCTGTTCTTTGCGCCAAATATAAATTTGTAGTGCTTTGCATAAGAAAACTATGCTTTATAAGGGTTGAAATAGGAATACATTAAAAAAAACAAACTTGTCTGCATAAAAAGCCATGTGTGATTTAAAAAATTTTTTTCATTGTTTGTAAGTGATACATGAGTGTAAACAAACATTTCAAAATTAAAGTTGTTTTTCTAAGTGGTCTAATAAGCAAGATAGTATTATTTTGGGGGGCAGGTTTTGGGAACTTTTTCCCTTTATGGCATTGCTGTGGTCACATTTTCCAACCGATTTTCATTGTTTTGCTATCAATAGATAGGTTGGCGTCTGAATTTTCCAAAAAATATACATTTGTGGTGTTTTGAAGAAGTTTAAGGGCAGTTTTAGTGGCCGAAAGCAAAAAATTTGCAAATTTTTACGTGTCACTACCCCAAAACTTTAAATTGATTTTTCTCCCCTTAAACGTGCGAATTTCGGTTTTATAATTTTTAATTTAAAGGCTTAACCCAAGCTAGTATTTTCATGGTCGGAAAATATTTTAAGGCAAATTATCTAGCATGTAGGAGGCATGTAAATAGCTGTTGCTAAACCACGTGCGTTTTTTGTGCAGATTTTCAGCTTTGATCGCTTACTGTGGCCACAATTTTAATTTGATTGTCAAAATTTCGGTCTTATCTTGTAGCTGTGTGTGTGTAGTTTCCGTCAAGTATAAATTTGTAGTACTTTCTGTGAAAATTCTATGCTTTATAGTGTCTAGGAGGCGTGGACATGAATTTTCCCAAAACACGTCCATTTCCCTGGCAGATCACTGGTTTTGATCGCTCACTGCGACCACAGTTTCTATCCGATTTTCAAAATTTTGGTCTCATTATATAGCTATCGTTCTGTTCTTTGCGTCAAATATAAATTTGTAGTGCTTTGCATAAGAAAACTATGCTTTATAAGGGTTGAAATAGGAATACATTAAAAAAAACAAACTTGTCTGCATAAAAAGCCATGTGTGATTTAAAAAATTTTTTTCATTGTTTGTAAGTGATACATGAGTGTAAACAAACATTTCAAAATTAAAGTTGTTTTTCTAAGTGGTCTAATAAGCAAGATAGTATATTTTTGGGGGGCAGGTTTTGGGAACTTTTTCCCTTTATGGCATTGCTGTGGTCACATTTTCCAACCGATTTTCATTGTTTTGCTATCAATAGATAGGTTAGCGTCTGAATTTTCCAAAAAGTATACATTTGTGGTGTTTTGAAGAAGTTTAAGGGCAGTTTTAGTGGCTGAAAGGCAAAAAATTTGCAAATTTTTACGTGTCACTACCCCAAAACTTTAAATTGATTTTTCTCCCCTTAAACGTGCGAATTTCGGTTTTATAATTTTTAATTTAAAGGCTTAACCCGAACTAGTATTTTCATGGTCGGAAAATATTTTAGGCAAATTATCTAGCATGTAGGAGGCATGTAAATAGCTGTTGCTAAACCACGTGCGTTTTTTGTGCAGATTTTCAGCTTTGATCGCTTACTGTGGCCACAATTTTAATTTGATTGTCAAAATTTCGGTCTTATCTTGTAGCTGTGTGTGTGTAGTTTCCGTCAAGTATAAATTTGTAGTACTTTCTGTGAAAATACTATGCTTTATAGTGTCTAGGAGGCGTGGACATGAATTTTCCCAAAACACGTCCATTTCCCTGGCAGATCACTGGTTTTGATCGCTCACTGTGACCACAGTTTCTATCCGATTTTCAAAATTTTGGTCTCATTATATAGCTATTGTTCTGTTCTTAGCGTCAAATATAAATTTGTAGTGCTTTGCATAAGAAAACTATGCTTTATAAGGGTTGAAATAGGAATACATTAAAAAAAACAAACTTGTCTGCATAAAAAGCCATGTGTGATTTAAAAAATTTTTTTCATTGTTTGTAAGTGATACATGAGTGTAAACAAACATTTCAAAATCAAAGTTGTTTTTCTAAGTGGTCTAATAAGCAAGATAGTATATTTTTGGGGGGCAGGTTTTGGGAACTTTTTCCCTTTATGGCATTGCTGTGGTCACATTTTCCAACCGATTTTCATTGTTTTGCTACCAATAGATAGGTTAGCGTCTGAATTTTCCAAAAAGTATACATTTGTGGTGTTTTGAAGAAGTTTAAGGGCAGTTTTAGTGGCTGAAAGGTAAAAAATTTGCAAATTTTTACGTGTCACTACCCCAAAACTTTAAATTGATTTTTCTCCCCTTAAACGTGCGAATTTCGGTTTTATAATTTTTAATTTAAAGGCTTAACCCGAACTAGTATTTTCATGGTCGGAAAATATTTTAGGCAAATTATCTAGCATGTAGGAGGCATGTAAATAGCTGTTGCTAAACCACGTGCGTTTTTTGTGCAGATTTTCAGCTTTGATCGCTTACTGTGGCCACAATTTTAATTTGATTGTCAAAATTTCGGTCTTATCTTGTAGCTGTGTGTGTGTAGTTTCCGTCAAGTATAAATTTGTAGTACTTTCTGTGAAAATACTATGCTTTATAGTGTCTAGGAGGCGTGGACATGAATTTTCCCAAAACACGTCCATTTCCCTGGCAGATCACTGGTTTTGATCGCTCACTGTGACCACAGTTTCTATCCGATTTTCAAAATTTTGGTCTCATTATATAGCTATCGTTCTGTTCTTTGCGTCAAATATAAATTTGTAGTGCTTTGCATAAGAAAACTATGCTTTATAAGGGTTGAAATGGGAATACATTAAAAAAAACAAACTTGTCTGCATAAAAAGCCATGTGTGATTTAAAAAATTTTTTTCATTGTTTGTAAGTGATACATGAGTGTAAACAAACATTTCGAAATTAAAGTTGTTTTTCTAAGTGGTCTAATAAGCAAGATAGTATATTTTTGGGGGGCAGGTTTTGGGAACTTTTTCCCTTTATGGCATTGCTGTGGTCACATTTTCCAACCGATTTTCATTGTTTTGCTATCAATAGATAGGTTAGCGTCTGAATTTTCCAAAAAGTATACATTTGTGGTGTTTTGAAGAAGTTTAAGGGCAGTTTTAGTGGCCGAAAGCAAAAAATTTGCAAATTTTTACGTGTCACTACCCCAAAACTTTAAATTGATTTTTCTCCCCTTAAACGTGCGAATTTCGGTTTTATAATTTTTAATTTAAAGGCTTAACCCAAACTAGTATTTTCATGGTCGGAAAATATTTTAGGCAAATTATCTAGCATGTAGGAGGCATGTAAATAGCTGTTGCTAAACCACGTGCGTTTTTTGTGCAGATTTTCAGCTTTGATCGCTTACTGTGGCCACAATTTTAATTTGATTGTCAAAATTTCGGTCTTATCTTGTAGCTGTGTGTGTGTAGTTTCCGTCAAGTATAAATTTGTAGTACTTTCTGTGAAAATTCTATGCTTTATAGTGTCTAGGAGGCGTGGACATGAATTTTCCCAAAACACGTCCATTTCCCTGGCAGATCACTGGTTTTGATCGCTCACTGTGACCACAGTTTCTATCCGATTTTCTAAATTTTGGTCTCATTATATAGCTATCGTTCTGTTCTTTGCGTCAAATATAAATTTGTAGTGCTTTGCATAAGAAAACTATGCTTTATAAGGGTTGAAATAGGAATACATTAAAAAAAACAAACTTGTCTGCATAAAAAGCCATGTGTGATTTAAAAAATTTTTTTCATTGTTTGTAAGTGATACATGAGTGTAAACAAACATTTCAAAATTAAAGTTGTTTTTCTAAGTGGTCTAATAAGCAAGATAGTATATTTTTGGGGGGCAGGTTTTGGGAACTTTTTCCCTTTATGGCATTGCTGTGGTCACATTTTCCAACCGATTTTCATTGTTTTGCTATCAATAGATAGGTTAGCGTCTGAATTTTCCAAAAAGTATACATTTGTGGTGTTTTGAAGAAGTTTAAGGGCAGTTTTAGTGGCTGAAAGGCAAAAAATTTGCAAATTTTTACGTGTCACTACCCCAAAACTTTAAATTGATTTTTCTCCCCTTAAACGTGCGAATTTTGGTTTTATAATTTTTAATTTAAAGGCTTAACCCAAACTAGTATTTTCATGGTCGGAAAATATTTTAGGCAAATTATCTAGCATGTAGGAGGCATGTAAATAGCTGTTGCTAAACCACGTGCGTTTTTTGTGCAGATTTTCAGCTTTGATCGCTTACTGTGGCCACAATTTTAATTTGATTGTCAAAATTTTGGTCTTATCTTGTAGCTGTGTGTGTGTAGTTTCCGTCAAGTATAAATTTGTAGTACTTTCTGTGAAAATACTATGCTTTATAGTGTCTAGGAGGCGTGGACATGAATTTTCCCAAAACACGTCCATTTCCCTGGCAGATCACTGGTTTTGATCGCTCACTGTGACCACAGTTTCTATCCGATTTTCAAAATTTTGGTCTCATTATATAGCTATCGTTCTGTTCTTTGCGTCAAATATAAATTTGTAGTGCTTTGCATAAGAAAACTATGCTTTATAAGGGTTGAAATAGGAATACATTAAAAAAAACAAACTTGTCTGCATAAAAAGCCATGTGTGATTTAAAAAATTTTTTTCATTGTTTGTAAGTGATACATGAGTGTAAACAAACATTTCAAAATTAAAGTTGTTTTTCTAAGTGGTCTAATAAGCAAGATAGTATTTTTTTGGGGGGCAGGTTTTGGGAACTTTTTCCCTTTATGGCATTGCTGTGGTCACATTTTCCAACCGATTTTCATTGTTTTGCTATCAATAGATAGGTTAGCGTCTGAATTTTCCAAAAAATATACATTTGTGGTGTTTTGAAGAAGTTTAAGGGCAGTTTTAGTGGCCGAAAGCAAAAAATTTGCAAATTTTTACGTGTCACTACCCCAAAACTTTAAATTGATTTTTCTCCCCTTAAACGTGCGAATTTCGGTTTTATAATTTTTAATTTAAAGGCTTAACCCAAATTAGTATTTTCATGGTCGGAAAATATTTTAAGGCAAATTATCTAGCATGTAGGAGGCATGTAAATAGCTGTTGCTAAACCACGTGCGTTTTTTGTGCAGATTTTCAGCTTTGATCGCTTACTGTGGCCACAATTTTAATTTGATTGTCAAAATTTCGGTCTTATCTTGTAGCTGTGTGTGTGTAGTTTCCGTCAAGTATAAATTTGTAGTACTTTCTGTGAAAATTCTATGCTTTATAGTGTCTAGGAGGCGTGGACATGAATTTTCCCAAAACACGTCCATTTCCCTGGCAGATCACTGGTTTTGATCGCTCACTGTGACCACAGTTTCTATCCGATTTTCAAAATTTTGGTCTCATTATATAGCTATCGTTCTGTTCTTTGCGTCAAATATAAATTTGTAGTGCTTTGCATAAGAAAACTATGCTTTATAAGGGTTGAAATAGGAATACATTAAAAAAAACAAACTTGTCTGCATAAAAAGCCATGTGTGATTTAAAAAATTTTTTTCATTGTTTGTAAGTGATACATGAGTGTAAACAAACATTTCAAAATTAAAGTTGTTTTTCTAAGTGGTCTAATAAGCAAGATAGTATATTTTTGGGGGGCAGGTTTTGGGAACTTTTTCCCTTTATGGCATTGCTGTGGTCACATTTTCCAACCGATTTTCATTGTTTTGCTATCAATAGATAGATTAACGTCTGAATTTTCCAAAAAGTATACATTTGTGGTGTTTTGAAGAAGTTTAAGGGCAGTTTTAGTGGCTGAAAGGCAAAAAATTTGCAAATTTTTACGTGTCACTACCCCAAAACTTTAAATTGATTTTTCTCCCCTTAAACGTGCGAATTTCGGTTTTATAATTTTTAATTTAAAGGCTTAACCCGAACTAGTATTTTCATGGTCGGAAAATATTTTAGGCAAATTATCTAGCATGTAGGAGGCATGTAAATAGCTGTTGCTAAACCACGTGCATTTTTTGTGCAGATTTTCAGCTTTGATCGCTTACTGTGGCCACAATTTTAATTTGATTGTCAAAATTTTGGTCTTATCTTGTAGCTGTGTGTGTGTAGTTTCCGTCAAGTATAAATTTGTAGTACTTTCTGTGAAAATACTATGCTTTGATAGTGTCTAGGAGGCGTGGACATGAATTTTCCCAAAACACGTCCATTTCCCTGGCAGATCACTGGTTTTGATCGCTCACTGTGACCACAGTTTCTATCCGATTTTCAAAATTTTGGTCTCATTATATAGCTATCGTTCTGTTCTTTCCGTCAAATATAAATTTGTAGTGCTTTGCATAAGAAAACTATGCTTTATAAGGGTTGAAATAGGAATACATTAAAAAAAACAAACTTGTCTGCATAAAAAGCCATGTGTGATTTAAAAAATTTTTTTCATTGTTTGTAAGTGATACATGAGTGTAAACAAACATTTCAAAATTAAAGTTGTTTTTCTAAGTGGTCTAATAAGCAAGATAGTATTATTTTGGGGGGCAGGTTTTGGGAACTTTTTCCCTTTATGGCATTGCTGTGGTCACATTTTCCAACCGATTTTCATTGTTTTGCTATCAATAGATAGGTTGGCGTCTGAATTTTCCAAAAAATATACATTTGTGGTGTTTTGAAGAAGTTTAAGGAAAGTTTTAGTGGCCGAAAACAAAAAATTTGCAAATTTTTACGTGTCACTACCCCAAAACTTTAAATTGATTTTTCTCCCCTTAAACGTGCGAATTTCGGTTTTATAATTTTTAATTTAAAGGCTTAACCCAAGCTTGTATTTTCATGGTCGGAAAATATTTTAAGGCAAATTATCTAGCATGTAGGAGGCATGTAAATAGCTGTTGCTAAACCACGTGCGTTTTTTGTGCAGATTTTCAGCTTTGATCGCTTACTGTGGCCACAATTTTAATTTGATTGTCAAAATTTCGGTCTTATCTTGTAGCTGTGTGTGTGTAGTTTCCGTCAAGTATAAATTTGTAGTACTTTCTGTGAAAATTCTATGCTTTATAGTGTCTAGGAGGCGTGGACATGAATTTTCCCAAAACACGTCCATTTCCCTGGCAGATCACTGGTTTTGATCGCTCACTGTGACCACAGTTTCTATCCGATTTTCAAA
Organism: Odontomyia ornata; assembly: GCA_963969285.1. NCBI lineage: Eukaryota > Metazoa > Arthropoda > Insecta > Diptera > Stratiomyidae > Odontomyia > Odontomyia ornata. Next base: position 85,652,928 of record OZ017740.1, read on the forward strand.
ATTTTGGTCTCATTATATAGCTATCGTTCTGTTCTTTGCGTCAAATATAAATTTGTAGTGCTTTGCATAAGAAAACTATGCTTTATAAGGGTTGAAATAGGAATACATTAAAAAAAACAAACTTGTCTGCATAAAAAGCCATGTGTGATTTAAAAAATTTTTTTCATTGTTTGTAAGTGATACATGAGTATAAACAAACATTTCAAAATTAAAGTTGTTTTTCTAAGTGGTCTAATAAGCAAGATAGTATATTTTTGGGGGGCAGGTTTTGGGAACTTTTTCCCTTTATGGCATTGCTGTGGTCACATTTTCCAACCGATTTTCATTGTTTTGCTATCAATAGATAGGTTAGCGTCTGAATTTTCCAAAAAGTATACATTTGTGTTGTTTTGAAGAAGTTTAAGGGCAGTTTTAGTGGCTGAAAGGCAAAAAATTTGCAAATTTTTACGTGTCACTACCCCAAAACTTTAAATTGATTTTTCTCCCCTTAAACGTGCGAATTTCGGTTTTATAATTTTTAATTTAAAGGCTTAACCCGAACTAGTATTTTCATGGTCGGAAAATATTTTAGGCAAATTATCTAGCATGTAGGAGGCATGTAAATAGCTGTTGCTAAACCACGTGCGTTTTTTGTGCAGATTTTCAGCTTTGATCGCTTACTGTGGCCACAATTTTAATTTGATTGTCAAAATTTCGGTCTTATCTTGTAGCTGTGTGTGTGTAGTTTCCGTCAAGTATAAATTTGTAGTACTTTCTGTGAAAATACTATGCTTTATAGTGTCTAGGAGGCGTGGACATGAATTTTCCCAAAACACGTCCATTTCCCTGGCAGATCACTGGTTTTGATCGCTCACTGTGACCACAGTTTCTATCCGATTTTCAAAATTTTGGTCTCATTATATAGCTATCGTTCTGTTCTTTGCGTCAAATATAAATTTGTAGTGCTTTGCATAAGAAAACTATGCTTTATAAGGGTTGAAATAGGAATACATTAAAAAAAACAAACTTGTCTGCATAAAAAGCCATGTGTGATTTAAAAAATTTTTTTCATTGTTTGTAAGTGATACATGAGTGTAAACAAACATTTCAAAATTAAAGTTGTTTTTCTAAGTGGTCTAATAAGCAAGATAGTATATTTTTGGGGGGCAGGTTTTGGGAACTTTTTCCCTTTATGGCATTGCTGTGGTCACATTTTCCAACGGATTTTCATTGTTTTGCTATCAATAGATAGGTTAGCGTCTGAATTTTCCAAAAAGTATACATTTGTGGTGTTTTGAAGAAGTTTAAGGGCAGTTTTAGTGGCTGAAAGGCAAAAAATTTGCAAATTTTTACGTGTCACTACCCCAAAACTTTAAATTGATTTTTCTCCCCTTAAACGTGCGAATTTCGGTTTTATAATTTTTAATTTAAAGGCTTAACCCAAACTAGTATTTTCATGGTCGGAAAATATTTTAGGCAAATTATCTAGCATGTAGGAGGCATGTAAATAGCTGTTGCTAAGCCACGTGCGTTTTTTGTGCAGATTTTCAGCTTTGATCGCTTACTGTGGCCACAATTTTAATTTGATTGTCAAAATTTCGGTCTTATCTTGTAGCTGTGTGTGTGTAGTTTCCGTCAAGTATAAATTTGTAGTACTTTCTGTGAAAATACTATGCTTTATAGTGTCTAGGAGGCGTGGACATGAATTTTCCCAAAACACGTCCATTTCCCTGGCAGATCACTGGTTTTGATCGCTCACTGTGACCACAGTTTCTATCCGATTTTCAAAATTTTGGTCTCATTCTATAGCTATCGTTCTGTTCTTTGCGTCAAATATAAATTTGTAGTGCTTTGCATAAGAAAACTATGCTTTATAAGGGTTGAAATAGGAATACATTAAAAAAAACAAACTTGTCTGCATAAAAAGCCATGTGTGATTTAAAAAATTTTTTTCATTGTTTGTAAGTGATACATGAGTGTAAACAAACATTTCAAAATTAAAGTTGTTTTTCTAAGTGGTCTAATAAGCAAGATAGTATATTTTTGGGGGGCCGGTTTTGGGAACTTTTTCCCTTTATGGCATTGCTGTGGTCACATTTTCCAACCGATTTTCATTGTTTTGCTATCAATAGATAGGTTAGCGTCTGAATTTTCCAAAAAATATACATTTGTGGTGTTTTGAAGAAGTTTAAGGGCAGTTTTAGTGGCTGAAAGGCAAAAAATTTGCAAATTTTTACGTGTCACTACCCCAAAACTTTAAATTGATTTTTCTCCCCTTAAACGTGCGAATTTCGGTTTTATAATTTTTAATTTAAAGGCTTAACCCAAGTTAGTATTTTCATGGTCGGAAAATATTTTAGGCAAATTATCTAGCATGTAGGAGGCATGTAAATAGCTGTTGCTAAACCACGTGCGTTTTTTGTGCAGATTTTCAGCTTTGATCGCTTACTGTGGCCACAATTTTAATTTGATTGTCAAAATTTCGGTCTTATCTTGTAGCTGTGTGTGTGTAGTTTCCGTCAAGTATAAATTTGTAGTACTTTCTGTGAAAATACTATGCTTTATAGTGTCTAGGAGGCGTGGACATGAATTTTCCCAAAACACGTCCATTTCCCTGGCAGATCACTGGTTTTGATCGCTCACTGTGACCACAGTTTCTATCCGATTTTCAAAATTTTGGTCTCATTATATAGCTATCGTTCTGTTCTTTGCGTCAAATATAAATTTGTAGTGCTTTGCATAAGAAAACTATGCTTTATAAGGGTTGAAATAGGAATACATTAAAAAAAACAAACTTGTCTGCATAAAAAGCCATGTGTGATTTAAAAAATTTTTTTCATTGTTTGTAAGTGATACATGAGTGTAAACAAACATTTCAAAATCAAAGTTGTTTTTCTAAGTGGTCTAATAAGCAAGATAGTATATTTTTGGGGGGCAGGTTTTGGGAACTTTTTCCCTTTATGGCATTGCTGTGGTCACATTTTCCAACCGATTTTCATTGTTTTGCTATCAATAGATAGGTTAGCGTCTGAATTTTCCAAAAAGTATACATTTGTGGTGTTTTGAAGAAGTTTAAGGGCAGTTTTAGTGGCTGAAAGGCAAAAAATTTGCAAATTTTTACGTGTCACTACCCCAAAATTTTAAATTGATTTTTCTCCCCTTAAACGTGCGAATTTCGGTTTTATAATTTTTAATTTAAAGGCTTAACCCAAACTAGTATTTTCATGGTCGGAAAATATTTTAGGCAAATTATCTAGCATGTAGGAGGCATGTAAATAGCTGTTGCTAAGCCACGTGCGTTTTTTGTGCAGATTTTCAGCTTTGATCGCTTACTGTGGCCACAATTTTAATTTGATTGTCAAAATTTCGGTCTTATCTTGTAGCTGTGTGTGTGTAGTTTCCGTCAAGTATAAATTTGTAGTACTTTCTGTGAAAATACTATGCTTTATAGTGTCTAGGAGGCGTGGACATGAATTTTCCCAAAACACGTCCATTTCCCTGGCAGATCACTGGTTTTGATCGCTCACTGTGACCACAGTTTCTATCCGATTTTCAAAATTTTGGTCTCATTATATAGCTATCGTTCTGTTCTTTGCGTCAAATATAAATTTGTAGTGCTTTGCATAAGAAAACTATGCTTTATAAGGGTTGAAATAGGAATACATTAAAAAAAACAAACTTGTCTGCATAAAAAGCCATGTGTGATTTAAAAAATTTTTTTCATTGTTTGTAAGTGATACATGAGTGTAAACAAACATTTAAAATTAAAGTTGTTTTTCTAAGTGGTCTAATAAGCAAGATAGTATATTTTTGGGGGGCCGGTTTTGGGAACTTTTTCCCTTTATGGCATTGCTGTGGTCACATTTTCCAACCGATTTTCATTGTTTTGCTATCAATAGATAGGTTAGCGTCTGAATTTTCCAAAAAGTATACATTTGTGGTGTTTTGAAGAAGTTTAAGGGCAGTTTTAGTGGCTGAAAGGCAAAAAATTTGCAAATTTTTACGTGTCACTACCCCAAAACTTTAAATTGATTTTTCTCCCCTTAAACGTGCGAATTTCGGTTTTATAATTTTTAATTTAAAGGCTTAACCCAAGTTAGTATTTTCATGGTCGGAAAATATTTTAGGCAAATTATCTAGCATGTAGGAGGCATGTAAATAGCTGTTGCTAAACCACGTGCGTTTTTTGTGCAGATTTTCAGCTTTGATCGCTTACTGTGGCCACAATTTTAATTTGATTGTCAAAATTTCGGTCTTATCTTGTAGCTGTGTGTGTGTAGTTTCCGTCAAGTATAAATTTGTAGTACTTTCTGTGAAAATACTATGCTTTATAGTGTCTAGGAGGCGTGGACATGAATTTTCCCAAAACACGTCCATTTCCCTGGCAGATCACTGGTTTTGATCGCTCACTGTGACCACAGTTTCTATCCGATTTTCAAAATTTTGGTCTCATTATATAGCTATCGTTCTGTTCTTTGCGTCAAATATAAATTTGTAGTGCTTTGCATAAGAAAACTATGCTTTATAAGGGTTGAAATAGGAATACATTAAAAAAAACAAACTTGTCTGCATAAAAAGCCATGTGTGATTTAAAAAATTTTTTTCATTGTTTGTAAGTGATACATGAGTGTAAACAAACATTTCAAAATCAAAGTTGTTTTTCTAAGTGGTCTAATAAGCAAGATAGTATATTTTTGGGGGGCAGGTTTTGGGAACTTTTTCCCTTTATGGCATTGCTGTGGTCACATTTTCCAACCGATTTTCATTGTTTTGCTATCAATAGATAGGCTAGCGTCTGAATTTTCCAAAAAGTATACATTTGTGGTGTTTTGAAGAAGTTTAAGGGCAGTTTTAGTGGCTGAAAGGCAAAAAATTTGCAAATTTTTACGTGTCACTACCCCAAAATTTTAAATTGATTTTTCTCCCCTTAAACGTGCGAATTTCGGTTTTATAATTTTTAATTTAAAGGCTTAACCCAAACTAGTATTTTCATGGTCAGAAAATATTTTAGGCAAATTATCTAGCATGTAGGAGGCATGTAAATAGCTGTTGCTAAACCACGTGCGTTTTTTGTGCAGATTTTCAGCTTTGATCGCTTACTGTGGCCACAATTTTAATTTGATTGTCAAAATTTCGGTCTTATCTTGTAGCTATGTGTGTGTAGTTTCCGTCAAGTATAAATTTGTAGTACTTTCTGTGAAAATACTATGCTTTATAGTGTCTAGGAGGCGTGGACATGAATTTTCCCAAAACACGTCCATTTCCCTGGCAGATCACTGGTTTTGATCGCTCACTGTGACCACAGTTTCTATCCGATTTTCAAAATTTTGGTCTCATTATATAGCTATCGTTCTGTTCTTTGCGTCAAATATAAATTTGTAGTGCTTTGCATAAGAAAACTATGCTTTATAAGGGTTGAAATAGGAATACATTAAAAAAAACAAACTTGTCTGCATAAAAAGCCATGTGTGATTTAAAAATTTTTTTCATTGTTTGTAAGTGATACATGAGTGTAAACAAACATTTCAAAATTAAAGTTGTTTTTCTAAGTGGTCTAATAAGCAAGATAGTATTTTTTTGGGGGGCAGGTTTTGGGAACTTTTTCCCTTTATGGCATTGCTGTGGTCACATTTTCCAACCGATTTTCATTGTTTTGCTATCAATAGATAGGTTAGCGTCTGAATTTTCCAAAAAGTATACATTTGTGGTGTTTTGAAGAAGTTTAAGGGCAGTTTTAGTGGCTGAAAGGCAAACAATTTGCAAATTTTTACGTGTCACTACCCCAGAACTTTAAATTGATTTTTCTCCCCTTAAACGTGCGAATTTCGGTTTTATAATTTTTAATTTAAAGGCTTAACCCGAACTAGTATTTTCATGGTCGGAAAATATTTTAGGCAAATTATCTAGCATGTAGGAGGCATGTAAATAGCTGTTGCTAAACGACGTGCGTTTTTTGTGCAGATTTTCAGCTTTGATCGCTTACTGTGGCCACAATTTTAATTTGATTGTCAAAATTTCGGTCTTATCTTGTAGCTGTGTGTGTGTAGTTTCCGTCAAGTATAAATTTGTAGTACTTTCTGTGAAAATACTATGCTTTATAGTGTCTAGGAGGCGTGGACATGAATTTTCCCAAAACACGTCCATTTCCCTGGCAGATCACTGGTTTTGATCGCTCACTGTGACCACAGTTTCTATCCGATTTTCAAAATTTTGGTTTCATTATATAGCTATCGTTCTGTTCTTTGCGTCAAATATAAATTTGTAGTGCTTTGCATAAGAAAACTATGCTTTATAAGGGTTGAAATAGGAATACATTAAAAAAAACAAACTTGTCTGCATAAAAAGCCATGTGTGATTTAAAAAATTTTTTTCATTGTTTGTAAGTGATACATGAGTGTAAACAAACATTTCAAAATTAAAGTTGTTTTTCTAAGTGGTCTAATAAGCAAGATAGTATTTTTTTGGGGGGCAGGTTTTGGGAACTTTTTCCCTTTATGGCATTGCTGTGGTCACATTTTCCAACCGATTTTCATTGTTTTGCTATCAATAGATAGGTTAGCGTCTGAATTTTCCAAAAAGTATACATTTGTGGTGTTTTGAAGAAGTTTAAGGGCAGTTTTAGTGGCTGAAAGGCAAAAAATTTGCAAATTTTTACGTGTCACTACCCCAAAACTTTAAATTGATTTTTCTCCCCTTAAACGTGCGAATTTCGGTTTTATAATTTTTAATTTAAAGGCTTAACCCGAACTAGTATTTTCATGGTCGGAAAATATTTTAGGCAAATTATCTAGCATGTAGGAGGCATGTAAATAGCTGTTGCTAAACCACGTGCGTTTTTTGTGCAGATTTTCAGCTTTGATCGCTTACTGTGGCCACAATTTTAATTTGATTGTCAAAATTTCGGTCTTATCTTGTAGCTGTGTGTGTGTAGCTTCCGTCAAGTATAAATTTGTAGTACTTTCTGTGAAAATACTATGCTTTATAGTGTCTAGGAGGCGTGGACATGAATTTTCCCAAAACACGTCCATTTCCCTGGCAGATCACTGGTTTTGATCGCTCACTGTGACCACAGTTTCTATCCGATTTTCAAAATTTTGGTCTCATTATATAGCTATCGTTCTGTTCTTTGCGTCAAATATAAATTTGTAGTGCTTTGCATAAGAAAACTATGCTTTATAAGGGTTGAAATAGGAATACATTAAAAAAAACAAACTTGTCTGCATAAAAAGCCATGTGTGATTTAAAAATTTTTTTTCATTGTTTGTAAGTGATACATGAGTGTAAACAAACATTTCAAAATTAAAGTTGTTTTTCTAAGTGGTCTAATAAGCAAGATAGTATATTTTTGGGGGGCAGGTTTTGGGAACTTTTTCCCTTTATGGCATTGCTGTGGTCACATTTTCCAACCGATTTTCATTGTTTTGCTATCAATAGATAAGTTAGCGTCTGAATTTTCCAAAAAGTATACATTTGTGGTGTTTTGAAGAATTTTAAGGGCAGTTTTAGTGGCTGAAAGGCAAAAAATTTGCAAATTTTTACGTGTCACTACCCCAAAACTTTAAATTGATTTTTCTCCCCTTAAACGTGCGAATTTCGGTTTTATAATTTTTAATTTAAAGGCTTAACCCAAACTAGTATTTTCATGGTCGGAAAATATTTTAGGCAAATTATCTAGCATGTAGGAGGCATGTAAATAGCTGTTGCTAAGCCACGTGCGTTTTTTGTGCAGATTTTCAGCTTTGATCGCTTACTGTGGCCACAATTTTAATTTGATTGTCAAAATTTCGGTCTTATCTTGTAGCTGTGTGTGTGTAGTTTCCGTCAAGTATAAATTTGTAGTACTTTCTGTGAAAATACTATGCTTTATAGTGTCTAGGAGGCGTGGACATGAATTTTCCCAAAACACGTCCATTTCCCTGGCAGATCACTGGTTTTGATCGCTCACTGTGACCACAGTTTCTATCCGATTTTCAAAATTTTGGTCTCATTCTATAGCCATCGTTCTGTTCTTTGCGTCAAATATAAATTTGTAGTGCTTTGCATAAGAAAACTATGCTTTATAAGGGTTGAAATAGGAATGCATTAAAAAAAACAAACTTGTCTGCATAAAAAGCCATGTGTGATTTAAAAAATTTTTTTCATTGTTTGTAAGTGATACATGAGTGTAAACAAACATTTCAAAATTAAAGTTGTTTTTCTAAGTGGTCTAATAAGCAAGATAGTATATTTTTGGGGGGCAGGTTTTGGGAACTTTTTCCCTTTATGGCATTGCTGTGGTCACATTTTCCAACCGATTTTCATTGTTTTGCTATCAATAGATAGGTTAGCGTCTGAATTTTCCAAAAAGTATACATTTGTGGTGTTTTGAAGAAGTTTAAGGGCAGTTTTAGTGGCTGAAAGGCAAAAAATTTGCAAATTTTTACGTGTCACTACCCCAAAACTTTAAATTGATTTTTCTCCCCTTAAACGTGCGAATTTCGGTTTTATAATTTTTAATTTAAAGGCTTAACCCAAACTAGTATTTTCATGGTCGGAAAATATTTTAGGCAAATTATCTAGCATGTAGGAGGCATGTAAATAGCTGTTGCTAAACCACGTGCGTTTTTTGTGCAGATTTTCAGCTTTGATCGCTTACTGTGGCCACAATTTTAATTTGATTGTCAAAATTTCGGTCTTATCTTGTAGCTGTGTGTGTGTAGTTTCCGTCAAGTATAAATTTGTAGTACTTTCTGTGAAAATTCTATGCTTTATAGTGTCTAGGAGGCGTGGACATGAATTTTCCCAAAACACGTCCATTTCCCTGGCAGATCACTGGTTTTGATCGCTCACTGTGACCACAGTTTCTATCCGATTTTCAAAATTTCGGTCTCATTATATAGTTATCGTTCTGTTCTTTGCGTCAAATATAAATTTGTAGTGCTTTGCATAAGAAAACTATGCTTTATAAGGGTTGAAATAGGAATACATTAAAAAAAACAAACTTGTCTGCATAAAAAGCCATGTGTGATTTAAAAAATTTTTTTCATTGTTTGTAAGTGATACATGAGTGTAAACAAACATTTCAAAATCAAAGTTGTTTTTCTAAGTGGTCTAATAAGCAAGATAGTATATTTTTGGGGGGCAGGTTTTGGGAACTTTTTCCCTTTATGGCATTGCTGTGGTCACATTTTCCAACCGATTTTCATTGTTTTGCTATCAATAGATAGGTTAGCGTCTGAATTTTCCAAAAAGTATACATTTGTGGTGTTTTGAAGAAGTTTAAGGGCAGTTTTAGTGGCTGAAAGGCAAAAAATTTGCAAATTTTTACGTGTCACTACCCCAAAACTTTAAATTGATTTTTCTCCCCTTAAACGTGCGAATTTCGGTTTTATAATTTTTAATTTAAAGGCTTAACCCAAACTAGTACTTTCATGGTCGGAAAATATTTTAGGCAAATAACTTGCATGTAGGAGGCATGTAAATAGCTGTTGCTAAACCACGTGCGTTTTTTGTGCAGATTTTCAGCTTTGATCGCTTACTGTGGCCACAATTTTAATTTGATTGTCAAAATTTCGGTCTTATCTTGTAGCTGTGTGTGTGTAGTTTCCGTCAAGTATAAATTTGTAGTACTTTCTGTGAAAATACTATGCTTTATAGTGTCTAGGAGGCGTGGACATGAATTTTCCCAAAACACGTCCATTTCCCTGGCAGATCACTGGTTTTGATCGCTCACTGTGACCACAGTTTCTATCCGATTTTCAAAATTTTGGTCTCATTATATAGCTATCGTTCTGTTCTTTGCGTCAAATATAAATTTGTAGTGCTTTGCATAAGAAAACTATGCTTTATAAGGGTCGAAATAGGAATACATTAAAAAAAACAAACTTGTCTGCATAAAAAGCCATGTGTGATTTAAAAAATTTTTTTCATTGTTTGTAAGTGATACATGAGTGTAAACAAACATTTCAAAATTAAAGTTGTTTTTCTAAGTGGTCTAATAAGCAAGATAGTATTTTTTTGGGGGGCAGGTTTTGGGAACTTTTTCCCTTTATGGCATTGCTGTGGTCACATTTTCCAACCGATTTTCATTGTTTTGCTATCAATAGATAGGTTAGCGTCTGAATTTTCCAAAAAGTATACATTTGTGGTGTTTTGAAGAAGTTTAAGGGCAGTTTTAGTGGCTGAAAGGCAAAAAATTTGCAAATTTTTACGTGTCACTACCCCAAAACTTTAAATTGATTTTTCTCCCCTTAAACGTGCGAATTTCGGTTTTATAATTTTTAATTTAAAGGCTTAACCCAAACTAGTATTTTCATGGTCGGAAAATATTTTAGGCAAATTATCTAGCATGTAGGAGGCATGTAAATAGCTGTTGCTAAACCACGTGCGTTTTTTGTGCAGATTTTCAGCTTTGATCGCTTACTGTGGCCACAATTTTAATTTGATTGTCAAAATTTCGGTCTTATCTTGTAGCTGTGTGTGTATAGTTTCCGTCAAGTATAAATTTGTAGTACTTTCTGTGAAAATACTATGCTTTATAGTGTCTAGGAGGCGTGGACATGAATTTTCCCAAAACACGTCCATTTCCCTGGCAGATCACTGGTTTTGATCGCTCACTGTGACCACAGTTTCTATCCGATTTTCAAAATTTTGGTCTCATTATATAGCTATCGTTCTGTTCTTTGCGTCAAATATAAATTTGTAGTGCTTTGCATAAGAAAACTATGCTTTATAAGGGTTGAAATAGGAATACATTAAAAAAAACAAACTTGTCTGCATAAAAAGCCATGTGTGATTTAAAAAAATTTTTTCATTGTTTGTAAGTGATACATGAGTGTAAACAAACATTTCAAAATTAAAGTTGTTTTTCTAAGTGGTCTAATAAGCAAGATAGTATATTTTTGGGGGGCAGGTTTTGGGAACTTTTTCCCTTTATGGCATTGCTGTGGTCACATTTTCCAACCGATTTTCATTGTTTTGCTATCAATAGATAGGTTAGCGTCTGAATTTTCCAAAAAGTATACATTTGTGGTGTTTTGAAGAAGTTTAAGGGCAGTTTTAGTGGCTGAAAGGCAAAAAATTTGCAAATTTTTACGTGTCACTACCCCAAAACTTTAAATTGATTTTTCTCCCCTTAAACGTGCGAATTTCGGTTTTATAATTTTTAATTTAAAGGCTTAACCCAAACTAGTATTTTCATGGTCGGAAAATATTTTAGGCAAATTATCTAGCATGTAGGCGGCATGTAAATAGCTGTTGCTAAACCACGTGCGTTTTTTGTGCAGATTTTCAGCTTTGATTGCTTACTGTGGCCACAATTTGATTGTCAAAATTTCGGTCTTATCTTGTAGCTGTGTGTGTGTAGTTTCCGTCAAGTATATATTTGTAGTACTTTCTGTGAAAATACTATGCTTTATAGTGTCTAGGAGGCGTGGACATGAATTTTCCCAAAACACGTCCATTTCCCTGGCAGATCACTGGTTTTGATCGCTCACTGTGACCACAGTTTCTATCCGATTTTCAAAATTTTGGTCTCATTATATAGCTATTGTTCTGTGCTTTGCGTCAAATATAAATTTGTAGTGCTTTGCATAAGAAAACTATGCTTTATAAGGGTTGAAATAGGAATACATTAAAAAAAACAAACTTGTCTGCATAAAAAGCCATGTGTGATTTAAAAAATTTTTTTCATTGTTTGTAAGTGATACATGAGTGTAAACAAACATTTCAAAATTAAAGTTGTTTTTCTAAGTGGTCTAATAAGCAAGATAGTATTTTTTTGGGGGGCAGGTTTTGGGAACTTTTTCCCTTTATGGCATTGCTGTGGTCACATTTTCCAACCGATTTTCATTGTTTTGCTATCAATAGATAGGTTAGCGTCTGAATTTTCCAAAAAGTATACATTTGTGGTGTTTTGAAGAAGTTTAAGGGCAGTTTTAGTGGCTGAAAGGCAAAAAATTTGCAAATTTTTACGTGTCACTACCCCAAAACTTTAAATTGATTTTTCTCCCCTTAAACGTGCGAATTTCGGTTTTATAATTTTTAATTTAAAGGCTTAACCCAAGTTAGTATTTTCATGGTCGGAAAATATTTTAGGCAAATTATCTAGCATGTAGGAGGCATGTAAATAGCTGTTGCTAAACCACGTGCGTTTTTTGTGCAGATTTTCAGCTTTGATCGCTTACTGTGGCCACAATTTTAATTTGATTGTCAAAATTTCGGTCTTATCTTGTAGCTGTGTGTGTGTAGTTTCCGTCAAGTATAAATTTGTAGTACTTTCTGTGATAATACTATGCTTTATAGTGTCTAGGAGGCGTGGACATGAATTTTCCCAAAACACGTCCATTTCCCTGGCAGATCACTGGTTTTGATCGCTCACTGTGACCACAGTTTCTATCCGATTTTCAAAATTTTGGTTTCATTATATAGCTATCGTTCTGTTCTACGCGTCAAATATAAATTTGTAGTGCTTTGCATAAGAAAACTATGCTTTATAAGGGTTGAAATAGGAATACATTAAAAAAAACAAACTTGTCTGCATAAAAAGCCATGTGTGATTTAAAAAATTTTTTTCATTGTTTGTAAGTGATACATGAGTGTAAACAAACATTTCAAAATTAAAGTTGTTTTTCTAAGTGGTCTAATAAGCAAGATAGTATTTTTTTGGGGGGCAGGTTTTGGGAACTTTTTCCTTTTATGGCATTGCTGTGGTCACATTTTCCAACCGATTTTCATTGTTTTGCTATCAATAGATAGGTTAGCGTCTGAATTTTCCAAAAAGTATACATTTGTGGTGTTTTGAAGAAGTTTAAGGGCAGTTTTAGTGGCTGAAAGGCAAAAAATTTGCAAATTTTTACGTGTCACTACCCCAAAACTTTAAATTGATTTTTCTCCCCTTAAACGTGCGAATTTCGGTTTTATAATTTTTAATTTAAAGGCTTAACCCAAACTAGTATTTTCATGGTCGGAAAATATTTTAGGCAAATTATCTAGCATGTAAGAGGCATGTAAATAGCTGTTGCTAAACCACGTGCGTTTTTTGTGCAGATTTTCAGCTTTGATCGCTTACTGTGGCCACAATTTTAATTTGATTGTCAAAATTTCGGTCTTATCTTGTAGCTGTGTGTGTGTAGCTTCCGTCAAGTATAAATTTGTAGTACTTTCTGTGAAAATACTATGCTTTATAGTGTCTAGGAGGCGTGGACATGAATTTTCCCAAAACACGTCCATTTCCCTGGCAGATCACTGGTTTTGATCGCTCACTGTGACCACAGTTTCTATCCGATTTTCAAAATTTTGGTCTCATTATATAGCTATCGTTCTGTTCTTTGCGTCAAATATAAATTTGTAGTGCTTTGCATAAGAAAACTATGCTTTATAAGGGTTGAAATAGGAATACATTAAAAAAAACAAACTTGTCTGCATAAAAAGCCATGTGTGATTTAAAAATTTTTTTTCATTGTTTGTAAGTGATACATGAGTGTAAACAAACATTTCAAAATTAAAGTTGTTTTTCTAAGTGGTCTAATAAGCAAGATAGTATATTTTTGGGGGGCAGGTTTTGGGAACTTTTTCCCTTTATGGCATTCCTGTGGTCACATTTTCCAACCGATTTTCATTGTTTTGCTATCAATAGATAGGTTAGCGTCTGAATTTTCCAAAAAGTATACATTTGTGGTGTTTTGAAGAAGTTTAAGGGCAGTTTTAGTGGCTGAAAGGCAAAAAATTTGCAAATTTTTACGTGTCACTACCCCAAAACTTTAAATTGATTTTTCTCCCCTTAAACGTGCGAATTTCGGTTTTATAATTTTTAATTTAAAGGCTTAACCCAAACTAGTATTTTCATGGTCGGAAAATATTTTAGGCAAATTATCTAGCATGTAGGCGGCATGTAAATAGCTGTTGCTAAACCACGTGCGTTTTTTGTGCAGATTTTCAGCTTTGATTGCTTACTGTGGCCACAATTTGATTGTCAAAATTTCGGTCTTATCTTGTAGCTGTGTGTGTGTAGTTTCCGTCAAGTATAAATTTTTAGTACTTTCTGTGAAAATACTATGCTTTATAGTGTCTAGGAGGCGTGGACATGAATTTTCCCAAAACACGTCCATTTCCCTGGCAGATCACTGGTTTTGATCGCTCACTGTGACCACAGTTTCTATCCGATTTTCAAAATTTTGGTCTCATTATATAGCTATCGTTCTGTTCTTTGCGTCAAATATAAATTTGTAGTGCTTTGCATAAGAAAACTATGCTTTATAAGGGTTGAAATAGGAATACATTAAAAAAAACAAACTTGTCTGCATAAAAAGCCATGTGTGATTTAAAAAATTTTTTTCATTAATTGTAAGTGATACATGAGTGTTAACAAACATTTCAAAATCAAAGTTGTTTTTCTAAGTGGTCTAATAAGCAAGATAGTATATTTTTGGGGGGCAGGTTTTGGGAACTTTTTCCCTTCATGGCATTGCTGTGGTCACATTTTCCAACCGATTTTCATTGTTTTGCTATCAATAGATAGGTTAGCGTCTGAATTTTCCAAAAAGTATACATTTGTGGTGTTTTGAAGAAGTTTAAGGGCAGTTTTAGTGGCTGAAAGGCAAAAAAATTGCAAATTTTTACGTGTCACTACCCCAAAACTTTAAATTGATTTTTCTCCCCTTAAACGTGTGAATTTCGGTTTTATAATTTTTAATTTAAAGGCTTAACCCAAACTAGTATTTTCATGGTCGGAAAATATTTTAGGCAAATTATTATTAAATATGTAGGCGGCATGTAAATAGCTGTTGCTAAACCACGTGCGTTTTTTGTGCAGATTTTCAGCTTTGATTGCTTACTGTGGCCACAATTTGATTGTCAAAATTTCGGTCTTATCTTGTAGCTGTGTGTGTGTAGTTTCCGTCAAGTATATATTTGTAGTACTTTCTGTGAAAATACTATGCTTTATAGTGTCTAGGAGGCGTGGACATGAATTTTCCCAAAACACGTCCATTTCCCTGGCAGATCACTGGTTTTGATCGCTCACTGTGACCACAGTTTCTATCCGATTTTCAAAATTTTGGTCTCATTATATAGCTATCGTTCTGTTCTTTGCGTCAAATATAAATTTGTAGTGCTTTGCATAAGAAAACTATGCTTTATAAGGGTTGAAATAGGAATACATTAAAAAAAAAAAACTTGTCTGCATAAAAAGCCATGTGTGATTTAAAAAATTTTTTTCATTGTTTGTAAGTGATACATGAGTGTAAACAAACATTTCAAAATTAAAGTTGTTTTTCTAAGTGGTCTAATAAGCAAGATAGTATTTTTTTGGGGGGCAGGTTTTGGGAACTTTTTCCCTTTATGGCATTGCTGTGGTCACATTTTCCAACCGATTTTCATTGTTTTACTATCAATAGATAGGTTAGCGTCTGAATTTTCCAAAAAGTATACATTTGTGGTGTTTTGAAGAAGTTTAAGGGCAGTTTTAGTGGCTGAAAGGCAAAAAATTTGCAAATTTTTACGTGTCACTACCCCAAAACTTTAAATTGATTTTTCTCCCCTTAAACGTGCGAATTTCGGTTTTATAATTTTTAATTTAAAGGCTTAACCCAAGTTAGTATTTTCATGGTCGGAAAATATTTTAGGCAAATTATCTAGCATGTAGGAGGCATGTAAATAGCTGTTGCTAAACCACGTGCGTTTTTTGTGCAGATTTTCAGCTTTGATCGCTTACTGTGGCCACAATTTTAATTTGATTGTCAAAATTTCGGTCTTATCTTGTAGCTGTGTGTGTGTAGTTTCCGTCAAGTATAAATTTGTAGTACTTTCTGTGAAAATACTATGCTTTATAGTGTCTAGGAGGCGTGGACATGAATTTTCCCAAAACACGTCCATTTCCCTGGCAGATCACTGGTTTTGATCGCTCACTGTGACCACAGTTTCTATCCGATTTTCAAAATTTTGGTTTCATTATATAGCTATCGTTCTGTTCTTTGCGTCAAATATAAATTTGTAGTGCTTTGCATAAGAAAACTATGCTTTATAAGGGTTGAAACAGGAATACATTAAAAAAAACAAACTTGTCTGCATAAAAAGCCATGTGTGATTTAAAAAATTTTTTTCATTGTTTGTAAGTGATACATGAGTGTAAACAAACATTTCAAAATTAAAGTTGTTTTTCTAAGTGGTCTAATAAGCAAGATAGTATATTTTTGGGGGGCAGGTTTTGGGAACTTTTTCCCTTTATGGCATTGCTGTGGTCACATTTTCCAACCGATTTTCATTGTTTTGCTATCAATAGATAGGTTAGCGTCTGAATTTTCCAAAAAGTATACATTTGTGGTGTTTTGAAGAAGTTTAAGGGCAGTTTTAGTGGCTGAAAGGCAAAAAATTTGCAAATTTTTACGTGTCACTACCCCAAAACTTTAAATTGATTTTTCTCCCCTTAAACGTGCGAATTTCGGTTTTATAATTTTTAATTTAAAGGCTTAACCCAAACTAGTATTTTCATGGTCGGAAAATATTTTAGGCAAATTATCTAGCATGTAGAAGGCATGTAAAAATTTTTTTTCATTGTTTGTAAGTGATACATGAGTGTAAACAAACATTTCAAAATTAAAGTTGTTTTTCTAAGTGGTCTAATAAGCAAGATAGTATAATTTTGGGGGGCAGGTTTTGGGAACTTTTTCCCTTTATGGCATTCCTGTGGTCACATTTTCCAACCGATTTTCATTGTTTTGCTATCAATAGATAGGTTAGCGTCTGAATTTTCCAAAAAGTATACATTTGTGGTGTTTTGAAGAAGTTTAAGGGCAGTTTTAGTGGCTGAAAGGCAAAAAATTTGCAAATTTTTACGTGTCACTACCCCAAAACTTTAAATTGATTTTTCTCCCCTTAAACGTGCGAATTTCGGTTTTATAATTTTTAATTTAAAGGCTTAACCCAAACTAGTATTTTCATGGTCGGAAAATATTTTAGGCAAATTATCTAGCATGTAGGCGGCATGTAAATAGCTGTTGCTAAACCACGTGCGTTTTTTGTGCAGATTTTCAGCTTTGATCGCTTACTGTGGCCACAATTTTAATTTGATTGTCAAAATTTCGGTCTTATCTTGTAGCTGTGTGTGTGTAGTTTCCGTCAAGTATAAATTTGTAGTACTTTCTGTGAAAATACTATGCTTTATAGTGTCTAGGAGGCGTGGACATGAATTTTCCCAAAACACGTCCATTTCCCTGGCAGATCACTGGTTTTGATCGCTCACTGTGACCACAGTTTCTATCCGATTTTCAAAATTTTGGTCTCATTATATAGCTATCGTTCTGTTCTTTGCGTCAAATATAAATTTGTAGTGCTTTGCATAAGAAAACTATGCTTTATAAGGGTTGAAATAGGAATACATTAAAAAAAACAAACTTGTCTGCATAAAAAGCCATGTGTGATTTAAAAAATTTTTTTCATTAATTGTAAGTGATACATGAGTGTTAATAAACATTTCAAAATCAAAGTTGTTTTTCTAAGTGGTCTAATAAGCAAGATAGTATATTTTTGGGGGGCAGGTTTTGGGAACTTTTTCCCTTCATGGCATTGCTGTGGTCACATTTTCCAACCGATTTTCATTGTTTTGCTATCAATAGATAGGTTAGCGTCTGAATTTTCCAAAAAGTATACATTTGTGGTGTTTTGAAGAAGTTTAAGGGCAGTTTTAGTGGCTGAAAGGCAAAAAATTTGCAAATTTTTACGTGTCACTACCCCAAAACTTTAAATTGATTTTTCTCCCCTTAAACGTGCGAATTTCGGTTTTATAATTTTTAATTTAAAGGCTTAACCCAAACTAGTATTTTCATGGTCGGAAAATATTTTAGGCAAATTATCTAGCATGTAGGCGGCATGTAAATAGCTGTTGCTAAACCACGTGCGTTTTTTGTGCAGATTTTCAGCTTTGATTGCTTACTGTGGCCACAATTTGATTGTCAAAATTTCGGTCTTATCTTGTAGCTGTGTGTGTGTAGTTTCCGTCAAGTATAAATTTGTAGTACTTTCTGTGAAAATACTATGCTTTATAGTGTCTAGGAGGCGTGGACATGAATTTTCCCAAAACACGTCCATTTCCCTGGCAGATCACTGGTTTTGATCGCTCACTGTGACCACAGTTTCTATCCGATTTTCAAAATTTTGGTCTCATTATATAGCTATCGTTCTGTTCTTTGCGTCAAATATAAATTTGTAGTGCTTTGCATAAGAAAACTATGCTTTATAAGGGTTGAAATAGGAATACATTAAAAAAAACAAACTTGTCTGCATAAAAAGCCATGTGTGATTTAAAAAATTTTTTTCATTGTTTGTAAGTGATACATGAGTGTAAACAAACATTTCAAAATTAAAGTTGTTTTTCTAAGTGGTCTAATAAGCAAGATAGTATTTTTTTGGGGGGCAGGTTTTGGGAACTTTTTCCCTTTATGGCATTGCTGTGGTCACATTTTCCAACCGATTTTCATTGTTTTGCTATCAATAGATAGGTTAGCGTCTGAATTTTCCAAAAAATATACATTTGTGGTGTTTTGAAGAAGTTTAAGGGCAGTTTTAGTGGCTGAAAGGCAAAAAATTTGCAAATTTTTACGTGTCACTACCCCAAAACTTTAAATTGATTTTTCTCCCCTTAAACGTGCGAATTTCGGTTTTATAATTTTTAATTTAAAGGCTTAACCCAAACTAGTATTTTCATGGTCGGAAAATATTTTAGGCAAATTATCTAGCATGTAGGAGGCATGTAAATAGCTGTTGCTAAACGACGTGCGTTTTTTGTGCAGATTTTCAGCTTTGATCGCTTACTGTGGCCACAATTTTAATTTGATTGTCAAAATTTCGGTCTTATCTTGTAGCTGTGTGTGTGTAGTTTCCGTCAAGTATAAATTTGTAGTACTTTCTGTGAAAATACTATGCTTTATAGTGTCTAGGGGGCGTAGACATGAATTTTCCCAAAACACGTCCATTTCCCTGGCAGATCACTGGTTTTGATCGCTCACTGTGACCACAGTTTCTACCCGATTTTCAAAATTTTGGTTTCATTATATAGCTATCGTTCTGTTCTTTGCGTCAAATATAAATTTGTAGTGCTTTGCATAAGAAAACTATGCTTTATAAGGGTTGAAATAGGAATACATTAAAAAAAACAAACTTGTCTGCATAAAAAGCCATGTGTGATTTAAAAAATTTTTTTCATTGTTTGTAAGTGATACATGAGTGTAAACAAACATTTCAAAATTAAAGTTGTTTTTCTAAGTGGTCTAATAAGCAAGATAGTATTTTTTTGGGGGGCAGGTTTTGGGAACTTTTTCCCTTTATGGCATTGCTGTGGTCACATTTTCCAACCGATTTTCATTGTTTTGCTATCAATAGATAGGTTAGCGTCTGAATTTTCCAAAAAGTATACATTTGTGGTGTTTTGAAGAAGTTTAAGGGCAGTTTTAGTGGCTGAAAGGCAAAAAATTTGCAAATTTTTACGTGTCACTACCCCAAAACTTTAAATTGATTTTTCTCCCCTTAAACGTGCGAATTTCGGTTTTATAATTTTTAATTTAAAGGCTTAACCCAAGTTAGTATTTTCATGGTCGGAAAATATTTTAGGCAAATTATCTAGCATGTAGGAGGCATGTAAATAGCTGTTGCTAAACGACGTGCGTTTTTTGTGCAGATTTTCAGCTTTGATCGCTTACTGTGGCCACAATTTTAATTTGATTGTCAAAATTTCGGTCTTATCTTGTAGCTGTGTGTGTGTAGTTTCCGTCAAGTATAAATTTGTAGTACTTTCTGTGAAAATACTATGCTTTATAGTGTCTAGGAGGCGTGGACATGAATTTTCTCAAAACACGTCCATTTCCCTGGCAGATCACTGGTTTTGATCGCTCACTGTGACCACAGTTTCTATCCGATTTTCAAAATTTTGGTCTCATTATATAGCTATCGTTCTGTTCTTTGCGTCAAATATAAATTTGTAGTGCTTTGCATAAGAAAACTATGCTTTATAAGGGTTGAAATAGGAATACATTAAAAAAAACAAACTTGTCTGCATAAAAAGCCATGTGTGATTTAAAAATTTTTTTTCATTGTTTGTAAGTGATACATGAGTGTAAACAAACATTTCAAAATTAAAGTTGTTTTTCTAAGTGGTCTAATAAGCAAGATAGTATATTTTTGGGGGGCAGGTTTTGGGAACTTTTTCCCTTTATGGCATTCCTGTGGTCACATTTTCCAACCGATTTTCATTGTTTTGCTATCAATAGATAGGTTAGCGTCTGAATTTTCCAAAAAGTATACATTTGTGGTGTTTTGAAGAAGTTTAAGGGCAGTTTTAGTGGCTGAAAGGCAAAAAATTTGCAAATTTTTACGTGTCACTACCCCAAAACTTTAAATTGATTTTTCTCCCCTTAAACGTGCGAATTTCGGTTTTATAATTTTTAATTTAAAGGCTTAACCCAAACTAGTATTTTCATGGTCGGAAAATATTTTAGGCAAATTATCTAGCATGTAGGCGGCATGTAAATAGCTGTTGCTAAACCACGTGCGTTTTTTGTGCAGATTTTCAGCTTTGATTGCTTACTGTGGCCACAATTTGATTGTCAAAATTTCGGTCTTATCTTGTAGCTGTGTGTGTGTAGTTTCCGTCAAGTATATATTTGTAGTACTTTCTGTGAAAATACTATGCTTTATAGTGTCTAGGAGGCGTGGACATGAATTTTCCCAAAACACGTCCATTCCCCTGGCAGATCACTGGTTTTGATCGCTCACTGTGACCACAGTTTCTATCCGATTTTCAAAATTTTGGTTTCATTATATAGCTATGGTTCTGTTCTTTGCGTCAAATATAAATTTGTAGTGCTTTGCATAAGAAAACTATGCTTTATAAGGGTTGAAATAGGAATACATTAAAAAAAACAAACTTGTCTGCATAAAAAGCCATGTGTGATTTAAAAAATTTTTTTCATTGTTTGTAAGTGATACATGAGTGTAAACAAACATTTCAAAATTAAAGTTGTTTTTCTAAGTGGTCTAATAAGCAAGATAGTATTTTTTTTGGGGGGCAGGTTTTGGGAACTTTTTCCCTTTATGGCATTGCTGTGGTCACATTTTCCAACCGATTTTCATTGTTTTGCTATCAATAGATAGGTTAGCGTCTGAATTTTCCAAAAAGTATACATTTGTGGTGTTTTGAAGAAGTTTAAGGGCAGTTTTAGTGGCTGAAAGGCAAAAAATTTGCAAATTTTTACGTGTCACTACCCCAAAACTTTAAATTGATTTTTCTCCCCTTAAACGTGCGAATTTCGGTTTTATAATTTTTAATTTAAAGGCTTAACCCAAGTTAGTATTTTCATGGTCGGAAAATATTTTAGGCAAATTATCTAGCATGTAGGAGGCATGTAAATAGCTGTTGCTAAACGACGTGCGTTTTTTGTGCAGATTTTCAGCTTTGATCGCTTACTGTGGCCACAATTTTAATTTGATTGTCAAAATTTCGGTCTTATCTTGTAGCTGTGTGTGTAGCTTCCGTCAAGTATAAATTTGTAGTACTTTCTGTGAAAATACTATGCTTTATAGTGTCTAGGAGGCGTGGACATGAATTTTCCCAAAACACGTCCATTTCCCTGGCAGATCACTGGTTTTGATCGCTCACTGTGACCACAGTTTCTATCCGATTTTCAAAATTTTGGTCTCATTGTATAGCTATCGTTCTGTTCTTTGCGTCAAATATAAATTTGTAGTGCTTTGCATAAGTAAACTATGCTTTATAAGGGTTGAAATAGGAATACATTAAAAAAAACAAACTTGTCTGCATAAAAAGCCATGTGTGATTTAAAAAATTTTTTTCATTGTTTGTAAGTGATACATGAGTGTAAACAAACATTTCAAAATTAAAGTTGTTTTTTTAAGTGGTCTAATAAGCAAGATAGTATATTTTTGGGGGGCAGGTTTTGGGAACTTTTTCCCTTTATGGCATTGCTGTGGTCACATTTTCCAACCGATTTTCATTGTTTTGCTATCAATAGATAGGTTAGCGTCTGAATTTTCCAAAAAGTATACATTTGTGGTGTTTTGAAGAAGTTTAAGGGCAGTTTTAGTGGCTGAAAGGCAAAAAATTTGCAAATTTTTACGTGTCACTACCCCAAAACTTTAAATTGATTTTTCTCCCCTAAACGTGCGAATTTCGGTTTTATAATTTTTAATTTAAAGGCTTAACCCAAACTAGTATTTTCATGGTCGGAAAATATTTTAGGCAAATTATCTAGCATGTAGGAGGCATGTAAATAGCTGTTGCTAAACCACGTGCGTTTTTTGTGCAGATTTTCAGCTTTGATCGCTTACTGTGGCCACAATTTTAATTTGATTGTCAAAATTTTGGTCTTATCTTGTAGCTGTGTGTGTGTAGTTTCCGTCAAGTATATATTTGTAGTACTTTCTGTGAAAATACTATGCTTTATAGTGTCTAGGAGGCGTGGACATGAATTTTCCCAAAACACGTCCATTTCCCTGGCAGATCACTGGTTTTGATCGCTCACTGTGACCACAGTTTCTATCCGATTTTCAAAATTTTGGTCTCATTATATAGCTATTGTTCTGTTCTTTGCGTCAAATATAAATTTGTAGTGCTTTGCATAAGAAAACTATGCTTTATAAGGGTTGAACTAGGAATACATTAAAAAAAACAAACTTGTCTGCATAAAAAGCCATGTGTGATTTAAAAATTTTTTTTCATTGTTTGTAAGTGATACATGAGTGTAAACAAACATTTCAAAATTAAAGTTGTTTTTCTAAGTGGTCTAATAAGCAAGATAGTATATTTTTGGGGGGCAGGTTTTGGGAACTTTTTCCCTTTATGGCATTCCTGTGGTCACATTTTCCAACCGATTTTCATTGTTTTGCTATCAATAGATAGGTTAGCGTCTGAATTTTCCAAAAAGTATACATTTGTGGTGTTTTGAAGAAGTTTAAGGGCAGTTTTAGTGGCTGAAAGGCAAAAAATTTGCAAATTTTTACGTGTCACTACCCCAAAACTTTAAATTGATTTTTCTCCCCTTAAACGTGCGAATTTCGGTTTTATAATTTTTAATTTAAAGGCTTAACCCAAACTAGTATTTTCATGGTCGGAAAATATTTTAGGCAAATTATCTAGCATGTAGGCGGCATGTAAATAGCTGTTGCTAAACCACGTGCGTTTTTTGTGCAGATTTTCAGCTTTGATTGCTTACTGTGGCCACAATTTGATTGTCAAAATTTCGGTCTTATCTTGTAGCTGTGTGTGTGTAGTTTCCGTCAAGTATATATTTGTAGTACTTTCTGTGAAAATACTATGCTTTATAGTGTCTAGGAGGCGTGGACATGAATTTTCCCAAAACACGTCCATTTCCCTGGCAGATCACTGGTTTTGATCGCTCACTGTGACCACAGTTTCTATCCGATTTTCAAAATTTTGGTTTCATTATATAGCTATGGTTCTGTTCTTTGCGTCAAATATAAATTTGTAGTGCTTTGCATAAGAAAACTATGCTTTATAAGGGTTGAAATAGGAATACATTAAAAAAAACAAACTTGTCTGCATAAAAAGCCATGTGTGATTTAAAAATTTTTTTTCATTGTTTGTAAGTGATACATGAGTGTGAACAAACATTTCAAAATTAAAGTTGTTTTTCTAAGTGGTCTAATAAGCAAGATAGTATTTTTTTGGGGGGCAGGTTTTGGGAACTTTTTCCCTTTATGGCATTGCTGTGGTCACATTTTCCAACCGATTTTCATTGTTTTGCTAT
Organism: Odontomyia ornata; assembly: GCA_963969285.1. Taxonomy (NCBI): domain Eukaryota; kingdom Metazoa; phylum Arthropoda; class Insecta; order Diptera; family Stratiomyidae; genus Odontomyia; species Odontomyia ornata. The sequence goes on from OZ017740.1 coordinate 85,676,660, forward strand.
CAATAGATAGGTTAGCGTCTGAATTTTCCAAAAAGTATACATTTGTGGTGTTTTGAAGAAGTTTAAGGGCAGTTTTAGTGGCTGAAAGGCAAAAAATTTGCAAATTTTTACGTGTCACTACCCCAAAACTTTAAATTGATTTTTCTCCCCTTAAACGTGCGAATTTCGGTTTTATAATTTTTAATTTAAAGGCTTAACCCAAGTTAGTATTTTCATGGTCGGAAAATATTTTAGGCAAATTATCTAGCATGTAGGAGGCATGTAAATAGCTGTTGCTAAACGACGTGCGTTTTTTGTGCAGATTTTCAGCTTTGATCGCTTACTGTGGCCACAATTTTAATTTGATTGTCAAAATTTCGGTCTTATCTTGTAGCTGTGTGTGTGTAGCTTCCGTCAAGTATAAATTTGTAGTACTTTCTGTGAAAATACTATGCTTTATAGTGTCTAGGAGGCGTGGACATGAATTTTCCCAAAACACGTCCATTTCCCTGGCAGATCACTGGTTTTGATCGCTCACTGTGACCACAGTTTCTATCCGATTTTCAAAATTTTGGTCTCATTATATAGCTATCGTTCTGTTCTTTGCGTCAAATATAAATTTGTAGTGCTTTGCATAAGAAAACTATGCTTTATAAGGGTTGAAATAGGAATACATTAAAAAAAACAAACTTGTCTGCATAAAAAGCCATGTGTGATTTAAAAACTTTTTTTCATTGTTTGTAAGTGATACATGAGTGTAAACAAACATTTCAAAATTAAAGTTGTTTTTCTAAGTGGTCTAATAAGCAAGATAGTATATTTTTGGGGGGCAGGTTTTGGGAACTTTTTCCCTTTATGGCATTCCTGTGGTCACATTTTCCAACCGATTTTCATTGTTTTGCTATCAATAGATAGGTTAGCGTCTGAATTTTCCAAAAAGTATACATTTGTGGTGTTTTGAAGAAGTTTAAGGGCAGTTTTAGTGGCTGAAAGGCAAAAAATTTGCAAATTTTTACGTGTCACTACCCCAAAACTTTAAATTGATTTTTCTCCCCTTAAACGTGCGAATTTCGGTTTTATAATTTTTAATTTAAAGGCTTAACCCGAACTAGTATTTTCATGGTCGGAAAATATTTTAGGCAAATTATCTAGCATGTAGGAGGCATGTAAATAGCTGTTGCTAAACCACGTGCGTTTTTTGTGCAGATTTTCAGCTTTGATCGCTTACTGTGGCCACAATTTTAATTTGATTGTCAAAATTTCGGTCTTATCTTGTAGCTGTGTGTGTGTAGTTTCCGTCAAGTATAAATTTGTAGTACTTTCTGTGAAAATACTATGCTTTATAGTGTCTAGGAGGCGTGGACATGAATTTTCCCAAAACACGTCCATTTCCCTGGCAGATCACTGGTTTTGATCGCTCACTGTGACCACAGTTTCTATCCGATTTTCAAAATTTTGGTTTCATTATATAGCTATTGTTCTGTTCTTTGCGTCAAATATAAATTTGTAGTGCTTTGCATAAGAAAACTATGCTTTATAAGGGTTGAAATAGGAATACATTAAAAAAAACAAACTTGTCTGCATAAAAAGCCATGTGTGATTTAAAAAATTTTTTTCATTGTTTGTAAGTGATACATGAGTGTAAACAAACATTTCAAAATTAAAGTTGTTTTTCTAAGTGGTCTAATAAGCAAGATAGTATATTTTTGGGGGGCAGGTTTTGGGAACTTTTTCCCTTTATGGCATTGCTGTGGTCACATTTTCCAACCGATTTTCATTGTTTTGCTATCAATAGATAGGTTAGCGTCTGAATTTTCCAAAAAGTATACATTTGTGGTGTTTTGAAGAAGTTTAAGGGCAGTTTTAGTGGCTGAAAGGCAAAAAATTTGCAAATTTTTACGTGTCACTACCCCAAAACTTTAAATTGATTTTTCTCCCCTTAAACGTGCGAATTTCGGTTTTATAATTTTTAATTTAAAGGCTTAACCCAAACTAGTATTTTCATGGTCGGAAAATATTTTAGGCAAATTATCTAGCATGTAAGAGGCATGTAAATAGCTGTTGCTAAACCACGTGCGTTTTTTGTGCAGATTTTCAGCTTTGATCGCTTACTGTGGCCACAATTTTAATTTGATTGTCAAAATTTCGGTCTTATCTTGTAGCTGTGTGTGTGTAGCTTCCGTCAAGTATAAATTTGTAGTACTTTCTGTGAAAATACTATGCTTTATAGTGTCTAGGAGGCGTGGACATGAATTTTCCCAAAACACGTCCATTTCCCTGGCAGATCACTGGTTTTGATCGCTCACTGTGACCACAGTTTCTATCCGATTTTCAAAATTTTGGTCTCATTATATAGCTATCGTTCTGTTCTTTGCGTCAAATATAAATTTGTAGTGCTTTGCATAAGAAAACTATGCTTTATAAGGGTTGAAATAGGAATACATTAAAAAAAACAAACTTGTCTGCATAAAAAGCCATGTGTGATTTAAAAATTTTTTTTCATTGTTTGTAAGTGATACATGAGTGTAAACAAACATTTCAAAATTAAAGTTGTTTTTCTAAGTGGTCTAATAAGCAAGATAGTATATTTTTGGGGGGCAGGTTTTGGGAACTTTTTCCCTTTATGGCATTCCTGTGGTCACATTTTCCAACCGATTTTCATTGTTTTGCTATCAATAGATAGGTTAGCGTCTGAATTTTCCAAAAAGTATACATTTGTGGTGTTTTGAAGAAGTTTAAGGGCAGTTTTAGTGGCTGAAAGGCAAAAAATTTGCAAATTTTTACGTGTCACTACCCCAAAACTTTAAATTGATTTTTCTCCCCTTAAACGTGCGAATTTCGGTTTTATAATTTTTAATTTAAAGGCTTAACCCAAACTAGTATTTTCATGGTCGGAAAATATTTTAGGCAAATTATCTAGCATGTAGGCGGCATGTAAATAGCTGTTGCTAAACCACGTGCGTTTTTTGTGCAGATTTTCAGCTTTGATTGCTTACTGTGGCCACAATTTGATTGTCAAAATTTCGGTCTTATCTTGTAGCTGTGTGTGTGTAGTTTCCGTCAAGTATAAATTTGTAGTACTTTCTGTGAAAATACTATGCTTTATAGTGTCTAGGAGGCGTGGACATGAATTTTCCCAAAACACGTCCATTTCCCTGGCAGATCACTGGTTTTGATCGCTCACTGTGACCACAGTTTCTATCCGATTTTCAAAATTTTGGTCTCATTATATAGCTATCGTTCTGTTCTTTGCGTCAAATATAAATTTGTAGTGCTTTGCATAAGAAAACTATGCTTTATAAGGGTTGAAATAGGAATACATTAAAAAAAACAAACTTGTCTGCATAAAAAGCCATGTGTGATTTAAAAAATTTTTTTCATTAATTGTAAGTGATACATGAGTGTTAACAAACATTTCAAAATCAAAGTTGTTTTTCTAAGTGGTCTAATAAGCAAGATAGTATTTTTTTGGGGGGCAGGTTTTGGGAACTTTTTCCCTTCATGGCATTGCTGTGGTCACATTTTCCAACCGATTTTCATTGTTTTGCTATCAATAGATAGGTTAGTGTCTGAATTTTCCAAAAAGTATACATTTGTGGTGTTTTGAAGAAGTTTAAGGGCAGTTTTAGTGGCTGAAAGGCAAAAAATTTGCAAATTTTTACGTGTCACTACCCCAAAACTTTAAATTGATTTTTCTCCCCTTAAACGTGCGAATTTCGGTTTTATAATTTTTAATTTAAAGGCTTAACCCAAACTAGTATTTTCATGGTCGGAAAATATTTTAGGCAAATTATTATTAAATATGTAGGCGGCATGTAAATAGCTGTTGCTAAACCACGTGCGTTTTTTGTGCAGATTTTCAGCTTTGATTGCTTACTGTGGCCACAATTTGATTGTCAAAATTTCGGTCTTATCTTGTAGCTGTGTGTGTGTAGTTTCCGTCAAGTATATATTTGTAGTACTTTCTGTGAAAATACTATGCTTTATAGTGTCTAGGAGGCGTGGACATGAATTTTCCCAAAACACGTCCATTTCCCTGGCAGATCACTGGTTTTGATCGCTCACTGTGACCACAGTTTCTATCCGATTTTCAAAATTTTGGTCTCATTATATAGCTATCGTTCTGTTCTTTGCGTCAAATATAAATTTGTAGTGCTTTGCATAAGAAAACTATGCTTTATAAGGGTTGAAATAGGAATACATTAAAAAAAACAAACTTGTCTGCATAAAAAGCCATGTGTGATTTAAAAAATTTTTTTCATTGTTTGTAAGTGATACATGAGTGTAAACAAACATTTCAAAATTAAAGTTGTTTTTCTAAGTGGTCTAATAAGCAAGATAGTATATTTTTGGGGGGCAGGTTTTGGGAACTTTTTCCCTTTATGGCATTGCTGTGGTCACATTTTCCAACCGATTTTCATTGTTTTGCTATCAATAGATAGGTTAGCGTCTGAATTTTCCAAAAAGTATACATTTGTGGTGTTTTGAAGAAGTTTAAGGGCAGTTTTAGTGGCTGAAAGGCAAAAAATTTGCAAATTTTTACGTGTCACTACCCCAAAACTTTAAATTGATTTTTCTCCCCTTAAACGTGCGAATTTCGGTTTTATAATTTTTAATTTAAAGGCTTAACCCAAGTTAGTATTTTCATGGTCGGAAAATATTTTAGGCAAATTATCTAGCATGTAGGAGGCATGTAAATAGCTGTTGCTAAACGACGTGCGTTTTTTGTGCAGATTTTCAGCTTTGATCGCTTACTGTGGCCACAATTTTAATTTGATTGTCAAAATTTCGGTCTTATCTTGTAGCTGTGTGTGTGTAGTTTCCGTCAAGTATAAATTTGTAGTACTTTCTGTGAAAATACTATGCTTTATAGTGTCTAGGAGGCGTGGACATGAATTTTCCCAAAACACGTCCATTTCCCTGGCAGATCACTGGTTTTGATCGCTCACTGTGACCACAGTTTCTATCCGATTTTCAAAATTTTGGTTTCATTATATAGCTATCGTTCTGTTCTTTGCGTCAAATATAAATTTGTAGTGCTTTGCATAAGAAAACTATGCTTTATAAGGGTTGAAATAGGAATACATTAAAAAAAACAAACTTGTCTGCATAAAAAGCCATGTGTGATTTAAAAAATTTTTTTCATTGTTTGTAAGTGATACATGAGTGTTAACAAACATTTCAAAATCAAAGTTGTTTTTCTAAGTGGTCTAATAAGCAAGATAGTATTTTTTTGGGGGGCAGGTTTTGGGAACTTTTTCCCTTCATGGCATTGCTGTGGTCACATTTTCCAACCGATTTTCATTGTTTTGCTATCAATAGATAGGTTAGCGTCTGAATTTTCCAAAAAGTATACATTTGTGGTGTTTTGAAGAAGTTTAAGGGCAGTTTTAGTGGCTGAAAGGCAAAAAATTTGCAAATTTTTACGTGTCACTACCCCAAAACTTTAAATTGATTTTTCTCCCCTTAAACGTGCGAATTTCGGTTTTATAATTTTTAATTTAAAGGCTTAACCCAAACTAGTATTTTCATGGTCGGAAAATATTTTAGGCAAATTATCTAGCATGTAGGCGGCATGTAAATAGCTGTTGCTAAACCACGTGCGTTTTTTGTGCAGATTTTCAGCTTTGATTGCTTACTGTGGCCACAATTTGATTGTCAAAATTTCGGTCTTATCTTGTAGCTGTGTGTGTGTAGTTTCCGTCAAGTATATATTTGTAGTACTTTCTGTGAAAATACTATGCTTTATAGTGTCTAGGAGGCGTGGACATGAATTTTCCCAAAACACGTCCATTTCCCTGGCAGATCACTGGTTTTGATCGCTCACTGTGACCACAGTTTCTATCCGATTTTCAAAATTTTGGTCTCATTATATAGCTATCGTTCTGTTCTTTGCGTCAAATATAAATTTGTAGTGCTTTGCATAAGAAAACTATGCTTTATAAGGGTTGAAATAGGAATACATTAAAAAAAACAAACTTGTCTGCATAAAAAGCCATGTGTGATTTAAAAAATTTTTTTCATTGTTTGTAAGTGATACATGAGTGTAAACAAACATTTCAAAATTAAAGTTGTTTTTCTAAGTGGTCTAATAAGCAAGATAGTATATTTTTGGGGGGCAGGTTTTGGGAACTTTTTCCCTTTATGGCATTGCTGTGGTCACATTTTCCAACCGATTTTCATTGTTTTGCTATCAATAGATAGGTTAGCGTCTGAATTTTCCAAAAAGTATACATTTGTGGTGTTTTGAAGAAGTTTAAGGGCAGTTTTAGTGGCTGAAAGGCAAAAAATTTGCAAATTTTTACGTGTCACTACCCCAAAACTTTAAATTGATTTTTCTCCCCTTAAACGTGCGAATTTCGGTTTTATAATTTTTAATTTAAAGGCTTAACCCAAGTTAGTATTTTCATGGTCGGAAAATATTTTAGGCAAATTATCTAGCATGTAGGAGGCATGTAAATAGCTGTTGCTAAACGACGTGCGTTTTTTGTGCAGATTTTCAGCTTTGATCGCTTACTGTGGCCACAATTTTAATTTGATTGTCAAAATTTCGGTCTTATCTTGTAGCTGTGTGTGTGTAGTTTCCGTCAAGTATAAATTTGTAGTACTTTCTGTGAAAATACTATGCTTTATAGTGTCTAGGAGGCGTGGACATGAATTTTCCCAAAACACGTCCATTTCCCTGGCAGATCACTGGTTTTGATCGCTCACTGTGACCACAGTTTCTATCCGATTTTCAAAATTTTGGTTTCATTATATAGCTATCGTTCTGTTCTTTGCGTCAAATATAAATTTGTAGTGCTTTGCATAAGAAAACTATGCTTTATAAGGGTTGAAATAGGAATACATTAAAAAAAACAAACTTGTCTGCATAAAAAGCCATGTGTGATTTAAAAAATTTTTTTCATTGTTTGTAAGTGATACATGAGTGTAAACAAACATTTCAAAATTAAAGTTGTTTTTCTAAGTGGTCTAATAAGCAAGATAGTATTTTTTTGGGGGGCAGGTTTTGGGAACTTTTTCCCTTTATGGCATTGCTGTGGTCACATTTTCCAACCGATTTTCATTGTTTTGCTATCAATAGATAGGTTAGCGTCTGAATTTTCCAAAAAGTATACATTTGTGGTGTTTTGAAGAAGTTTAAGGGCAGTTTTAGTGGCTGAAAGGCAAACAATTTGCAAATTTTTACGTGTCACTACCCCAAAACTTTAAATTGATTTTTCTCCCCTTAAACGTGCGAATTTCGGTTTTATAATTTTTAATTTAAAGGCTTAACCCAAGTTAGTATTTTCATGGTCGGAAAATATTTTAGGCAAATTATCTAGCATGTAGGAGGCATGTAAATAGCTGTTGCTAAACCACGTGCGTTTTTTGTGCAGATTTTCAGCTTTGATCGCTTACTGTGGCCACAATTTTAATTTGATTGTCAAAATTTCGGTCTTATCTTGTAGCTGTGTGTGTGTAGTTTCCGTCAAGTATAAATTTGTAGTACTTTCTGTGAAAATACTATGCTTTATAGTGTCTAGGAGGCGTGGACATGAATTTTCCCAAAACACGTCCATTTCCCTGGCAGATCACTGGTTTTGATCGCTCACTGTGACCACAGTTTCTATCCGATTTTCAAAATTTTGGTTTCATTATATAGCTATCGTTCTGTTCTTTGCGTCAAATATAAATTTGTAGTGCTTTGCATAAGAAAACTATGCTTTATAAGGGTTGAAATAGGAATACATTAAAAAAAACAAACTTGTCTGCATAAAAAGCCATGTGTGATTTAAAAAATTTTTTTCATTGTTTGTAAGTGATACATGAGTGTAAACAAACATTTCAAAATTAAAGTTGTTTTTTTAAGTGGTCTAATAAGCAAGATAGTATATTTTTGGGGGGCAGGTTTTGGGAACTTTTTCCCTTTATGGCATTGCTGTGGTCACATTTTCCAACCGATTTTCATTGTTTTGCTATCAATAGATAGGTTAGCGTCTGAATTTTCCAAAAAGTATACATTTGTGGTGTTTTGAAGAAGTTTAAGGGCAGTTTTAGTGGCTGAAAGGCAAAAAATTTGCAAATTTTTACGTGTCACTACCCCAAAACTTTAAATTGATTTTTCTCCCCTTAAACGTGCGAATTTCGGTTTTATAATTTTTAATTTAAAGGCTTAACCCAAACTAGTATTTTCATGGTCGGAAAATATTTTAGGCAAATTATCTAGCATGTAGGAGGCATGTAAATAGCTGTTGCTAAACCACGTGCGTTTTTTGTGCAGATTTTCAGCTTTGATCGCTTACTGTGGCCACAATTTTAATTTGATTGTCAAAATTTTGGTCTTATCTTGTAGCTGTGTGTGTGTAGCTTCCGTCAAGTATAAATTTGTAGTACTTTCTGTGAAAATACTATGCTTTATAGTGTCTAGGAGGCGTGGACATGAATTTTCCCAAAACACGTCCATTTCCCTGGCAGATCACTGGTTTTGATCGCTCACTGTGACCACAGTTTCTATCCGATTTTCAAAATTTTGGTCTCATTATATAGCTATCGTTCTGTTCTTTGCGTCAAATATAAATTTGTAGTGCTTTGCATAAGAAAACTATGCTTTATAAGGGTTGAAATAGGAATACATTAAAAAAAACAAACTTGTCTGCATAAAAAGCCATGTGTGATTTAAAAATTTTTTTTCATTGTTTGTAAGTGATACATGAGTGTAAACAAACATTTCAAAATTAAAGTTGTTTTTCTAAGTGGTCTAATAAGCAAGATAGTATATTTTTGGGGGGCAGGTTTTGGGAACTTTTTCCCTTTATGGCATTGCTGTGGTCACATTTTCCAACCGATTTTCATTGTTTTGCTATCAATAGATAGGTTAGCGTCTGAATTTTCCAAAAAATATACATTTGTGGTGTTTTGAAGAAGTTTAAGGGCAGTTTTAGTGGCTGAAAGGCAAAAAATTTGCAAATTTTTACGTGTCACTACCCCAAAACTTTAAATTGATTTTTCTCCCCTTAAACGTGCGAATTTCGGTTTTATAATTTTTAATTTAAAGGCTTAACCCAAACTAGTATTTTCATGGTCGGAAAATATTTTAGGCAAATTATCTAGCATGTAGGAGGCATGTAAATAGCTGTTGCTAAACCACGTGCGTTTTTTGTGCAGATTTTCAGCTTTGATCGCTTACTGTGGCCACAATTTTAATTTGATTGTCAAAATTTTGGTCTTATCTTGTAGCTGTGTGTGTGTAGCTTCCGTCAAGTATAAATTTGTAGTACACTCTGTGAAAATACTATGCTTTATAGTGTCTAGGAGGCGTGGACATGAATTTTCCCAAAACACGTCCATTTCCCTGGCAGATCACTGGTTTTGATCGCTCACTGTGACCACAGTTTCTATCCGATTTTCAAAATTTTGGTTTCATTATATAGCTATTGTTCTGTTCTTTGCGTCAAATATAAATTTGTAGTGCTTTGCATAAGAAAACTATGCTTTATAAGGGTTGAAATAGGAATACATTAAAAAAAACAAACTTGTCTGCATAAAAAGCCATGTGTGATTTAAAAATTTTTTTTCATTGTTTGTAAGTGATACATGAGTGTAAACAAACATTTCAAAATTAAAGTTGTTTTTCTAAGTGGTCTAATAAGCAAGATAGTATTTTTTTGGGGGGCAGGTTTTGGAAACTTTTTCCCTTTATGGCATTCCTGTGGTCACATTTTCCAACCGATTTTCATTGTTTTGCTATCAATAGATAGGTTAGCGTCTGAATTTTCCAAAAAGTATACATTTGTGGTGTTTTGAAGAAGTTTAAGGGCAGTTTTAGTGGCTGAAAGGCAAAAAATTTGCAAATTTTTACGTGTCACTACCCCAAAACTTTAAATTGATTTTTCTCCCCTTAAACGTGCGAATTTCGGTTTTATAATTTTTAATTTAAAGGCTTAACCCAAACTAGTATTTTCATGGTCGGAAAATATTTTAGGCAAATTATCTAGCATGTAGGCGGCATGTAAATAGCTGTTGCTAAACCACGTGCGTTTTTTGTGCAGATTTTCAGCTTTGATTGCTTACTGTGGCCACAATTTGATTGTCAAAATTTCGGTCTTATCTTGTAGCTGTGTGTGTGTAGTTTCCGTCAAGTATATATTTGTAGTACTTTCTGTGAAAATACTATGCTTTATAGTGTCTAGGAGGCGTGGACATGAATTTTCCCAAAACACGTCCATTTCCCTGGCAGATCACTGGTTTTGATCGCTCACTGTGACCACAGTTTCTATCCGATTTTCAAAATTTTGGTCTCATTATATAGCTATCGTTCTGTTCTTTGCGTCAAATATAAATTTGTAGTGCTTTGCATAAGAAAACTATGCTTTATAAGGGTTGAAATAGGAATACATTAAAAAAAACAAACTTGTCTGCATAAAAAGCCATGTGTGATTTAAAAATTTTTTTTCATTGTTTGTAAGTGATACATGAGTGTAAACAAACATTTCAAAATTAAAGTTGTTTTTCTAAGTGGTCTAATAAGCAAGATAGTATATTTTTGGGGGGCAGGTTTTGGGAACTTTTTCCCTTTATGGCATTCCTGTGGTCACATTTTCCAACCGATTTTCATTGTTTTGCTATCAATAGATAGGTTAGCGTCTGAATATGCCAAAAAGTATACATTTGTGGTGTTTTGAAGAAGTTTAAGGGCAGTTTTAGTGGCTGAAAGGCAAAAAATTTGCAAATTTTTACGTGTCACTACCCCAAAACTTTAAATTGATTTTTCTCCCCTTAAACGTGCGAATTTCGGTTTTATAATTTTTAATTTAAAGGCTTAACCCAAACTAGTATTTTCATGGTCGGAAAATATTTTAGGCAAATTATCTAGCATGTAGGCGGCATGTAAATAGCTGTTGCTAAACCACGTGCGTTTTTTGTGCAGATTTTCAGCTTTGATTGCTTACTGTGGCCACAATTTGATTGTCAACATTTCGGTCTTATCTTGTAGCTGTGTGTGTGTAGTTTCCGTCAAGTATATATTTGTAGTACTTTCTGTGAAAATACTATGCTTTATAGTGTCTAGGAGGCGTGGACATGAATTTTCCCAAAACACGTCCATTTCCCTGGCAGATCACTGGTTTTGATCGCTCACTGTGACCACAGTTTCTATCCGATTTTCAAAATTTTGGTCTCATTATATAGCTATTGTTCTGTTCTTTGCGTCAAATATAAATTTGTAGTGCTTTGCATAAGAAAACTATGCTTTATAAGGGTTGAAATAGGAATACATTAAAAAAAACAAACTTGTCTGCATAAAAAGCCATGTGTGATTTAAAATTTTTTTTTCATTGTTTGTAAGTGATACATGAGTGTAAACAAACATTTCAAAATTAAAGTTGTTTTTCTAAGTGGTCTAATAAGCAAGATAGTATATTTTTGGGGGGCAGGTTTTGGGAACTTTTTCCCTTTATGGCATTGCTGTGGTCACATTTTCCAACCGATTTTCATTGTTTTGCTATCAATAGATAGGTTAGCGTCTGAATTTTCCAAAAAGTATACATTTGTGGTGTTTTGAAGAAGTTTAAGGGCAGTTTTAGTGGCTGAAAGGCAAAAAATTTGCAAATTTTTACGTGTCACTACCCCAAAACTTTAAATTGATTTTTCTCCCCTTAAACGTGCGAATTTCGGTTTTATAATTTTTAATTTAAAGGCTTAACCCAAGTTAGTATTTTCATGGTCGGAAAATATTTTAGGCAAATTATCTAGCATGTAGGAGGCATGTAAATAGCTGTTGCTAAACGACGTGCGTTTTTTGTGCAGATTTTCAGCTTTGATCGCTTACTGTGGCCACAATTTTAATTTGATTGTCAAAATTTCGGTCTTATCTTGTAGCTGTGTGTGTGTAGCTTCCGTCAAGTATAAATTTGTAGTACTTTCTGTGAAAATACTATGCTTTATAGTGTCTAGGAGGCGTGGACATGAATTTTCCCAAAACACGTCCATTTCCCTGGCAGATCACTGGTTTTGATCGCTCACTGTGACCACAGTTTCTATCCGATTTTCAAAATTTTGGTTTCATTATATAGCTATGGTTCTGTTCTTTGCGTCAAATATAAATTTGTAGTGCTTTGCATAAGAAAACTATGCTTTATAAGGGTTGAAATAGGAATACATTAAAAAAAACAAACTTGTCTGCATAAAAAGCCATGTGTGATTTAAAAAATTTTTTTCATTGTTTGTAAGTGATACATGAGTGTGAACAAACATTTCAAAATTAAAGTTGTTTTTCTAAGTGGTCTAATAAGCAAGATAGTATTTTTTTGGGGGGCAGGTTTTGGGAACTTTTTCCCTTTATGGCATTGCTGTGGTCACATTTTCCAACCGATTTTCATTGTTTTGCTATCAATAGATAGGTTAGCGTCTGAATTTTCCAAAAAGTATACATTTGTGGTGTTTTGAAGAAGTTTAAGGGCAGTTTTAGTGGCTGAAAGGCAAAAAATTTGCAAATTTTTACGTGTCACTACCCCAAAACTTTAAATTGATTTTTCTCCCCTTAAACGTGCGAATTTCGGTTTTATAATTTTTAATTTAAAGGCTTAACCCAAGTTAGTATTTTCATGGTCGGAAAATATTTTAGGCAAATTATCTAGCATGTAGGAGGCATGTAAATAGCTGTTGCTAAACGACGTGCGTTTTTTGTGCAGATTTTCAGCTTTGATCGCTTACTGTGGCCACAATTTTAATTTGATTGTCAAAATTTCGGTCTTATCTTGTAGCTGTGTGTGTGTAGTTTCCGTCAAGTATAAATTTGTAGTACTTTCTGTGAAAATACTATGCTTTATAGTGTCTAGGAGGCGTGGACATGAATTTTCCCAAAACACGTCCATTTCCCTGGCAGATCACTGGTTTTGATCGCTCACTGTGACCACAGTTTCTATCCGATTTTCAAAATTTTGGTCTCATTATATAGCTATCGTTCTGTTCTTTGCGTCAAATATAAATTTGTAGTGCTTTGCATAAGAAAACTATGCTTTATAAGGGTTGAAATAGGAATACATTAAAAAAAACAAACTTGTCTGCATAAAAAGCCATGTGTGATTTAAAAACTTTTTTTCATTGTTTGTAAGTGATACATGAGTGTAAACAAACATTTCAAAATTAAAGTTGTTTTTCTAAGTGGTCTAATAAGCAAGATAGTATATTTTTGGGGGGCAGGTTTTGGGAACTTTTTCCCTTTATGGCATTCCTGTGGTCACATTTTCCAACCGATTTTCATTGTTTTGCTATCAATAGATAGGTTAGCGTCTGAATTTTCCAAAAAGTATACATTTGTGGTGTTTTGAAGAAGTTTAAGGGCAGTTTTAGTGGCTGAAAGGCAAAAAATTTGCAAATTTTTACGTGTCACTACCCCAAAACTTTAAATTGATTTTTCTCCCCTTAAACGTGCGAATTTCGGTTTTATAATTTTTAATTTAAAGGCTTAACCCGAACTAGTATTTTCATGGTCGGAAAATATTTTAGGCAAATTATCTAGCATGTAGGAGGCATGTAAATAGCTGTTGCTAAACCACGTGCGTTTTTTGTGCAGATTTTCAGCTTTGATCGCTTACTGTGGCCACAATTTTAATTTGATTGTCAAAATTTCGGTCTTATCTTGTAGCTGTGTGTGTGTAGTTTCCGTCAAGTATAAATTTGTAGTACTTTCTGTGAAAATACTATGCTTTATAGTGTCTAGGAGGCGTGGACATGAATTTTCCCAAAACACGTCCATTTCCCTGGCAGATCACTGGTTTTGATCGCTCACTGTGACCACAGTTTCTATCCGATTTTCAAAATTTTGGTCTCATTATATAGCTATCGTTCTGTTCTTTGCGTCAAATATAAATTTGTAGTGCTTCGCATAAGAAAACTATGCTTTATAAGGGTTGAAATAGGAATACATTAAAAAAAACAAACATGTCTGCATAAAAAGCCATGTGTGATTTAAAAAAGTTTTTTCATTGTTTGTAAGTGATACATGAGTGTAAACAAACATTTCAAAATTAAAGTTGTTTTTCTAAGTGGTCTAATAAGCAAGATAGTATTTTTTGGGGGGGCAGGTTTTGGGAACTTTTTCCCTTTATGGCATTCCTGTGGTCACATTTTCCAACCGATTTTCATTGTTTTGCTATCAATAGATAGGTTAGCGTCTGAATTTTCCAAAAAGTATACATTTGTGGTGTTTTGAAGAAGTTTAAGGGCAGTTTTAGTGGCTGAAAGGCAAAAAATTTGCAAATTTTTACGTGTCACTACCCCAAAACTTTAAATTGGTTTTTCTCCCCTTAAACGTGCGAATTTCGGTTTTATAATTTTTAATTTAAAGGCTTAACCCAAACTAGTATTTTCATGGTCGGAAAATATTTTAGGCAAATTATCTAGCATGTAGGAGGCATGTAAATAGCTGTTGCTAAACCACGTGCGTTTTTTGTGCAGATTTTCAGCTTTGATCGCTTACTGTGGCCACAATTTTAATTTGATTGTCAAAATTTCGGTCTTATCTTGTAGCTGTGTGTGTGTAGTTTCCGTCAAGTATAAATTTGTAGTACTTTCTGTGAAAATACTATGCTTTATAGTGTCTAGGAGGCGTGGACATGAATTTTCCCAAAACACGTCCATTTCCCTGGCAGATCACTGGTTTTGATCGCTCACTGTGACCACAGTTTCTATCCGATTTTCAAAATTTTGGTCTCATTATATAGCTATCGTTCTGTTCTTTGCGTCAAATATAAATTTGTAGTGCTTTGCATAAGAAAACTATGCTTTATAAGGGTTGAAATAGGAATACATTAAAAAAAAAAAAACTTGTCTGCATAAAAAGCCATGTGTGATTTAAAAAATTTTTTTCATTGTTTGTAAGTGATACATGAGTGTAAACAAACATTTCAAAATTAAAGTTGTTTTTCTAAGTGGTCTAATAAGCAAGATAGTATTTTTTGGGGGGGCAGGTTTTGGGAACTTTTTCCCTTTATGGCATTGCTGTGGTCACATTTTCCAACCGATTTTCATTGTTTTGCTATCAATAGATAGGTTAGCGTCTGAATTTTCCAAAAAGTATACATTTGTGGTGTTTTGAAGAATTTTAAGGGCAGTTTTAGTGGCTGAAAGGCAAAAAATTTGCAAATTTTTACGTGTCACTACCCCAAAACTTTAAATTGATTTTTCTCCCCTTAAACGTGCGAATTTCGGTTTTATAATTTTTAATTTAAAGGCTTAACCGAAGCTAGTATTTTCATGGTCGGAAAATATTTTAGGCAAATTATCTAGCATGTAGGAGGCATGTAAATAGCTGTTGCTAAACCACGTGCGTTTTTTGTGCAGATTTTCAGCTTTGATCGCTTACTGTGGCCACAATTTTAATTTGATTGTCAAAATTTCGGTCTTATCTTGTAGCTGTGTGTGTGTAGTTTCCGTCAAGTATAAATTTGTAGTACTTTCTGTGAAAATACTATGCTTTATAGTGTCTAGGAGGCGTGGACATGAATTTTCCCAAAACACGTCCATTTCCCTGGCAGATCACTGGTTTTGATCGCTCACTGTGACCACAGTTTCTATCCGATTTTCAAAATTTTGGTCTCATTATATAGCTATCGTTCTGTTCTTTGCGTCAAATATAAATTTGTAGTGCTTTGCATAAGAAAACTTTGCTTTATAAGGGTTGAAATAGGAATACATTAAAAAAAAAAAACTTGTCTGCATAAAAAGCCATGTGTGATTTAAAAATTTTTTTTCATTATTTGTAAGTGATACATGAGTGTAAACAAACATTTCAAAATTAAAGTTATTTTTCTAAGTGGTCTAATAAGCAAGATAGTATTTTTTGGGGGGGGCAGGTTTTGGGAACTTTTTCCCTTTATGGCATTGCTGTGGTCACATTTCCCAACCGATTTTCATTGTTTTGCTATCAATAGATAGGTTAGCGTCTGAATTTTCCAAAAAGTATACATTTGTGGTGTTTTGAAGAAGTTTAAGGGCAGTTTTAGTGGCTGAAAGGCAAAAAATTTGCAAATTTTTACGTGTCACTACCCCAAAACTTTAAATTGATTTTTCTCCCCTTAAACGTGCGAATTTCGGTTTTATAATTTTTAATTTAAAGGCTTAACCCAAACTAGTATTTTCATGGTCGGAAAATATTTTAGGCAAATTATCTAGCATGTAGGAGGCATGTAAATAGCTGTTGCTAAACCACGTGCGTTTTTTGTGCAGATTGTCAGCTTTGATCGCTTACTGTGGCCACAATTTTAATTTGATTGTCAAAATTTCGGTCTTATCTTGTAGCTGTGTGTGTGTAGTTTCCGTCAAGTATAAATTTGTAGTACTTTCTGTGAAAATACTATGCTTTATAGTGTCTAGGAGGCGTGGACATGAATTTTCCCAAAACACGTCCATTTCCCTGGCAGATCACTGGTTTTGATCACTCACTGTGACCACAGTTTCTATCCGATTTTCAAAATTTTGGTCTCATTATATAGCTATTGTTCTGTTCTTTGCGTCAAATATAAATTTGTAGTGCTTTGCATAAGAAAACTATGCTTTATAAGGGTTGAAATAGGAATACATTAAAAAAAAACAAACTTGTCTGCATAAAAAGCCATGTGTGATTTAAAAAAATTTTTTCATTGTTTGTAAGTGATACATGAGTGTAAACAAACATTTCAAAATTAAAGTTGTTTTTCTAAGTGGTCTAATAAGCAAGATAGTATATTTTTGGGGGGCAGGTTTTGGGAACTTTTTCCCTTTATGGCATTGCTGTGGTCACATTTTCCAACCGATTTTCATTGTTTTGCTATCAATAGATAGGTTAGCGTCTGAATTTTCCAAAAAAAATACATTTGTGGTGTTTTGAAGAAGTTTAAGGGCAGTTTTAGTGGCTGAAAGGCAAAAAATTTGCAAATTTTTACGTATCACTACCCCAAAACTTTAAATTGATTTTTCTCCCCTTAAACGTGCGAATTTCGGTTTTATAATTTTTAATTTAAAGGCTTAACCCAAACTCGTATTTTCATGGTCGGAAAATATTTTAGGCAAATTATCTAGCATGTAGGAGGCATGTAAATAGCTGTTGCTAAACCACGTGCGTTTTTTGTGCAGATTTTCAGCTTTGATCGCTTACTGTGGCCACAATTTTAATTTGATTGTCAAAATTTCGGTCTTATCTTGTAGCTATGTGTGTGTAGTTTCCGTCAAGTATAAATTTGTAGTACTTTCTGTGAAAATACTATGCTTTATAGTGTCTAGGAGGCGTGGACATGAATTTTCCCAAAACACGTCCATTTCCCTGGCAGATCACTGGTTTTGATCGCTCACTGTGACCACAGTTTCTATCCGATTTTCAAAATTTTGGTCTCATTATATAGCTATCGTTCTGTTCTTTGCGTCAAATATAAATTTGTAGTGCTTTGCATAAGAAAACTATGCTTTATAAGGGTTGAAATAGGAATACATTAAAAAAAAAAAACTTGTCTGCATAAAAAGCCATGTGTGATTTAAAAAATTTTTTTCATTGTTTGTAAGTGATACATGAGTGTAAACAAACATTTCAAAATTAAAGTTGTTTTTCTAAGTGGTCTAATAAGCAAGATAGTATATTTTTGGGGGGCAGGTTTTGGGCACTTTTTCCCTTTATGGCATTGCTGTGGTCACATTTTCCAACCGATTTTCATTGTTTTGCTATCAATAGATAGGTTAGCGTCTGAATTTTCCAAAAAGTATACATTTGTGGTGTTTTGAAGAAGTTTAAGGGCAGTTTTAGTGGCTGAAAGGCAAACAATTTGCAAATTTTTACGTGTCACTACCCCATAACTTTAAATTGATTTTTCTCCCCTTAAACGTGCGAATTTCGGTTTTATAATTTTTAATTTAAAGGCTTAACCCAAACTAGTATTTTCATGGTCGGAAAATATTTTAGGCAAATTATCTAGCATGTAGGAGGCATGTAAATAGCTGTTGCTAAACCACGTGCGTTTTTTGTGCAGATTTTCAGCTTTGATCGCTTACTGTGGCCACAATTTTAATTTGATTGTCAAAATTTCGGTCTTATCTTGTAGCTATGTGTGTGTAGTTTCCGTCAAGTATAAATTTGTAGTACTTTCTGTGAAAATACTATGCTTTATAGTGTCTAGGAGGCGTGGACATGAATTTTCCCAAAACACGTCCATTTCCCTGGCAGATCACTGGTTTTGATCGCTCACTGTGACCACAGTTTCTATCCGATTTTCAAAATTTTGGTCTCATTATATAGCTATCGTTCTGTTCTTTGCGTCAAATATAAATTTGTAGTGCTTTGCATAAGAAAACTATGCTTTATAAGGGTTGAAATAGGAATACATTAAAAAAAACAAACTTGTCTGCATAAAAAGCCATGTGTGATTTAAAAAATTTTTTTCATTGTTTGTAAGTAATACATGAGTGTAAACAAACATTTCAAAATTAAAGTTGTTTTTCTAAGTGGTCTAATAAGCAAGATAGTATATTTTTGGGGGGCAGGTTTTGGGAACTTTTTCCCTTTATGGCATTGCTGTGGTCACATTTTCCAACCGATTTTCATTGTTTTGCTATCAATAGATAGGTTAGCGTCTGAATTTTCCAAAAAGTATACATTTGTGGTGTTTTGAAGAAGTTTAAGGGCAGTTTTAGTGGCTGAAAGGCAAAAAATTTGCAAATTTTTACGTGTCACTACCCCAAAACTTTAAATTGATTTTTCTCCCCTTAAACGTGCGAATTTCGGTTTTATAATTTTTAATTTAAAGGCTTAACCCAAACTAGTATTTTCATGGTCGGAAAATATTTTAGGCAAATTATCTAGCATGTAGGAGGCATGTACTCGTAAATAGCTGTTGCTAAACCACGTGCGTTTTTTGTGCAGATTTTCAGCTTTGATCGCTTACTGTGGCCACAATTTTAATTTGATTGTCAAAATTTCGGTCTTATCTTGTAGCTGTGTGTGTGTAGTTTCCGTCAAGTATAAATTTGTAGTACTTTCTGAGAAAATACTATGCTTTATAGTGTCTAGGAGGCGTGGACATGAATTTTCCCAAAACACGTCCATTTCCCTGGCAGATCACTGGTTTTGATCGCTCACTGTGACCACAGTTTCTATCCGATTTTCAAAATTTTGGTCTCATTATATAGCTATTGTTCTGTTCTTGGCGTCAAATATAAATGTGTAGTGCTTTGCATAAGAAAACTATGCTTTATAAGGGTTGAAATAGGAATACATTAAAAAAACAAACTTGTCTGCATAAAAAGCCATGTGTGATTTAAAAAATTTTTTTCATTGTTTGTAAGTGATACATGAGTGTAAACAAACATTTCAAAATTAAAGTTGTTTTTCTAAGTGGTCTAATAAGCAAGATAGTATATTTTTGGGGGGCAGGTTTTGGGAACTTTTTCCCTTTATGGCATTGCTGTGGTCACATTTTCCAACCGATTTTCATTGTTTTGCTATCAATAGATAGGTTAGCGTCTGAATTTTCCAAAAAGTATACATTTGTGGTGTTTTGAAGAAGTTTAAGGGCAGTTTTAGTGGCTGAAAGGCAAACAATTTGCAAATTTTTACGTGTCACTACCCCAGAACTTTAAATTGATTTTTCTCCCCTTAAACGTGCGAATTTCGGTTTTATAATTTTTAATTTAAAGGCTTAACCCGAACTAATATTTTCATGGTCGGAAAATGTTTTAGGCAAATTATCTAGCATGTAGGAGGCATGTAAATAGCTGTTGCTAAACCACGTGCGTTTTTTGTGCAGATTTTCAGCTTTGATCGCTTACTGTGGCCACAATTTTAATTTGATTGTTAAAATTTCGGTCTTATCTTGTAGCTGTGTGTGTAGTTTCCGTCAAGTATAAATTTGTAGTACTTTCTGTGAAAATACTATGCTTTATAGTGTCTAGGAGGCGTGGACATGAATTTTCCCAAAACACGTCCATTTCCCTGGCAGATCACTGGTTTTGATCGCTCACTGTGACCTCAGTTTCTATTCGATTTTCAAAATTGTGGTCTCATTATATAGCTCTCGTTCTGTTCTTTGCGTCAAATATAAATTTTTAGTGCTTTGCATAAGAAAACTATGCTTTATAAGGGTTGAAATAGGAATACATTAAAAAAAACAAACTTGTCTGCATAAAAAGCCATGTGTGATTTAAAAATTTTTTTTCATTATTTGTAAGTGATACATGAGTGTAAACAAACATTTCAAAATTAAAGTTGTTTTTCTAAGTGGTCTAATAAGCAAGATAGTATATTTTTGGGGGGCAGGTTTTGGGAACTTTTTCCCTTTATGGCATTGCTGTGGTCACATTTTCCAACCGATTTTCATTGTTTTGCTATCAATAGATAGGTTAGCGTCTGAATTTTCCAAAAAGTATACATTTGTGGTGTTTTGAAGAAGTTTAAGGGCAGTTATAGTGGCTGAAAGGCAAAAAATTTGCAAATTTTTACGTGTCACTACCCCAAAACTTTAAATTGATTTTTCTCCCCTTAAACGTGCGAATTTCTGTTTTAGAATTTTTAATTTAAAGGCTTAACCCAAACTAGTATTTTCATGGTCGGAAAATATTTTAGGCAAATTATCTAGCATGTAGGAGGCATGTAAATAGCTGTTGCTAAACCACGTGCGTTTTTTGTGCAGATTTTCAGCTTTGATCGCTTACTGTGGCCACAATTTTAATTTGATTGTCAAAATTTCAGTCTTATCTTGTAGCTGTGTGTGTGTAGTTTCCGTCAAGTATAAATTTGTAGTACTTTCTGTGAAAATACTATGCTTTATAGTGTCTAGGAGGCGTGGACATGAATTTTCCCAAAACACGTCCATTTCCCTGGCAGATCACTGGTTTTGATCGCTCACTGTGACCACAGTTTCTATCCGATTTTCAAAATTTTGGTCTCATTATATAGCTATTGTTCTGTTCTTTGCGTCAAATATAAATTTGTAGTGCTTTGCATAAGAAAACTATGCTTTATAAGGGTTGAAATAGGAATACATTAAAAAAAAACAAACTTGTCTGCATAAAAAGCCATGTGTGATTTAAAAAAATTTTTTCATTGTTTGTAAGTGATACATGAGTGTAAACAAACATTTCAAAATTAAAGTTGTTTTTCTAAGTGGTCTAATAAGCAAGATAGTATTTTTTTGGGGGGCAGGTTTTGGGAACTTTTTCCCTTTATGGCATTGCTGTGGTCACATTTTCCAACCGATTTTCATTGTTTTGCTATCAATAGATAGGTTAGCGTCTGAATTTTCCAAAAAGTATACATTTGTGGTGTTTTGAAGAAGTTTAGGGGCAGTTTTAGTGGCTGAAAGGCAAAAAATTTGCAAATTTTTACGTATCACTACCCCAAAACTTTAAATTGATTTTTCTCCCCTTAAACGTGCGAATTTCGGTTTTATGATTTTTAATTTAAAGGCTTAACCCAAACTCGCATTTTCATGGTCGGAAAATATTTTAGGCAAATTATCTAGCATGTAAGAGGCATGTAAATAGCTGTTGCTAAACCACGTGCGTTTTTTGTGCAGATTTTCAGCTTTGATTGCTTACTGTGGCCACAATTTTAATTTGATTGTCAAAATTTCGGTCTTATCTTGTAGCTGTGTGTGTGTAGTTTCCGTCAAGTATAAATTTGTAGTACTTTCTGTGAAAATACTATGCTTTATAGTGTCTAGGAGGCGTGGATATGAATTTTCCCAAAACACGTCCATTTCCCTGGCAGATCACTGGTTTTGATCGCTCACTGTGACCACAGTTTCTATCCGATTTTCAAAATTTTGGTCTCATTATATAGCTATCGTTCTGTTCTTTGCGTCAAATATAAATTTGTAGTGCTTTGCATAAGAAAACTATGCTTTATAAGGGTTGAAATAGGAATACATTAAAAAAAAAAAACTTGTCTGCATAAAAAGCCATGTGTGATTTAGAAAATTTTTTTCATTGTTTGTAAGTGATACATGAGTGTAAACAAACATTTCAAAATTAAAGTTGTTTTTCTAAGTGGTCTAATAAGCAAGATAGTATATTTTTGGGGGGCAGGTTTTGGGAACTTTTTCCCTTTAGGCATTGCTGTGGTCACATTTTCCAACCGATCTTCATTGTTTTGCTATCAATAGATAGGTTAGCGTCTGAATTTTCCAAAAAGTATACATTTGTGGTGTTTTGAAGAAGTTTAAGGGCAGTTTTAGTGGCTGAAAGCCAAAAAATTTGCAAATTTTTACGTGTCACTACCCCAAAACTTTAAATTGATTTTTCTCCCCTTAAACGTGTGAATTTCGGTTTTATAATTTTTAATTTAAAGGCTTAAGCCAAACTAGTATTTTCATGGTCGGAAAATATTATAGGCAAATTATCTAGCATGTAGGAGGCATGTAAATAGCTGTTGCTAAACCACGTGCGTTTTTTGTGCAGATTTTCAGCTTTGATCGCTTACTGTGGCCACAATTTTAATTTGATTGTCAAAATTTCGGTCTTATCTTGTAGCTGTGTGTGTGTAGTTTCCGTCAAGTATAAATTTGTAGTACTTTCTGTGAAAATACTATGCTTTATAGTGTCTAGGAGGCGTGAACATGAATTTTCCCAAAACACGTCCATTTCCCTGGCAGATCACTGGTTTTGATCGCTCACTGTGACCACAGTTTCTATCCGATTTTCAAAATTTTGGTCTCATTATATAGCTATCGTTCTGTTCTTTGCGTCAAATATAAATTTGTAGTGCTTTGCATAAGAAAACTATGCTTTATAAGGGTTGAAATAGGAATACATTAAAAAAAACAAACTTGTCTGCATAAAAAGCCATGTGTGATTTAAAAAATTTTTTTCATTGTTTGTAAGTGATACATGAGTGTAAACAAACATTTCAAAATTAAAGTTGTTTTTCTAAGTGGTCTAATAAGCAAGATAGTATATTTTTGGGGGGCAGGTTTTGGGCACTTTTTCCCTTTATGGCATTGCTGTGGTCACATTTTCCAACCGATTTTCATTGTTTTGCTATCAATAGATAGGTTAGCGTCTGAATTTTCCAAAAAGTATACATTTGTGGTGTTTTGAAGAAGTTTAAGGGCAGTTTTAGTGGCTGAAAGGCAAAAAATTTGCAAATTTTTACGTGTCACTACCCCAAAACTTTAAATTGATTTTTCTCCCCTTAAACGTGCGAATTTCGGTTTTATAATTTTTAATTTAAAGGCTTAACCCAAACTAGTATTTTCATGGTCGGAAAATATTTTAGGCAAATTATCTAGCATGTAGGAGGCATGTACTCGTAAATAGCTGTTGCTAAACCACGTGCGTTTTTTGTGCAGATTTTCAGCTTTGATCGCTTACTGTGGCCACAATTTTAATTTGATTGTCAAAATTTCGGTCTTATCTTGTAGCTGTGTGTGTGTAGTTTCCGTCAAGTATAAATTTGTAGTACTTTCTGTGAAAATACTATGCTTTATAGTGTCTAGGAGGCGTGGACATGAATTTTCCCAAAACACGTCCATTTCCCTGGCAGATCACTGGTTTTGATCGCTCACTGTGACCACAGTTTCTATCCGATTTTCAAAATTTTGGTCTCATTATATAGCTATTGTTCTGTTCTTTGCGTCAAATATAAATGTGTAGTGCTTTGCATAAGAAAACTATGCTTTATAAGGGTTGAAATAGGAATACATTAAAAAAACAAACTTGTCTGCATAAAAAGCCATGTGTGATTTAAAAAATTTTTTTCATTGTTTGTAAGTGATACATGAGTGTAAACAAGCATTTCAAAATTAAAGTTGTTTTTCTAAGTGGTCTAATAAGCAAGATAGTATATTTTTGGGGGGCAGGTTTTGGGAACTTTTTCCCTTTATGGCATTGCTGTGGTCACATTTTCCAACCGATTTTCATTGTTTTGCTATCAATATATAGGTTAGCGTCTGAATTTTCCAAAAAGTATACATTTGTGGTGTTTTGAAGAAGTTTAAGGGCAGTTTTAGTGGCTGAAAGGCAAAAAATTTGCAAATTTTTACGTGTCACTACCCCAGAACTTTAAATTGATTTTTCTCCCCTTAAACGTGCGAATTTCGGTTTTATAATTTTTAATTTAAAGGCTTAACCCGAACTAGTATTTTCATGGTCGGAAAATATTTTAGGCAAATTATCTAGCATGTAGGAGGCATGTAAATAGCTGTTGCTAAACCACGTGCGTTTTTTGTGCAGATTTTCAGCTTTGATCGCTTACTGTGGCCACAATTTTAATTTGATTGTCAAAATTTCGGTCTTATCTTGTAGCTGTGTGTGTAGTTTCCGTCAAGTATAAATTTGTAGTACTTTCTGTGAAAATACTATGCTTTATAGTGTCTAGGAGGCGTGGACATGAATTTTCCCAAAACACGTCCATTTCCCTGGCAGATCACTGGTTTTGATCGCTCACTGTGACCACAGTTTCTATTTGATTTTCAAAATTGTGGTCTCATTATATAGCTCTCGTTCTGTTCTTTGCGTCAAATATAAATTTGTAGTGCTTTGCATAAAGAAACTATGCTTTATAAGGGTTGAAATAGGAATACATTAAAAAAAACAAACTTGTCTGCATAAAAAGCCATGTGTGATTTAAAAATTTTTTTTCATTATTTGTAAGTGATACATGAGTGTAAACAAACATTTCAAAATTAAAGTTGTTTTTCTAAGTGGTCTAATAAGCAAGATAGTATTTTTTTGGGGGGCAGGTTTTGGGAACTTTTTCCCTTTATGGCATTGCTGTGGTCACATTTTCCAACCGATTTTCATTGTTTTGCTATCAATAGATAGGTTAGCGTCTGAATTTTCCAAAAAGTATACATTTGTGGTGTTTTAAAGAAGTTTAAGGGCAGTTATAGTGGCTGAAAGGCAAAAAATTTGCAAATTTTTACGTGTCACTACCCCAAAACTTTAAATTGATTTTTCTCCCCTTAAACGTGCGAATTTCGGTTTTAGAATTTTTAATTTAAAGGCTTAACCCAAACTAGTATTTTCATGGTCGGAAAATATTTTAGGCAAATTATCTAGCATGTAGGAGGCATGTAAATAGCTGTTGCTAAACCACGTGCGTTTTTTGTGCAGATTTTCAGCTTTGATCGCTTACTGTGGCCACAATTTTAATTTGATTGTCAAAATTTCAGTCTTATCTTGTAGCTGTGTGTGTGTAGTTTCCGTCAAGTATAAATTTGTAGTACTTTCTGTGAAAATACTATGCTTTATAGTGTCTAGGAGGCGTGGACATGAATTTTCCCAAAACACGTCCATTTCCCTGGCAGATCACTGGTTTTGATCGCTCACTGTGACCACAGTTTCTATCCGATTTTCAAAATTTTGGTCTCATTATATAGCTTTCGTTCTGTTCTTTGCGTCAAATATAAATTTGTAGTGCTTTGCATAAGAAAACTATGCTTTATAAGGGTTGAAATAGGAATACATTAAAAAAAACAAACTTGTCTGCATAAAAAGCCATGTGTGATTTAGAAAATTTTTTTCATTGTTTGTAAGTGATACATGAGTGTAAACAAACATTTCAAAATTAAAGTTGTTTTTCTAAGTGGTCTAATAAGCAAGATAGTATTTTTTTGGGGGGCAGGTTTTGGGAACTTTTTCCCTTTAGGCATTGCTGTGGTCACATTTTCCAACCGATCTTCATTGTTTTGCTATCAATAGATAGGTTAGCGTCTGAATTTTCCAAAAAACATACATTTGTGGTGTTTTGAAGAAGTTTAAGGGCAGTTTTAGTGGCTGAAAGGCAAAAAATTTGCAAATTTTTACGTGTCACTACCCCAAAACT
The DNA here is from genome assembly GCA_963969285.1 of Odontomyia ornata. Lineage (NCBI taxonomy): Eukaryota > Metazoa > Arthropoda > Insecta > Diptera > Stratiomyidae > Odontomyia > Odontomyia ornata. Next base: position 85,702,407 of record OZ017740.1, read on the forward strand.
TTAAATTGATTTTTCTCCCCTTAAACGTGTGAATTTCGGTTTTATAATTTTTAATTTAAAGGCTTAACCCAAACTAGTATTTTCATGGTCGGAAAATATTTTAGGCAAATTATCTAGCATGTAGGAGGCATGTAAATAGCTGTTGCTAAACCACGTGCGTTTTTTGTGCAGATTTTCAGCTTTGATCGCTTACTGTGGCCACAATTTTAATTTGATTGTCAAAATTTCGGTCTTATCTTGTAGCTGTGTGTGTGTAGTTTCCGTCAAGTATAAATTTGTAGTACTTTCTGTGAAAATACTATGCTTTATAGTGTCTAGGAGGCGTGGACATGAATTTTCCCAAAACACGTCCATTTCCCTGGCAGATCACTGGTTTTGATCGCTCACTGTGACCACAGTTTCTATCCGATTTTCAAAATTTTGGTCTCATTATATAGCTATCGTTCTGTTCTTTGCGTCAAATATAAATTTGTAGTGCTTTGCATAAGAAAACTATGCTTTATAAGGGTTGAAATAGGAATACATTAAAAAAAACAAACTTGTCTGCATAAAAAGCCATGTGTGATTTAAAAAATTTTTTTCATTGTTTGTAAGTGATACATGAGTGTAAACAAACATTTCAAAATTAAAGTTGTTTTTCTAAGTGGTCTAATAAGCAAGATAGTATATTTTTGGGGGGCAGGTTTTGGGAACTTTTTCCCTTTATGGCATTGCTGTGGTCACATTTTCCAACCGATTTTCATTGTTTTGCTATCAATAGATAGGTTAGCGTCTGAATTTTCCAAAAAGTATACATTTGTGGTGTTTTGAAGAAGTTTAAGGGCAGTTTTAGTGGCTGAAAGGCAAAAAATTTGCAAATTTTTACGTGTCACTACCCCAAAACTTTAAATTGATTTTTCTCCCCTTAAACGTGCGAATTTCGGTTTTATAATTTTTAATTTAAAGGCTTAACCCAAACTAGTATTTTCATGGTCGGAAAATATTTTAGGCAAATTATCTAGCATGTAGGACGCATGTAAATAGCTGTTGCTAAACCACGTGCGTTTTTTGTGCAGATTTTCAGCTTTGATCGCTTACTTTGGCCACAATTCTAATTTGATTGTCAAAATTTCGGTCTTATCTTGTAGCTGTGTGTGTGTAGTTTCCGGCAAGTATAAATTTGTAGTACTTTCTGTGAAAATACTATGCTTTATAGTGTCTAGGAGGCGTGGACATGAATTTTCCCAAAACACGTCCATTTCCCTGGCAGATCACTGGTTTTGATCGCTCACTGTGACCACAGTTTCTATCCGATTTTCAAAATTTTGGTCTCATTATATAGCTATCGTTCTGTTCTTTGCGTCAAATATAAATTTGTAGTGCTTTGCATAAGAAAACTATGCTTTATAAGGGTTGAAATAGGAATACATTAAAAAAAACAAACTTGTCTGCATAAAAAGCCATGTGTGATTTAAAAAATTTTTTTCATTGTTTGTAAGTGATACATGAGTGTAAACAAACATTTCAAAATTAAAGTTGTTTTTCTAAGTGGTCTAATAAGCAAGATAGTATTTTTTTGGGGGGCAGGTTTTGGGAACTTTTTCCCTTTATGGCATTGCTGTGGTCACATTTTCCAACCGATTTTCATTGTTTTGCTATCAATAGATAGGTTAGCGTCTGAATTTTCCAAAAAGTATACATTTGTGGTGTTTTGAAGAAGTTTAAGGGCAGTTTTAGTGGCTGAAAGGCAAAAAATTTGCAAATTTTTACGTGTCACTACCCCAAAACTTTAAATTGATTTTTCTCCCCTTAAACGTGCGAATTTCGGTTTTATAATTTTTAATTTAAAGACTTAACCCAAACTAGTATTTTCATGGTCGGAAAATATTTTAGGCAAATTATCTAGCATGTAGGAGGCATGTAAATAGCTGTTGCTAAACCACGTGCGTTTTTTGTGCAGATTTTCAGCTTTGATCGCTTACTGTGGCCACAATTTTAATTTGATTGTCAAAATTTCGGTCTTATCTTGTAGCTGTGTGTGTGTAGTTTCCGTCAAGTGTAAATTTGTAGTACTTTCTGTGAAAATACTATGCTTTATAGTGTCTAGGAGGCGTGAACATGAATTTTCCCAAAACACGTCCATTTCCCTGGCAGATCACTGGTTTTGATCGCTCACTGTGACCACAGTTTCTATCCGATTTTCAAAATTTTGGTCTCATTATATAGCTATCGTTCTGTTCTTTGCGTCAAATATAAATTTGTAGTGCTTTGCATAAGAAAACTATGCTTTATAAGGGTTGAAATAGGAATACATTAAAAAAAACAAACTTGTCTGCATAAAAAGCCATGTGTGATTCAAAAAATTTTTTTCATTGTTTGTAAGTGATACATGAGTGTAAACAAACATTTCAAAATTAAAGTTGTTTTTCTAAGTGGTCTAATAAGCAAGATAGTATTTTTTTGGGGGGCAGGTTTTGGGAACTTTTTCCCTTTATGGCATTGCTGTGGTCACATTTTCCAACCGATTTTCATTGTTTTGCTATCAATAGATAGGTTAGCGTCTGAATTTTCCAAAAAGTATACATTTGTGGTGTTTTGAAGAAGTTGAAAGGCAGTTTTAGTGACTGAAAGGCAAAAAATTTGCAAATTTTTACGTGTCACTACCCCAAAACTTTAAATTGATTTTTCCCCCCTTAAACGTGCGAATTTCGGTTTTATAATTTTTAATTTAAAGGCTTAACCCAAACTAGTATTTTCATGGTCGGAAAATATTTTAGGCAAATTATCTAGCATGTAGGAGGCATGTAAATAGCTGTTGCTAAACCACGTGCGTTTTTTGTGCAGATTTTCAGCTTTGATCGCTTACTGTGGCCACAATTTTAATTTGATTGTCAAAATTTCGGTCTTATCTTGTAGCTGTGTGTGTGTAGTTTCCGTCAAGTATAAATTTGTAGTACTTTCTGTGAAAATACTATGCTTTATAGTGTCTAGGAGGCGTGGACATGAATTTTCCCAAAACACGTCCATTTCCCTGGCAGATCACTGGTTTTGATCGCTCACTGTGACCACAGTTTCTATCCGATTTTCAAAATTTTGGTCTCATTATATAGCTATCGTTCTGTTCTTTGCGTCAAATATAAATTTGTAGTGCTTTGCATAAGAAAACTATGCTTTATAAGGGTTGAAATAGGAATACATTAAAAAAAACAAACTTGTCTGCATAAAAAGCCATGTGTGATTTAAAAAATTTTTTTCATTGTTTGTAAGTGATACATGAGTGTAAACAAACATTTCAAAATTAAAGTTGTTTTTCTAAGTGGTCTAATAAGCAAGATAGTATTTTTTTGGGGGGCAGGTTTTGGGAACTTTTTCCCTTTATGGTATTGCTGTGGTCACATTTTCCAACCGATTTTCATTGTTTTGCTATCAATAGATAGGTTAGCGTCTGAATTTTCCAAAAAGTATACATTTGTGGTGTTTTGAAGAAGTTGAAAGGCAGTTTTAGTGACTGAAAGGCAAAAAATTTGCAAATTTTTACGTGTCACTACCCCAAAACTTTAAATTGATTTTTCCCCCCTTAAACGTGCGAATTTCGGTTTTATAATTTTTAATTTAAAGGCTTAACCCAAACTAGTATTTTCATGGTCGGAAAATATTTTAGGCAAATTATCTAGCATGTAGGAGGCATGTAAATAGCTGTTGCTAAACTACGTGCGTTTTTTGTGCAGATTTTCAGCTTTGATCGCTTACTGTGGCCACAATTTTAATTTGATTGTCAAAATTTCGGTCTTATCTTGTAGCTGTGTGTGTGTAGTTTCCGTCAAGTGTAAATTTGTAGTACTTTCTGTGAAAATACTATGCTTTATAGTGTCTAGGAGGCGTGGACATGAATTTTCCCAAAACACGTCCATTTCCCTGGCAGATCACTGGTTTTGATCGCTCACTGTGACCACAGTTTCTATCCGATTTTCAAAATTTTGGTCTCATTATATAGCTATCGTTCTGTTCTTTGCGTCAAATATAAATTTGTAGTGCTTTGCATAAGAAAACTATGCTTTATAAGGGTTGAAATAGGAATACATTAAAAAAAACAAACTTGTCTGCATAAAAAGCCATGTGTGATTTAAAAAATTTTTTTCATTGTTTGCAAGTGATACATGAGTGTAAACAAACATTTCAAAATTAAAGTTGCTTTTCTAAGTGGTCTAATAAGCAAGATAGTATATTTTTGGGGGGCAGGTTTTGGGAACTTTTTCCCTTTATGGCATTGCTGTGGTCACATTTTCGAACCGATTTTCATTGTTTTGCTATCAATAGATAGGTTAGCGTCTGAATTTTCCAAAAAGTATACATTTGTGGTGTTTTGAAGAAGTTTAAGGGCAGTTTTAGTGGCTGAAAGGCAAAAAATTTGCAAATTTTTACGTGTCACTACCCCAAAACTTTAAATTGATTTTTCTCCCCTTAAACGTGCGAATTTCGGTTTTATAATTTTTAATTTAAAGGCTTAACCCAAGTTAGTATTTTCATGGTCGGAAAATATTTTAGGCAAATTATCTAGCATGTAGGAGGCATGTAAATAGCTGTTGCTAAACCACGTGCGTTTTTTGTGCAGATTTTCAGCTTTGATCGCTTACTGTGGCCACAATTTTAATTTCATTGTCAAAATTTCGGTCTTATCTTGTAGCTGTGTGTGTGTAGTTTCCGTCAAGTATAAATTTGTAGTACTTTCTGTGAAAATACTATGCTTTATAGTGTCTAGGAGGCGTGGACATGAATTTTCCCAAAACACGTCCATTTCCCTGGCAGATCACTGGTTTTGATCGCTCACTGTGACCACAGTTTCTATCCGATTTTCAAAATTTTGGTCTCATTATATAGCTATCGTTCTGTTCTTTGCGTTAAATATAAATTTGTAGTGCTTTGCATAAGAAAACTATGCTTTATAAGGGTTGAAATAGGAATACATTAAAAAAAACAAACTTGTCTGCATAAAAAGCCATGTGTGATTTAAAAAATTTTTTTCATTGTTTGCAAGTGATACATGAGTGTAAACAAACATTTCAAAATTAAAGTTGCTTTTCTAAGTGGTCTAATAAGCAAGATAGTATATTTTTGGGGGGCAGGTTTTGGGAACTTTTTCCCTTTATGGCATTGCTGTGGTCACATTTTCGAACCGATTTTCATTGTTTTGCTATCAATAGATAGGTTAGCGTCTGAATTTTCCAAAAAGTATACATTTGTGGTGTTTTGAAGAAGTTTAAGGGCAGTTTTAGTGGCTGAAAGGCAAAAAATTTGCAAATTTTTACGTGTCACTACCCCAAAACTTTAAATTGATTTTTCTCCCCTTAAACGTGCGAATTTCGGTTTTATAATTTTTAATTTAAAGGCTTAACCCAAGTTAGTATTTTCATGGTCGGAAAATATTTTAGGCAAATTATCTAGCATGTAGGAGGCATGTAAATAGCTGTTGCTAAACCACGTGCGTTTTTTGTGCAGATTTTCAGCTTTGATCGCTTACTGTGGCCACAATTTTAATTTGATTGTCAAAATTTCGGTCTTATCTTGTAGCTGTGTGTGTGTAGTTTCCGTCAAGTGTAAATTTGTAGTACTTTCTGTGAAAATACTATGCTTTATAGTGTCTAGGAGGCGTGAACATGAATTTTCCCAAAACACGTCCATTTCCCTGGCAGATCACTGGTTTTGATCGCTCACTGTGACCACAGTTTCTATCCGATTTTCAAAATTTTGGTCTCATTATATAGCTATCGTTCTGTTCTTTGCGTCAAATATAAATTTGTAGTGCTTTGCATAAGAAAACTATGCTTTATAAGGGTTGAAATAGGAATACATTAAAAAAAACAAACTTGTCTGCATAAAAAGCCATGTGTGATTCAAAAAATTTTTTTCATTGTTTGTAAGTGATACATGAGTGTAAACAAACATTTCAAAATTAAAGTTGTTTTTCTAAGTGGTCTAATAAGCAAGATAGTATTTTTTTGGGGGGCAGGTTTTGGGAACTTTTTCCCTTTATGGCATTGCTGTGGTCACATTTTCCAATCGATTTTCATTGTTTTGCTATCAATAGATAGGTTAGCGTCTGAATTTTCCAAAAAGTATACATTTGTGGTGTTTTGAAGAAGTTTAAGGGCAGTTTTAGTGGCTGAAAGGCAAAAAATTTGCAAATTTTTACGTGTCACTACCCCAAAACTTTAAATTGATTTTTCTCCCCTTAAACGTGCGAATTTCGGTTTTATAATTTTTAATTTAAAGGCTTAACCCAAACTAGTATTTTCATGGTCGGAAAATATTTTAGGCAAATTATCTAGCATGTAGGAGGCATGTAAATAGCTGTTGCTAAACCACGTGCGTTTTTTGTGCAGATTTTCAGCTTTGATCGCTTACTGTGGCCACAATTTTAATTTGATTGTCAAAATTTCGGTCTTATCTTGTAGCTGTGTGTGTGTAGTTTCCGTCAAGTATAAATTTGTAGTACTTTCTGTGAAAATACTATGCTTTATAGTGTCTAGGAGGCGTGGACATGAATTTTCCCAAAACACGTCCATTTCCCTGGCAGATCACTGGTTTTGATCGCTCACTGTGACCACAGTTTCTATCCGATTTTCAAAATTTTGGTCTCATTATATAGCTATCGTTCTGTTCTTTGCGTCAAATATAAATTTGTAGTGCTTTGCATAAGAAAACTATGCTTTATAAGGGTTGAAATAGGAATACATTAAAAAAAACAAACTTGTCTGCATAAAAAGCCATGTGTGATTTAAAAAATTTTTTTCATTGTTTGTAAGTGATACATGAGTGTAAACAAACATTTCAAAATTAAAGTTGTTTTTCTAAGTGGTCTAATAAGCAAGATAGTATTTTTTTGGGGGGCAGGTTTTGGGAACTTTTTCCCTTTATGGTATTGCTGTGGTCACATTTTCCAACCGATTTTCATTGTTTTGCTATCAATAGATAGGTTAGCGTCTGAATTTTCCAAAAAGTATACATTTGTGGTGTTTTGAAGAAGTTGAAAGGCAGTTTTAGTGACTGAAAGGCAAAAAATTTGCAAATTTTTACGTGTCACTACCCCAAAACTTTAAATTGATTTTTCCCCCCTTAAACGTGCGAATTTCGGTTTTATAATTTTTAATTTAAAGGCTTAACCCAAACTAGTATTTTCATGGTCGGAAAATATTTTAGGCAAATTATCTAGCATGTAGGAGGCATGTAAATAGCTGTTGCTAAACTACGTGCGTTTTTTGTGCAGATTTTCAGCTTTGATCGCTTACTGTGGCCACAATTTTAATTTGATTGTCAAAATTTCGGTCTTATCTTGTAGCTGTGTGTGTGTAGTTTCCGTCAAGTGTAAATTTGTAGTACTTTCTGTGAAAATACTATGCTTTATAGTGTCTAGGAGGCGTGGACATGAATTTTCCCAAAACACGTCCATTTCCCTGGCAGATCACTGGTTTTGATCGCTCACTGTGACCACAGTTTCTATCCGATTTTCAAAATTTTGGTCTCATTATATAGCTATCGTTCTGTTCTTTGCGTTAAATATAAATTTGTAGTGCTTTGCATAAGAAAACTATGCTTTATAAGGGTTGAAATAGGAATACATTAAAAAAAACAAACTTGTCTGCATAAAAAGCCATGTGTGATTTAAAAAATTTTTTTCATTGTTTGCAAGTGATACATGAGTGTAAACAAACATTTCAAAATTAAAGTTGCTTTTCTAAGTGGTCTAATAAGCAAGATAGTATATTTTTGGGGGGCAGGTTTTGGGAACTTTTTCCCTTTATGGCATTGCTGTGGTCACATTTTCGAACCGATTTTCATTGTTTTGCTATCAATAGATAGGTTAGCGTCTGAATTTTCCAAAAAGTATACATTTGTGGTGTTTTGAAGAAGTTTAAGGGCAGTTTTAGTGGCTGAAAGGCAAAAAATTTGCAAATTTTTACGTGTCACTACCCCAAAACTTTAAATTGATTTTTCTCCCCTTAAACGTGCGAATTTCGGTTTTATAATTTTTAATTTAAAGGCTTAACCCAAGTTAGTATTTTCATGGTCGGAAAATATTTTAGGCAAATTATCTAGCATGTAGGAGGCATGTAAATAGCTGTTGCTAAACCACGTGCGTTTTTTGTGCAGATTTTCAGCTTTGATCGCTTACTGTGGCCACAATTTTAATTTCATTGTCAAAATTTCGGTCTTATCTTGTAGCTGTGTGTGTGTAGTTTCCGTCAAGTATAAATTTGTAGTACTTTCTGTGAAAATACTATGCTTTATAGTGTCTAGGAGGCGTGGACATGAATTTTCCCAAAACACGTCCATTTCCCTGGCAGATCACTGGTTTTGATCGCTCACTGTGACCACAGTTTCTATCCGATTTTCAAAATTTTGGTCTCATTATATAGCTATCGTTCTGTTCTTTGCGTCAAATATAAATTTGTAGTGCTTTGCATAAGAAAACTATGCTTTATAAGGGTTGAAATAGGAATACATTAAAAAAAACAAACTTGTCTGCATAAAAAGCCATGTGTGATTTAAAAAATTTTTTTCATTGTTTGTAAGTAATACATGAGTGTAAACAAACATTTCAAAATTAAAGTTGTTTTTCTAAGTGGTCTAATAAGCAAGATAGTATATTTTTGGGGGGCAGGTTTTGGGAACTTTTTCCCTTTATGGCATTGCTGTGGTCACATTTTCCAACCGATTTTCATTGTTTTGCTATCAATAGATAGGTTAGCGTCTGAATTTTCCAAAAAGTATACATTTGTGGTGTTTTGAAGAAGTTTAAGGGCAGTTTTAGTGGCTGAAAGGCAAAAAATTTGCAAATTTTTACGTGTCACTACCCCAAAACTTTAAATTGATTTTTCTCCCCTTAAACGTGCGAATTTCGGTTTTATAATTTTTAATTTAGAGGCTTAACCGAAACTAGTATTTTCATGGTCGGAAAATATTTTAGGCAAATTATCTAGCATGTAGGAGGCATGTAAATAGCTGTTGCTAAACCACGTGCGTTTTTGGTGCAGATTTTCAGCTTTGATCGCTTACTGTGGCCACAATTTTAATTTGATTGTCAAAATTTCGGTCTTATCTTGTAGCTGTGTGTGTGTAGTTTCCGTCAAGTATAAATTTGTAGTACTTTCTGTGAAAATACTATGCTTTATAGTGTCTAGGAGGCGTGGACATGAATTTTCCCAAAACACGTCCATTTCCCTGGCAGATCACTGGTTTTGATCGCTCACTGTGACCACAGTTTCTATCCGATTTTCAAAATTTTGGTCTCATTATATAGCTATCGTTCTGTTCTTTGCGTCAAATATAAATTTGTAGTGCTTTGCATAAGAAAACTATGCTTTATAAGGGTTGAAATAGGAATACATTAAAAAAAACAAACTTGTCTGCATAAAAAGCCATGTGTGATTTAAAAAATTTTTTTCATTGTTTGTAAGTGATACATGAGTGTAAACAAACATTTCAAAATTAAAGTTGTTTTTCTAAGTGGTCTAATAAGCAAGATAGTATTTTTTTGGGGGGCAGGTTTTGGGAACTTTTTCCCTTTATGGTATTGCTGTGGTCACATTTTCCAACCGATTTTCATTGTTTTGCTATCAATAGATAGGTTAGCGTCTGAATTTTCCAAAAAGTATACATTTGTGGTGTTTTGAAGAAGTTTAAGGGCAGTTTTAGTGGCTGAAAGGCAAAAAATTTGCAAATTTTTACGTGTCACTACCCCAAAACTTTAAATTGATTTTTCTCCCCTTAAACGTGCGAATTTCGGTTTTATAATTTTTAATTTAAAGGCTTAACCCAAACTAGTATTTTCATGGTCGGAAAATATTTTAGGCAAATTATCTAGCATGTAGGAGGCATGTAAATAGCTGTTGCTAAACCACGTGCGTTTTTTGTGCAGATTTTCAGCTTTGATCGCTTACTGTGGCCACAATTTTAATTTCATTGTCAAAATTTCGGTCTTATCTTGTAGCTGTGTGTGTGTAGTTTCCGTCAAGTATAAATTTGTAGTACTTTCTGTGAAAATACTATGCTTCATAGTGTCTAGGAGGCGTGGACATGAATTTTCCCAAAACACGTCCATTTCCCTGGCAGATCACTGGTTTTGATCGCTCACTGTGACCACAGTTTCTATTCGATTTTCAAAATTGTGGTCTCATTATATAGCTCTCGTTCTGTTCTTTGCGTCAAATATAAATTTGTAGTGCTTTGCATAAGAAAACTATGCTTTATAAGGGTTGAAATAGGAATACATTAAAAAAAACAAACTTGTCTGCATAAAAAGCCATGTGTGATTTAAAAAAACTTTTTCATTGTTTGTAAGTGATACATGAGTGTAAACAAACATTTCAAAATTAAAGTTGTTTTTCTAAGTGGTCTAATAAGCAAGATAGTATATTTTTGGGGGGCAGGTTTTGGGAACTTTTTCCCTTTATGGCATTGCTGTGGTCACATTTTCCAACCGATTTTCATTGTTTTGCTATCAATAGATAGGTTAGCGTCTGAATTTTCCAAAAAGTATACATTTGTGGTGTTTTGAAGAAGTTTAAGGGCAGTTTTAGTGGCTGAAAGGCAAAAAATTTGCAAATTTTTACGTGTCACTACCCCAAAACTTTAAATTGATTTTTCTCCCCTTAAACGTGCGAATATCGGTTTTATAATTTTTAATTTAAAGGCTTAACCCAAGTTAGTATTTTCATGGTCGGAAAATATTATAGGCAAATTATCTAGCATGTAGGAGGCATGTAAATAGCTGTTGCTAAACCACGTGCGTTTTTTGTGCAGATTTTCAGCTTTGATCGCTTACTGTGGCCACAATTTTAATTTGATTGTCAAAATTTCGGTCTTATCTTGTAGCTGTGTGTGTGTAGTTTCCGTCAAGTATAAATTTGTAGTACTTTCTGTGAAAATACTATGCTTTATAGTGTCTAGGAGGCGTGGACATGAATTTTCCCAAAACACGTCCATTTCCCTGGCAGATCACTGGTTTTGATCGCTCACTGTGACCACAGTTTCTATCCGATTTTCAAAATTTTGGTCTCATTATATAGCTATCGTTCTGTTCTTTGCGTCAAATATAAATTTGTAGTGCTTTGCATAAGAAAACTATGCTTTATAAGGGTTGAAATAGGAATACATTCAAAAAAACAAACTTGTCTGCATAAAAAGCCATGTGTGATTTAAAAAATTTTTTTCATTGTTTGTAAGTGATACATGAGTGTAAACAAACATTTCAAAATTAAAGTTGTTTTTCTAAGTGGTCTAATAAGCAAGATAGTATATTTTTGGGGGGCAGGTTTTGGGAACTTTTTCCCTTTATGGCATTGCTGTGGTCACATTTTCCAACCGATTTTCATTGTTTTGCTATCAATAGATAGGTTAGCGTCTGAATTTTCCAAAAAGTATACATTTGTGGTGTTTTGAAGAAGTTGAAAGGCAGTTTTAGTGGCTGAAAGGCAAAAAATTTGCAAATTTTTACGTGTCACTACCCCAAAACTTTAAATTGATTTTTCCCCCCTTAAACGTGCGAATTTCGGTTTTATAATTTTTAATTTAAAGGCTTAACCCAAACTAGTATTTTCATGGTCGGAAAATATTTTAGGCAAATTATCTAGCATGTAGGAGGCATGTAAATAGCTGTTGCTAAACCACGTGCGTTTTTTGTGCAGATTTTCAGCTTTGATCGCTTACTGTGGCCACAATTTTAATTTGATTGTCAAAATTTCGGTCTTATCTTGTAGCTGTGTGTGTGTAGTTTCCGTCAAGTATAAATTTGTAGTACTTTCTGTGAAAATACTATGCTTTATAGTGTCTAGGAGGCGTGGACATGAATTTTCCCAAAACACGTCCATTTCCCTGGCAGATCACTGGTTTTGATCGCTCACTGTGACCACAGTTTCTATCCGATTTTCAAAATTTTGGTCTCATTATATAGCTATCGTTCTGTTCTTTGCGTCAAATATAAATTTGTAGTGCTTTGCATAAGAAAACTATGCTTTATAAGGGTTGAAATAGGAATACATTAAAAAAAACAAACTTGTCTGCATAAAAAGCCATGTGTGATTTAAAAAATTTTTTTCATTGTTTGTAAGTGATACATGAGTGTAAACAAAGATTTCAAAATTAAAGTTGTTTTTCTAAGTGGTCTAATAAGCAAGATAGTATATTTTTGGGGGGCAGGTTTTGGGAACTTTTTCCCTTTATGGCATTGCTGTGGTCACATTTTCGAACCGATTTTCATTGTTTTGCTATCAATAGATAGGTTAGCGTCTGAATTTTCCAAAAAGTATACATTTGTGGTGTTTTGAAGAAGTTTAAGGGCAGTTTTAGTGGCTGAAAGGCAAAAAATTTGCAAATTTTTACGTGTCACTACCCCAAAACTTTAAATTGGTTTTTCTCCCCTTAAACGTGCGAATTTCGGTTTTATAATTTTTAATTTAAAGGCTTAACCCAAACTAGTATTTTCATGGTCGGAAAATATTTTAGGCAAATTATCTAGCATGTAGGAGGCATGTAAATAGCTGTTGCTAAACCACGTGCGTTTTTTGTGCAGATTTTCAGCTTTGATCGCTTACTGTGGCCACAATTTTAATTTGATTGTCAAAATTTCGGTCTTATCTTGTAGCTGTGTGTGTGTAGTTTCCGTCAAGTATAAATTTGTAGTACTTTCTGTGAAAATACTATGCTTTATAGTGTCTAGGAGGCGTGGACATGAATTTTCCCAAAACACGTCCATTTCCCTGGCAGATCACTGGTTTTGATCGCTCACTGTGACCACAGTTTCTATCCGATTTTCAAAATTTTGGTCTCATTATATAGCTATCGTTCTGTTCTTTGCGTCAAATATAAATTTGTAGTGCTTTGCATAAGAAAACTATGCTTTATAAGGGTTGAAATAGGAATACATTAAAAAAAACAAACTTGTCTGCATAAAAAGCCATGTGTGATTTAAAAAATTTTTTTCATTGTTTGTAAGTAATACATGAGTGTAAACAAACATTTCAAAATTAAAGTTGTTTTTCTAAGTGGTCTAATAAGCAAGATAGTATATTTTTGGGGGGCAGGTTTTGGGAACTTTTTCCCTTTATGGCATTGCTGTGGTCACATTTTCCAACCGATTTTCATTGTTTTGCTATCAATAGATAGGTTAGCGTCTGAATTTTCCAAAAGTATACATTTGTGGTGTTTTGAAGAAGTTTAAGGGCAGTTTTAGTGGCTGAAAGGCAAAAAATTTGCAAATTTTTACGTGTCACTACCCCAAAACTTTAAATTGATTTTTCTCCCCTTAAACGTGCGAATTTCGGTTTTATAATTTTTAATTTAAAGGCTTAACCGAAACTAGTATTTTCATGGTCGGAAAATATTATAGGCAAATTATCTAGCATGTAGGAGGCATGTAAATAGCTGTTGCTAAACCACGTGCGTTTTTTGTGCAGATTTTCAGCTTTGATCGCTTACTGTGGCCACAATTTTAATTTGATTGTCAAAATTTCGGTCTTATCTTGTAGCTGTGTGTGTGTAGTTTCCGTCAAGTATAAATTTGTAGTACTTTCTGTGAAAATACTATGCTTTATAGTGTCTAGGAGGCGTGGACATGAATTTTCCCAAAACACGTCCATTTCCCTGGCAGATCACTGGTTTTGATCGCTCACTGTGACCACAGTTTCTCTCCGATTTTCAAAATTTTGGTCTCATTATATAGCTATCGTTCTGTTCTTTGCGTCAAATATAAATTTGTAGTGCTTTGCATAAGAAAACTATGCTTTATAAGGGTTGAAATAGGAATACATTAAAAAAAAAAAACTTGTCTGCATAAAAAGCCATGTGTGATTTAAAAAATTTTTTTCATTGTTTGTAAGTGATACATGAGTGTAAACAAACATTTCAAAATTAAAGTTGTTTTTCTAAGTGGTCTAATAAGCAAGATAGTATTTTTTTGGGGGGCAGGTTTTGGGAACTTTTTCCCTTTATGGTATTGCTGTGGTCACATTTTCCAACCGATTTTCATTGTTTTGCTATCAATAGATAGGTTAGCGTCTGAATTTTCCAAAAAGTATACATTTGTGGTGTTTTGAAGAAGTTGAAAGGCAGTTTTAGTGACTGAAAGTCAAAAAATTTGCAAATTTTTACGTGTCACTACCCCAAAACTTTAAATTGATTTTTCCCCCCTTAAACGTGCGAATTTCGGTTTTATAATTTTTAATTTAAAGGCTTAACCCAAACTAGTATTTTCATGGTCGGAAAATATTTTAGGCAAATTATCTAGCATGTAGGAGGCATGTAAATAGCTGTTGCTAAACCACGTGCGTTTTTTGTGCAGATTTTCAGCTTTGATCGCTTACTGTGGCCACAATTTTAATTTCATTGTCAAAATTTCGGTCTTATCTTGTAGCTGTGTGTGTGTAGTTTCCGTCAAGTATAAATTTGTAGTACTTTCTGTGAAAATACTATGCTTTATAGTGTCTAGGAGGCGTGGACATGAATTTTCCCAAAACACGTCCATTTCCCTGGCAGATCACTGGTTTTGATCGCTCACTGTGACCACAGTTTCTATCCGATTTTCAAAATTTTGGTCTCATTATATAGCTATCGTTCTGTTCTTTGCGTCAAATATAAATTTGTAGTGCTTTGCATAAGAAAACTATGCTTTATAAGGGTTGAAATAGGAATACATTAAAAAAAACAAACTTGTCTGCATAAAAAGCCATGTGTGATTTAAAAAAATTTTTTCATTGTTTGTAAGTGATACATGAGTGTAAACAAACATTTCAAAATTAAAGTTGTTTTTCTAAGTGGTCTAATAAGCAAGATAGTATTTTTTTGGGGGGCAGGTTTTGGGAACTTTTTCCCTTTATGGCATTGCTGTGGTCACATTTTCGAACCGATTTTCATTGTTTTGCTATCAATAGATAGGTTAGCGTCTGAATTTTCCAAAAGGTATACATTTGTGGTGTTTTGAAGAAGTTTAAGGGCAGTTTTAGTGGCTGAAAGGCAAAAAATTTGCAAATTTTTACGTGTCACTACCCCAAAACTTGAAATTGATTTTTCTCCCCTTAAACGTGCGAATTTCGGTTTTATAATTTTTAATTTAAAGGCTTAACCCAAGTTAGTATTTTCATGGTCGGAAAATATTTTAGGCAAATTATCTAGCATGTAGGAGGCATGTAAATAGCTGTTGCTAAACCACGTGCGTTTTTTGTGCAGATTTTCAGCTTTGATTGCTTACTGTGGCCACAATTTTAATTTCATTGTCAAAATTTCGGTCTTATCTTGTAGCTGTGTGTGTGTAGTTTCCGTCAAGTATAAATTTGTAGTACTTTCTGTGAAAATACTATGCTTTATAGTGTCTAGGAGGCGTGGACATGAATTTTCCCAAAACACGTCCATTTCCCTGGCAGATCACTGGTTTTGATCGCTCACTGTGACCACAGTTTCTATCCGATTTTCAAAATTTTGGTCTCATTATATAGCTATCGTTCTGTTCTTTGCGTCAAATATAAATTTGTAGTGCTTTGCATAAGAAAACTATGCTTTATAAGGGTTGAAATAGGAATACATTAAAAAAAACAAACTTGTCTGCATAAAAAGCCATGTGTGATTTAAAAAATTTTTTTCATTGTTTGTAAGTAATACATGAGTGTAAACAAACATTTCAAAATTAAAGTTGTTTTTCTAAGTGGTCTAATAAGCAAGATAGTATATTTTTGGGGGGCAGGTTTTGGGAACTTTTTCCCTTTATGGCATTGCTGTGGTCACATTTTCCAACCGATTTTCATTGTTTTGCTATCAATAGATAGGTTAGCGTCTGAATTTTCCAAAAAGTATACATTTGTGGTGTTTTGAAGAAGTTTAAGGGCAGTTTTAGTGGCTGAAAGGCAAAAAATTTGCAAATTTTTACGTGTCACTACCCCAAAACTTTAAATTGATTTTTCTCCCCTTAAACGTGCGAATTTCGGTTTTATAATTTTTAATTTAAAGGCTTAACCGAAACTAGTATTTTCATGGTCGGAAAACATTATAGGCAAATTATCTAGCATGTAGGAGGCATGTAAATAGCTGTTGCTAAACCACGTGCGTTTTTTGTGCAGATTTTCAGCTTTGATCGCTTACTGTGGCCACAATTTTAATTTGATTGTCAAAATTTCGGTCTTATCTTGTAGCTGTGTGTGTGTAGTTTCCGTCAAGTATAAATTTGTAGTACTTTCTGTGAAAATACTATGCTTTATAGTGTCTAGGAGGCGTGGACATGAATTTTCCCAAAACACGTCCATTTCCCTGGCAGATCACTGGTTTTGATCGCTCACTGTGACCACAGTTTCTATCCGATTTTCAAAATTTTGGTCTCATTATATAGCTATCGTTCTGTTCTTTGCGTCAAATATAAATTTGTAGTGCTTTGCATAAGAAAACTATGCTTTATAAGGGTTGAAATAGGAATACATTAAAAAAAACAAACTTGTCTGCATAAAAAGCCATGTGTGATTTAAAAAATTTTTTTCATTGTTTGTAAGTGATACATGAGTGTAAACAAACATTTCAAAATTAAAGTTGTTTTTCTAAGTGGTCTAATAAGCAAGATAGTATATTTTTGGGGGGCAGGTTTTGGGAACTTTTTCCCTTTATGGTATTGCTGTGGTCACATTTTCCAACCGATTTTCATTGTTTTGCTATCAATAGATAGGTTAGCGTCTGAATTTTCCAAAAAGTATACATTTGTGGTGTTTTGAAGAAGTTTAAGGGCAGTTTTAGTGGCTGAAAGGCAAAAAATTTGCAAATTTTTACGTGTCACTACCCCAAAACTTTAAATTGATTTTTCCCCCCTTAAACGTGCGAATTTCGGTTTTATAATTTTTAATTTAAAGGCTTAACCCAAACTAGTATTTTCATGGTCGGAAAATATTTTAGGCAAATTATCTAGCATGTAGGAGGCATGTAAATAGCTGTTGCTAAACCACGTGCGTTTTTTGTGCAGATTTTCAGCTTTGATCGCTTACTGTGGCCACAATTTTAATTTCATTGTCAAAATTTCGGTCTTATCTTGTAGCTGTGTGTGTGTAGTTTCCGTCAAGTATAAATTTGTAGTACTTTCTGTGAAAATACTATGCTTTATAGTGTCTAGGAGGCGTGGACATGAATTTTCCCAAAACACGTCCATTTCCCTGGCAGATCACTGGTTTTGATCGCTCACTGTGACCACAGTTTCTATCCGATTTTCAAAATTTTGGTCTCATTATATAGCTATCGTTCTGTTCTTTGCGTCAAATATAAATTTGTAGTGCTTTGCATAAGAAAACTATGCTTTATAAGGGTTGAAATAGGAATACATTAAAAAAAACAAACTTGTCTGCATAAAAAGCCATGTGTGATTTAAAAAAATTTTTTCATTGTTTGTAAGTGATACATGAGTGTAAACAAACATTTCAAAATTAAAGTTGTTTTTCTAAGTGGTCTAATAAGCAAGATAGTATTTTTTTGGGGGGCAGGTTTTGGGAACTTTTTCCCTTTATGGCATTGCTGTGGTCACATTTTCGAACCGATTTTCATTGTTTTGCTATCAATAGATAGGTTAGCGTCTGAATTTTCCAAAAGGTATACATTTGTGGTGTTTTGAAGAAGTTTAAGGGCAGTTTTAGTGGCTGAAAGGCAAAAAATTTGCAAATTTTTACGTGTCACTACCCCAAAACTTGAAATTGATTTTTCTCCCCTTAAACGTGCGAATTTCGGTTTTATAATTTTTAATTTAAAGGCTTAACCCAAGTTAGTATTTTCATGGTCGGAAAATATTTTAGGCAAATTATCTAGCATGTAGGAGGCATGTAAATAGCTGTTGCTAAACCACGTGCGTTTTTTGTGCAGATTTTCAGCTTTGATTGCTTACTGTGGCCACAATTTTAATTTCATTGTCAAAATTTCGGTCTTATCTTGTAGCTGTGTGTGTGTAGTTTCCGTCAAGTATAAATTTGTAGTACTTTCTGTGAAAATACTATGCTTTATAGTGTCTAGGAGGCGTGGACATGAATTTTCCCAAAACACGTCCATTTCCCTGGCAGATCACTGGTTTTGATCGCTCACTGTGACCACAGTTTCTATCCGATTTTCAAAATTTTGGTCTCATTATATAGCTATCGTTCTGTTCTTTGCGTCAAATATAAATTTGTAGTGCTTTGCATAAGAAAACTATGCTTTATAAGGGTTGAAATAGGAATACATTAAAAAAAACAAACTTGTCTGCATAAAAAGCCATGTGTGATTTAAAAAATTTTTTTCATTGTTTGTAAGTAATACATGAGTGTAAACAAACATTTCAAAATTAAAGTTGTTTTTCTAAGTGGTCTAATAAGCAAGATAGTATATTTTTGGGGGGCAGGTTTTGGGAACTTTTTCCCTTTATGGCATTGCTGTGGTCACATTTTCCAACCGATTTTCATTGTTTTGCTATCAATAGATAGGTTAGCGTCTGAATTTTCCAAAAAGTATACATTTGTGGTGTTTTGAAGAAGTTTAAGGGCAGTTTTAGTGGCTGAAAGGCAAAAAATTTGCAAATTTTTACGTGTCACTACCCCAAAACTTTAAATTGATTTTTCTCCCCTTAAACGTGCGAATTTCGGTTTTATAATTTTTAATTTAAAGGCTTAACCGAAACTAGTATTTTCATGGTCGGAAAACATTATAGGCAAATTATCTAGCATGTAGGAGGCATGTAAATAGCTGTTGCTAAACCACGTGCGTTTTTTGTGCAGATTTTCAGCTTTGATCGCTTACTGTGGCCACAATTTTAATTTGATTGTCAAAATTTCGGTCTTATCTTGTAGCTGTGTGTGTGTAGTTTCCGTCAAGTATAAATTTGTAGTACTTTCTGTGAAAATACTATGCTTTATAGTGTCTAGGAGGCGTGGACATGAATTTTCCCAAAACACGTCCATTTCCCTGGCAGATCACTGGTTTTGATCGCTCACTGTGACCACAGTTTCTATCCGATTTTCAAAATTTTGGTCTCATTATATAGCTATCGTTCTGTTCTTTGCGTCAAATATAAATTTGTAGTGCTTTGCATAAGAAAACTATGCTTTATAAGGGTTGAAATAGGAATACATTAAAAAAAACAAACTTGTCTGCATAAAAAGCCATGTGTGATTTAAAAAATTTTTTTCATTGTTTGTAAGTGATACATGAGTGTAAACAAACATTTCAAAATTAAAGTTGTTTTTCTAAGTGGTCTAATAAGCAAGATAGTATATTTTTGGGGGGCAGGTTTTGGGAACTTTTTCCCTTTATGGTATTGCTGTGGTCACATTTTCCAACCGATTTTCATTGTTTTGCTATCAATAGATAGGTTAGCGTCTGAATTTTCCAAAAAGTATACATTTGTGGTGTTTTGAAGAAGTTTAAGGGCAGTTTTAGTGGCTGAAAGGCAAAAAATTTGCAAATTTTTACGTGTCACTACCCCAAAACTTTAAATTGATTTTTCTCCCCTTAAACGTGCGAATTTCGGTTTTATAATTTTTAATTTAAAGGCTTAACCGAAACTAGTATTTTCATGGTCGGAAAATATTATAGGCAAATTATCTAGCATGTAGGAGGCATGTAAATAGCTGTTGCTAAACCACGTGCGTTTTTTGTGCAGATTTTCAGCTTTGATCGCTTACTGTGGCCACAATTTTAATTTGATTGTCAAAATTTCGGTCTTATCTTGTAGCTGTGTGTGTGTAGTTTCCGTCAAGTATAAATTTGTAGTACTTTCTGTGAAAATACTATGCTTTATAGTGTCTAGGAGGCGTGGACATGAATTTTCCCAAAACACGTCCATTTCCCTGGCAGATCACTGGTTTTGATCACTCACTGTGACCACAGTTTCTATCCGATTTTCAAAATTTTGGTCTCATTATATAGCTATCGTTCTGTTCTTTGCGTCAAATATAAATTTGTAGTGCTTTGCATAAGAAAACTATGCTTTATAAGGGTTGAAATAGGAATACATTAAAAAAAACAAACTTGTCTGCATAAAAAGCCATGTGTGATTTAAAAAATTTTTTTCATTGTTTGTAAGTGATACATGAGTGTAAACAAACATTTCAAAATTAAAGTTGTTTTTCTAAGTGGTCTAATAAGCAAGATAGTATATTTTTGGAGGGCAGGTTTTGGGAACTTTTTCCCTTTATGGTATTGCTGTGGTCACATTTTCCAACCGATTTTCATTGTTTTGCTATCAATAGATAGGTTAGCGTCTGAGTTTTCCAAAAAGTATACATTTGTGGTGTTTTGAAGAAGTTGAAAGGCAGTTTTAGTGGCTGAAAGGCAAAAAATTTGCAAATTTTTACGTGTCACTACCCCAAAACTTTAAATTGATTTTTCCCCCCTTAAACGTGCGAATTTCGGTTTTATAATTTTTAATTTAAAGGCTTAACCCAAACTAGTATTTTCATGGTCGGAAAATATTTTAGGCAAATTATCTAGCATGTAGGAGGCATGTAAATAGCTGTTGCTAAACCACGTGCGTTTTTTGTGCAGATTTTCAGCTTTGATCGCTTACTGTGGCCACAATTTTAATTTCATTGTCAAAATTTCGGTCTTATCTTGTAGCTGTGTGTGTGTAGTTTCCGTCAAGTATAAATTTGTAGTACTTTCTGTGAAAATACTATGCTTTATAGTGTCTAGGAGGCGTGGACATGAATTTTCCCAAAACACGTCCATTTCCCTGGCAGATCACTGGTTTTGATCGCTCACTGTGACCACAGTTTCTATCCGATTTTCAAAATTTTGGTCTCATTATATAGCTATCGTTCTGTTCTTTGCGTCAAATATAAATTTGTAGTGCTTTGCATAAGAAAACTATGCTTTATAAGGGTTGAAATAGGAATACATTAAAAAAAACAAACTTGTCTGCATAAAAAGCCATGTGTGATTTAAAAAAATTTTTTCATTGTTTGTAAGTGATACATGAGTGTAAACAAACATTTCAAAATTAAAGTTGTTTTTCTAAGTGGTCTAATAAGCAAGATAGTATTTTTTTGGGGGGCAGGTTTTGGGAACTTTTTCCCTTTATGGCATTGCTGTGGTCACATTTTCGAACCGATTTTCATTGTTTTGCTATCAATAGATAGGTTAGCGTCTGAATTTTCCAAAAGGTATACATTTGTGGTGTTTTGAAGAAGTTTAAGGGCAGTTTTAGTGGCTGAAAGGCAAAAAATTTGCAAATTTTTACGTGTCACTACCCCAAAACTTGAAATTGATTTTTCTCCCCTTAAACGTGCGAATTTCGGTTTTATAATTTTTAATTTAAAGGCTTAACCCAAGTTAGTATTTTCATGGTCGGAAAATATTTTAGGCAAATTATCTAGCATGTAGGAGGCATGTAAATAGCTGTTGCTAAACCACGTGCGTTTTTTGTGCAGATTTTCAGCTTTGATTGCTTACTGTGGCCACAATTTTAATTTCATTGTCAAAATTTCGGTCTTATCTTGTAGCTGTGTGTGTGTAGTTTCCGTCAAGTATAAATTTGTAGTACTTTCTGTGAAAATACTATGCTTTATAGTGTCTAGGAGGCGTGGACATGAATTTTCCCAAAACACGTCCATTTCCCTGGCAGATCACTGGTTTTGATCGCTCACTGTGACCACAGTTTCTATCCGATTTTCAAAATTTTGGTCTCATTATATAGCTATCGTTCTGTTCTTTGCGTCAAATATAAATTTGTAGTGCTTTGCATAAGAAAACTATGCTTTATAAGGGTTGAAATAGGAATACATTAAAAAAAACAAACTTGTCTGCATAAAAAGCCATGTGTGATTTAAAAAATTTTTTTCATTGTTTGTAAGTAATACATGAGTGTAAACAAACATTTCAAAATTAAAGTTGTTTTTCTAAGTGGTCTAATAAGCAAGATAGTATATTTTTGGGGGGCAGGTTTTGGGAACTTTTTCCCTTTATGGCATTGCTGTGGTCACATTTTCCAACCGATTTTCATTGTTTTGCTATCAATAGATAGGTTAGCGTCTGAATTTTCCAAAAAGTATACATTTGTGGTGTTTTGAAGAAGTTTAAGGGCAGTTTTAGTGGCTGAAAGGCAAAAAATTTGCAAATTTTTACGTGTCACTACCCCAAAACTTTAAATTGATTTTTCTCCCCTTAAACGTGCGAATTTCGGTTTTATAATTTTTAATTTAAAGGCTTAACCGAAACTAGTATTTTCATGGTCGGAAAACATTATAGGCAAATTATCTAGCATGTAGGAGGCATGTAAATAGCTGTTGCTAAACCACGTGCGTTTTTTGTGCAGATTTTCAGCTTTGATCGCTTACTGTGGCCACAATTTTAATTTGATTGTCAAAATTTCGGTCTTATCTTGTAGCTGTGTGTGTGTAGTTTCCGTCAAGTATAAATTTGTAGTACTTTCTGTGAAAATACTATGCTTTATAGTGTCTAGGAGGCGTGGACATGAATTTTCCCAAAACACGTCCATTTCCCTGGCAGATCACTGGTTTTGATCGCTCACTGTGACCACAGTTTCTATCCGATTTTCAAAATTTTGGTCTCATTATATAGCTATCGTTCTGTTCTTTGCGTCAAATATAAATTTGTAGTGCTTTGCATAAGAAAACTATGCTTTATAAGGGTTGAAATAGGAATACATTAAAAAAAACAAACTTGTCTGCATAAAAAGCCATGTGTGATTTAAAAAATTTTTTTCATTGTTTGTAAGTGATACATGAGTGTAAACAAACATTTCAAAATTAAAGTTGTTTTTCTAAGTGGTCTAATAAGCAAGATAGTATATTTTTGGGGGGCAGGTTTTGGGAACTTTTTCCCTTTATGGTATTGCTGTGGTCACATTTTCCAACCGATTTTCATTGTTTTGCTATCAATAGATAGGTTAGCGTCTGAATTTTCCAAAAAGTATACATTTGTGGTGTTTTGAAGAAGTTTAAGGGCAGTTTTAGTGGCTGAAAGGCAAAAAATTTGCAAATTTTTACGTGTCACTACCCCAAAACTTTAAATTGATTTTTCTCCCCTTAAACGTGCGAATTTCGGTTTTATAATTTTTAATTTAAAGGCTTAACCGAAACTAGTATTTTCATGGTCGGAAAATATTATAGGCAAATTATCTAGCATGTAGGAGGCATGTAAATAGCTGTTGCTAAACCACGTGCGTTTTTTGTGCAGATTTTCAGCTTTGATCGCTTACTGTGGCCACAATTTTAATTTGATTGTCAAAATTTCGGTCTTATCTTGTAGCTGTGTGTGTGTAGTTTCCGTCAAGTATAAATTTGTAGTACTTTCTGTGAAAATACTATGCTTTATAGTGTCTAGGAGGCGTGGACATGAATTTTCCCAAAACACGTCCATTTCCCTGGCAGATCACTGGTTTTGATCACTCACTGTGACCACAGTTTCTATCCGATTTTCAAAATTTTGGTCTCATTATATAGCTATCGTTCTGTTCTTTGCGTCAAATATAAATTTGTAGTGCTTTGCATAAGAAAACTATGCTTTATAAGGGTTGAAATAGGAATACATTAAAAAAAACAAACTTGTCTGCATAAAAAGCCATGTGTGATTTAAAAAATTTTTTTCATTGTTTGTAAGTGATACATGAGTGTAAACAAACATTTCAAAATTAAAGTTGTTTTTCTAAGTGGTCTAATAAGCAAGATAGTATATTTTTGGAGGGCAGGTTTTGGGAACTTTTTCCCTTTATGGTATTGCTGTGGTCACATTTTCCAACCGATTTTCATTGTTTTGCTATCAATAGATAGGTTAGCGTCTGAGTTTTCCAAAAAGTATACATTTGTGGTGTTTTGAAGAAGTTGAAAGGCAGTTTTAGTGGCTGAAAGGCAAAAAATTTGCAAATTTTTACGTGTCACTACCCCAAAACTTTAAATTGATTTTTCCCCTCTTAAACGTGCGAATTTCGGTTTTATAATTTTTAATTTAAAGGCTTAACCCTAACTAGTATTTTCATGGTCGGAAAATATTTTAGGCAAATTATCTAGCATGTAGGAGGCATGTAAATAGCTGTTACTAAACCACGTGCGTTTTTTGTGCAGATTTTCAGCTTTGATCGCTTACTGTGGCCACAATTTTAATTTGATTGTCAAAATTTCGGTCTTATCTTGTAGCTGTGTGTGTGTAGTTTCCGTCAAGTATAAATTTGTAGTACTTTCTGTGAAAATACTATGGTTTATAGTGTCTAGGAGGCGTGGACATGAATTTTCCCAAAACACGTCCATTTCCCTGGCAGATCACTGGTTTTGATCGCTCACTGTGACCACAGTTTCTATCCGATTTTCAAAATTTTGGTCTCATTATATAGCTATCGTTCTGTTCTTTGCGTCAAATATAAATTTGTAGTGCTTTGCATAAGAAAACTATGCTTTATAAGGGTTGAAATAGGAATACATTAAAAAAAACAAACTTGTCTGCATAAAAAGCCATGTGTGATTTAAAAAAATTTTTTCATTGTTTGTAAGTGATACATGAGTGTAAACAAACATTTCAAAATTAAAGTTGTTTTTCTAAGTGGTCTAATAAGCAAGATAGTATTTTTTTGGGGGGCAGGTTTTGGGAACTTTTTCCCTTTATGGCATTGCTGTGGTCACATTTTCGAACCGATTTTCATTGTTTTGCTATCAATAGATAGGTTAGCGTCTGAATTTTCCAAAAAGTATACATTTGTGGTGTTTTGAAGAAGTTTAAGGGCAGTTTTAGTGGCTGAAAGGCAAAAAATTTGCAAATTTTTACGTGTCACTACCCCAAAACTTTAAATTGATTTTTCTCCCCTTAAACGTGCGAATTTCGGTTTTATAATTTTTAATTTAAAGGCTTAACCCAAGTTAGTATTTTAATGGTCGGAAAATATTTTAGGCAAATTATCTAGCATGTAGGAGGCATGTAAATAGCTGTTGCTAAACCACGTGCGTTTTTTGTGCAGATTTTCAGCTTTGATCGCTTACTGTGGCCACAATTTTAATTTCATTGTCAAAATTTCGGTCTTATCTTGTAGCTGTGTGTGTGTAGTTTCCGTCAAGTATAAATTTGTAGTACTTTCTGTGAAAATACTATGCTTTATAGTGTCTAGGAGGCGTGGACATGAATTTTCCCAAAACACGTCCATTTCCCTGGCAGATCACTGGTTTTGATCGCTCACTGTGACCACAGTTTCTATCCGATTTTCAAAATTTTGGTCTCATTATATAGCTATCGTTCTGTTCTTTGCGTCAAATATAAATTTGTAGTGCTTTGCATAAGAAAACTATGCTTTATAAGGGTTGAAATAGGAATACATTAAAAAAAACAAACTTGTCTGCATAAAAAGCCATGTGTGATTTAAAAAATTTTTTTCATTGTTTGTAAGTAATACATGAGTGTAAACAAACATTTCAAAATTAAAGTTGTTTTTCTAAGTGGTCTAATAAGCAAGATAGTATATTTTTGGGGGGCAGGTTTTGGGAACTTTTTCCCTTTATGGCATTGCTGTGGTCACATTTTCCAACCGATTTTCATTGTTTTGCTATCAATAGATAGGTTAGCGTCTGAATTTTCCAAAAAGTATACATTTGTGGTGTTTTGAAGAAGTTTAAGGGCAGTTTTAGTGGCTGAAAGGCAAAAAATTTGCAAATTTTTACGTGTCACTACCCCAAAACTTTAAATTGATTTTTCTCCCCTTAAACGTGCGAATTTCGGTTTTATAATTTTTAATTTAAAGGCTTAACCCAAACTAGTATTTTCATGGTCGGAAAATATTTTAGGCAAATTATCTAGCATGTAGGAGGCATGTAAATAGCTGTTGCTAAACCACGTGCGTTTTTTGTGCAGATTTTCAGCTTTGATCGCTTACTGTGGCCACAATTTTAATTTGATTGTCAAAATTTCGGTCTTATCTTGTAGCTGTGTGTGTGTAGTTTCCGTCAAGTATAAATTTGTAGTACTTTCTGTGAAAATACTATGCTTTATAGTGTCTAGGAGGCGTGGACATGAATTTTCCTAAAACACGTCCATTTCCCTGGCAGATCACTGGTTTTGATCGCTCACTGTGACCACAGTTTCTATCCGATTTTCAAAATTTTGGTCTCATTATATAGCTATCGTTCTGTTCTTTGCGTCAAATATAAATTTGTAGTGCTTTGCATAAGAAAACTATGCTTTATAAGGGTTGAAATAGGAATACATTAAAAAAAACAAACTTGTCTGCATAAAAAGCCATGTGTGATTTAAAAAATTTTTTTCATTGTTTGTAAGTGATACATGAGTGTAAACAAACATTTCAAAATTAAAATTGTTTTTCTAAGTGGTCTAATAAGCAAGATAGTATTTTTTTGGGGGGCAGGTTTTGGGAACTTTTTCCCTTTATGGCATTGCTGTGGTCACATTTTCGAACCGATTTTCATTGTTTTGCTATCAATAGATAGGTTAGCGTCTGAATTTTCCAAAAAGTATACATTTGTGGTGTTTTGAAGAAGTTTAAGGGCAGTTTTAGTGGCTGAAAGGCAAAAAATTTGCAAATTTTTACGTGTCACTACCCCAAAACTTTAAATTGATTTTTCTCCCCTTAAACGTGCGAATTTCGGTTTTATAATTTTTAATTTAAAGGCTTAACCCAAGTTAGTATTTTCATGGTCGGAAAATATTTTAGGCAAATTATCTAGCATGTAGGAGGCATGTAAATAGCTGTTGCTAAACCACGTGCGTTTTTTGTGCAGATTTTCAGCTTTGATCGCTTACTGTGGCCACAATTTTAATTTGATTGTCAAAATTTCGGTCTTATCTTGTAGCTGTGTGTGTGTAGTTTCCGTCAAGTATAAATTTGTAGTACTTTCTGTGAAAATACTATGCTTTATAGTGT
Organism: Odontomyia ornata; assembly: GCA_963969285.1. Lineage (NCBI taxonomy): Eukaryota > Metazoa > Arthropoda > Insecta > Diptera > Stratiomyidae > Odontomyia > Odontomyia ornata. The sequence continues at coordinate 85,729,240 of OZ017740.1, forward strand.
CTAGGAGGCGTGGACATGAATTTTCCCAAAACACGTCCATTTCCCTGGCAGATCACTGGTTTTGATCGCTCACTGTGACCACAGTTTCTATCCGATTTTCAAAATTTTGGTCTCATTATATAGCTATCGTTCTGTTCTTTGCGTCAAAGATAAATTTGTAGTGCTTTGCATAAGAAAACTATGCTTTATAAGGGTTGAAATAGGAATACATTAAAAAAAACAAACTTGTCTGCATAAAAAGCCATGTGTGATTTAAAAAATTTTTTTCATTGTTTGTAAGTGATACATGAGTGTAAACAAACATTTCAAAATTAAAGTTGTTTTTCTAAGTGGTCTTATAAGCAAGATAGTATATTTTTGGGGGGCAGGTTTTGGGAACTTTTTCCCTTTATGGCATTGCTGTGGTCACATTTTCCAACCGATTTTCATTGTTTTGCTATCAATAGATAGGTTAGCGTCTGAATTTTCCAAAAAGTATACATTTGTGGTGTTTTGAAGAAGTTTAAGGGCAGTTTTAGTGGCTGAAAGGCAAAAAATTTGCAAATTTTTACGTGTCACTACCCCAAAACTTTAAATTGATTTTTCTCCCCTTAAACGTGCGAATTTCGGTTTTATAATTTTTAATTTAAAGGCTTAACCCAAACTAGTATTTGCATGGTCGAAAAATATTTTAGGCAAATTATCTAGCATGTAGGAGGCATGTAAATAGCTGTTGCTAAACCACGTGCGTTTTTTGTGCAGATTTTCAGCTTTGATCGCTTACTGTGGCTACAATTTTAATTTGATTGTCAAAATTTCGGTCTTATCTTGTAGGTGTGTGTGTGTAGTTTCCGTCAAGTATAAATTTGTAGTACTTTCTGTGAAAATACTATGCTTTATAGTGTCTAGGAGGCGTGGACATGAATTTTCCCAAAACACGTCCATTTCCCTGGCAGATCACTGGTTTTGATCGCTCACTGTGACCACAGTTTCTATCCGATTTGTAGTGCTTTGCATAAGAAAACTATGCTTTATAAGGGTTGAAATAGGAATACATTAAAAAAAACAAACTTGTCTGCATAAAAAGCCATGTGTGATTTAAAAAATTTTTTTCATTGTTTGTAAGTGATACATGAGTATAAACAAACATTCCAAAATTAAAGTTGTTTTTCTAAGTGGTCTAATAAGCAAGATAGTATTTTTTTGGGGGGCAGGTTTTGGGAACTTTTTCCCTTTATGGCATTGCTGTGGTCACATTTTCGAACCGATTTTCATTGTTTTGCTATCAATAGATAGGTTAGCGTCTAAATTTTCCAAAAAGTATACATTTGTGGTGTTTTGAAGAAGTTTAAGGGCAGTTTTAGTGGCTGAAAGGCAAAAAATTTGCAAATTTTTACGTGTCACTACCCCAAAACTTTAAATTGATTTTTCTCCCCTTAAACGTGCGAATTTCGGTTTTATAATTTTTAATTTAAAGGCTTAACCCAAACTAGTATTTTCATGGTCGAAAAATATTTTAGGCAAATTATCTAGCATGTAGGAGGCATGTAAATAGCTGTTGCTAAACCACGTGCGTTTTTTGTGCAGATTTTCAGCTTTGATCGCTTACTGTGGCCACAATTTTAATTTGATTGTCAAAATTTCGGTCTTATCTTGTAGCTGTGTGTGTGTAGTTTCCGTCAAGTATAAATTTGTAGTACTTTCTGTGAAAATACTATGCTTTATAGTGTCTAGGAGGCGTGGACATGAATTTTCCCAAAACACGTCCATTTCCCTGGCAGATCACTGGTTTTGATCGCTCACTGTGACCACAGTTTCTATCCGATTTTCAAAATTTTGGTCTCATTCTATAGCTATCGTTCTGTTCTTTGCGTCAAATATAAATTTGTAGTGCTTTGCATAAGAAAACTATGCTTTATAAGGGTTGAAATAGGAATACATTAAAAAAAACAAACTTGTCTGCATAAAAAGCCATGTGTGATTTAAAAAATTTTTTTCATTGTTTGTAAGTGATACATGAGTCTAAACAAACATTTCAAAATTAAAGTTGTTTTTCTAAGTGGTCTAATAAGCAAGATAGTATATTTTTGGGGGGCAGGTTTTGGGAACTTTTTCCCTTTATGGCATTGCTGTGGTCACATTTTCCAACCGATTTTCATTGTTTTGCTATCAATAGATAGGTTAGCGTCTGAATTTTCCAAAAAGTATACATTTGTGGTGTTTTGAAGAAGTTTAAGGGCAGTTTTAGTGGCTGAAAGGCAAAAAATTTGCAAATTTTTACGTGTCACTACCCCAAAACTTTAAATTGATTTTTCTCCCCTTAAACGTGCGAATTTCGGTTTTATAATTTTTAATTTAAAGGCTTAACCCAAACTAGTATTTTCATGTTCGGAAAATATTTTAGGCAAATTATCTAGCATGTAGGAGGCATGTAAATAGCTGTTGCTAAACCACGTGCGTTTTTTGTGCAGATTTTCAGCTTTGATCGATTACTGTGGCCACAATTTTAATTTGATTGTCAAAATTTCGGTCTTATCTTGTAGCTGTGTGTGTGTGTAGTTTCCGTCAAGTATAAATTTGTAGTACTTTCTGTGAAAATACTATGCTTTATAGTGTCTAGGAGGCGTGGACATGAATTTTCCCAAAACACGTCCATTTCCCTGGCAGATCACTGGTTTTGATCGCTCACTGTGACCACAGTTTCTATCCGATTTTCAAAATTTTGGTCTCATTATATAGCTATCGTTCTGTTCTTTGCGTCAAATATAAATTTGTAGTGCTTTGCATAAGAAAACTATGCTTTATAAGGGTTGAAATAGGAATACATTAAAAAAAACAAACTTGTCTGCATAAAAAGCCATGTGTGATTTAAAAAATTTTTTTCATTGTTTGTAAGTGATACATGAGTGTAAACAAACATTTCAAAATTAAAGTTGTTTTTCTAAGTGGTCTAATAAGCAAGATAGTATATTTTTGGGGGGCAGGTTTTGGGAACTTTTTCCCTTTATGGCATTGCTGTGGTCACATTTTCCAACCGATTTTCATTGTTTTGCTATCAATAGATAGGTTAGCGTCTGAATTTTCCAAAAAGTATACATTTGTGGTGTTTTAAAGAAGTTTAAGGGCAGTTTTAGTGGCTGAAAGGCAAAAAATTTGCAAATTTTTACGTGTCACTACCCCAAAACTTTAAATTGATTTTTCTCCCCTTAAACGTGCGAATTTCGGTTTTATAATTTTTAATTTAAAGGCTTAACCCGAACTAGTATTTTCATGGTCGGAAAATATTTTAGGCAAATTATCTAGCATGTAGGAGGCATGTAAATAGCTGTTGCTAAACCACGTGCGTTTTTTGTGCAGATTTTCAGCTTTGATCGCTTACTGTGGCCACAATTTTAATTTGATTGTCAAAATTTCGGTCTTATCTTGTAGCTGTGTGTGTGTAGTTTCCGTCAAGTATAAATTTGTAGTACTTTCTGTGAAAATACTATGCTTTATAGTGTCTAGGAGGCGTGGACATGAATTTTCCCAAAACACGTCCATTTCCCTGGCAGATCACTGGTTTTGATCGCTCACTGTGACCACAGTTTCTATCCGATTTTCAAAATTTTGGTCTCATTATATAGCTATCGTTCTGTTCTTTGCGTCAAATATAAATTTGTAGTGCTTTGCATAAGAAAACTATGCTTTATAAGGGTTGAAATAGGAATACATTAAAAAAAACAAACTTGTCTGCATAAAAAGCCATGTGTGATTTAAAAAATTTTTTTCATTGTTTGTAAGTGATACATGAGTCTAAACAAACATTTCAAAATTAAAGTTGTTTTTCTAAGTGGTCTAATAAGCAAGATAGTATATTTTTGGGGGGCAGGTTTTGGGAACTTTTTCCCTTTATGGCATTGCTGTGGTCACATTTTCCAACCGATTTTCATTGTTTTGCTATCAATAGATAGGTTAGCGTCTGAATTTTCCAAAAAGTATACATTTGTGGTGTTTTGAAGAAGTTTAAGGGCAGTTTTAGTGGCTGAAAGGCAAAAAATTTGCAAATTTTTACGTGTCACTACCCCAAAACTTTAAATTGATTTTTCTCCCCTTAAACGTGCGAATTTCGGTTTTATAATTTTTAATTTAAAGGCTTAACCCAAACTAGTATTTTCATGGTCGGAAAATATTTTAGGCAAATTATCTAGCATGTAGGAGGCATGTAAATAGCTGTTGCTATACCACGTGCGTTTTTTGTGCAGATTTTCAGCTTTGATCGATTACTGTGGCCACAATTTTAATTTGATTGTCAAAATTTCGGTCTTATCTTGTAGCTGTGTTCCAAAAATTATACATTTGTGGTGTTTTGAAGAAGTTTAAGGGCAGTTTTAGTGGCTGAAAGGCAAAAAATTTGCAAATTTTTACGTGTCACTACCCCAAAACTTTAAATTGATTTTTCTCCCCTTAAACGTGCGAATTTCGGTTTTATAATTTTTAATTTAAAGGCATAACCCAAACTAGTATTTGCATGGTCGGAAAATATTTTAGGCAAATTATCTAGCATGTAGGAGGCATGTAAATAGCTGTTGCTAAACCACGTGCGTTTTTTGTGCAGATTTTCAGCTTTGATCGCTTACTGTGGCCACAATTTTAATTTGATTGTCAAAATTTCGGTCTTATCTTGTAGCTGTGTGTGTGTAGTTTCCGTCAAGTATAAATTTGTAGTACTTTCTGTGAAAATACTATGCTTTATAGTGTCTAGGAGGCGTGGACATGAATTTTCCCAAAACACGTCCATTTCCCTGGCAGATCACTGGTTTTGATCGCTCACTGTGACCACAGTTTCTATCCGATTTTCAAAATTTTGGTCTCATTCTATAGCTATCGTTCTGTTCTTTGCGTCAAATATAAATTTGTAGTGCTTTGCATAAGAAAACTATGCTTTATAAGGGTTGAAATAGGAATACATTAAAAAAAACAAACTTGTCTGCATAAAAAGCCATGTGTGATTTAAAAAATTTTTTTCATTGTTTGTAAGTGATACATGAGTCTAAACAAACATTTCAAAATTAAAGTTGTTTTTCTAAGTGGTCTAATAAGCAAGATAGTATTTTTTTGGGGGGCAGGTTTTGGGAACTTTTTCCCTTTATGGCATTGCTGTGGTCACATTTTCCAACCGATTTTCATTGTTTTGCTATCAATAGATAGGTTAGCGTCTGAATTTTCCAAAAAGTATACATTTGTGGTGTTTTGAAGAAGTTTAAGGGCAGTTTTAGTGGCTGAAAGGCAAAAAATTTGCAAATTTTTACGTGTCACTACCCCAAAACTTTAAATTGATTTTTCTCCCCTTAAACGTGTGAATTTCGGTTTTATAATTTTTAATTTAAAGGCTTAACCCAAACTAGTATTTTCATGGTCGGAAAATATTTTAGGCAAATTATCTAGCATGTAGGAGGCATGTAAATAGCTGTTGCTAAACCACGTGCGTTTTTTGTGCAGATTTTCAGCTTTGATCGCTTACTGTGGCCACAATTTTAATTTGATTGTCAAAATTTCGGTCTTATCTTGTAGCTGTGTGTGTGTAGTTTCCGTCAAGTATAAATTTGTAGTACTTTCTGTGAAAATACTATGCTTTATAGTGTCTAGGAGGCGTGGACATGAATTTTCCCAAAACACGTCCATTTCCCTGGCAGATCACTGGTTTTGATCGCTCACTCTGACCACAGTTTCTATCCGATTTTCAAAATTTTGGTCTCATTATATAGCTATCGTTCTGTTCTTTGCGTCAAATATAAATTTGTAGTGCTTTGCATAAGAAAACTATGCTTTATAAGGGTTGAAATAGGAATACATTAAAAAAAACAAACTTGTCTGCATAAAAAGCCATGTGTGATTTAAAAAATTTTTTTCATTGTTTGTAAGTGATACATGAGTCTAAACAAACATTTCAAAATTAAAGTTGTTTTTCTAAGTGGTCTAATAAGCAAGATAGTATATTTTTGGGGGGCAGGTTTTGGGAACTTTTTCCCTTTATGGCATTGCTGTGGTCACATTTTCCAACCGATTTTCATTGTTTTGCTATCAATAGATAGGTTAGCGTCTGAATTTTCCAAAAAGTATACATTTGTGGTGTTTTGAAGAAGTTTAAGGGCAGTTTTAGTGGCTGAAAGGCAAAAAATTTGCAAATTTTTACGTGTCACTACCCCAAAATTTTAAATTGATTTTTCTCCCCTTAAACGTGCGAATTTCGGTTTTATAATTTTTAATTTAAAGGCTTAACCCAAACTAGTATTTTCATGGTCGGAAAATATTTTAGGCAAATTATCTAGCATGTAGGAGGCATGTAAATAGCTGTTGCTATACCACGTGCGTTTTTTGTGCAGATTTTCAGCTTTGATCGCTTACTGTGGCCACAATTTTAATTTGATTGTCAAAATTTCGGTCTTATCTTGTAGCTGTGTGTGTGTAGTTTCCGTCAAGTATAAATTTGTAGTACTTTCTGTGAAAATACTATGCTTTATAGTGTCTAGGAGGCGTGGACATGAATTTTCCCAAAACACGTCCATTTCCCTGGCAGATCACTGGTTTTGATCGCTCACTGTGACCACAGTTTCTATCCGATTTTCAAAATTTTGGTCTCATTATATAGCTATCGTTCTGTTCTTTGCGTCAAATATAAATTTGTAGTGCTTTGCATAAGAAAACTATGCTTTATAAGGGTTGAAATAGGAATACATTAAAAAAAACAAACTTGTCTGCATAAAAAGCCATGTGTGATTTAAAAAATTTTTTTCATTGTTTGTAAGTGATACATGAGTGTAAACAAACATTTCAAAATTAAAGTTGTTTTTCTAAGTGGTCTAATAAGCAAGATAGTATTTTTTTGGGGGGCAGGTTTTGGGAACTTTTTCCCTTTATGGCATTGCTGTGGTCACATTTTCCAACCGATTTTCATTGTTTTGCTATCAATAGATAGGTTAGCGTCTGAATTTTCCAAAAAGTATACATTTGTGGTGTTTTGAAGAAGTTTAAGGGCAGTTTTAGTGGCTGAAAGGCAAAAAATTTGCAAATTTTTACGTGTCACTACCCCAAAACTTTAAATTGATTTTTCTCCCCTTAAACGTGCGAATTTCGGTTTTATAATTTTTAATTTAAAGGCTTAACCCGAACTAGTATTTTCATGGTCGGAAAATATTTTAGGCAAATTATCTAGCATGTAGGAGGCATGTAAATAGCTGTTGCTAAACCACGTGCGTTTTTTGTGCAGATTTTCAGCTTTGATCGCTTACTGTGGCCACAATTTTAATTTGATTGTCAAAATTTCGGTCTTATCTTGTAGCTGTGTGTGTGTAGTTTCCGTCAAGTATAAATTTGTAGTACTTTCTGTGAAAATACTATGCTTTATAGTGTCTAGGAGGCGTGGACATGAATTTTCCCAAAACACGTCCATTTCCCTGGCAGATCACTGGTTTTGATCGCTCACTGTGACCACAGTTTCTATCCGATTTTCAAAATTTTGGTCTCATTATATAGCTATCGTTCTGTTCTTTGCGTCAAATATAAATTTGTAGTGCTTTGCATAAGAAAACTATGCTTTATAAGGGTTGAAATAGGAATACATTAAAAAAAACAAACTTGTCTTCATAAAAAGCCATGTGTGATTTAAAAAATTTTTTTCATTGTTTGTAAGTGATACATGAGTGTAAACAAACATTTCAAAATTAAAGTTGTTTTTCTAAGTGGTCTAATAAGCAAGATAGTATATTTTTGGGGGGCAGGTTTTGGGAACTTTTTCCCTTTATGGCATTGCTGTGGTCACATTTTCGAACCGATTTTCATTGTTTTGCTATCAATAGATAGGTTAGCGTCTGAGTTTTCTAAAACATATACATTTGTGGTGTTTTGAAGAAGTTTAAGGGCAGTTTTAGTGGCTGAAAGGCAAAAAATTTGCAAATTTTTACGTGTCACTACCCCAAAACTTTAAATTGATTTTTCTCCCCTTAAACGTGCGAATTTCGGTTTTATAATTTTTAATTTAAAGGCTTAACCCAAACTAGTATTTTCATGGTCGGAAAATATTTTAGGCAAATTATCTAGCATGTAGGAGGCATGTAAATAGCTGTTGCTAAGCCACGTGCGTTTTTTGTGCAGATTTTCAGCTTTGATCGCTTACTGTGGCCACAATTTTAATTTGATTGTCAAAATTTCGGTCTTATCTTGTAGCTGTGTGTGTGTAGTTTCCGTCAAGTATAAATTTGTAGTACTTTCTGTGAAAATACTATGCTTTATAGTGTCTAGGAGGCGTGGACATGAATTTTCCCAAAACACGTCCATTTCCCTGGCAGATCACTGGTTTTGATCGATCACTGTGACCACAGTTTCTATCCGATTTTCAAAATTTTGGTCTCATTATATAGCTATCGTTCTGTTCTTTGCGTCAAATGTAAATTTGTAGTGCTTTGTATAAGGAAACTATGCTTTATAAGGGTTGAAATAGGAATACATTAAAAAAAACAAACTTGTCTGCATAAAAAGCCATGTGTGATTTAAAAAATTTTTTTCATTGTTTGTAAGTGATACATGAGTGTAAACAAACATTTCAAAATTAAAGTTGTTTTTCTAAGTGGTCTAATAAGCAAGATAGTATATTTTTGGGGGGCAGGTTTTGGGAACTTTTTCCCTTTATGGCATTGCTGTGGTCACATTTTCCAACCGATTTTCATTGTTTTGCTATCAATAGATAGGTTAGCGTCTGAGTTTTCCAAAAAGTATACATTTGTGGTGTTTTGAAGAAGTTGAAGGGCAGTTTTAGTGGCTGAAAGGCAAAAAATTTGCAAATTTTTACGTGTCACTACCCCAAAACTTTAAATTGATTTTTCTCCCCTTAAACGTGCGAATTTCGGTTTTATAATTTTTAATTTAAAGGCTTAACCCGAACTAGTATTTTCATGGTCGGAAAATATTTTAGGCAAATTATCTAGCATGTAGGAGGCATGTAAATAGCTGTTGCTAAACCACGTGCGTTTTTTGTGCAGATTTTCAGCTTTGATCGCTTACTGTGGCCACAATTTTAATTTGATTGTCAAAATTTCGGTCTTATCTTGTAGCTGTGTGTGTGTAGTTTCCGTCAAGTATAAATTTGTAGTACTTTCTGTGAAAATACTATGCTTTATAGTGTCTAGGAGGCGTGGACATGAATTTTCCCAAAACACGTCCATTTCCCTGGCAGATCACTGGTTTTGATCGCTCACTGTGACCACAGTTTCTATCCGATTTTCAAAATTTTGGTCTCATTATATAGCTATCGTTCTGTTCTTTGCGTCAAATATAAATTTGTAGTGCTTTGCATAAGAAAACTATGCTTTATAAGGGTTGAAATAGGAATACATTAAAAAAAACAAGCTTGTCTGCATAAAAAGCCATGTGTGATTTAAAAAAATTTTTTCATTGTTTGTAAGTGATACATGAGTGTAAACAAACATTTCAAAATTAAAGTTGTTTTTCTAAGTGGTCTAATAAGCAAGATAGTATATTTTTGGGGGGCAGGTTTTGGGAACTTTTTCCCTTTATGGCATTGCTGTGGTCACATTTTCCAACCGATTTTCATTGTTTTGCTATCAATAGATAGGTTAGCGTCTGGATTTTCCAAAAATTATACATTTGTGGTGTTTTGAAGAAGTTTAAGGGCAGTTTTAGTGGCTGAAAGGCAAAAAATTTGCAAATTTTTACGTGTCACTACCCCAAAACTTTAAATTGATTTTTCTCCCCTTAAACGTGCGAATTTCGGTTTTATAATTTTTAATTTAAAGGCTTAACCCGAACTAGTATTTTCATGGTCGGAAAATATTTTAGGCAAATTATCTAGCATGTAGGAGGCATGTAAATAGCTGTTGCTAAACCACGTGCGTTTTTTGTGCAGATTTTCAGCTTTGATCGCTTACTGTGGCCACAATTTTAATTTGATTGTCAAAATTTCGGTCTTATCTTGTAGCTGTGTGTGTGTAGTTTCCGTCAAGTATAAATTTGTAGTACTTTCTGTGAAAATACTATGGTTTATAGTGTCTAGGAGGCGTGGACATGAATTTTCCCAAAACACGTCCATTTCCCTGGCAGATCACTGGTTTTGATCGCTCACTGTGACCACAGTTTCTATCCGATTTTCAAAATTTTGGTCTCATTATATAGCTATCGTTCTGTTCTTTGCGTCAAATATAAATTTGTAGTGCTTTGCATAAGAAAACTATGCTTTATAAGGGTTGAAATAGGAATACATTAAAAAAAACAAACTTGTCTGCATAAAAAGCCATGTGTGATTTAAAAAATTTTTTTCATTGTTTGTAAGTGATACATGAGTGTAAACAAACATTTCAAAATTAAAGTTGTTTTTCTAAGTGGTCTAATAAGCAAGATAGTATATTTTTGGGGGGCAGGTTTTGGGAACTTTTTCCCTTTATGGCATTGCTGTGGTCACATTTTCGAACCGATTTTCATTGTTTTGCTATCAATAGATAGGTTAGCGTCTGAATTTTCCAAAAAGTATACATTTGTGGTGTTTTGAAGAAGTTTAAGGGCAGTTTTAGTGGCTGAAAGGCAAAAAATTTGCAAATTTTTACGTGTCACTACCCCAAAACTTTAAATTGATTTTTCTCCCCTTAAACGTGCGAATTTCGGTTTTATAATTTTTAATTTAAAGGCTTAACCCAAGTTAGTATTTTAATGGTCGGAAAATATTTTAGGCAAATTATCTAGCATGTAGGAGGCATGTAAATAGCTGTTGCTAAACCACGTGCGTTTTTTGTGCAGATTTTCAGCTTTGATCGCTTACTGTGGCCACAATTTTAATTTCATTGTCAAAATTTCGGTCTTATCTTGTAGCTGTGTGTGTGTAGTTTCCGTCAAGTATAAATTTGTAGTACTTTCTGTGAAAATACTATGCTTTATAGTGTCTAGGAGGCGTGGACATGAATTTTCCCAAAACACGTCCATTTCCCTGGCAGATCACTGGTTTTGATCGCTCACTGTGACCACAGTTTCTATCCGATTTTCAAAATTTTGGTCTCATTATATAGCTATCGTTCTGTTCTTTGCGTCAAATATAAATTTGTAGTGCTTTGCATAAGAAAACTATGCTTTATAAGGGTTGAAATAGGAATACATTAAAAAAAACAAACTTGTCTGCATAAAAAGCCATGTGTGATTTAAAAAATTTTTTTCATTGTTTGTAAGTAATACATGAGTGTAAACAAACATTTCAAAATTAAAGTTGTTTTTCTAAGTGGTCTAATAAGCAAGATAGTATATTTTTGGGGGGCAGGTTTTGGGAACTTTTTCCCTTTATGGCATTGCTGTGGTCACATTTTCCAACCGATTTTCATTGTTTTGCTATCAATAGATAGGTTAGCGTCTGAATTTTCCAAAAAGTATACATTTGTGGTGTTTTGAAGAAGTTTAAGGGCAGTTTTAGTGGCTGAAAGGCAAAAAATTTGCAAATTTTTACGTGTCACTACCCCAAAACTTTAAATTGATTTTTCTCCCCTTAAACGTGCGAATTTCGGTTTTATAATTTTTAATTTAAAGGCTTAACCGAAACTAGTATTTTCATGGTCGGAAAATATTATAGGCAAATTATCTAGCATGTAGGAGGCATGTAAATAGCTGTTGCTAAACCACGTGCGTTTTTTGTGCAGATTTTCAGCTTTGATCGCTTACTGTGGCCACAATTTTAATTTGATTGTCAAAATTTCGGTCTTATCTTGTAGCTGTGTGTGTGTAGTTTCCGTCAAGTATAAATTTGTAGTACTTTCTGTGAAAATACTATGCTTTATAGTGTCTAGGAGGCGTGGACATGAATTTTCCTAAAACACGTCCATTTCCCTGGCAGATCACTGGTTTTGATCGCTCACTGTGACCACAGTTTCTATCCGATTTTCAAAATTTTGGTCTCATTATATAGCTATCGTTCTGTTCTTTGCGTCAAATATAAATTTGTAGTGCTTTGCATAAGAAAACTATGCTTTATAAGGGTTGAAATAGGAATACATTAAAAAAAACAAACTTGTCTGCATAAAAAGCCATGTGTGATTTAAAAAAATTTTTTCATTGTTTGTAAGTGATACATGAGTGTAAACAAACATTTCAAAATTAAAGTTGTTTTTCTAAGTGGTCTTATAAGCAAGATAGTATATTTTTGGGGGGCAGGTTTTGGGAACTTTTTCCCTTTATGGCATTGCTGTGGTCACATTTTCCAACCGATTTTCATTGTTTTGCTATCAATAGATAGGTTAGCGTCTGAATTTTCCAAAAAGTATACATTTGTGGTGTTTTGAAGAAGTTTAAGGGCAGTTTTAGTGGCTGAAAGGCAAAAAATTTGCAAATTTTTACGTGTCACTACCCCAAAACTTTAAATTGATTTTTCTCCCCTTAAACGTGCGAATTTCGGTTTTATAATTTTTAATTTAAAGGCTTAACCCAAACTAGTATTTGCATGGTCGAAAAATATTTTAGGCAAATTATCTAGCATGTAGGAGGCATGTAAATAGCTGTTGCTAAACCACGTGCGTTTTTTGTGCAGATTTTCAGCTTTGATCGCTTACTGTGGCTACAATTTTAATTTGATTGTCAAAATTTCGGTCTTATCTTGTAGCTGTGTGTGTGTAGTTTCCGTCAAGTATAAATTTGTAGTACTTTCTGTGAAAATACTATGCTTTATAGTGTCTAGGAGGCGTGGACATGAATTTTCCCAAAACACGTCCATTTCCCTGGCAGATCACTGGTTTTGATCGCTCACTGTGACCACAGTTTCTATCCGATTTTCAAAATTTTGGTCTCATTATATAGCTATCGTTCTGTTCTTTGCGTCAAATATAAATTTGTAGTGCTTTGCATAAGAAAACTATGCTTTATAAGGGTTGAAATAGGAATACATTAAAAAAAACAAACTTGTCTGCATAAAAAGCCATGTGTGATTTAAAAAATTTTTTTCATTGTTTGTAAGTGATACATGAGTATAAACAAACATTCCAAAATTAAAGTTGTTTTTCTAAGTGGTCTAATAAGCAAGATAGTATTTTTTTGGGGGGCAGGTTTTGGGAACTTTTTCCCTTTATGGCATTGCTGTGGTCACATTTTCGAACCGATTTTCATTGTTTTGCTATCAATAGATAGGTTAGCGTCTGAATTTTCCAAAAAGTATACATTTGTGGTGTTTTGAAGAAGTTTAAGGGCAGTTTTAGTGGCTGAAAGGCAAAAAATTTGCAAATTTTTACGTGTCACTACCCCAAAACTTTAAATTGATTTTTCTCCCCTTAAACGTGCGAATTTCGGTTTTATAATTTTTAATTTAAAGGCTTAACCCAAACTAGTATTTTCATGGTCGAAAAATATTTTAGGCAAATTATCTAGCATGTAGGAGGCATGTAAATAGCTGTTGCTAAACCACGTGCGTTTTTTGTGCAGATTTTCAGCTTTGATCGCTTACTGTGGCCACAATTTTAATTTGATTGTCAAAATTTCGGTCTTATCTTGTAGCTGTGTGTGTGTAGTTTCCGTCAAGTATAAATTTGTAGTACTTTCTGTGAAAATACTATGCTTTATAGTGTCTAGGAGGCGTGGACATGAATTTTCCCAAAACACGTCCATTTCCCTGGCAGATCACTGGTTTTGATCGCTCACTGTGACCACAGTTTCTATCCGATTTTCAAAATTTTGGTCTCATTCTATAGCTATCGTTCTGTTCTTTGCGTCAAATATAAATTTGTAGTGCTTTGCATAAGAAAACTATGCTTTATAAGGGTTGAAATAGGAATACATTAAAAAAAACAAACTTGTCTGCATAAAAAGCCATGTGTGATTTAAAAAATTTTTTTCATTGTTTGTAAGTGATACATGAGTGTAAACAAACATTTCAAAATTAAAGTTGGTTTTCTAAGTGGTCTAATAAGCAAGATAGTATATTTTTGGGGGGCAGGTTTTGGGAACTTTTTCCCTTTATGGCATTGCTGTGGTCACATTTTCCAACCGATTTTCATTGTTTTGCTATCAATAGATAGGTTAGCGTCTGAATTTTCCAAAAAGTATACATTTGTGGTGTTTTAAAGAAGTTTAAGGGCAGTTTTAGTGGCTGAAAGGCAAAAAATTTGCAAATTTTTACGTGTCACTACCCCAAAACTTTAAATTGATTTTTCTCCCCTTAAACGTGCGAATTTCGGTTTTATAATTTTTAATTTAAAGGCTTAACCCGAACTAGTATTTTCATGGTCGGAAAATATTTTAGGCAAATTATCTAGCATGTAGGAGGCATGTAAATAGCTGTTGCTAAACCACGTGCGTTTTTTGTGCAGATTTTCAGCTTTGATCGCTTACTGTGGCCACAATTTTAATTTGATTGTCAAAATTTCGGTCTTATCTTGTAGCTGTGTGTGTGTAGTTTCCGTCAAGTATAAATTTGTAGTACTTTCTGTGAAAATACTATGCTTTATAGTGTCTAGGAGGCGTGGACATGAATTTTCCCAAAACACGTCCATTTCCCTGGCAGATCACTGGTTTTGATCGCTCACTGTGACCACAGTTTCTATCCGATTTTCAAAATTTTGGTCTCATTATATAGCTATCGTTCTGTTCTTTGCGTCAAATATAAATTTGTAGTGCTTTGCATAAGAAAACTATGCTTTATAAGGGTTGAAATAGGAATACATTAAAAAAAACAAACTTGTCTGCATAAAAAGCCATGTGTGATTTAAAAAATTTTTTTCATTGTTTGTAAGTGATACATGAGTATAAACAAACATTCCAAAATTAAAGTTGTTTTTCTAAGTGGTCTAATAAGCAAGATAGTATTTTTTTGGGGGGCAGGTTTTGGGAACTTTTTCCCTTTATGGCATTGCTGTGGTCACATTTTCGAACCGATTTTCATTGTTTTGCTATCAATAGATAGGTTAGCGTCTGAATTTTCCAAAAAGTATACATTTGTGGTGTTTTGAAGAAGTTTAAGGGCAGTTTTAGTGGCTGAAAGGCAAAAAATTTGCAAATTTTTACGTGTCACTACCCCAAAACTTTAAATTGATTTTTCTCCCCTTAAACGTGCGAATTTCGGTTTTATAATTTTTAATTTAAAGGCTTAACCCAAACTAGTATTTTCATGGTCGAAAAATATTTTAGGCAAATTATCTAGCATGTAGGAGGCATGTAAATAGCTGTTGCTAAACCACGTGCGTTTTTTGTGCAGATTTTCAGCTTTGATCGCTTACTGTGGCCACAATTTTAATTTGATTGTCAAAATTTCGGTCTTATCTTGTAGCTGTGTGTGTGTAGTTTCCGTCAAGTATAAATTTGTAGTACTTTCTGTGAAAATACTATGCTTTATAGTGTCTAGGAGGCGTGGACATGAATTTTCCCAAAACACGTCCATTTCCCTGGCAGATCACTGGTTTTGATCGCTCACTGTGACCACAGTTTCTATCCGATTTTCAAAATTTTGGTCTCATTCTATAGCTATCGTTCTGTTCTTTGCGTCAAATATAAATTTGTAGTGCTTTGCATAAGAAAACTATGCTTTATAAGGGTTGAAATAGGAATACATTAAAAAAAACAAACTTGTCTGCATAAAAAGCCATGTGTGATTTAAAAAATTTTTTTCATTGTTTGTAAGTGATACATGAGTCTAAACAAACATTTCAAAATTAAAGTTGTTTTTCTAAGTGGTCTAATAAGCAAGATAGTATATTTTTGGGGGGCAGGTTTTGGGAACTTTTTCCCTTTATGGCATTGCTGTGGTCACATTTTCCAACCGATTTTCATTGTTTTGCTATCAATAGATAGGTTAGCGTCTGAATTTTCCAAAAAGTATACATTTGTGGTGTTTTGAAGAAGTTTAAGGGCAGTTTTAGTGGCTGAAAGGCAAAAAATTTGCAAATTTTTACGTGTCACTACCCCAAAACTTTAAATTGATTTTTCTCCCCTTAAACGTGCGAATTTCGGTTTTATAATTTTTAATTTAAAGGCTTAACCCAAACTAGTATTTTCATGTTCGGAAAATATTTTAGGCAAATTATCTAGCATGTAGGAGGCATGTAAATAGCTGTTGCTAAACCACGTGCATTTTTTGTGCAGATTTTCAGCTTTGATCGATTACTGTGGCCACAATTTTAATTTGATTGTCAAAATTTCGGTCTTATCTTGTAGCTGTGTGTGTGTGTAGTTTCCGTCAAGTATAAATTTGTAGTACTTTCTGTGAAAATACTATGCTTTATAGTGTCTAGGAGGCGTGGACATGAATTTTCCCAAAACACGTCCATTTCCCTGGCAGATCACTGGTTTTGATCGCTCACTGTGACCACAGTTTCTATCCGATTTTCAAAATTTTGGTCTCATTATATAGCTATCGTTCTGTTCTTTGCGTCAAATATAAATTTGTAGTGCTTTGCATAAGAAAACTATGCTTTATAAGGGTTGAAATAGGAATACATTAAAAAAAACAAACTTGTCTGCATAAAAAGCCATGTGTGATTTAAAAAATTTTTTTCATTGTTTGTAAGTGATACATGAGTGTAAACAAACATTTCAAAATTAAAGTTGTTTTTCTAAGTGGTCTAATAAGCAAGATAGTATATTTTTGGGGGGCAGGTTTTGGGAACTTTTTCCCTTTATGGCATTGCTGTGGTCACATTTTCCAACCGATTTTCATTGTTTTGCTATCAATAGATAGGTTAGCGTCTGAATTTTCCAAAAAGTATACATTTGTGGTGTTTTGAAGAAGTTTAAGGGCAGTTTTAGTGGCTGAAAGGCAAAAAATTTGCAAATTTTTACGTGTCACTACCCCAAAACTTTAAATTGATTTTTCTCCCCTTAAACGTGCGAATTTCGGTTTTATAATTTTTAATTTAAAGGCTTAACCCGAACTAGTATTTTCATGGTCGGAAAATATTTTAGGCAAATTATCTAGCATGTAGGAGGCATGTAAATAGCTGTTGCTAAACCACGTGCGTTTTTTGTGCAGATTTTCAGCTTTGATCGCTTACTGTGGCCACAATTTTAATTTGATTGTCAAAATTTCGGTCTTATCTTGTAGCTGTGTGTGTGTAGTTTCCGTCAAGTATAAATTTGTAGTACTTTCTGTGAAAATACTATGCTTTATAGTGTCTAGGAGGCGTGGACATGAATTTTCCCAAAACACGTCCATTTCCCTGGCAGATCACTGGTTTTGATCGCTCACTGTGACCACAGTTTCTATCCGATTTTCAAAATTTTGGTCTCATTATATAGCTATCGTTCTGTTCTTTGCGTCAAATATAAATTTGTAGTGCTTTGCATAAGAAAACTATGCTTTATAAGGGTTGAAATAGGAATACATTAAAAAAAACAAACTTGTCTGCATAAAAAGCCATGTGTGATTTAAAAAATTTTTTTCATTGTTTGTAAGTGATACATGAGTGTAAACAAACATTTCAAAATTAAAGTTGTTTTTCTAAGTGGTCTAATAAGCAAGATAGTATTTTTTTGGGGGGCAGGTTTTGGGAACTTTTTCCCTTTATGGCATTGCTGTGGTCACATTTTCCAACCGATTTTCATTGTTTTGCTATCAATAGATAGGTTAGCGTCTGAATTTTCCAAAAAGTATACATTTGTGGTGTTTTGAAGAAGTTTAAGGGCAGTTTTAGTGGCTGAAAGGCAAAAAATTTGCAAATTTTTACGTGTCACTACCCCAAAACTTTAAATTGATTTTTCTCCCCTTAAACGTGCGAATTTCGGTTTTATAATTTTTAATTTAAAGGCTTAACCCAAACTAGTATTTTCATGGTCGGAAAATATTTTAGGCAAATTATCTAGCATGTAGGAGGCATGTAAATAGCTGTTGCTATACCACGTGCGTTTCTTGTGCAGATTTTCAGCTTTGATCGATTACTGTGGCCACAATTTTAATTTGATTGTCAAAATTTCGGTCTTATCTTGTAGCTGTGTTCCAAAAATTATACATTTGTGGTGTTTTGAAGAAGTTTAAGGGCAGTTTTAGTGGCTGAAAGGCAAAAAATTTGCAAATTTTTACGTGTCACTACCCCAAAACTTTAAATTGATTTTTCTCCCCTTAAACGTGCGAATTTCGGTTTTATAATTTTTAATTTAAAGGCATAACCCAAACTAGTATTTGCATGGTCGGAAAATATTTTAGGCAAATTATCTAGCATGTAGGAGGCATGTAAATAGCTGTTGCTAAACCACGTGCGTTTTTTGTGCAGATTTTCAGCTTTGATCGCTTACTGTGGCCACAATTTTAATTTGATTGTCAAAATTTCGGTCTTATCTTGTAGCTGTGTGTGTGTAGTTTCCGTCAAGTATAAATTTGTAGTACTTTCTGTGAAAATACTATGCTTTATAGTGTCTAGGAGGCGTGGACATGAATTTTCCCAAAACACGTCCATTTCCCTGGCAGATCACTGGTTTTGATCGCTCACTGTGACCACAGTTTCTATCCGATTTTCAAAATTTTGGTCTCATTCTATAGCTATCGTTCTGTTCTTTGCGTCAAATATAAATTTGTAGTGCTTTGCATAAGAAAACTATGCTTTATAAGGGTTGAAATAGGAATACATTAAAAAAAACAAACTTGTCTGCATAAAAAGCCATGTGTGATTTAAAAAATTTTTTTCATTGTTTGTAAGTGATACATGAGTCTAAACAAACATTTCAAAATTAAAGTTGTTTTTCTAAGTGGTCTAATAAGCAAGATAGTATTTTTTTGGGGGGCAGGTTTTGGGAACTTTTTCCCTTTATGGCATTGCTGTGGTCACATTTTCCAACCGATTTTCATTGTTTTGCTATCAATAGATAGGTTAGCGTCTGAATTTTCCAAAAAGTATACATTTGTGGTGTTTTGAAGAAGTTTAAGGGCAGTTTTAGTGGCTGAAAGGCAAAAAATTTGCAAATTTTTACGTGTCACTACCCCAAAACTTTAAATTGATTTTTCTCCCCTTAAACGTGTGAATTTCGGTTTTATAATTTTTAATTTAAAGGCTTAACCCAAACTAGTATTTTCATGGTCGGAAAATATTTTAGGCAAATTATCTAGCATGTAGGAGGCATGTAAATAGCTGTTGCTAAGCCACGTGCGTTTTTTGTGCAGATTTTCAGCTTTGATCGCTTACTGTGGCCACAATTTTAATTTGATTGTCAAAATTTCGGTCTTATCTTGTAGCTGTGTGTGTGTAGTTTCCGTCAAGTATAAATTTGTAGTACTTTCTGTGAAAATACTATGCTTTATAGTGTCTAGGAGGCGTGGACATGAATTTTCCCAAAACACGTCCATTTCCCTGGCAGATCACTGGTTTTGATCGCTCACTCTGACCACAGTTTCTATCCGATTTTCAAAATTTTGGTCTCATTATATAGCTATCGTTCTGTTCTTTGCGTCAAATATAAATTTGTAGTGCTTTGCATAAGAAAACTATGCTTTATAAGGGTTGAAATAGGAATACATTAAAAAAAACAAACTTGTCTGCATAAAAAGCCATGTGTGATTTAAAAAATTTTTTTCATTGTTTGTAAGTGATACATGAGTCTAAACAAACATTTCAAAATTAAAGTTGTTTTTCTAAGTGGTCTAATAAGCAAGATAGTATATTTTTGGGGGGCAGGTTTTGGGAACTTTTTCCCTTTATGGCATTGCTGTGGTCACATTTTCCAACCGATTTTCATTGTTTTGCTATCAATAGATAGGTTAGCGTCTGAATTTTCCAAAAAGTATACATTTGTGGTGTTTTGAAGAAGTTTAAGGGCAGTTTTAGTGGCTGAAAGGCAAAAAATTTGCAAATTTTTACGTGTCACTACCCCAAAACTTTAAATTGATTTTTCTCCCCTTAAACGTGCGAATTTCGGTTTTATAATTTTTAATTTAAAGGCTTAACCCAAACTAGTATTTTCATGGTCGGAAAATATTTTAGGCAAATTATCTAGCATGTAGGAGGCATGTAAATAGCTGTTGCTATACCACGTGCGTTTTTTGTGCAGATTTTCAGCTTTGATCGCTTACTGTGGCCACAATTTTAATTTGATTGTCAAAATTTCGGTCTTATCTTGTAGCTGTGTGTGTGTAGTTTCCGTCAAGTATAAATTTGTAGTACTTTCTGTGAAAATACTATGCTTTATAGTGTCTAGGAGGCGTGGACATGAATTTTCCCAAAACACGTCCATTTCCCTGGCAGATCACTGGTTTTGATCGCTCACTGTGACCACAGTTTCTATCCGATTTTCAAAATTTTGGTCTCATTCTATAGCTATCGTTCTGTTCTTTGCGTCAAATATAAATTTGTAGTGCTTTGCATAAGAAAACTATGCTTTATAAGGGTTGAAATAGGAATACATTAAAAAAAACAAACTTGTCTGCATAAAAAGCCATGTGTGATTTAAAAAATTTTTTTCATTGTTTGTAAGTGATACATGAGTGTAAACAAACATTTCAAAATTAAAGTTGTTTTTCTAAGTGGTCTAATAAGCAAGATAGTATTTTTTTGGGGGGCAGGTTTTGGGAACTTTTTCCCTTTATGGCATTGCTGTGGTCACATTTTCCAACCGATTTTCATTGTTTTGCTATCAATAGATAGGTTAGCGTCTGAATTTTCCAAAAAGTATACATTTGTGGTGTTTTGAAGAAGTTTAAGGGCAGTTTTAGTGGCTGAAAGGCAAAAAATTTGCAAATTTTTACGTGTCACTACCCCAAAACTTTAAATTGATTTTTCTCCCCTTAAACGTGTGAATTTCGGTTTTATAATTTTTAATTTAAAGGCTTAACCCAAACTAGTATTTTCATGGTCGGAAAATATTTTAGGCAAATTATCTAGCATGTAGGAGGCATGTAAATAGCTGTTGCTAAACCACGTGCGTTTTTTGTGCAGATTTTCAGCTTTGATCGCTTACTGTGGCCACAATTTTAATTTGATTGTCAAAATTTCGGTCTTATCTTGTAGCTGTGTGTGTGTAGTTTCCGTCAAGTATAAATTTGTAGTACTTTCTGTGAAAATACTATGCTTTATAGTGTCTAGGAGGCGTGGACATGAATTTTCCCAAAACACGTCCATTTCCCTGGCAGATCACTGGTTTTGATCGCTCACTCTGACCACAGTTTCTATCCGATTTTCAAAATTTTGGTCTCATTATATAGCTATCGTTCTGTTCTTTGCGTCAAATATAAATTTGTAGTGCTTTGCATAAGAAAACTATGCTTTATAAGGGTTGAAATAGGAATACATTAAAAAAAACAAACTTGTCTGCATAAAAAGCCATGTGTGATTTAAAAAATTTTTTTCATTGTTTGTAAGTGATACATGAGTCTAAACAAACATTTCAAAATTAAAGTTGTTTTTCTAAGTGGTCTAATAAGCAAGATAGTATATTTTTGGGGGGCAGGTTTTGGGAACTTTTTCCCTTTATGGCATTGCTGTGGTCACATTTTCCAACCGATTTTCATTGTTTTGCTATCAATAGATAGGTTAGCGTCTGAATTTTCCAAAAAGTATACATTTGTGGTGTTTTGAAGAAGTTTAAGGGCAGTTTTAGTGGCTGAAAGGCAAAAAATTTGCAAATTTTTACGTGTCACTACCCCAAAACTTTAAATTGATTTTTCTCCCCTTAAACGTGCGAATTTCGGTTTTATAATTTTTAATTTAAAGGCTTAACCCAAACTAGTATTTTCATGGTCGGAAAATATTTTAGGCAAATTATCTAGCATGTAGGAGGCATGTAAATAGCTGTTGCTATACCACGTGCGTTTTTTGTGCAGATTTTCAGCTTTGATCGCTTACTGTGGCCACAATTTTAATTTGATTGTCAAAATTTCGGTCTTATCTTGTAGCTGTGTGTGTGTAGTTTCCGTCAAGTATAAATTTGTAGTACTTTCTGTGAAAATACTATGCTTTATAGTGTCTAGGAGGCGTGGACATGAATTTTCCCAAAACACGTCCATTTCCCTGGCAGATCACTGGTTTTGATCGCTCACTGTGACCACAGTTTCTATCCGATTTTCAAAATTTTGGTCTCATTATATAGCTATCGTTCTGTTCTTTGCGTCAAATATAAATTTGTAGTGCTTTGCATAAGAAAACTATGCTTTATAAGGGTTGAAATAGGAATACATTAAAAAAAACAAACTTGTCTGCATAAAAAGCCATGTGTGATTTAAAAAATTTTTTTCATTGTTTGTAAGTGATACATGAGTGTAAACAAACATTTCAAAATTAAAGTTGTTTTTCTAAGTGGTCTAATAAGCAAGATAGTATTTTTTTGGGGGGCAGGTTTTGGGAACTTTTTCCCTTTATGGCATTGCTGTGGTCACATTTTCCAACCGATTTTCATTGTTTTGCTATCAATAGATAGGTTAGCGTCTGAATTTTCCAAAAAGTATACATTTGTGGTGTTTTGAAGAAGTTGAAAGGCAGTTTTAGTGACTGAAAGGCAAAAAATTTGCAAATTTTTACGTGTCACTACCCCAAAACTTTAAATTGATTTTTCTCCCCTTAAACGTGCGAATTTCGGTTTTATAATTTTTAATTTAAAGGCTTAACCCGAACTAGTATTTTCATGGTCGGAAAATATTTTAGGCAAATTATCTAGCATGTAGGAGGCATGTAAATAGCTGTTGCTAAACCACGTGCGTTTTTTGTGCAGATTTTCAGCTTTGATCGCTTACTGTGGCCACAATTTTAATTTGATTGTCAAAATTTCGGTCTTATCTTGTAGCTGTGTGTGTGTAGTTTCCGTCAAGTATAAATTTGTAGTACTTTCTGTGAAAATACTATGCTTTATAGTGTCTAGGAGGCGTGGACATGAATTTTCCCAAAACACGTCCATTTCCCTGGCAGATCACTGGTTTTGATCGCTCACTGTGACCACAGTTTCTATCCGATTTTCAAAATTTTGGTCTCATTATATAGCTATCGTTCTGTTCTTTGCGTCAAATATAAATTTGTAGTGCTTTGCATAAGAAAACTATGCTTTATAAGGGTTGAAATAGGAATACATTAAAAAAAACAAACTTGTCTTCATAAAAAGCCATGTGTGATTTAAAAAATTTTTTTCATTGTTTGTAAGTGATACATGAGTGTAAACAAACATTTCAAAATTAAAGTTGTTTTTCTAAGTGGTCTAATAAGCAAGATAGTATATTTTTGGGGGGCAGGTTTTGGGAACTTTTTCCCTTTATGGCATTGCTGTGGTCACATTTTCGAACCGATTTTCATTGTTTTGCTATCAATAGATAGGTTAGCGTCTGAGTTTTCTAAAACATATACATTTGTGGTGTTTTGAAGAAGTTTAAGGGCAGTTTTAGTGGCTGAAAGGCAAAAAATTTGCAAATTTTTACGTGTCACTACCCCAAAACTTTAAATTGATTTTTCTCCCCTTAAACGTGCGAATTTCGGTTTTATAATTTTTAATTTAAAGGCTTAACCCAAACTAGTATTTTCATGGTCGGAAAATATTTTAGGCAAATTATCTAGCATGTAGGAGGCATGTAAATAGCTGTTGCTAAGCCACGTGCGTTTTTTGTGCAGATTTTCAGCTTTGATCGCTTACTGTGGCCACAATTTTAATTTGATTGTCAAAATTTCGGTCTTATCTTGTAGCTGTGTGTGTGTAGTTTCCGTCAAGTATAAATTTGTAGTACTTTCTGTGAAAATACTATGCTTTATAGTGTCTAGGAGGCGTGGACATGAATTTTCCCAAAACACGTCCATTTCCCTGGCAGATCACTGGTTTTGATCGATCACTGTGACCACAGTTTCTATCCGATTTTCAAAATTTTGGTCTCATTATATAGCTATCGTTCTGTTCTTTGCGTCAAATGTAAATTTGTAGTGCTTTGTATAAGGAAACTATGCTTTATAAGGGTTGAAATAGGAATACATTAAAAAAAACAAACTTGTCTGCATAAAAAGCCATGTGTGATTTAAAAAATTTTTTTCATTGTTTGTAATTGATACATGAGTGTAAACAAACATTTCAAAATTAAAGTTGTTTTTCTAAGTGGTCTAATAAGCAAGATAGTATATTTTTGGGGGGCAGGTTTTGGGAACTTTTTCCCTTTATGGCATTGCTGTGGTCACATTTTCCAACCGATTTTCATTGTTTTGCTATCAATAGATAGGTTAGCGTCTGAGTTTTCCAAAAAGTATACATTTGTGGTGTTTTGAAGAAGTTGAAGGGCAGTTTTAGTGGCTGAAAGGCAAAAAATTTGCAAATTTTTACGTGTCACTACCCCAAAACTTTAAATTGATTTTTCTCCCCTTAAACGTGCGAATTTCGGTTTTATAATTTTTAATTTAAAGGCTTAACCCGAACTAGTATTTTCATGGTCGGAAAATATTTTAGGCAAATTATCTAGCATGTAGGAGGCATGTAAATAGCTGTTGCTAAACCACGTGCGTTTTTTGTGCAGATTTTCAGCTTTGATCGCTTACTGTGGCCACAATTTTAATTTGATTGTCAAAATTTCGGTCTTATCTTGTAGCTGTGTGTGTGTAGTTTCCGTCAAGTATAAATTTGTAGTACTTTCTGTGAAAATACTATGCTTTATAGTGTCTAGGAGGCGTGGACATGAATTTTCCCAAAACACGTCCATTTCCCTGGCAGATCACTGGTTTTGATCGCTCACTGTGACCACAGTTTCTATCCGATTTTCAAAATTTTGGTCTCATTATATAGCTATCGTTCTGTTCTTTGCGTCAAATATAAATTTGTAGTGCTTTGCATAAGAAAACTATGCTTTATAAGGGTTGAAATAGGAATACATTAAAAAAAACAAGCTTGTCTGCATAAAAAGCCATGTGTGATTTAAAAAATTTTTTTCATTGTTTGTAAGTGATACATGAGTGTAAACAAACATTTCAAAATTAAAGTTGTTTTTCTAAGTGGTCTAATAAGCAAGATAGTATATTTTTGGGGGGCAGGTTTTGGGAACTTTTTCCCTTTATGGCATTGCTGTGGTCACATTTTCCAACCGATTTTCATTGTTTTGCTATCAATAGATAGGTTAGCGTCTGGATTTTCCAAAAATTATACATTTGTGGTGTTTTGAAGAAGTTTAAGGGCAGTTTTAGTGGCTGAAAGGCAAAAAATTTGCAAATTTTTACGTGTCACTACCCCAAAACTTTAAATTGATTTTTCTCCCCTTAAACGTGCGAATTTCGGTTTTATAATTTTTAATTTAAAGGCTTAACCCGAACTAGTATTTTCATGGTCGGAAAATATTTTAGGCAAATTATCTAGCATGTAGGAGGCATGTAAATAGCTGTTGCTAAACCACGTGCGTTTTTTGTGCAGATTTTCAGCTTTGATCGCTTACTGTGGCCACAATTTTAATTTGATTGTCAAAATTTCGGTCTTATCTTGTAGCTGTGTGTGTGTAGTTTCCGTCAAGTATAAATTTGTAGTACTTTCTGTGAAAATACTATGCTTTATAGTGTCTAGGAGGCGTGGACATGAATTTTCCCAAAACACGTCCATTTCCCTGGCAGATCACTGGTTTTGATCGCTCACTGTGACCACAGTTTCTATCCGATTTTCAAAATTTTGGTCTCATTATATAGCTATCGCTCTGTTCTTTGCGTCAAATATAAATTTGTAGTGCTTTGCATAAGAAAACTATGCTTTATAAGGGTTGAAATAGGAATACATTAAAAAAAACAAGCTTGTCTGCATAAAAAGCCATGTGTGATTTAAAAAATTTTTTTCATTGTTTGTAAGTGATACATGAGTGTAAACAAACATTTCAAAATTAAAGTTGTTTTTCTAAGTGGTCTAATAAGCAAGATAGTATATTTTTGGGGGGCAGGTTTTGGGAACTTTTTCCCTTTATGGCATTGCTGTGGTCACATTTTCCAACCGATTTTCATTGTTTTGCTATCAATAGATAGGTTAGCGTCTGAATTTTCCAAAAAGTATACATTTGTGGTGTTTTGAAGAAGTTTAAGGGCAATTTTAGTGGCTGAAAGGCAAAAAATTTGCAAATTTTTACGTGTCACTACCCCAAAACTTTAAATTGATTTTTCTCCCCTTAAACGTACGAATTTCGGTTTTATAATTTTTAATTTAAAGGCTTAACCCTAACTAGTATTTTCATGGTCGGAAAATATTTTAGGCAAATTATCTAGCATGTAGGAGGCATGTAAATAGCTGTTGCTAAACCACGTGCGTTTTTTGTGCAGATTTTCAGCTTTGATCGCTTACTGTGGCCACAATTTTAATTTGATTGTCAAAATTTCGGTCTTATCTTGTAGCTGTGTGTGTGTAGTTTCCGTCAAGTATAAATTTGTAGTACTTTCTGTGAAAATACTATGCTTTATAGTGTCTAGGAGGCGTGGACATGAATTTTCCCAAAACACGTCCATTTCCCTGGCAGATCACTGGTTTTGATCGCTCACTGTGACCACAGTTTCTATCCGATTTTCAAAATTTTGGTCTCATTATATAGCTATCGTTCTGTTCTTTGCGTCAAATATAAATTTGTAGTGCTTTGCATAAGAAAACTATGCTTTATAAGGGTTGAAATAGGAATACATTAAAAAAAAAAAAACTTGTCTGCATAAAAAGCCATGTGTGATTTAAAAAATTTTTTTCATTGTTTGTAAGTGATACATGAGTGTAAACAAACATTTCAAAATTAAAGTTGTTTTTCTAAGTGGTCTAATAAGCAAGATAGTATATTTTTGGGGGGCAGGTTTTGGGAACTTTTTCCCTTTATGGCATTGCTGTGGTCACATTTTCCAACCGATTTTCATTGTTTTGCTATCAATAGATAGGTTAGCGTCTGAATTTTCCAAAAAGTATACATTTGTGGTGTTTTGAAGAAGTTTAAGGGCAATTTTAGTGGCTGAAAGGCAAAAAATTTGCAAATTTTTACGTGTCACTACCCCAAAACTTTAAATTGATTTTTCTCCCCTTAAACGTACGAATTTCGGTTTTATAATTTTTAATTTAAAGGCTTAACCCAAACTAGTATTTTCATGGTCGGAAAATATTTTAGGCAAATTATCTAGCATGTAGGAGGCATGTAAATAGCTGTTGCTAAACCACGTGCGTTTTTTGTGCAGATTTTCAGCTTTGATCGCTTACTGTGGCCACAATTTTAATTTGATTGTCAAAATTTCGGTCTTATCTTGTAGCTGTGTGTGTGTAGTTTCCGTCAAGTATAAATTTGTAGTACTTTCTGTGAAAATACTATGCTTTATAGTGTCTAGGAGGCGTGGACATGAATTTTCCCAAAACACGTCCATTTCCCTGGCAGATCACTGGTTTTGATCGCTCACTGTGACCACAGTTTCTATCCGATTTTCAAAATTTTGGTCTCATTATATAGCTATCGTTCTGTTCTTTGCGTCAAATATAAATTTGTAGTGCTTTGCATAAGAAAACTATGCTTTATAAGGGTTGAAATAGGAATACATTAAAAAAAAAAAAACTTGTCTGCATAAAAAGCCATGTGTGATTTAAAAAATTTTTTTCATTGTTTGTAAGTGATACATGAGTGTAAACAAACATTTCAAAATTAAAGTTGTTTTTCTAAGTGGTCTAATAAGCAAGATAGTATATTTTTGGGGGGCAGGTTTTGGGAACTTTTTCCCTTTATGGCATTGCTGTGGTCACATTTTCCAACCGATTTTCATTGTTTTGCTATCAATAGATAGGTTAGCGTCTGAATTTTTCAAAAATTATACATTTGTGGTGTTTTAAAGAAGTTTAAGGGCAGTTTTAGTGGCTGAAAGGCAAAAAATTTGCAAATTTTTACGTGTCACTACCCCAAAACTTTAAATTGATTTTTCTCCCCTTAAACGTACGAATTTCGGTTTTATAATTTTTAATTTAAAGGCTTAACCCAAACTAGTATTTTCATGGTCGGAAAATATTTTAGGCAAATTATCTAGCATGTAGGAGGCATGTAAATAGCTGTTGCTAAACCACGTGCGTTTTTTGTGCAGATTTTCAGCTTTGATCGCTTACTGTGGCCACAATTTTAATTTGATTGTCAAAATTTCGGTCTTATCTTGTAGCTGTGTGTGTGTAGTTTCCGTCAAGTATAAATTTGTAGTACTTTCT
The DNA here is from genome assembly GCA_963969285.1 of Odontomyia ornata. Taxonomy (NCBI): domain Eukaryota; kingdom Metazoa; phylum Arthropoda; class Insecta; order Diptera; family Stratiomyidae; genus Odontomyia; species Odontomyia ornata. The sequence goes on from OZ017740.1 coordinate 85,757,272, forward strand.
GTGAAAATACTATGCTTTATAGTGTCTAGGAGGCGTGGACATGAATTTTCCCAAAACACGTCCATTTCCCTGGCAGATCACTGGTTTTGATCGCTCACTGTGACCACAGTTTCTATCCGATTTTCAAAATTTTGGTCTCATTATATAGCTATTGTTCTGTTCTTTGCGTCAAATATAAATTTGTAGTGCTTTGCATAAGAAAACTATGCTTTATAAGGGTTGAAATAGGAATACATTAAAAAAAACAAGCTTGTCTGCATAAAAAGCCATGTGTGATTTAAAAAATTTTTTTCATTGTTTGTAAGTGATACATGAGTGTAAACAAACATTTCAAAATTAAAGTTGTTTTTCTAAGTGGTCTAATAAGCAAGATAGTATATTTTTGGGGGGCAGGTTTTGGGAACTTTTTCCCTTTATGGCATTGCTGTGGTCACATTTTCCAACCGATTTTCATTGTTTTGCTATCAATAGATAGGTTAGCGTCTGAATTTTCCAAAAAGTATACATTTGTGGTGTTATGAAGAAGTTTAAGGGCAATTTTAGTGGCTGAAAGGCAAAAAATTTGCAAATTTTTACGTGTCACTACCCCAAAACTTTAAATTGATTTTTCTCCCCTTAAACGTACGAATTTCGGTTTTATAATTTTTAATTTAAAGGCTTAACCCAAACTAGTATTTTCATGGTCGGAAAATATTTTAGGCAAATTATCTAGCATGTAGGAGGCATGTAAATAGCTGTTGCTAAACCACGTGCGTTTTTTGTGCAGATTTTCAGCTTTGATCGCTTACTGTGGCCACAATTTTAATTTGATTGTCAAAATTTCGGTCTTATCTTGTAGCTGTGTGTGTGTAGTTTCCGTCAAGTATAAATTTGTAGTACTTTCTGTGAAAATACTATGCTTTATAGTGTCTAGGAGGCGTGGACATGAATTTTCCCAAAACACGTCCATTTCCCTGGCAGATCACTGGTTTTGATCGCTCACTGTGACCACAGTTTCTATCCGATTTTCAAAATTTTGGTCTCATTATATAGCTATCGTTCTGTTCTTTGCGTCAAATATAAATTTGTAGTGCTTTGCATAAGAAAACTATGCTTTATAAGGGTTGAAATAGGAATACATTAAAAAAAAAAAAACTTGTCTGCATAAAAAGCCATGTGTGATTTAAAAAATTTTTTTCATTGTTTGTAAGTGATACATGAGTGTAAACAAACATTTCAAAATTAAAGTTGTTTTTCTAAGTGGTCTAATAAGCAAGATAGTATATTTTTGGGGGGCAGGTTTTGGGAACTTTTTCCCTTTATGGCATTGCTGTGGTCACATTTTCCAACCGATTTTCATTGTTTTGCTATCAATAGATAGGTTAGCGTCTGAATTTTCCAAAAATTATACATTTGTGGTGTTTTAAAGAAGTTTAAGGGCAGTTTTAGTGGCTGAAAGGCAAAAAATTTGCAAATTTTTACGTGTCACTACCCCAAAACTTTAAATTGATTTTTCTCCCCTTAAACGTGCGAATTTCGGTTTTATAATTTTTAATTTAAAGGCTTAACCCGAACTAGTATTTTCATGGTCGGAAAATATTTTAGGCAAATTATCTAGAATGTAGGAGGCATGTAAATAGCTGTTGCTAAACCACGTGCGTTTTTTGTGCAGATTTTCAGCTTTGATCGCTTACTGTGGCCACAATTTTAATTTGATTGTCAAAATTTCGGTCTTATCTTGTAGCTGTGTGTGTGTAGTTTCCGTCAAGTATAAATTTGTAGTACTTTCTGTGAAAATACTATGCTTTATAGTGTCTAGGAGGCGTGGACATGAATTTTCCCAAAACACGTCCATTTCCCTGGCAGATCACTGGTTTTGATCGCTCACTGTGACCACAGTTTCTATCCGATTTTCAAAATTTTGGTCTCATTATATAGCTATTGTTCTGTTCTTTGCGTCAAATATAAATTTGTAGTGCTTTGCATAAGAAAACTATGCTTTATAAGGGTTGAAATAGGAATACATTAAAAAAAACAAGCTTGTCTGCATAAAAAGCCATGTGTGATTTAAAAAATTTTTTTCATTGTTTGTAAGTGATACATGAGTGTAAACAAACATTTCAAAATTAAAGTTGTTTTTCTAAGTGGTCTAATAAGCAAGATAGTATATTTTTGGGGGGCAGGTTTTGGGAACTTTTTCCCTTTATGGCATTGCTGTGGTCACATTTTCCAACCGATTTTCATTGTTTTGCTATCAATAGATAGGTTAGCGTCTGAATTTTCCAAAAATTATACATTTGTGGTGTTTTAAAGAAGTTTAAGGGCAGTTTTAGTGGCTGAAAGGCAAAAAATTTGCAAATTTTTACGTGTCACTACCCCAAAACTTTAAATTGATTTTTCTCCCCTTAAACGTACGAATTTCGGTTTTATAATTTTTAATTTAAAGGCTTAACCCAAACTAGTATTTTCATGGTCGGAAAATATTTTAGGCAAATTATCTAGCATGTAGGAGGCATGTAAATAGCTGTTGCTAAACCACGTGCGTTTTTTGTGCAGATTTTCAGCTTTGATCGCTTACTGTGGCCACAATTTTAATTTGATTGTCAAAATTTCGGTCTTATCTTGTAGCTGTGTGTGTGTAGTTTCCGTCAAGTATAAATTTGTAGTACTTTCTGTGAAAATACTATGCTTTATAGTGTCTAGGAGGCGTGGACATGAATTTTCCCAAAACACGTCCATTTCCCTGGCAGATCACTGGTTTTGATCGCTCACTGTGACCACAGTTTCTATCCGATTTTCAAAATTTTGGTCTCATTATATAGCTATTGTTCTGTTCTTTGCGTCAAATATAAATTTGTAGTGCTTTGCATAAGAAAACTATGCTTTATAAGGGTTGAAATAGGAATACATTAAAAAAAACAAGCTTGTCTGCATAAAAAGCCATGTGTGATTTAAAAAATTTTTTTCATTGTTTGTAAGTGATACATGAGTGTAAACAAACATTTCAAAATTAAAGTTGTTTTTCTAAGTGGTCTAATAAGCAAGATAGTATATTTTTGGGGGGCAGGTTTTGGGAACTTTTTCCCTTTATGGCATTGCTGTGGTCACATTTTCCAACCGATTTTCATTGTTTTGCTATCAATAGATAGGTTAGCGTCTGAATTTTCCAAAAAGTATACATTTGTGGTGTTTTGAAGAAGTTTAAGGGCAATTTTAGTGGCTGAAAGGCAAAAAATTTGCAAATTTTTACGTGTCACTACCCCAAAACTTTAAATTGATTTTTCTCCCCTTAAACGTACGAATTTCGGTTTTATAATTTTTAATTTAAAGGCTTAACCCAAACTAGTATTTTCATGGTCGGAAAATATTTTAGGCAAATTATCTAGCATGTAGGAGGCATGTAAATAGCTGTTGCTAAACCACGTGCGTTTTTTGTGCAGATTTTCAGCTTTGATCGCTTACTGTGGCCACAATTTTAATTTGATTGTCAAAATTTCGGTCTTATCTTGTAGCTGTGTGTGTGTAGTTTCCGTCAAGTATAAATTTGTAGTACTTTCTGTGAAAATACTATGCTTTATAGTGTCTAGGAGGCGTGGACATGAATTTTCCCAAAACACGTCCATTTCCCTGGCAGATCACTGGTTTTGATCGCTCACTGTGACCACAGTTTCTATCCGATTTTCAAAATTTTGGTCTCATTATATAGCTATCGTTCTGTTCTTTGCGTCAAATATAAATTTGTAGTGCTTTGCATAAGAAAACTATGCTTTATAAGGGTTGAAATAGGAATACATTAAAAAAAAAAAAACTTGTCTGCATAAAAAGCCATGTGTGATTTAAAAAATTTTTTTCATTGTTTGTAAGTGATACATGAGTGTAAACAAACATTTCAAAATTAAAGTTGTTTTTCTAAGTGGTCTAATAAGCAAGATAGTATATTTTTGGGGGGCAGGTTTTGGGAACTTTTTCCCTTTATGGCATTGCTGTGGTCACATTTTCCAACCGATTTTCATTGTTTTGCTATCAATAGATAGGTTAGCGTCTGAATTTTCCAAAAATTATACATTTGTGGTGTTTTAAAGAAGTTTAAGGGCAGTTTTAGTGGCTGAAAGGCAAAAAATTTGCAAATTTTTACGTGTCACTACCCCAAAACTTTAAATTGATTTTTCTCCCCTTAAACGTGCGAATTTCGGTTTTATAATTTTTAATTTAAAGGCTTAACCCGAACTAGTATTTTCATGGTCGGAAAATATTTTAGGCAAATTATCTAGCATGTAGGAGGCATGTAAATAGCTGTTGCTAAACCACGTGCGTTTTTTGTGCAGATTTTCAGCTTTGATCGCTTACTGTGGCCACAATTTTAATTTGATTGTCAAAATTTCGGTCTTATCTTGTAGCTGTGTGTGTGTAGTTTCCGTCAAGTATAAATTTGTAGTACTTTCTGTGAAAATACTATGCTTTATAGTGTCTAGGAGGCGTGGACATGAATTTTCCCAAAACACGTCCATTTCCCTGGCAGATCACTGGTTTTGATCGCTCACTGTGACCACAGTTTCTATCCGATTTTCAAAATTTTGGTCTCATTATATAGCTATTGCTCTGTTCTTTGCGTCAAATATAAATTTGTAGTGCTTTGCATAAGAAAACTATGCTTTATAAGGGTTGAAATAGGAATACATTAAAAAAAACAAGCTTGTCTGCATAAAAAGCCATGTGTGATTTAAAAAATTTTTTTCATTGTTTGTAAGTGATACATGAGTGTAAACAAACATTTCAAAATTAAAGTTGTTTTTCTAAGTGGTCTAATAAGCAAGATAGTATATTTTTGGGGGGCAGGTTTTGGGAACTTTTTCCCTTTATGGCATTGCTGTGGTCACATTTTCCAACCGATTTTCATTGTTTTGCTATCAATAGATAGGTTAGCGTCTGAATTTTCCAAAAAGTATACATTTGTGGTGTTTTGAAGAAGTTTAAGGGCAATTTTAGTGGCTGAAAGGCAAAAAATTTGCAAATTTTTACGTGTCACTACCCCAAAACTTTAAATTGATTTTTCTCCCCTTAAACGTACGAATTTCGGTTTTATAATTTTTAATTTAAAGGCTTAACCCAAACTAGTATTTTCATGGTCGGAAAATATTTTAGGCAAATTATCTAGCATGTAGGAGGCATGTAAATAGCTGTTGCTAAACCACGTGCGTTTTTTGTGCAGATTTTCAGCTTTGATCGCTTACTGTGGCCACAATTTTAATTTGATTGTCAAAATTTCGGTCTTATCTTGTAGCTGTGTGTGTGTAGTTTCCGTCAAGTATAAATTTGTAATACTTTCTGTGAAAATACTATGCTTTATAGTGTCTAGGAGGCGTGGACATGAATTTTCCCAAAACACGTCCATTTCCCTGGCAGATCACTGGTTTTGATCGCTCACTGTGACCACAGTTTCTATCCGATTTTCAAAATTTTGGTCTCATTATATAGCTATTGTTCTGTTCTTTGCGTCAAATATAAATTTGTAGTGCTTTGCATAAGAAAACTATGCTTTATAAGGGTTGAAATAGGAATACATTAAAAAAAACAAGCTTGTCTGCATAAAAAGCCATGTGTGATTTAAAAAATTTTTTTCATTGTTTGTAAGTGATACATGAGTGTAAACAAACATTTCAAAATTAAAGTTGTTTTTCTAAGTGGTCTAATAAGCAAGATAGTATATTTTTGGGGGGCAGGTTTTGGGAACTTTTTCCCTTTATGGCATTGCTGTGGTCACATTTTCCAACCGATTTTCATTGTTTTGCTATCAATAGATAGGTTAGCGTCTGAATTTTCCAAAAAGTATACATTTGTGGTGTTTTGAAGAAGTTTAAGGGCAATTTTAGTGGCTGAAAGGCAAAAAATTTGCAAATTTTTACGTGTCACTACCCCAAAACTTTAAATTGATTTTTCTCCCCTTAAACGTACGAATTTCGGTTTTATAATTTTTAATTTAAAGGCTTAACCCAAACTAGTATTTTCATGGTCGGAAAATATTTTAGGCAAATTATCTAGCATGTAGGAGGCATGTAAATAGCTGTTGCTAAACCACGTGCGTTTTTTGTGCAGATTTTCAGCTTTGATCGCTTACTGTGGCCACAATTTTAATTTGATTGTCAAAATTTCGGTCTTATCTTGTAGCTGTGTGTGTGTAGTTTCCGTCAAGTATAAATTTGTAGTACTTTCTGTGAAAATACTATGCTTTATAGTGTCTAGGAGGCGTGGACATGAATTTTCCCAAAACACGTCCATTTCCCTGGCAGATCACTGGTTTTGATCGCTCACTGTGACCACAGTTTCTATCCGATTTTCAAAATTTTGGTCTCATTATATAGCTATCGTTCTGTTCTTTGCGTCAAATATAAATTTGTAGTGCTTTGCATAAGAAAACTATGCTTTATAAGGGTTGAAATAGGAATACATTAAAAAAAAAAAAACTTGTCTGCATAAAAAGCCATGTGTGATTTAAAAAATTTTTTTCATTGTTTGTAAGTGATACATGAGTGTAAACAAACATTTCAAAATTAAAGTTGTTTTTCTAAGTGGTCTAATAAGCAAGATAGTATATTTTTGGGGGGCAGGTTTTGGGAACTTTTTCCCTTTATGGCATTGCTGTGGTCACATTTTCCAACCGATTTTCATTGTTTTGCTATCAATAGATAGGTTAGCGTCTGAATTTTCCAAAAATTATACATTTGTGGTGTTTTAAAGAAGTTTAAGGGCAGTTTTAGTGGCTGAAAGGCAAAAAATTTGCAAATTTTTACGTGTCACTACCCCAAAACTTTAAATTGATTTTTCTCCCCTTAAACGTACGAATTTCGGTTTTATAATTTTTAATTTAAAGGCTTAACCCAAACTAGTATTTTCATGGTCGGAAAATATTTTAGGCAAATTATCTAGCATGTAGGAGGCATGTAAATAGCTGTTGCTAAACCACGTGCGTTTTTTGTGCAGATTTTCAGCTTTGATCGCTTACTGTGGCCACAATTTTAATTTGATTGTCAAAATTTCGGTCTTATCTTGTAGCTGTGTGTGTGTAGTTTCCGTCAAGTATAAATTTGTAGTACTTTCTGTGAAAATACTATGCTTTATAGTGTCTAGGAGGCGTGGACATGAATTTTCCCAAAACACGTCCATTTCCCTGGCAGATCACTGGTTTTGATCGCTCACTGTGACCACAGTTTCTATCCGATTTTCAAAATTTTGGTCTCATTATATAGCTATTGTTCTGTTCTTTGCGTCAAATATAAATTTGTAGTGCTTTGCATAAGAAAACTATGCTTTATAAGGGTTGAAATAGGAATACATTAAAAAAAACAAGCTTGTCTGCATAAAAAGCCATGTGTGATTTAAAAAATTTTTTTCATTGTTTGTAAGTGATACATGAGTGTAAACAAACATTTCAAAATTAAAGTTGTTTTTCTAAGTGGTCTAATAAGCAAGATAGTATATTTTTGGGGGGCAGGTTTTGGGAACTTTTTCCCTTTATGGCATTGCTGTGGTCACATTTTCCAACCGATTTTCATTGTTTTGCTATCAATAGATAGGTTAGCGTCTGAATTTTCCAAAAAGTATACATTTGTGGTGTTTTGAAGAAGTTTAAGGGCAATTTTAGTGGCTGAAAGGCAAAAAATTTGCAAATTTTTACGTGTCACTACCCCAAAACTTTAAATTGATTTTTCTCCCCTTAAACGTACGAATTTCGGTTTTATAATTTTTAATTTAAAGGCTTAACCCAAACTAGTATTTTCATGGTCGGAAAATATTTTAGGCAAATTATCTAGCATGTAGGAGGCATGTAAATAGCTGTTGCTAAACCACGTGCGTTTTTTGTGCAGATTTTCAGCTTTGATCGCTTACTGTGGCCACAATTTTAATTTGATTGTCAAAATTTCGGTCTTATCTTGTAGCTGTGTGTGTGTAGTTTCCGTCAAGTATAAATTTGTAGTACTTTCTGTGAAAATACTATGCTTTATAGTGTCTAGGAGGCGTGGACATGAATTTTCCCAAAACACGTCCATTTCCCTGGCAGATCACTGGTTTTGATCGCTCACTGTGACCACAGTTTCTATCCGATTTTCAAAATTTTGGTCTCATTATATAGCTATTGTTCTGTTCTTTGCGTCAAATATAAATTTGTAGTGCTTTGCATAAGAAAACTATGCTTTATAAGGGTTGAAATAGGAATACATTAAAAAAAACAAGCTTGTCTGCATAAAAAGCCATGTGTGATTTAAAAAATTTTTTTCATTGTTTGTAAGTGATACATGAGTGTAAACAAACATTTCAAAATTAAAGTTGTTTTTCTAAGTGGTCTAATAAGCAAGATAGTATATTTTGATTTTTCTCCCCTTAAACGTACGAATTTCGGTTTTATAATTTTTAATTTAAAGGCTTAACCCAAACTAGTATTTTCATGGTCGGAAAATATTTTAGGCAAATTATCTAGCATGTAGGAGGCATGTAAATAGCTGTTGCTAAACCACGTGCGTTTTTTGTGCAGATTTTCAGCTTTGATCGCTTACTGTGGCCACAATTTTAATTTGATTGTCAAAATTTCGGTCTTATCTTGTAGCTGTGTGTGTGTAGTTTCCGTCAAGTATAAATTTGTAGTACTTTCTGTGAAAATACTATGCTTTATAGTGTCTAGGAGGCGTGGACATGAATTTTCCCAAAACACGTCCATTTCCCTGGCAGATCACTGGTTTTGATCGCTCACTGTGACCACAGTTTCTATCCGATTTTCAAAATTTTGGTCTCATTATATAGCTATTGTTCTGTTCTTTGCGTCAAATATAAATTTGTAGTGCTTTGCATAAGAAAACTATGCTTTATAAGGGTTGAAATAGGAATACATTAAAAAAAACAAGCTTGTCTGCATAAAAAGCCATGTGTGATTTAAAAAATTTTTTTCATTGTTTGTAAGTGATACATGAGTGTAAACAAACATTTCAAAATTAAAGTTGTTTTTCTAAGTGGTCTAATAAGCAAGATAGTATATTTTTGGGGGGCAGGTTTTGGGAACTTTTTCCCTTTATGGCATTGCTGTGGTCACATTTTCCAACCGATTTTCATTGTTTTGCTATCAATAGATAGGTTAGCGTCTGAATTTTCCAAAAAGTATACATTTGTGGTGTTTTGAAGAAGTTTAAGGGCAATTTTAGTGGCTGAAAGGCAAAAAATTTGCAAATTTTTACGTGTCACTACCCCAAAACTTTAAATTGATTTTTCTCCCCTTAAACGTACGAATTTCGGTTTTATAATTTTTAATTTAAAGGCTTAACCCAAACTAGTATTTTCATGGTCGGAAAATATTTTAGGCAAATTATCTAGCATGTAGGAGGCATGTAAATAGCTGTTGCTAAACCACGTGCGTTTTTTGTGCAGATTTTCAGCTTTGATCGCTTACTGTGGCCACAATTTTAATTTGATTGTCAAAATTTCGGTCTTATCTTGTAGCTGTGTGTGTGTAGTTTCCGTCAAGTATAAATTTGTAGTACTTTCTGTGAAAATACTATGCTTTATAGTGTCTAGGAGGCGTGGACATGAATTTTCCCAAAACACGTCCATTTCCCTGGCAGATCACTGGTTTTGATCGCTCACTGTGACCACAGTTTCTATCCGATTTTCAAAATTTTGGTCTCATTATATAGCTATTGTTCTGTTCTTTGCGTCAAATATAAATTTGTAGTGCTTTGCATAAGAAAACTATGCTTTATAAGGGTTGAAATAGGAATACATTAAAAAAAACAAGCTTGTCTGCATAAAAAGCCATGTGTGATTTAAAAAATTTTTTTCATTGTTTGTAAGTGATACATGAGTGTAAACAAACATTTCAAAATTAAAGTTGTTTTTCTAAGTGGTCTAATAAGCAAGATAGTATATTTTGATTTTTCTCCCCTTAAACGTACGAATTTCGGTTTTATAATTTTTAATTTAAAGGCTTAACCCAAACTAGTATTTTCATGGTCGGAAAATATTTTAGGCAAATTATCTAGCATGTAGGAGGCATGTAAATAGCTGTTGCTAAACCACGTGCGTTTTTTGTGCAGATTTTCAGCTTTGATCGCTTACTGTGGCCACAATTTTAATTTGATTGTCAAAATTTCGGTCTTATCTTGTAGCTGTGTGTGTGTAGTTTCCGTCAAGTATAAATTTGTAGTACTTTCTGTGAAAATACTATGCTTTATAGTGTCTAGGAGGCGTGGACATGAATTTTCCCAAAACACGTCCATTTCCCTGGCAGATCACTGGTTTTGATCGCTCACTGTGACCACAGTTTCTATCCGATTTTCAAAATTTTGGTCTCATTATATAGCTATTGTTCTGTTCTTTGCGTCAAATATAAATTTGTAGTGCTTTGCATAAGAAAACTATGCTTTATAAGGGTTGAAATAGGAATACATTAAAAAAAACAAGCTTGTCTGCATAAAAAGCCATGTGTGATTTAAAAAATTTTTTTCATTGTTTGTAAGTGATACATGAGTGTAAACAAACATTTCAAAATTAAAGTTGTTTTTCTAAGTGGTCTAATAAGCAAGATAGTATATTTTTGGGGGGCAGGTTTTGGGAACTTTTTCCCTTTATGGCATTGCTGTGGTCACATTTTCCAACCGATTTTCATTGTTTTGCTATCAATAGATAGGTTAGCGTCTGAATTTTCCAAAAAGTATACATTTGTGGTGTTTTGAAGAAGTTTAAGGGCAATTTTAGTGGCTGAAAGGCAAAAAATTTGCAAATTTTTACGTGTCACTACCCCAAAACTTTAAATTGATTTTTCTCCCCTTAAACGTACGAATTTCGGTTTTATAATTTTTAATTTAAAGGCTTAACCCAAACTAGTATTTTCATGGTCGGAAAATATTTTAGGCAAATTATCTAGCATGTAGGAGGCATGTAAATAGCTGTTGCTAAACCACGTGCGTTTTTTGTGCAGATTTTCAGCTTTGATCGCTTACTGTGGCCACAATTTTAATTTGATTGTCAAAATTTCGGTCTTATCTTGTAGCTGTGTGTGTGTAGTTTCCGTCAAGTATAAATTTGTAGTACTTTCTGTGAAAATACTATGCTTTATAGTGTCTAGGAGGCGTGGACATGAATTTTCCCAAAACACGTCCATTTCCCTGGCAGATCACTGGTTTTGATCGCTCACTGTGACCACAGTTTCTATCCGATTTTCAAAATTTTGGTCTCATTATATAGCTATTGTTCTGTTCTTTGCGTCAAATATAAATTTGTAGTGCTTTGCATAAGAAAACTATGCTTTATAAGGGTTGAAATAGGAATACATTAAAAAAAACAAGCTTGTCTGCATAAAAAGCCATGTGTGATTTAAAAAATTTTTTTCATTGTTTGTAAGTGATACATGAGTGTAAACAAACATTTCAAAATTAAAGTTGTTTTTCTAAGTGGTCTAATAAGCAAGATAGTATATTTTTGGGGGGCAGGTTTTGGGAACTTTTTCCCTTTATGGCATTGCTGTGGTCACATTTTCCAACCGATTTTCATTGTTTTGCTATCAATAGATAGGTTAGCGTCTGAATTTTCCAAAAAGTATACATTTGTGGTGTTTTGAAGAAGTTTAAGGGCAATTTTAGTGGCTGAAAGGCAAAAAATTTGCAAATTTTTACGTGTCACTACCCCAAAACTTTAAATTGATTTTTCTCCCCTTAAACGTACGAATTTCGGTTTTATAATTTTTAATTTAAAGGCTTAACCCAAACTAGTATTTTCATGGTCGGAAAATATTTTAGGCAAATTATCTAGCATGTAGGAGGCATGTAAATAGCTGTTGCTAAACCACGTGCGTTTTTTGTGCAGATTTTCAGCTTTGATCGCTTACTGTGGCCACAATTTTAATTTGATTGTCAAAATTTCGGTCTTATCTTGTAGCTGTGTGTGTGTAGTTTCCGTCAAGTATAAATTTGTAGTACTTTCTGTGAAAATACTATGCTTTATAGTGTCTAGGAGGCGTGGACATGAATTTTCCCAAAACACGTCCATTTCCCTGGCAGATCACTGGTTTTGATCGCTCACTGTGACCACAGTTTCTATCCGATTTTCAAAATTTTGGTCTCATTATATAGCTATTGTTCTGTTCTTTGCGTCAAATATAAATTTGTAGTGCTTTGCATAAGAAAACTATGCTTTATAAGGGTTGAAATAGGAATACATTAAAAAAAACAAGCTTGTCTGCATAAAAAGCCATGTGTGATTTAAAAAATTTTTTTCATTGTTTGTAAGTGATACATGAGTGTAAACAAACATTTCAAAATTAAAGTTGTTTTTCTAAGTGGTCTAATAAGCAAGATAGTATATTTTTGGGGGGCAGGTTTTGGGAACTTTTTCCCTTTATGGCATTGCTGTGGTCACATTTTCCAACCGATTTTCATTGTTTTGCTATCAATAGATAGGTTAGCGTCTGAATTTTCCAAAAATAATACATTTGTGGTGTTTTGAAGAAGTTTAAGGGCAATTTTAGTGGCTGAAAGGCAAAAAATTTGCAAATTTTTACGTGTCACTACCCCAAAACTTTAAATTGATTTTTCTCCCCTTAAACGTACGAATTTCGGTTTTATAATTTTTAATTTAAAGGCTTAACCCAAACTAGTATTTTCATGGTCGGAAAATATTTTAGGCAAATTATCTAGCATGTAGGAGGCATGTAAATAGCTGTTGCTAAACCACGTGCGTTTTTTGTGCAGATTTTCAGCTTTGATCGCTTACTGTGGCCACAATTTTAATTTGATTGTCAAAATTTCGGTCTTATCTTGTAGCTGTGTGTGTGTAGTTTCCGTCAAGTATAAATTTGTAGTACTTTCTGTGAAAATACTATGCTTTATAGTGTCTAGGAGGCGTGGACATGAATTTTCCCAAAACACGTCCATTTCCCTGGCAGATCACTGGTTTTGATCGCTCACTGTGACCACAGTTTCTATCCGATTTTCAAAATTTTGGTCTCATTATATAGCTATCGTTCTGTTCTTTGCGTCAAATATAAATTTGTAGTGCTTTGCATAAGAAAACTATGCTTTATAAGGGTTGAAATAGGAATACATTAAAAAAAAAAAAACTTGTCTGCATAAAAAGCCATGTGTGATTTAAAAAATTTTTTTCATTGTTTGTAAGTGATACATGAGTGTAAACAAACATTTCAAAATTAAAGTTGTTTTTCTAAGTGGTCTAATAAGCAAGATAGTATATTTTTGGGGGGCAGGTTTTGGGAACTTTTTCCCTTTATGGCATTGCTGTGGTCACATTTTCCAACCGATTTTCATTGTTTTGCTATCAATAGATAGGTTAGCGTCTGAATTTTCCAAAAAGTATACATTTGTGGTGTTTTGAAGAAGTTTAAGGGCAATTTTAGTGGCTGAAAGGCAAAAAATTTGCAAATTTTTACGTGTCACTACCCCAAAACTTTAAATTGATTTTTCTCCCCTTAAACGTACGAATTTCGGTTTTATAATTTTTAATTTAAAGGCTTAACCCAAACTAGTATTTTCATGGTCGGAAAATATTTTAGGCAAATTATCTAGCATGTAGGAGGCATGTAAATAGCTGTTGCTAAACCACGTGCGTTTTTTGTGCAGATTTTCAGCTTTGATCGCTTACTGTGGCCACAATTTTAATTTGATTGTCAAAATTTCGGTCTTATCTTGTAGCTGTGTGTGTGTAGTTTCCGTCAAGTATAAATTTGTAGTACTTTCTGTGAAAATACTATGCTTTATAGTGTCTAGGAGGCGTGGACATGAATTTTCCCAAAACACGTCCATTTCCCTGGCAGATCACTGGTTTTGATCGCTCACTGTGACCACAGTTTCTATCCGATTTTCAAAATTTTGGTCTCATTATATAGCTATCGTTCTGTTCTTTGCGTCAAATATAAATTTGTAGTGCTTTGCATAAGAAAACTATGCTTTATAAGGGTTGAAATAGGAATACATTAAAAAAAAAAAAACTTGTCTGCATAAAAAGCCATGTGTGATTTAAAAAATTTTTTTCATTGTTTGTAAGTGATACATGAGTGTAAACAAACATTTCAAAATTAAAGTTGTTTTTCTAAGTGGTCTAATAAGCAAGATAGTATATTTTTGGGGGGCAGGTTTTGGGAACTTTTTCCCTTTATGGCATTGCTGTGGTCACATTTTCCAACCGATTTTCATTGTTTTGCTATCAATAGATAGGTTAGCGTCTGAATTTTCCAAAAATTATACATTTGTGGTGTTTTAAAGAAGTTTAAGGGCAGTTTTAGTGGCTGAAAGGCAAAAAATTTGCAAATTTTTACGTGTCACTACCCCAAAACTTTAAATTGATTTTTCTCCCCTTAAACGTGCGAATTTCGGTTTTATAATTTTTAATTTACAGGCTTAACCCGAACTAGTATTTTCATGGTCGGAAAATATTTTAGGCAAATTATCTAGCATGTAGGAGGCATGTAAATAGCTGTTGCTAAACCACGTGCGTTTTTTGTGCAGATTTTCAGCTTTGATCGCTTACTGTGGCCACAATTTTAATTTGATTGTCAAAATTTCGGTCTTATCTTGTAGCTGTGTGTGTGTAGTTTCCGTCAAGTATAAATTTGTAGTACTTTCTGTGAAAATACTATGCTTTATAGTGTCTAGGAGGCGTGGACATGAATTTTCCCAAAACACGTCCATTTCCCTGGCAGATCACTGGTTTTGATCGCTCACTGTGACCACAGTTTCTATCCGATTTTCAAAATTTTGGTCTCATTATATAGCTATCGTTCTGTTCTTTGCGTCAAATATAAATTTGTAGTGCTTTGCATAAGAAAACTATGCTTTATAAGGGTTGAAATAGGAATACATTAAAAAAAAAAAAACTTGTCTGCATAAAAAGCCATGTGTGATTTAAAAAATTTTTTTCATTGTTTGTAAGTGATACATGAGTGTAAACAAACATTTCAAAATTAAAGTTGTTTTTCTAAGTGGTCTAATAAGCAAGATAGTATATTTTTGGGGGGCAGGTTTTGGGAACTTTTTCCCTTTATGGCATTGCTGTGGTCACATTTTCCAACCGATTTTCATTGTTTTGCTATCAATAGATAGGTTAGCGTCTGAATTTTCCAAAAAGTATACATTTGTGGTGTTTTGAAGAAGTTTAAGGGCAATTTTAGTGGCTGAAAGGCAAAAAATTTGCAAATTTTTACGTGTCACTACCCCAAAACTTTAAATTGATTTTTCTCCCCTTAAACGTACGAATTTCGGTTTTATAATTTTTAATTTAAAGGCTTAACCCAAACTAGTATTTTCATGGTCGGAAAATATTTTAGGCAAATTATCTAGCATGTAGGAGGCATGTAAATAGCTGTTGCTAAACCACGTGCGTTTTTTGTGCAGATTTTCAGCTTTGATCGCTTACTGTGGCCACAATTTTAATTTGATTGTCAAAATTTCGGTCTTATCTTGTAGCTGTGTGTGTGTAGTTTCCGTCAAGTATAAATTTGTAGTACTTTCTGTGAAAATACTATGCTTTATAGTGTCTAGGAGGCGTGGACATGAATTTTCCCAAAACACGTCCATTTCCCTGGCAGATCACTGGTTTTGATCGCTCACTGTGACCACAGTTTCTATCCGATTTTCAAAATTTTGGTCTCATTATATAGCTATCGTTTTGTTCTTTGCGTCAAATATAAATTTGTAGTGCTTTGCATAAGAAAACTATGCTTTATAAGGGTTGAAATAGGAATACATTAAAAAAAAAAAAACTTGTCTGCATAAAAAGCCATGTGTGATTTAAAAAAATTTTTTCATTGTTTGTAAGTGATACATGAGTGTAAACAAACATTTCAAAATTAAAGTTGTTTTTCTAAGTGGTCTAATAAGCAAGATAGTATATTTTTGGGGGGCAGGTTTTGGGAACTTTTTCCCTTTATGGCATTGCTGTGGTCACATTTTCCAACCGATTTTCATTGTTTTGCTATCAATAGATAGGTTAGCGTCTGAATTTTCCAAAAATTATACATTTGTGGTGTTTTAAAGAAGTTTAAGGGCAGTTTTAGTGGCTGAAAGGCAAAAAATTTGCAAATTTTTACGTGTCGCTACCCCAAAACTTTAAATTGATTTTTCTCCCCTTAAACGTGCGAATTTCGGTTTTATAATTTTTAATTTAAAGGCTTAACCCAAACTAGTATTTTCATGGTCGGAAAATATTTTAGGCAAATTATCTAGCATGTAGGAGGCATGTAAATAGCTGTTGCTAAACCACGTGCGTTTTTTGTGCAGATTTTCAGCTTTGATCGCTTACTGTGGCCACAATTTTAATTTGATTGTCAAAATTTCGGTCTTATCTTGTAGCTGTGTGTGTGTAGTTTCCGTCAAGTATAAATTTGTAGTACTTTCTGTGAAAATACTATGCTTTATAGTGTCTAGGAGGCGTGGACATGAATTTTCCCAAAACACGTCCATTTCCCTGGCAGATCACTGGTTTTGATCGCTCACTGTGACCACAGTTTCTATCCGATTTTCAAAATTTTGGTCTCATTATATAGCTATCGTTCTGTTCTTTGCGTCAAATATAAATTTGTAGTGCTTTGCATAAGGAAACTATGCTTTATAAGGGTTGAAATAGGAATACATTAAAAAAAACAAACTTGTCTGCATAAAAAGCCATGTGTGATTTAAAAAATTTTTTTCATTGTTTGTAAGTGATACATGAGTGTAAACAAACATTTCAAAATTAAAGTTGTTTTTCTAAGTGGTCTAATAAGCAAGATAGTATATTTTTGGGGGGCAGGTTTTGGGAACTTTTTCCCTTTATGGCATTGCTGTGGTCACATTTTCCAACCGATTTTCATTGTTTTGCTATCAATAGATAGGTTAGCGTCTGAATTTTCCAAAAAGTATACATTTGTGGTGTTTTGAAGAAGTTTAAGGGCAGTTTTAGTGGCTGAAAGGCAAAAAATTTGCAAATTTTTACGTGTCACTACCCCAAAACTTTAAATTGATTTTTCTCCCCTTAAACGTGCGAATTTCGGTTTTATAATTTTTAATTTAAAGGCTTAACCCGAACTAGTATTTTCATGGTCGGAAAATATTTTAGGCAAATTATCTAGCATGTAGGAGGCATGTAAATAGCTGTTGCTAAACCACGTGCGTTTTTTGTGCAGATTTTCAGCTTTGATCGCTTACTGTGGCCACAATTTTAATTTCATTGTCAAAATTTCGGTCTTATCTTGTAGCTGTGTGTGTGTAGTTTCCGTCAAGTATAAATTTGTAGTACTTTCTGTGAAAATACTATGCTTTATAGTGTCTAGGAGGCGTGGACATGAATTTTCCCAAAACACGTCCATTTCCCTGGCAGATCACTGGTTTTGATCGCTCACTGTGACCACAGTTTCTATCCGATTTTCAAATTTTGGTCTCATTATATAGCTATCGTTCTGTTCTTTGCTTCAAATATAAATTTGTAGTGCTTTGCATAAGAAAACGATGCTTTATAAGGGTTGAAATAGGAATACATTAAAAAAAACAAACTTGTCTGCATAAAAAGCCATGTGTGATTTAAAAAATGTTTTTCATTGTTTGTAAGTGATACATGAGTGTAAACAAACATTTCAAAATTAAAGTTGTTTTTCTAAGTGGTCTAATAAGCAAGATAGTATATTTTTGGGGGGCAGGTTTTGGGAACTTTTTCCCTTTATGGCATTGCTGTGGTCACATTTTCCAACCGATTTTCATTGTTTTGCTATCAATAGATAGGTTAGCGTCTGAATTTTCCAAAAAGTATACATTTTTGGTGTTTTGAAGAAGTTTAAGGGCAGTTTTAGTGGCTGAAAGGCAAAAAATTTGCAAATTTTTACGTGTCACTACCCCAAAACTTTAAATTGATTTTTCTCCCCTTAAACGTGCGAATTTCGGTTTTATAATTTTTAATTTAAAGGCTTAGCCCAAACTAGTATTTTCATGGTCGGAAAATATTTTAGGCAAATTATCTAGCATGTAGGAGGCATGTAAATAGCTGTTGCTAAACCACGTGCGTTTTTTGTGCAGATTTTCAGCTTTGATCGCTTACTGTGGCCACAATTTTAACTTGATTGTCAAAATTTCGGTCTTATCTTGTAGCTGTGTGTGTGTAGTTTCCGTCAAGTATAAATTTGTAGTACTTTCTGTGAAAATACTATGCTTTATAGTGTCTAGGAGGCGTGGACATGAATTTTCCCAAAACACGTCCATTTCCCTGGCAGATCACTGGTTTTGATCGCTCACTGTGACCACAGTTTCTATCCGATTTTCAAATTTTGGTCTCATTATATAGCTATCGTTCTGTTCTTTGCGTCAAATATAAATTTGTAGTGCTTTGCATAAGAAAACTATGCTTTATAAGGGTTGAAATAGGAATACATTAAAAAAAACAAACTTGTCTGCATAAAAAGCCATGTGTGATTTAAAAAATTTTTTTCATTGTTTGTAAGTGATACATGAGTGTAAACAAACATTTCAAAATTAAAGTTGTTTTTCTAAGTGGTCTAATAAGCAAGATAGTATATTTTTGGGGGGCAGGTTTTGGGAACTTTTTCCCTTTATGGCATTGCTGTGGTCACATTTTCCAACCGATTTTCATTGTTTTGCTATCAATAGATAGGTTAGCGTCTGAATTTTCCAAAAAGTATACATTTGTGGTGTTTTGAAGAAGTTTAAGGGCAGTTTTAGTGGCTGAAAGGCAAAAAATTTGCAAATTTTTACGTGTCACTACCCCAAAACTTTAAATTGATTTTTCTCCCCTTAAACGTGCGAATTTCGGTTTTTATTTTTAATTTAAAGGCTTAACCCGAACTAGTATTTTCATGGTCGGAAAATATTTTAGGCAAATTATCTAGCATGTAGGAGGCATGTAAATAGCTGTTGCTAAACCACGTGCGTTTTTTGTGCAGATTTTCAGCTTTGATCGCTTACTGTGGCCACAATTTTAATTTCATTGTCAAAATTTCGGTCTTATCTTGTAGCTGTGTGTGTGTAGTTTCCGTCAAGTATATATTTGTAGTACTTTCTGTGAAAATACTATGCTTTATAGTGTCTAGGAGGCGTGGACATGAATTTTCCCAAAACACGTCCATTTCCCTGGCAGATCACTGGTTTTGATCGCTCACTGTGACCACAGTTTCTATCCGATTTTCAAAATTTTGGTCTCATTATATAGCTATTGTTCTGTTCTTTGCGTCAAATATAAATTTGTAGTGCTTTGCATAAAAAAACTATGCTTTATAAGGGTTGAAGTAGGAATACATTAAAAAAAACAAGCTTGTCTGCATAAAAAGCCATGTGTGATTTAAAAAATTTTTTTCATTGTTTGTAAGTGATACATGAGTGTAAACAAACATTTCAAAATTAAAGTTGTTTTTCTAAGTGGTTTAATAAGCAAGATAGTATATTTTTGGGGGGCAGGTTTTGGGAACTTTTTCCCTTTATGGCATTGCTGTGGTCACATTTTCCAACCGATTTTCATTGTTTTGCTATCAATAGATAGGTTAGCGTTTGAATTTTCCAAAAAGTATACATTTGTGGTGTTTTGAAGAAGTTTAAGGGCAGTTTTAGTGGCTGAAAGGCAAAAAATTTGCAAATTTTTACGTGTCACTACCCCAAAACTTTAAATTGATTTTTCTCCCCTTAAACGTGCGAATTTCGGTTTTATAATTTTTAATTTAAAGGCTTAACCCAAACTAGTATTTTCATGGTCGGAAAATATTTTAGGCAAATTATCTAGCATGTAGGAGGCATGTAAATAGCTGTTGCTAAACCACGTGCGTTTTTTGTGCAGATTTTCAGCTTTGATCGCTTACTGTGGCCACAATTTTAATTTGATTGTCAAAATTTCGGTCTTATCTTGTAGCTGTGTGTGTGTAGTTTCCGTCAAGTATAAATTTGTAGTACTTTCTGTGAAAATACTATGCTTTATAGTGTCTAGGAGGCGTGGACATGAATTTTCCCAAAACACGTCCATTTCCCTGGCAGATCACTGGTTTTGATCGCTCACTGTGACCACAGTTTCTATCCGATTTTCAAATTTTGGTCTCATTATAAAGCTATCGTTCTGTTCTTTGCGTCAAATATAAATTTGTAGTGCTTTGCATAAGAAAACTATGCTTTATAAGGGTTGAAATAGGAATACATTAAAAAAAACAAACTTGTCTGCATAAAAAGCCATGTGTGATTTAAAAAATTTTTTTCATTGTTTGTAAGTGATACATGAGTGTAAACAAACATTTCAAAATTAAAGTTGTTTTTCTAAGTGGTCTAATAAGCAAGATAGTATATTTTTGGGGGGCAGGTTTTGGGAACTTTTTCCCTTTATGGCATTGCTGTGGTCACATTTTCCAACCGATTTTCATTGTTTTGCTATCAATAGATAGGTTAGCGTCTGAATTTTCCAAAAAGTATACATTTGTGGTGTTTTGAAGAAGTTTAAGGGCAATTTTAGTGGCTGAAAGGCAAAAAATTTGCAAATTTTTACGTGTCACTACCCCAAAACTTTAAATTGATTTTTCTCCCTTAAACGTGCGAATTTCGGTTTTTATTTTTAATTTAAAGGCTTAACCCGAACTAGTATTTTCATGGTCGGAAAATATTTTAGGCAAATTATCTAGCATGTAGGAGGCATGTAAATAGCTGTTGCTAAACCACGTGCGTTTTTTGTGCAGATTTTCAGCTTTGATCGCTTACTGTGGCCACAATTTTAATTTCATTGTCAAAATTTCGGTCTTATCTTGTAGCTGTGTGTGTGTAGTTTCCGTCAAGTATATATTTGTAGTACTTTCTGTGAAAATACTATGCTTTATAGTGTCTAGGAGGCGTGGACATGAATTTTCCCAAAACACGTCCATTTCCCTGGCAGATCACTGGTTTTGATCGCTCACTGTGACCACAGTTTCTATCCGATTTTCAAAATTTTGGTCTCATTATATAGCTATCGTTCTGTTCTTTGCGTCAAATATAAATTTGTAGTGCTTTGCATAAGAAAACTATGCTTTATAAGGGTTGAAATAGGAATACATTAAAAAAAACAAACTTGTCTGCATAAAAAGCCATGTGTGATTTAAAAATATTTTTTCATTGTTTGTAAGTGATACATGAGTGTAAACAAACATTTCAAAATTAAAGTTGTTTTTCTAAGTGGTCTAATAAGCAAGATAGTATATTTTTGGGGGGCAGGTTTTGGGAACTTTTTCCCTTTATGGCATTGCTGTGGTCACATTTTCCAACCGATTTTCATTGTTTTGCTATCAATAGATAGGTTAGCGTCTGAGTTTTCCAAAAAGTATACATTTGTGGTGTTTTGAAGAAGTTTAAGGGCAGTTTTAGTGGCTGAAAGGCAAAAAATTTGCAAATTTTTACGTGTCGCTACCCCAAAACTTTAAATTGATTTTTCTCCCCTTAAACGTGCGAATTTCGGTTTTATAATTTTTAATTTAAAGGCTTAACCCAAACTAGTATTTTCATGGTCGGAAAATATTTTAGGCAAATTAGCTAGCATCTAGGAGGCATGTAAATAGCTGTTGCTAAACCACATGCGTTTTTTGTGCAGATTTTCAGCTTTGATCGCTTACTGTGGCCACAATTTTAACTTGATTGTCAAAATTTCGGTCTTATCTTGTAGCTGTGTGTGTGTAGTTTCCGTCAAGTATAAATTTGTAGTACTTTCTGTGAAAATACTATGCTTTATAGTGTCTAGGAGGCGTGGACATGAATTTTCCCAAAACACGTCCATTTCCCTGGCAGATCACTGGTTTTGATCGCTCACTGTGACCACAGTTTCTATCCGATTTTCAAAATTTTGGTCTCATTATATAGCTATCGTTCTGTTCTTTGCGTCAAATATAAATTTGTAGTGCTTTGCATAAGAAAACTATGCTTTATAAGGGTTGAAATAGGAATACATTAAAAAAAACAAACTTGTCTGCATAAAAAGCCATGTGTGATTTAAAAAATGTTTTTCATTGTTTGTAAGTGATACATGAGTGTAAACAAACATTTCAAAATTAAAGTTGTTTTTCTAAGTGGTCTAATAAGCAAGATAGTATATTTTGGGGGGCAGGTTTTGGGAACTTTTTCCCTTTATGGCATTGCTGTGGTCACATTTTCCAACCGATTTTCATTGTTTTGCTATCAATAGATAGGTTAGCGTCTGAATTTTCCAAAAAGTATACATTTGTGGTGTTTTGAAGAAGTTTAAGGGCAGTTTTAGTGGCTGAAAGGCAAAAAATTTGCAAATTTTTACGTGTCACTACCCCAAAACTTTAAATTGATTTTTCTCCCCTTAAACGTGCGAATTTCGGTTTTATAATTTTTAATTTAAAGGCTTAACCCAAACTAGTATTTTCATGGTCGGAAAATATTTTAGGCAAATTATCTAGTATGTAGGAGGCATGTAAATAGCTGTTGCTAAACCACGTGCGTTTTTTGTGCAGATTTTCAGCTTTGATCGCTTACTGTGGCCACAATTTTAATTTGATTGTCAAAATTTCGGTCTTATCTTGTAGCTGTGTGTGTGTAGTTTCCGTCAAGTATAAATTTGTAGTACTTTCTGTGAAAATACTATGCTTTATAGTGTCTAGGAGGCGTGGACATGAATTTTCCCAAAACACGTCCATTTCCCTGGCAGATCACTGGTTTTGATCGCTCACTGTGACCACAGTTTCTATCCGATTTTCAAATTTTGGTCTCATTATATAGCTATCGTTCTGTTCTTTGCGTTAAATATAAATTTGTAGTGCTTTGCATAAGAAAACTATGCTTTATAAGGGTTGAAATAGGAATACATTAAAAAAAACAAACTTGTCTGCATAAAAAGCCATGTGTGATTTAAAAAATGTTTTTCATTGTTTGTAAGTGATACATGAGTGTAAACAAACATTTCAAAATTAAAGTTGTTTTTCTAAGTGGTCTAATAAGCAAGATAGTATATTTTTGGGGGGCAGGTTTTGGGAACTTTTTCCCTTTATGGCATTGCTGTGGTCACATTTTCCAACCGATTTTCATTGTTTTGCTATCAATAGATAGGTTAGCGTCTGAATTTTCCAAAAAGTATACATTTGTGGTGTTTTGAAGAAGTTTAAGGGCAGTTTTAGTGGCTGAAAGGCAAAAAATTTGCAAATTTTTACGTGTCACTACCCCAAAACTTTAAATTGATTTTTCTCCCCTTAAACGTGCGAATTTCGGTTTTATAATTTTTAATTTAAAGGCTTAACCCAAACTAGTATTTTCATGGTCGGAAAATATTTTAGGCAAATTATCTAGCATGTAGGAGGCATGTAAATAGCTGTTGCTAAACCACGTGCGTTTTTTGTGCAGATTTTCAGCTTTGATCGCTTACTGTGGCCACAATTTTAATTTGATTGTCAAAATTTCGGTCTTATCTTGTAGCTGTGTGTGTGTAGTTTCCGTCAAGTATAAATTTGTAGTACTTTCTGTGAAAATACTATGCTTTATAGTGTCTAGGAGGCGTGGACATGAATTTTCCCAAAACACGTCCATTTCCCTGGCAGATCACTGGTTTTGATCGCTCACTGTGACCACAGTTTCTATCCGATTTTCAAAATTTTGGTCTCATTATATAGCTATCGTTCTGTTCTTTGCGTCAAATATAAATTTGTAGTGCTTTGCATAAGAAAACTATGCTTTATAAGGGTTGAAATAGGAATACATTAAAAAAAAAAACTTGTCTGCATAAAAAGCCATGTGTGATTTAAAAAATTTTTTTCATTGTTTGTAAGTGATACATGAGTGTAAACAAACATTTCAAAATTAAAGTTGTTTTTCTAAGTGGTCTAATAAGCAAGATAGTATTTTTTTGGGGGGCAGGTTTTGGGAACTTTTTCCCTTTATGGCATTGCTGTGGTCACATTTTCCAACCGATTTTCATTGTTTTGCTATCAATAGATAGGTTAGCGTCTGAATTTTCCAAAAATTATACATTTGTGGTGTTTTGAAGAAGTTTAAGGGCAGTTTTAGTGGCTGAAAGGCAAAAAATTTGCAAATTTTTACGTGTCACTACCCCAAAACTTTAAATTGATTTTTCTCCCCTTAAACGTGCGAATTTCGGTTTTATAATTTTTAATTTAAAGGCTTAACCCAAACTAGTATTTTCATGGTCGGAAAATATTTTAGGCAAATTATCTAGCATGTAGGAGGCATGTAAATAACTGTTGCTAAGCCACGTGCGTTTTTTGTGCAGATTTTCAGCTTTGATCGCTTACTGTGGCCACAATTTTAATTTGATTGTCAAAATTTCGGTCTTATCTTGTAGCTGTGTGTGTGTAGTTTCCGTCAAGTATAAATTTGTAGTACTTTCTGTGAAAATACTATGCTTTATAGTGTCTAGGAGGCGTGGACATGAATTTTCCCAAAACACGTCCATTTCCCTGGCAGATCACTGGTTTTGATCGCTCACTGTGACCACAGTTTCTATCCGATTTTCAAAATTTTGGTCTCATTATATAGCTATTGTTCTGTTCTTTGCGTCAAATATAAATGTGTAGTGCTTTGCATAAGAAAACTATGCTTTATAAGGGTTGAAATAGGAATACATTAAAAAAAACAAACTTGTCTGCATAAAAAGCCATGTGTGATTTAAAAAATTTTTTTCATTGTTTGTAAGTGATACATGAGTGTAAACAAACATTTCAAAATTAAAGTTGTTTTTCTAAGTGGTCTAATAAGCAAGATAGTATATTTTTGGGGGGCAGGTTTTGGGAACTTTTTCCCTTTATGGCATTGCTGTGGTCACATTTTCCAACCGATTTTCATTGTTTTGCTATCAATAGATAGGTTAGCGTCTGAGTTTTCCAAAAAGTATACATTTGTGGTGTTTTGAAGAAGTTTAAGGGCAGTTTTAGTGGCTGAAAGGCAAAAAATTTGCAAATTTTTACGTGTCGCTACCCCAAAACTTTAAATTGATTTTTCTCCCCTTAAACGTCCGAATTTCGGTTTTATAATTTTTAATTTAAAGGCTTAACCCAAACTAGTATTTTCATGGTCGGAAAATATTTTAGGCAAATTAGCTAGCATGTAGGAGGCATGTAAATAGCTGTTGCTAAACCACATGCGTTTTTTGTGCAGATTTTCAGCTTTGATCGCTTACTGTGGCCACAATTTTAACTTGATTGTCAAAATTTCGGTCTTATCTTGTAGCTGTGTGTGTGTAGTTTCCGTCAAGTATAAATTTGTAGTACTTTCTGTGAAAATACTATGCTTTATAGTGTCTAGGAGGCGTGGACATGAATTTTCCCAAAACACGTCCATTTCCCTGGCAGATCACTGGTTTTGATCGCTCACTGTGACCACAGTTTCTATCCGATTTTCAAAATTTTGGTCTCATTATATAGCTATTGTTCTGTTCTTTGCGTCAAATATAAATTTGTAGTGCTTTGCATAAGAAAACTATGCTTTATAAGGGTTGAAATAGGAATACATTAAAAAAAACAAACTTGTCTGCATAAAAAGCCATGTGTGATTTAAAAAATGTTTTTCATTGTTTGTAAGTGATACATGAGTGTAAACAAACATTTCAAAATTAAAGTTGTTTTTCTAAGTGGTCTAATAAGCAAGATAGTATATTTTTGGGGGGCAGGTTTTGGGAACTTTTTCCCTTTATGGCATTGCTGTGGTCACATTTTCCAACCGATTTTCATTGTTTTGCTATCAATAGATAGGTTAGCGTCTGAATTTTCCAAAAAGTATACATTTGTGGTGTTTTGAAGAAGTTTAAGGGCAGTTTTAGTGGCTGAAAGGCAAAAAATTTGCAAATTTTTACGTGTCACTACCCCAAAACTTTAAATTGATTTTTCTCCCCTTAAACGTGCGAATTTCGGTTTTATAATTTTTAATTTAAAGGCTTAACCTAAACTAGTATTTTCATGGTCGGAAAATATTTTAGGCAAATTATCTAGCATGTAGGAGGCATGTAAATAGCTGTTGCTAAACCACGTGCGTTTTTTGTGCAGATTTTCAGCTTTGATCGCTTACTGTGGCCACAATTTTAATTTGATTGTCAAAATTTCGGTCTTATCTTGTAGCTGTGTGTGTGTAGTTTCCGTCAAGTATAAATTTGTAGTACTTTCTGTGAAAATACTATGCTTTATAGTGTCTAGGAGGCGTGGACATGAATTTTCCCAAAACACGTCCATTTCCCTGGCAGATCACTGGTTTTGATCGCTCACTGTGACCACAGTTTCTATCCGATTTTCAAAATTTTGGTCTCATTATATAGCTATCGTTCTGTTCTTTGCGTCAAATATAAATGTGTAGTGGTTTGCATAAGAAAACTATGCTTTATAAGGGTTGAAATAGGAATACATTAAAAAAAACAAACTTGTCTGCATAAAAAGCCATGTGTGATTTAAAAAATTTTTTTCATTGTTTGTAAGTGATACATGAGTGTAAACAAACATTTCAAAATTAAAGTTGTTTTTCTAAGTGTTCTGATAAGCAAGATAGTATATTTTTGGGGGGCAGGTTTTGGGAACTTTTTCCCTTTATGGCATTGCTGTGGTCACATTTTCCAACCGATTTTCATTGTTTTGCTATCAATAGATAGGTTAGCGTCTGAATTTTCCAAAAAGTATACATTTGTGGTGTTTTGAAGAAGTTTAAGGGCAGTTTTAGTGGCTGAAAGGCAAAAAATTTGCAAATTTTTACGTGTCACTACCCCAAAACTTTAAATTGATTTTTCTCCCCTTAAACGTCCGAATTTCGGTTTTATAATTTTTAATTTAAAGGCTTAACCCAAACTAGTATTTTCATGGTCGGAAAATATTTTAGGCAAATTAGCTAGCATGTAGGAGGCATGTAAATAGCTGTTGCTAAACCACATGCGTTTTTTGTGCAGATTTTCAGCTTTGATCGCTTACTGTGGCCACAATTTTAACTTGATTGTCAAAATTTCGGTCTTATCTTGTAGCTGTGTGTGTGTAGTTTCCGTCAAGTATAAATTTGTAGTACTTTCTGTGAAAATACTATGCTTTATAGTGTCTAGGAGGCGTGGACATGAATTTTCCCAAAACACGTCCATTTCCCTGGCAGATCACTGGTTTTGATCGCTCACTGTGACCACAGTTTCTATCCGATTTTCAAAATTTTGGTCTCATTATATAGCTATTGTTCTGTTCTTTGCGTCAAATATAAATTTGTAGTGCTTTGCATAAGAAAACTATGCTTTATAAGGGTTGAAATAGGAATACATTAAAAAAAACAAACTTGTCTGCATAAAAAGCCATGTGTGATTTAAAAAATGTTTTTCATTGTTTGTAAGTGATACATGAGTGTAAACAAACATTTCAAAATTAAAGTTGTTTTTCTAAGTGGTCTAATAAGCAAGATAGTATATTTTTGGGGGGCAGGTTTTGGGAACTTTTTCCCTTTATGGCATTGCTGTGGTCACATTTTCCAACCGATTTTCATTGTTTTGCTATCAATAGATAGGTTAGCGTCTGAATTTTCCAAAAAGTATACATTTGTGGTGTTTTGAAGAAGTTTAAGGGCAGTTTTAGTGGCTGAAAGGCAAAAAATTTGCAAATTTTTACGTGTCACTACCCCAAAACTTTAAATTGATTTTTCTCCCCTTAAACGTGCGAATTTCGGTTTTATAATTTTTAATTTAAAGGCTTAACCCAAACTAGTATTTTCATGGTCGGAAAATATTTTAGGCAAATTATCTAGCATGTAGGAGGCATGTAAATAGCTGTTGCTAAACCACGTGCGTTTTTTGTGCAGATTTTCAGCTTTGATCGCTTACTGTGGCCACAATTTTAATTTGATTGTCAAAATTTCGGTCTTATCTTGTAGCTGTGTGTGTGTAGTTTCCGTCAAGTATAAATTTGTAGTACTTTCTGTGAAAATACTATGCTTTATAGTGTCTAGGAGGCGTGGACATGAATTTTCCCAAAACACGTCCATTTCCCTGGCAGATCACTGGTTTTGATCGCTCACTGTGACCACAGTTTCTATCCGATTTTCAAAATTTTGGTCTCATTATATAGCTATCGTTCTGTTCTTTGCGTCAAATATAAATGTGTAGTGGTTTGCATAAGAAAACTATGCTTTATAAGGGTTGAAATAGGAATACATTAAAAAAAACAAACTTGTCTGCATAAAAAGCCATGTGTGATTTAAAAAATTTTTTTCATTGTTTGTAAGTGATACATGAGTGTAAACAAACATTTCAAAATTAAAGTTGTTTTTCTAAGTGTTCTGATAAGCAAGATAGTATATTTTTGGGGGGCAGGTTTTGGGAACTTTTTCCCTTTATGGCATTGCTGTGGTCACATTTTCCAACCGATTTTCATTGTTTTGCTATCAATAGATAGGTTAGCGTCTGAATTTTCCAAAAAGTATACATTTGTGGTGTTTTGAAGAAGTTTAAGGGCAGTTTTAGTGGCTGAAAGGCAAAAAATTTGCAAATTTTTACGTGTCACTACCCCAAAACTTTAAATTGATTTTTCTCCCCTTAAACGTGCGAATTTCGGTTTTATAATTTTTAATTTAAAGGCTTAACCCAAACTAGTATTTTCATGGTCGGAAAATATTTTAGGCAAATTATCTAGCATGTAGGAGGCATGTAAATAGCTGTTGCTAAACCACGTGCGTTTCTTGTGCAGATTTTCAGCTTTGATCGCTTACTGTGGCCACAATTTTAATTTGATTGTCAAAATTTCGGTCTTATCTTGTAGTTGTGTGTGTGTAGTTTCCGTCAAGTATAAATTTGTAGTACTTTCTGTGAAAATACTATGCTTTATAGTGTCTAGGAGGCGTGGACATGAATTTTCCCAAAACACGTCCATTTCCCTGGCAGATCACTGGTTTTGATCGCTCACTGTGACCACAGTTTCTATCCGATTTTCAAAATTTTGGTCTCATTATATAGCTATCGTTCTGTTCTTCGCGTCAAATATAAATTTGTAGTGCTTTGCATAAGAAAACTATGCTTTATAAGGGTTGAAATAGGAATACATTAAAAAAAACAAACTTGTCTGCATAAAAAGCCATGTGTGATTTAAAAAATTTTTTTCATTGTTTGTAAGTGATACATGAGTGTAAACAAACATTTCAAAATTAAAGTTGTTTTTCTAAGTGGTCTAATAAGCAAGATAGTATATTTTTGGGGGGCAGGTTTTGGGAACTTTTTCCCTTTATGGCATTGCTGTGGTCACATTTTCCAACCGATTTTCATTGTTTTGCTATCAATAGATAGGTTAGCGTCTGAATTTTCCAAAAAGTATACATTTGTGGTGTTTTGAAGAAGTTTAAGGGCAGTTTTAGTGGCTGAAAGGCAAAAAATTTGCAAATTTTTACGTGTCACTACCCCAAAACTTTAAATTGATTTTTCTCCCCTTAAACGTGCGAATTTCGGTTTTATAATTTTTAATTTAAAGGCTTAACCCAAACTAGTATTTTCATGGTTGGAAAATATTTTAGGCAAATTATCTAGCATGTAGGAGGCATGTAAATAGCTGTTGCTAAACCACGTGCGTTTTTTGTGCAGATTTTCAGCTTTGATCGCTTACTGTGGCCACAATTTTAATTTGATTGTCAAAATTTCGGTCTTATCTTGTAGCTGTGTGTGTGTAGTTTCCGTCAAGTATAAATTTGTAGTACTTTCTGTGAAAATACTATGCTTTATAGTGTCTAGGAGGCGTGGACATGAATTTTCCCAAAACACGTCCATTTCCCTGGCAGATCACTGGTTTTGATCGCTCACTGTGACCACAGTTTCTATCCGATTTTCAAAATTTTGGTCTCATTATATAGCTATCGTTCTGTTCTTTGCGTCAAATATAAATTTGTAGTGCTTTGCATAAGAAAACTATGCTTTATAAGGGTTGAAATAGGAATACATTAAAAAAAACAAACTTGTCTGCATAAAAAGCCATGTGTGATTTAAAAAATTTTTTTCATTGTTTGTAAGTGATACATGAGTGTAAACAAACATTTCAAAATCAAAGTTGTTTTTCTAAGTGGTCTAATAAGCAAGATAGTATATTTTTGGGGGGCAGGTTTTGGGAACTTTTTCCCTTTATGGCATTGCTGTGGTCACATTTTCCAACCGATTTTCATTGTTTTGCTATCAATAGATAGGTTAGCGTCTGAATTTTCCAAAAAGTATACATTTGTGGTGTTTTGAAGAAGTTTAAGGGCAGTTTTAGTGGCTGAAAGGCAAAAAATTTGCAAATTTTTACGTGTCACTACCCCAAAACTTTAAATTGATTTTTCTCCCCTTAAACGTGCGAATTTCGGTTTTATAATTTTTAATTTAAAGGCTTAACCCAAACTAGTATTTTCATGGTCGGAAAATATTTTAGGCAAATTATCTAGCATGTAGGAGGCATGTAAATAGCTGTTGCTAAACCACGTGCGTTTTTTGTGCAGATTTTCAGCTTTGATCGCTTACTGTGGCCACAA
The DNA here is from genome assembly GCA_963969285.1 of Odontomyia ornata. Taxonomy (NCBI): domain Eukaryota; kingdom Metazoa; phylum Arthropoda; class Insecta; order Diptera; family Stratiomyidae; genus Odontomyia; species Odontomyia ornata. The sequence continues at coordinate 85,787,685 of OZ017740.1, forward strand.
TTTTAATTTGATTGTCAAAATTTCGGTCTTATCTTGTAGCTGTGTGTGTGTAGTTTCCGTCAAGTATAAATTTGTAGTACTTTCTGTGAAAATACTATGCTTTATAGTGTCTAGGAGGCGTGGACATGAATTTTCCCAAAACACGTCCATTTCCCTGGCAGATCACTGGTTTTGATCGCTCACTGTGACCACAGTTTCTATCCGATTTTCAAAATTTTGGTCTCATTATATAGCTATCGTTCTGTTCTTTGCGTCAAATATAAATTTGTAGCGCTTTGCATAAGAAAACTATGCTTTATAAGGGTTGAAATAGGAATACATTAAAAAAAACAAACTTGTCTGCATAAAAAGCCATGTGTGATTTAAAAAATTTTTTTCATTGTTTGTAAGTGATACATGAGTGTAAACAAACATTTCAAAATTAAAGTTGTTTTTCTAAGTGGTCTAATAAGCAAGATAGTATAGTTTTGGGGGGCAGGTTTTGGGAACTTTTTCCCTTTATGGCATTGCTGTGGTCACATTTTCCAACCGATTTTCATTGTTTTGCTATCAATAGATAGGTTAGCGTCTGAATTTTCCAAAAAGTATACATTTGTGGTGTTTTGAAGAAGTTTAAGGGCAGTTTTAGTGGCTGAAAGGCAAAAAATTTGCAAATTTTTACGTGTCACTACCCCAAAACTTTAAATTGATTTTTCTCCCCTTAAACGTGCGAATTTCGGTTTTATAATTTTTAATTTAAAGGCTTAACCCAAACTAGTATTTTCATGGTCGGAAAATATTTTAGGCAAATTATCTAGCATGTAGGAGGCATGTAAATAGCTGTTGCTAAACCACGTGCGTTTTTTGTGCAGATTTTCAGCTTTGATCGCTTACTGTGGCCACAATTTTAATTTGATTGTCAAAATTTCGGTCTTATCTTGTAGCTGTGTGTGTGTAGTTTCCGTCAAGTATAAATTTGTAGTACTTTCTGTGAAAATACTATGCTTTATAGTGTCTAGGAGGCGTGGACATGAATTTTCCCAAAACACGTCCATTTCCCTGGCAGATCACTGGTTTTGATCGCTCACTGTGACCACAGTTTCTATCCGATTTTCAAAATTTTGGTCTCATTATATAGCTATCGTTCTGTTCTTTGCGTCAAATATAAATTTGTAGTGCTTTGCATAAGAAAACTATGCTTTATAAGGGTTGAAATAGGAATACATTAAAAAAAACAAACTTGTCTGCATAAAAAGCCATGTGTGATTTAAAAAATTTTTTTCATTGTTTGTAAGTGATACATGAGTGTAAACAAACATTTCAAAATTAAAGTTGTTTTTCTAAGTGGTCTAATAAGCAAGATAGTATTTTTTTGGGGGGCAGGTTTTGGGAACTTTTTCCCTTTATGGCATTGCTGTGGTCACATTTTCCAACCGATTTTCATTGTTTTGCTATCAATAGATAGGTTAGCGTCTGAATTTTCCAAAAAGTATACATTTGTGGTGTTTTGAAGAAGTTTAAGGGCAGTTTTAGTGGCTGAAAGGCAAAAAATTTGCAAATATTTACGTGTCACTACCCCAAAACTTTAAATTGATTTTTCTCCCCTTAAACGTGCGAATTTCGGTTTTATAATTTTTAATTTAAAGGCTTAACCCAAACTAGTATTTTCATGGTCGGAAAATATTTTAGGCAAATTATCTAGCATGTAGGAGGCATGTAAATAGCTGTTGCTAAACCACGTGCGTTTTTTGTGCAGATTTTCAGCTTTGATCGCTTACTGTGGCCACAATTTTAATTTGATTGTCAAAATTTCGGTCTTATCTTGTAGCTGTGTGTGTGTAGTTTCCGTCAAGTATAAATTTGTAGTACTTTCTGTGAAAATACTATGCTTTATAGTGTCTAGGAGGCGTGGACATGAATTTTCCCAAAACACGTCCATTTCCCTGGCAGATCACTGGTTTTGATCGCTCACTGTGACCACAGTTTCTATCCGATTTTCAAAATTTTGGTCTCATTATATAGCTATCGTTCTGTTCTTTGCGTCAAATATAAATTTGTAGTGCTTTGCATAAGAAAACTATGCTTTATAAGGGTTGAAATAGGAATACATTTAAAAAAAACAAACTTGTCTGCATAAAAAGCCATGTGTGATTTAAAAAATTTTTTTCATTGTTTGTAAGTGATACATGAGTGTAAACAAACATTTCAAAATTAAAGTTGTTTTTCTAAGTGGTCTAATAAGCAAGATAGTATTTTTTTGGGGGGCAGGTTTTGGGAACTTTTTCCCTTTATGGCATTGCTGTGGTCACATTTTCCAACCGATTTTTATTGTTTTGCTATCAATAGATAGGTTAGCGTCTGAATTTTCCAAAAAGTATACATTTGTGGTGTTTTGAAGAAGTTTAAGGGCAGTTTTAGTGGCTGAAAGGCAAAAAATTTGCAAATATTTACGTGTCACTACCCCAAAACTTTAAATTGATTTTTCTCCCCTTAAACGTGCGAATTTCGGTTTTATAATTTTTAATTTAAAGGCTTAACCCAAACTAGTATTTTCATGGTCGGAAAATATTTTAGGCAAATTATCTAGCATGTAGGAGGCATGTAAATAGCTGTTGCTAAACCACGTGCGTTTTTTGTGCAGATTTTCAGCTTTGATCGCTTACTGTGGCCACAATTTTAATTTGATTGTCAAAATTTCGGTCTTATCTTGTAGCTGTGTGTGTGTAGTTTCCGTCAAGTATAAATTTGTAGTACTTTCTGTGAAAATACTATGCTTTATAGTGTCTAGGAGGCGTGGACATGAATTTTCCCAGAACACGTCCATTTCCCTGGCAGATCACTGGTTTTGATCGCTCACTGTGACCACAGTTTCTATCCGATTTTCAAAATTTTGGTCTCATTATATAGCTATCGTTCTGTTCTTTGCGTCAATTATAAATTTGTAGTGCTTTGCATAAGAAAACTATGCTTTATAAGGGTTGAAATAGGAATACATTAAAAAAAACAAACTTGTCTGCATAAAAAGCCATGTGTGATTTAAAAAATTTTTTTCATTGTTTGTAAGTGATACATGAGTGTAAACAAACATTTCAAAATTAAAGTTGTTTTTCTAAGTGGTCTAATAAGCAAGATAGTATATTTTTGGGGGGCAGGTTTTGGGAACTTTTCCCTTTATGGCATTGCTGTGGTCACATTTTCCAACCGATTTTCATTGTTTTGCTATCAATAGATAGGTTAGCGTCTGAATTTTCCAAAAAGTATACATTTGTGGTGTTTTGAAGAAGTTTAAGGGCAGTTTTAGTGGCTGAAAGGCAAAAAATTTGCAAATTTTTACGTGTCACTACCCCAAAACTTTAAATTGATTTTTCTCCCCTTAAACGTGCGAATTTCGGTTTTATAATTTTTAATTTAAAGGCTTAACCCAAACTAGTATTTTCATGGTCGGAAAATATTTTAGGGCAAATTATCTAGCATGTAGGAGGCATGTAAATAGCTGTTGCTAAACCACGTGCGCTTTTTGTGCAGATTTTCAGCTTTGATCGCTTACTGTGGCCACAATTTTAATTTGATTGTCAAAATTTCGGTCTTATCTTGTAGCTGTGTGTGTGTAGTTTCCGTCAAGTATAAATTTGTAGTACTTTCTGTGAAAATACTATGCTTTATAGTGTCTAGGAGGCGTGGACATGAATTTTCCCAAAACACGTCCATTTCCCTGGCAGATCACTGGTTTTGATCGCTCACTGTGACCACAGTTTCTATCCGATTTTCAAAATTTTGGTCTCATTATATAGCTATCGTTCTGTTCTTTGCGTCAAATATAAATTTGTAGTGCTTTGCATAAGAAAACTATGCTTTATAAGGGTTGAAATAGGAATACATTAAAAAAAACAAACTTGTCTGCATAAAAAGCCATGTGTGATTTAAAAAATTTTTTTCATTGTTTGTAAGTGATACATGAGTGTAAACAAACATTTCAAAATTAAAGTTGTTTTTCTAAGTGGTCTAATAAGCAAGATAGTATATTTTTGGGGGGCAGGTTTTGGGAACTTTTTCCCTTTATGGCATTGCTGTGGTCACATTTTCCAACCGATTTTCATTGTTTTGCTATCAATAGATAGGTTAGCGTCTGAATTTTCCAAAAAGTATACATTTGTGGTGTTTTGAAGAAGTTTAAGGGCAGTTTTAGTGGCTGAAAGGCAAAACATTTGCAAATTTTTACGTGTCACTACCCCAAAACTTTAAATTGATTTTTCTCCCCTTAAACGTGCGAATTTCGGTTTTATAATTTTTAATTTAAAGGCTTAACCCAAACTAGTATTTTCATGGTCGGAAAATATTTTAGGCAAATTATCTAGCATGTAGGAGGCATGTAAATAGCTGTTGCTAAACCACGTGCGTTTTTTGTGCAGATTTTCAGCTTTGATCGCTTACTGTGGCCACAATTTTAATTTGATTGTCAAAATTTCGGTCTTATCTTGTAGCTGTGTGTGTGTAGTTTCCGTCAAGTATAAATTTGTAGTACTTTCTGTGAAAATACTATGCTTTATAGTGTCTAGGAGGCGTGGACATGAATTTTCCCAAAACACGTCCATTTCCCTGGCAGATCACTGGTTTTGATCGCTCACTGTGACCACAGTTTCTATCCGATTTTCAAAATTTTGGTCTCATTATATAGCTATCGTTCTGTTCTTTGCGTCAAATATAAATTTGTAGTGCTTTGCATAAGAAAACTATGCTTTATAAGGGTTGAAATAGGAATACATTAAAAAAAACAAACTTGTCTGCATAAAAAGCCATGTGTGATTTAAAAAATTTTATTCATTGTTTGTAAGTGATACATGAGTGTAAACAAACATATCAAAATTAAAGTTGTTTTTCTAAGTGGTCTAATAAGCAAGATAGTATATTTTTGGGGGGCAGGTTTTGGGAACTTTTTCCCTTTATGGCATTGCTGTGGTCACATTTTCCAACCGATTTTCATTGTTTTGCTATCGATAGATAGGTTAGCGTCTGAATTTTCCAAAAAGTATACATTTGTGGTGTTTTGAAGAAGTTTAAGGGCAGTTTTAGTGGCTGAAAGGCAAAAAATTTGCAAATTTTTACGTGTCACTACCCCAAAACTTTAAATTGATTTTTCTCCCCTTAAACGTGCGAATTTCGGTTTTATAATTTTTAATTTAAAGGCTTAACCCAAACTAGTATTTTCATGGTCGGAAAATATTTTAGGGCAAATTATCTAGCATGTAGGAGGCATGTAAATAGCTGTTGCTAAACCATGTGCGCTTTTTGTGCAGATTTTCAGCTTTGATCGCTTACTGTGGCCACAATTTTAATTTGATTGTCAAAATTTTGGTCTTATCTTGTAGCTGTGTGTGTGTAGTTTCCGTCAAGTATAAATTTGTAGTACTTTCTGTGAAAATACTATGCTTTATAGTGTCTAGGAGGCGTGGACATGAATTTTCCCAAAACACGTCCATTTCCCTGGCAGATCACTGGTTTTGATCGCTCACTGTGACCACAGTTTCTATCCGATTTTCAAAATTTTGGTCTCATTATATAGCTATCGTTCTTTTCTTTGCGTCAAATATAAATTTGTAGTGCTTTGCATAAGAAAACTATGCTTTATAAGGGTTGAAATAGGAATACATTAAAAAAAACAAACTTGTCTGCATAAAAAGCCATGTGTGATTTAAAAAATTTTTTTCATTGTTTGTAAGTGATACATGAGTGTAAACAAACATTTCAAAATTAAAGTTGTTTTTCTAAGTGGTCTAATAAGCAAGATAGTATATTTTTGGGGGGCAGGTTTTGGGCACTTTTTCCCTTTATGGCATTGCTGTGGTCACATTTTCCAACCGATTTTCATTGTTTTGCTATCAATAGATAGGTTAGCGTCTGAATTTTCCAAAAAGTATACATTTGTGGTGTTTTGAAGAAGTTTAAGGGCAGTTTTAGTGGCTGAAAGGCAAAAAATTTGCAAATTTTTACGTGTCACTACCCCAAAACTTTAAATTGATTTTTCTCCCCTTAAACGTGCGAATTTCGGTTTTATAATTTTTAATTTAAAGGCTTAACCCAAACTAGTATTTTCATGGTCGGAAAATATTTTAGGCAAATTATCTAGCATGTAGGAGGCATGTAAATAGCTGTTGCTAAACCACGTGCGTTTTTTGTGCAGATTTTCAGCTTTGATCGCTTACTGTGGCCACAATTTTAATTTGATTGTCAAAATTTCGGTCTTATCTTGTAGCTGTGTGTGTGTAGTTTCCGTCAAGTATAAATTTGTAGTACTTTCTGTGAAAATACTATGCTTTATAGTGTCTAGGAGGCGTGGACATGAATTTTCCCAAAACACGTCCATTTCCCTGGCAGATCACTGGTTTTGATCGCTCACTGTGACCACAGTTTCTATCCGATTTTCAAAATTTTGGTCTCATTATATAGCTATCGTTCTGTTCTTTGCGTCAAATATAAATTTGTAGTGCTTTGCATAAGAAAACTATGCTTTATAAGGGTTGAAATAGGAATACATTAAAAAAAACAAACTTGTCTGCATAAAAAGCCATGTGTGATTTAAAAAATTTTATTCATTGTTTGTAAGTGATACATGAGTGTAAACAAACATATCAAAATTAAAGTTGTTTTTCTAAGTGGTCTAATAAGCAAGATAGTATATTTTTGGGGGGCAGGTTTTGGGAACTTTTTCCCTTTATGGCATTGCTGTGGTCACATTTTCCAACCGATTTTCATTGTTTTGCTATCGGTAGATAGGTTAGCGTCTGAATTTTCCAAAAAGTATACATTTGTGGTGTTTTGAAGAAGTTTAAGGGCAGTTTTAGTGGCTGAAAGGCAAAAAATTTGCAAATTTTTACGTGTCACTACCCCAAAACTTTAAATTGATTTTTCTCCCCTTAAACGTGCGAATTTCGGTTTTATAATTTTTAATTTAAAGGCTTAACCCAAACTAGTATTTTCATGGTCGGAAAATATTTTAGGGCAAATTATCTAGCATGTAGGAGGCATGTAAATAGCTGTTGCTAAACCACGTGCGCTTTTTGTGCAGATTTTCAGCTTTGATCGCTTACTGTGGCCACAATTTTAATTTGATTGTCAAAATTTCGGTCTTATCTTGTAGCTGTGTGTGTGTAGTTTCCGTCAAGTATAAATTTGTAGTACTTTCTGTGAAAATACTATGCTTTATAGTGTCTACGAGGCGTGGACATGAATTTTCCCAAAACACGTCCATTTCCCTGGCAGATCACTGGTTTTGATCGCTCACTGTGACCACAGTTTCTATCCGATTTTCAAAATTTTGGTCTCATTATATAGCTATCGTTCTGTTCTTTGCGTCAAATATAAATTTGTAGTGCTTTGCATAAGAAAACTATGCTTTATAAGGGTTGAAATAGGAATACATTAAAAAAAAAAACTTGTCTGCATAAAAAGCCATGTGTGATTTAAAAAATTTTTTTCATTGTTTGTAAGTGATACATGAGTGTAAACAAACATTTCAAAATTAAAGTTGTTTTTCTAAGTGGTCTAATAAGCAAGATAGTATATTTTTGGGGGGCAGGTTTTGGGAACTTTTTCCCTTTATGGCATTGCTGTGGTCACATTTTCCAACCGATTTTCATTGTTTTGCTATCAATAGATAGGTTAGCGTCTGAATTTTCCAAAAAGTATACATTTTTGGTGTTTTGAAGAAGTTTAAGGGCAGTTTTAGTGGCTGAAAGGCAAAAAATTTGCAAATTTTTACGTGTCACTACCCCAAAACTTTAAATTGATTTTTCTCCCCTTAAACGTGCGAATTTCGGTTTTATAATTTTTAGTTTAAAGGCTTAACCCAAACTAGTATTTTCATGGTCGGAAAATATTTTAGGCAAATTATCTAGCATGTAGGAGGCATGTAAATAGCTGTTGCTAAACCACGTGCGTTTTTTGTGCAGATTTTCAGCTTTGATCGCTTACTGTGGCCACAATTTTAATTTGATTGTCAAAATTTCGGTCTTATCTTGTAGCTGTGTGTGTGTAGTTTCCGTCAAGTATAAATTTGTAGTACTTTCTGTGAAAATACTATGCTTTATAGTGTCTAGGAGGCGTGGACATGAATTTTCCCAAAACACGTCCATTTCCCTGGCAGATCACTGGTTTTGATCGCTCACTGTGACCACAGTTTCTATCCGATTTTCAAAATTTTGGTCTCATTATATAGCTATCGTTCTGTTCTTTGCGTCAAATATAAATTTGTAGTGCTTTGCATAAGAAAACTATGCTTTATAGGGGTTGAAATAGGAATACATTAAAAAAAACAAACTTGTCTGCATAAAAAGCCATGTGTGATTTAAAAAATTTTTTTCATTGTTTGTAAGTGATACATGAGTGTAAACAAACATTTCAAAATTAAAGTTGTTTTTCTAAGTGGTCTAATAAGCAAGATAGTATATTTGTGGGGGGCAGGTTTTGGGAACTTTTTCCCTTTATGGCATTGCTGTGGTCACATTTTCCAACCGATTTTCATTGTTTTGCTATCAATAGATAGGTTAGCGTCTGAATTTTCCAAAAAGTATACATTTGTGGTGTTTTGAAGAAGTTTAAGGGCAGTTTTAGTGGCTGAAAGGCAAAAAATTTGCAAATTTTTACGTGTCACTACCCCAAAACTTTAAATTGATTTTTCTCCCCTTAAACGTGCGAATTTCGGTTTTATAATTTTTAATTTAAAGGCTTAACCCAAACTAGTATTTTCATGGTCGGAAAATATTTTAGGCAAATTATCTAGCATGTAGGAGGCATGTAAATAGCTGTTGCTAAACCACGTGCGTTTTTTGTGCAGATTTTCAGCTTTGATCGCTTACTGTGGCCACAATTTTAATTTGATTGTCAAAATTTCGGTCTTATCTTGTAGCTGTGTGTGTGTAGTTTCCGTCAAGTATAAATTTGTAGTACTTTCTGTGAAAATACTATGCTTTATAGTGTCTAGGAGGCGTGGACATGAATTTTCCCAAAACACGTCCATTTCCCTGGCAGATCACTGGTTTTGATCGCTCACTGTGACCACAGTTTCTATCCGATTTTCAAAATTTTGGTCTCATTATATAGCTATTGTTCTGTTCTTTGCGTCAAATATAAATTTGTAGTGCTTTGCATAAGAAAACTATGCTTTATAAGGGTTGAAATAGGAATACGTTAAAAAAAACAAACTTGTCTGCATAAAAAGCCATGTGTGATTTAAAAAATTTTTTTCATTGTTTGTAAGTGATACATGAGTGTAAACAAACATTTCAAAATTAAAGTTGTTTTTCTAAGTGGTCTAATAAGCAGGATAGTATATTTTTGGGGGGCAGGTTTTGGGAACTTTTTCCCTTTATGGCATTGCTGTGGTCACATTTTCCAACCGATTTTCATTGTTTTGCTATCAATAGATAGGTTAGCGTCTGAATTTTCCAAAAAGTATACATTTGTGGTGTTTTGAAGAAGTTTAAGGGCAGTTTTAGTGGCTGAAAGGCAAAAAATTTGCAAATTTTTACGTGTCACTACCCCAAAACTTTAAATTGATTTTTCTCCCCTTAAACGTGCGAATTTCGGTTTTATAATTTTTAATTTAAAGGCTTAACCCAAACTAGTATTTTCATGGTCGGAAAATATTTTAGGCAAATTATCTAGCATGTAGGAGGCATGTAAATAGCTGTTGCTAAACCACGTGCGTTTTTTGTGCAGATTTTCAGCTTTGATCGCTTACTGTGGCCACAATTTTAATTTGATTGTCAAAATTTCGGTCTTATCTTGTAGCTGTGTGTGTGTAGTTTCCGTCAAGTATAAATTTGTAGTACTTTCTGTGAAAATACTATGCTTTATAGTGTCTAGGAGGCGTGGACATGAATTTTCCCAAAACACGTCCATTTCCCTGGCAGATCACTGGTTTTGATCGCTCACTGTGACCACAGTTTCTATCCGATTTTCAAAATTTTGGTCTCATTATATAGCTATCGTTCTGTTCTTTGCGTCAAATATAAATTTGTAGTGCTGTGCATAAGAAAACAAAACAAAAACAAAAACAAACTTGTCTGCATAAAAAGCCATGTGTGATTTAAAAAATTTTTTTCATTGTTTGTAAGTGATGCATGAGTGTAAACAAACATTTCAAAATTAAAGTTGTTTTTCTAAGTGGTCTAATAAGCAAGATAGTATATTTTTGGGGGGCAGGTTTTGGGAACTTTTTCCCTTTATGGGATTGCTGTGGTCACATTTTCCAACCGATTTTCATTGTTTTGCTATCAATAGATAGGTTAGCGTCTGAATTTTCCAAAAGTATACATTTGTGGTGTTTTGAAGAAGTTTAAGGGCAGTTTTAGTGGCTGAAAGGCAAAAAATTTGCAAATTTTTACGTGTCACTACCCCAAAACTTTAAATTGATTTTTCTCCCCTTAAACGTGCGAATTTCGGTTTTATAATTTTTAATTTAAAGGCTTAACCCGAACTAGTATTTTCATGGTCGGAAAATATTTTAGGCAAATTATCTAGCATGTAGGAGGCATGTAAATAGCTGTTGCTAAACCACGTGCGTTTTTTGTGCAGATTTTCAGCTTTGATCGCTTACTGTGGCCACAATTTTAATTTGATTGTCAAAATTTCGGTCTTATCTTGTAGCTGTGTGTGTGTAGTTTCCGTCAAGTATAAATTTGTAGTACTTTCTGTGAAAATACTATGCTTTATAGTGTCTAGGAGGCGTGGACATGAATTTTCCCAAAACACGTCCATTTCCCTGGCAGATCACTGGTTTTGATCGCTCACTGTGACCACAGTTTCTATCCGATTTTCAAAATTTTGGTCTCATTATATAGCTATTGTTCTGTTCTTTGCGTCAAATATAAATTTGTAGTGCTTTGCATAAGAAAACTATGCTTTATAAGGGTTGAAATAGGAATACGTTAAAAAAAACAAACTTGTCTGCATAAAAAGCCATGTGTGATTTAAAAAATTTTTTTCATTGTTTGTAAGTGATACATGAGTGTAAACAAACATTTCAAAATTAAAGTTGTTTTTCTAAGTGGTCTAATAAGCAGGATAGTATATTTTTGGGGGGCAGGTTTTGGGAACTTTTTCCCTTTATGGCATTGCTGTGGTCACATTTTCCAACCGATTTTCATTGTTTTGCTATCAATAGATAGGTTAGCGTCTGAATTTTCCAAAAAGTATACATTTGTGGTGTTTTGAAGAAGTTTAAGGGCAGTTTTAGTGGCTGAAAGGCAAAAAATTTGCAAATTTTTACGTGTCACTACCCCAAAACTTTAAATTGATTTTTCTCCCCTTAAACGTGCGAATTTCGGTTTTATAATTTTTAATTTAAAGGCTTAACCCGAACTAGTATTTTCATGGTCGGAAAATATTTTAGGCAAATTATCTAGCATGTAGGAGGCATGTAAATAGCTGTTGCTAAACCACGTGCGTTTTTTGTGCAGATTTTCAGCTTTGATCGCTTACTGTGGCCACAATTTTAATTTGATTGTCAAAATTTCGGTCTTATCTTGTAGCTGTGTGTGTGTAGTTTCCGTCAAGTATAAATTTGTAGTACTTTCTGTGAAAATACTATGCTTTATAGTGTCTAGGAGGCGTGGACATGAATTTTCCCAAAACACGTCCATTTCCCTGGCAGATCACTGGTTTTGATCGCTCACTGTGACCACAGTTTCTATCCGATTTTCAAAATTTTGGTCTCATTATATAGCTATCGTTCTGTTCTTTGCGTCAAATATAAATTTGTAGTGCTGTGCATAAGAAAACAAAACAAAAACAAAAACAAACTTGTCTGCATAAAAAGCCATGTGTGATTTAAAAAATTTTTTTCATTGTTTGTAAGTGATGCATGAGTGTAAACAAACATTTCAAAATTAAAGTTGTTTTTCTAAGTGGTCTAATAAGCAAGATAGTATATTTTTGGGGGGCAGGTTTTGGGAACTTTTTCCCTTTATGGGATTGCTGTGGTCACATTTTCCAACCGATTTTCATTGTTTTGCTATCAATAGATAGGTTAGCGTCTGAATTTTCCAAAAGTATACATTTGTGGTGTTTTGAAGAAGTTTAAGGGCAGTTTTAGTGGCTGAAAGGCAAAAAATTTGCAAATTTTTACGTGTCACTACCCCAAAACTTTAAATTGATTTTTCTCCCCTTAAACGTGCGAATTTCGGTTTTATAATTTTTAATTTAAAGGCTTAACCCAAACTAGTATTTTCATGGTCGGAAAATATTTTAGGCAAATTATCTAGCATGTAGGAGGCATGTAAATAGCTGTTGCTAAACCACGTGCGTTTTTTGTGCAGATTTTCAGATATGATCGCTTACTGTGGCCACAATTTTAATTTGATTGTCAAAATTTCGGTCTTATCTTGTAGCTGTGTGTGTGTAGTTTCCGTCAAGTATAAATTTGTAGTACTTTCTGTGAAAATACTATGCTTTATAGTGTCTAGGAGGCGTGGACATGAATTTTCCCAAAACACGTCCATTTCCCTGGCAGATCACTGGTTTTGATCGCTCACTGTGACCACAGTTTCTATCCGATTTTCAAAATTTTGGTCTCATTATATAGCTATTGTTCTGTTCTTTGCGTCAAATATAAATTTGTAGTGCTTTGCATAAGAAAACTATGCTTTATAAGGGTTGAAATAGGAATACATTAAAAAAAACAAACTTGTCTGCATGTGTGCTTTAAAAAATTTTTTTCATTGTTGGTAAGTGATACATGAGTGTAAACAAACATTTCAAAATTAAAGTTGTTTTTCTAAGTGGTCTAATAAGCAAGAAAGTATTTATTTGCGGGGCAGGTTTTGGGAACTTTTTCCCTTTATGGCATTGCTGTGGTCACATTTTCCAACCGATTTTCATTGTTTTGCTATCAATAGATAGGTTAGCGTCTGAATTTTCCAAAAGTATACATTTGTGGTGTTTTGAAGAAGTTTAAGGGCAGTTTTAGTGGCTGAAAGGCAAAAAATTTGCAAATTTTTACGTGTCACTACCCCAAAACTTTAAATTGATTTTTCTCCCCTTAAACGTGCGAATTTCGGTTTTATAATTTTTAATTTAAAGGCTTAACCCAAACTAGTATTTTCATGGTCGGAAAATATTTTAGGCAAATTATCTAGCATGTAGGAGGCATGTAAATAGCTGTTGCTAAACCACGTGCGTTTTTTGTGCAGATTTTCAGATATGATCGCTTACTGTGGCCACAATTTTAATTTGATTGTCAAAATTTCGGTCTTATCTTGTAGCTGTGTGTGTGTAGTTTCCGTCAAGTATAAATTTGTAGTACTTTCTGTGAAAATACTATGCTTTATAGTGTCTAGGAGGCGTGGACATGAATTTTCCCAAAACACGTCCATTTCCCTGGCAGATCACTGGTTTTGATCGCTCACTGTGACCACAGTTTCTATCCGATTTTCAAAATTTTGGTCTCATTATATAGCTATCGTTCTGTTCTTTGCGTCAAATATAAATTTGTAGTGCTTTGCATAAGAAAACTATGCTTTATAAGGGTTGAAATAGGAATACATTAAAAAAAACAAACTTGTCTGCATGTGTGCTTTAAAAAATTTTTTTCATTGTTTGTAAGTGATACATGAGTGTAAACAAACATTTCAAAATTAAAGTTGTTTTTCTAAGTGGTCTAATAAGCAAGATAGTATTTTTTTGGGGGGCAGGTTTTGGGAACTTTTTCCCTTTATGGCATTGCTGTGGTCACATTTTCCAACCGATTTTCATTGTTTTGCTATCAATAGATAGGTTAGCGTCTGAATTTTCCAAAAAGTATACATTTGTGGTGTTTTGAAGAAGTTGAAGGGCAGTTTTAGTGGCTGAAAGGCAAAAAATTTGCAAATTTTTACGTGTCACTACCCCAAAACTTTAAATTGATTTTTCTCCCCTTAAACGTGCGAATTTCGGTTTTATAATTTTCAATTTAAAGGCTTAACCCAAACTAGTATTTTCATGGTCGGAAAATATTTTAGGCAAATTATCTAGCATGTAGGAGGCATGTAAATAGCTGTTGCTAAACCACGTGCGTTTTTTGTGCAGATTTTCAGCTTTGATCGCTTACTGTGGCCACAATTTTAATTTGATTGTCAAAATTTCGGTCTTATCTTGTAGCTGTGTGTGTGTAGTTTCCGTCAAGTATAAATTTGTAGTACTTTCTGTGAAAATACTATGCTTTATAGTGTCTAGGAGGCGTGGACATGAATTTTCCCAAAACACGCCCATTTCCCTGGCAGATCACTGGTTTTGATCGCTCACTGTGACCACAGTTTCTATCCGATTTTCAAAATTTTGGTCTCATTATATAGCTATCGTTCTTTTCTTTGCGTCAAATATAAATTTGTAGTGCTTTGCATAAGAAAACTATGCTTTATAAGGGTTGAAATAGGAATACATTAAAAAAAACAAACTTGTCTGCATAAAAAGCCATGTGTGATTTAAAAATTTTTTTTCATTGTTTGTAAGTGATACATGAGTGTAAACAAACATTTCAAAATTAAAGTTGTTTTTCTAAGTGGTCTAATAAGCAAGATAGTATTTTTTTGGGGGGCAGGTTTTGGGAACTTTTTCCCTTTATGGCATTGCTGTGGTCACATTTTCCAACCGATTTTCATTGTTTTGCTATCAATAGATAGGTTAGCGTCTGAATTTTCCAAAAAGTATACATTTGTGGTGTTTTGAAGAAGTTTAAGGGCAGTTTTAGTGGCTGAAAGGCAAAAAATTTGCAAATTTTTACGTGTCACTACCCCAAAACTTTAAATTGATTTTTCTCCCCTTAAACGTGCGAATTTCGTTTTTATAATTTTTAATTTAAAGGCTTAACCCGAACTAGTATTTTCATGGTCGGAAAATATTTTAGGCAAATTATCTAGCATGTAGGAGGCATGTAAATAGCTGTTGCTAAACCACGTGCGTTTTTTGTGCAGATTTTCAGCTTTGATCGCTTACTGTGGCCACAATTTTAATTTGATTGTCAAAATTTCGGTCTTATCTTGTAGCTGTGTGTGTGTAGTTTCCGTCAAGTATAAATTTGTAGTACTTTCTGTGAAAATACTATGCTTTATAGTGTCTAGGAGGCGTGGACATGAATTTTCCCAAAACACGTCCATTTCCCTGGCAGATCACTGGTTTTGATCGCTCACTGTGACCACAGTTTCTATCCGATTTTCAAAATTTTGGTCTCATTATATAGCTATCGTTTTGTTCTTTGCGTCAAATATAAATTTGTAGTGCTTTGCATAAGAAAACTATGCTTTATAAGGGTTGAAATAGGAATAAATTAAAAAAAACAAACTTGTCTGCATGTGTGATTTAAAAATTTTTTTTCATTGTTTGTAAGTGATACATGAGTGTAAACAAACATTTCAAAATTAAAGTTGTTTTTCTAAGTGGTCTAATAAGCAAGATAGTATTTTTTTGGGGGGCAGGTTTTGGGAACTTTTTCCCTTTATGGCATTGCTGTGGTCACATTTCCCAACCGATTTGCATTGTTTTGCTATCAATAGATAGGTTAGCGTCTGAATTTTCCAAAAAGTATACATTTGTGGTGTTTTGGAGAAATTTAGAGGCAGTTTCAGTGGCTGAAAGGCAAAAAATTTGCAAATTTTTACGTGTCACTACCCCAAAACTTTAAATTGATTTTTCTCCCCTTAAACGCGCAAATTTCGGTTTTATAATTTTTAATTTAAAGGCTTAACCCAAACTAGTATTTTCATGGTCGGAAAATATTTTAGGCAAATTATCTAGCATGTAGGAGGCATGTAAATAGCTGTTGCTAAACCACGTGCGTTTTTTGTGCAGATTTTCAGCTTTGATCGCTTACTGTGGCCACAATTTTAATTTGATTGTCAAAATTTCGGTCTTATCTTGTAGCTGTGTGTGTGTAGTTTCCGTCAAGTATAAATTTGTAGTACTTTCTGTGAAAATACTATGCTTTATAGTGTCTAGGAGGCGTGGACATGAATTTTCCCAAAACACGTCCATTTCCCTGGCAGATCACTGGTTTTGATCGCTCACTGTGACCACAGTTTCTATCCGATTTTCAAAATTTTGGTCTCATTATATAGCTATCGTTCTGTTCTTTGCGTCAAATATAAATTTGTAGTGCTTTGCATAAGAAAACTATGCTTTATAAGGGTTGAAATAGGAATACATTAAAAAAAACAAACTTGTCTGCATAAAAAGCCATGTGTGATTTTAAAAAATTTTTTCATTGTATGTAAGTGATACATGAGTGTAAACGGACATTTCAAAATTAAAGTTGTTTTTCTAAGTGGTCTAATAAGCAAGATAGTATTTTTTTGGAGGGGCAGGTTTTGGGAACTTTTTCCCTTTATGGCATTGCTGTGGTCACATTTTCCAACCGATTTGCATTGTTTTGCTATCAATAGATAGGTTAGCGTCTGAATTTTCCAAAAAGTATACATTTGTGGTGTTGTGGAGAAGTTTAAGGGCAGTTTTGTGGCTGAAAGGCAAAAAATTTGCAAATTTTTACGTGTCACTACCCCAAAAGTTTAAATTGATTTTTTTCCCCTTAAACGTGCGAATTTTGGTTTTATAATTTTTTAATTAAAGGCTTAACCCTAACAAGTATTTTCATGGTCGGAAAATATTTTAGGCAAATTATCTAGCATGTAGGAGGCATGTAAATAACTGTTGCTAAACCACGTGCGTTTTTTGTGCAGATTTTCAGCTTTGATCGCTTACTGTGGCCACAATTTTAATTTGATTGTCAAAATTTCGGTCTTATCTTGTAGCTGTGTGTGTGTAGTTTCCGTCAAGTATAAATTTGTAGTACTTTCTGTGAAAATACTATGCTTTATAGTGTCTAGGAGGCGTGGACATGAATTTTCCCAAAACACGTCCATTTCCCTGGCAGATCACTGGTTTTGATCGCTCACTGTGACCACAGTTTCTATCCGATTTTCAAAATGTTGGTCTCATTATATAGCTTTCGTTCTGTTCTCTTCTACATTAAAAAAAAACAAACTTGTCTGCATAAAAAGCCATGTGCGATTTAAAAATTTTTTTTCATTGTTTATAAGTGATACATGAGTGTAAACAAACATTTCAAAATTAAAGTTGTTTTTCTAAGTGGTCTAATAAGCAAGATAGTATTCTTTTGGGGGGCAGGTTTTGGGAACTTTTTCCCTTTATGGCATTGCTGTGGTCACATTTTCCAACCGATTTTCATTGTTTTGCTATCAATAGATAGGTTAGCGTCTGAATTTTCCAAAAAGTATACATTTGTGGTGTTTTGAAGAAGTTTAAGGGCAGTTTTAGTGGCTGAAAGGCAAAAAATTTGCAAATATATATTTGTGGTGTTTTGGAGAAGTTTCAGGGCAGTTTTAGTGGCTGAAAGGCAAAAAATTTGCAAATTTTTACGTGTCACTACCCCAAAACTTTAAATTGATTTTTCTCCCCTTAAACGTGCAAATTTCGGTTTTATAATTTTTAATTTAAAGGCTTAACCCAAACTAGTATTTTCATGGTCGGAAAATATTTTAAGCAAATTATCTAGCATGTAGGAGGCATGTAAATAGCTGTTGCTAAACCACGTGCGTTTTTTGTGCAGATTTTCAGCTTTGATCGCTTACTGTGGCCACAATTTCTATCCGATTTTCAAATTGTTGGTCTCATATAGAGCTATCGTTCTGGTCTTCGCGTCGAATTTAAATTTGTAGTGGTTTGCATAAGAAAACTATGCTTTATGTAGGTTGAAATAGGATTACATTTAAAAAAAACAAACTTGTCTGCATAGAAAGCCAATTGGGATTAAAAAAATTTTAAAATAAAATTTGTTTTTCTATGTGGTCTAATAAGCGAGAAAGTATGTTTTTGGGGGGCAGCTCTTGGGAATTTTTTCTATTCATGGCATTGCTTGAGCAGTTTGCGAGGGACATTAAAGTCGACTTCTTGTTGCTGAGTGAGCAACACCATGATAAAATCCCTGCATTATGGTATCCTGACAAAACTGGTAATGGCGCCATCTGGGTCCGGCACAGTGATTTCCAAACGAAGAGTTGTGAGCGCCGACTTTACGCCGTAGTGGCTGTGAGAGAACTATACCACACGTGACATTCGCCTTGGAGTCCTTAGTGCGGAGGATACACAATTGGAGAGTATTCGAGGACTACTCAGCCAGTGATCATCAGTGCATTCTGCTTGAGATAAGCGATTTTGTCTCCTGGCGTCCGTGCTCTCGGTTTTCTACAACTGGATGGAACATCGGAAGGATGGACGTCAAGAGGTTCGTCGAGGTGCCACTGCAGGAGCTTCAGAGGGGATGGGAGAACGGGCAGCTCAAGACGTAGCAAACTCAACTATGAGCATCATCACGACTGTTTGCAAACCTTCCATGCCCCGTTGAAAATACCGGCACGGCAAGCGCCCAGTGTACTAGTGGTCAATTGAAATCGCTGAAAAGTGAAGGGAATGTCACAAGCTTCGGCGTAAGGCTCAACAGGTGCGAAATCATAACGTGGTATGCAACCGGGTGGCAGCACATAAGTCGGCCAGGAAATGCCTTCACAAATTGATTAACAATAGCAAGGCTCGCTGCTGGCAATGCCTAGCGGGCAACGTGAACAAGGACCCGTGGGGCATTGGCTACAAGCTAGTTATGCGGAAGCTTGGCGCCCTACGGAAGCCTTGCATTCATGATCCAGAAAAATGGATGAGATAGTGCGGGGACTCTTCCCGTCCATCCCGTCCGTGTTGACGCTATCCATGGTGAAACAGTAGTCGAGAGTCTGGAGGAGGCAGTCCTTTCATTGAAAACGAGGAAGGCTCCAGGTCTAGATGGTGTTGCGAGTGAGGTGTTGCGGCTTGTCTATCACCATTGTCCTGACTTGCTACTCAGCACATTCAACGCTTGCCTACGGGACGGGGTTTTCCCGGTACGATGGAAGGTGGCGCGGCTCGTGCTGATCAGCAAGGGGAAGGGAAAATCCCGAATCGCCATCTGCATACCGCCCGTTCTGCATGCTAGACACGGCTGGGAAAGTGCTAGAGAAACTCATCAAGGGAAGACTCACTGACGCCATTCATGCTGCTAGGGACGTATCTCCTCGGCAGTACTACTTTAGAGTAGGACGTTCTACGATCGATGCGATTGCAGAGGTGGTGAGCACAGTGCAAAAGGCGGAAGCACAGAGTCACCAAGCGGCGAATCGTCCTGTTGGTGACACTCGACGTCAGGAACGCCTTCAACTCCGCTAGATGGGCGGATATTCTGGATACGTGGAAAATCCATTTCAAGTTCCAGAATATTGAATGCGGCTTTTGAGGGACTACCTAAAGGACCGAAGCCTGCTCTACAATACGACAAAGGGCCAACGAAGGATGGCTTTACATCCGATGTTGCACAAGGATCTATCCTGGGTCCAGACCTGTGGAACGTATCTTACGATGGGCTACTGTGACTGGAGATGCCAGATGAGTCGTGTTTGATCGGCTATGCGGATGACGTGGTTGCTCTGGTCGCTGTTAAAAGAAGGTGGTTTCGACGTGTATACTAATTCTCCTCAGGACATCACTTTTATTAGATGTACACCGGTGATGGCGACCACAATGCTTAGAGGTGAGAGAATTATTTTTAATTTTATGTTCAGGTTAAATTCCTTCTTCTCATTTTTCTTCTCTAATAATTTTTCAGAAAAATTATTATTAAGAATATGCAACTCATTCATGTAGCTACAAAACAATTCCATAAGTAATTTAAAAAGCTATCGAAGCCACCCTTCAATGTAGAGCAAAACTGTCGTATATATTTACATTAAATTGATGTGAAAAGGGTAAAATGATCCAATTAAAGCTTAGCTGATACAAGTACTTACAAGAGAAATTTAACTTGAACATAACTTGCAGTTACAAAAACATATCGAGTTCGCATAAGTAGGAAAATTAAAATTAACTGTCTCACCTCTAAGCATGGTGGTCGCCATCACCGTTGTGTATCTAAGAGTGATGGCCTGATGAGAATTAGTACACTCATCGAAATCACCTTCTTCTAAGATTTTTCTTCTCTGATAATTTTTCAGAAAAATTATTATTAAAAATATGCAACTCATTCATGTAGCTACAAAACGATTCCATAAGTAATCGTTCCACTGTTACTGTCGTACCTCTCTCCGCAGAAGTTATAGATCCCACTCGTTTTCTACCTTTTCGTGCAATTATTTTAGACTTGGTTTTTGGTACCACTGAAGCTCCTGTTTCATCACAATTATAAATTCTTTCTGGCGAAAGCTTATGCTCATCATAAACATTGCCAAGGAAATTAAAACTGTTTAACAGCTTGTTTATCAAACCCAGCGGCACGTGCAGCTGAAGTGCTTTCTGGTTTTCGTATCCACAATTCTGGATGCCAGCTTGAAAGCCGCTGCACCCAATGTATGCCAGTGTCTTTTCTTTTAGAGTTGAAGAAATTTTGCTTCCCATTTTTTTTTCTGCCAGAGTGTACGCCAAAGCCCTAAAATCTTTTGTTGTGAGCCCGTAAAGGTGACTCTCCATATCCATTATATAGTTCCAAAGCTCTTTCTCTTCATCATCAGTAAATGTTCGCTTTTTTGGGCCTAAATGAACTTTATTCGAAGTTGCAGTAGTATAAGGATCGTCTAGGGCTGCACAAACTACTTTAACTTTTCATTCAAGGGTCGTTTATGGCACAAAATATGTTTACGATGCTAATTTGTTCCCCATTTTCCCTTCGATTACAACATCTACCGCATTTTTCATACTCTGTTCACTCCAATTTCCTCTCTCCGACTTTCTTTTATAATTTTTCACCATCCTGAAACAAGATTAAAAACAAAGAAGTTATGCATGAACATAAACTGTCATAAGGAAATAATTAAATTTCTTCGAGGGGTAAGATGGAGTACTCTTTACCGTTTCTTGCCCTCCAATGCTTATTTGAATAAAACAACATGCCTTTAATGACCAATTCAGAATATGGGCACAAACATGTTCTTACCTGCTGGTGTAATCATTGATAAACAAGAATAACCTTCAGCTAGTTCTAGAAAACTAATATTGAGATACAAAACGCAATCGATGTATAACGCGAAAATCACAAATAACTTGACAAAACCGAATTTTTGGCGCCAAAATGAAAACACGTGCACTTATAAGCCGGTCACTGCACTGACTGATGAGCTACATGACGGCGCATCATTGCAAACCTGAGCGGCTTGGATTGATCGTTTGTGTGGCCGTTAAAACGTGTTGCCCCGTCTTGCCCGCTACCCCGTCTCCCCCCCCCCTTTCCTAGTTGACAAACTTAAAGCTACCTTCATTGTAGTTCAAATATGGCTATTTAAAAACACACATGATTAAGAATTTCACATAAGCCGCTTTCCTTCTAAACTTTGTAAGATCATTTAAGGAACAAAATCTACAGAAAATGTATTTTATGAAAGCGTTTTCTCAGTCGTATTTATTATCACAAAAAATTGATTCTAGTAATTTTTCATTATCAAAATGTCATCTACTGCCACTAAATAACCATTTTAATCCAATTCATTCATAATTTTATTGACCTTATGATCTTTCGTTGAGTATCATGCTATGCAATGTGTGGAGCTCTAATTGTATTTGAATCTTCTAGCTAATAGTTCAGATTGCACGGTATCGCGAAATTATGATTGCCAGAAAGTAGGCCATTTGTTGCAAACCATTTGGATTGAGAAAAAATTAATAAAAAGATAAGAATAATTGTTTTAATTACAGCTGATAACGAAATTGTTGCTATGTAAGTTCTAGTTCATTCACACAAGTAAGTTTTAATTTTGATTAATTATTCCTGGTAGAATAATTGGGACAAAATAGATTGGCATGAATTAAATTCAGTAAGATTTTATGGCGGCAAAGAAATTATATTGATTGGTGACATGAATATGGTTTTTAAAACTTTTATTTTTGGTATTTATGGAATCAGGAGTATCACATAGACATTGCTGTTTTTATCGTGAATTATCTTTAAATCATAAAAAGCACAATCTACAAACTTTTTGAAATGGTCAAAAATTATCGTCTAAAAGTTTAGACAAATACAAAGAAAACAAGCCGTTCTTTCACTAGGAGACTGGAACTATTCGTCTGAACACTTTAAGGACACTGCCATAATTTATGTAAAAAATTGCAGTTTGAATGTAATTTGAATGTTATGGGTATTTTCAGAAGTATGTAATGGCCCAGACTCTATTTTGGGACCATGAGGAGATTGTATCAATCTTTGCGAAAAGATGTCTTTTAAATCGCTCCTGTCAAAAGTTTTCAAAAATTAAATTAATTTTTTAAAAAAACGTCAGTCCGAAGTTAATTTTTATCGAAAAAAGCTTGTATTGTCAAAATAATCGACTCAGGAAATTTCTATCAAATATTATTTTACTTCAATTAGGAAAGAAAAGCAAAGAGCCCAAGAAAACTTGAGGGCCACTGGCTATTAGGAGCCCGACGGCTTCCCATCGTTGGGGCAATCTGGGGAAATGACGAATACAAAACTGGCGATAATCACCAAGAGAAAACATAACGAAGAAATCTCCGCAGATGGAGGGTGCAAGCTCCATATAATAGCGGACAATCAACAAATGACCAAAATGCAAAAAGAAAATGATGAATTAGGGCTAGACATACGGTTTCTCAAAGATCTGTTCAAGAAAACGATGAAGCTTCAAAAGACGTAGCCGCAAAATCAATGGCAACAGGTAACATAGGCGAAGAAAAGTACAAAACAAGCAAATCCAGAAAAAGTTCTAAGTGCTTATAACACCAACGAGAGTCAAAACAATTTTGCAGTGCTGGAGGGATTACCCAAAGAAACGGAAATTGAAGAAAACATCGAAGATAATTCTAACCAAGATAACAATTTAAACCAGCCCACAGTTCTGCTGGTCCCTCTAAAAACGCTTCCAAAAAGACAAAAAAAGTTCCGCCAATCAACATGTTCGGACAAAGCGGAAAAGATATGGTTCGGCTATTGGCAGCCAAAAATAAACTAACCAATTTCACTGGTTGATTTCAAGTCACTTAAAGATGCGTTTAATTCTGGGGAGGTTCCACACTTCACCTATACCCCAAAAAGCGGGAGGAATCAGACCTTCTTGTTGAAGGGTTTGGACTGCGGAGAGGACACGTTCGATCTTCTTCAGGTGCTCAAAGAAGCTGCACCAGAAATTGAATTTATTTCAGTCAAAGCCTTTGCAACAAGAAGATCGACCGTAGAAAGGAAGTATTTACTACTTTACCTGATTTTAATGACAAATAAGTGGGGTCCATGTGCCCTTCAATAAATGAGGTACTTGAATTTCAGAGTGGTGAGTTGGGAACGCTTCCAGAAAAGGGAAGTCAACCAGTGTTACCGGTGTCAAAGATGCACTATCGGGAGGTAAAATACAAAGACGTTCATGCTCCCGATGAGTGCAAATTGGCTCAGACGAAGCCAAAAGAATAAATATACTGCGTTAACACAAGTACACCGGAGTAT
Organism: Odontomyia ornata; assembly: GCA_963969285.1. NCBI lineage: Eukaryota > Metazoa > Arthropoda > Insecta > Diptera > Stratiomyidae > Odontomyia > Odontomyia ornata. The sequence goes on from OZ017740.1 coordinate 85,811,170, forward strand.
CATTTGCACTAGCCACTAGAGGACCAGCACAAAATGCTACAAATAATGTAAATCATGTAAGTGGCAGTAATGAGCTGCTTCTCAAAATTTACCAGCAACTTAATTCTTTATCGGAGAGAATCGATAAACAGGATTCTAGAATTAACTTTGTTTTTCAGCGTTTAGGTCTTTCAAATGCCTCAAAATAAGTTGTCATCCAGTCAGATTTCCATGGATAGACTTCGCCTGATATCGATCAACGTCAACTTCATTGTTACTATACATCGACGTTGCTATCTCCTCCAATTTATTGTTAAGCAACAGCCTGACATCATACTTGTCACTGAAACCCACCACAATTCATGGCACTCCGTGGGATTCGATAGGGTAAACGGTGATGGGGAAGGAGGCACCGAGTTATGGGTTCGAAGACCCTATTGTTTCCAAAATATTGAAAAAGTCGAATTCAAAAGCAATGAATCTCTTGAAGTGTCCGTTATCAAAATTTCACTGCCAGGTTGGGATAACCTCTTCGTTATCTCTGCCTATGCAACTGGTCAAAATGTTCTCAAGTTCAAGGAGGAGCTCTACTCTTTGTTTGAAATACTCGAATTGAACAGGCTGTATGGTTATCATATTTTTGCAAGTGACCTGAATGCCAAGCATACATCATGACTGAATGCCAGAAATGATCCTAGAGGTGTGTTCCTGAAATCGTGGATAACAGAGAACCAAATTGAATACAGGTGCAATCTACATGGGCCGGAGCTCCCAACATACCCTAGGGGAAAATCATATTTGGACCTCTGCATTGCTGACGCAAGTCAGGAATTCAGTTTTAATAGTCCTCAACAGAAACTGCAGGTGCTTCCTTACGATAGCGGCCATAACGCAATCGTAATGGAAATCAATCATCAAAGGGATGATGTCTTCCTCATTCTAGTTCAACATGAAAATTATCGGTTGAATTTCAAAAAAACTGACTCGGGAAAGTTTCAAAAGAAGTTTAATCAGGATTACCAGAGGCAATGTCCTCCTTCAGATGGTGGCAGCCCTTGCTCAGTGCTTCCTAATGACATGAATTTAACGAATGAAATACTCGTAGATCTCTATTTGTCGAAGTAAGAGAATCTGACGTTGGAAACGATTGAGAAAGTAGTTCATAAGATTGAACATCGAAACAATATGGAAGGTTATGAAGCACCAACCATGTCAAGGTTAGAAAGATTGAAAAGCCTCCTTCTCACAAGCGGCAGCAACATTTATCGGCGCTTTTTTGACTATAACCATCTCTCGTTGGCTTTGTTGAAATAATACCTGAAGAATGTCCGGAAGTTAATCCGTTCATACTTTAGGAGTGAATCCAGCAATCAATGGGTGACAAAACTGAGGGGCATTAGCACACAAGACCCAGATGGCGTGTTTGTGAAAGTGAATAGCATATTCCGTAAGAAGTCTCGAGTGAAGGTATCGAATCTTGAAATCACTAGTGATAAGATAAATCTTCTCGATAGAGCGGGTATCGATTATATGTGATGGATTGCAAAAACTGGCCCTGGTTGAAACGCATTTTGAATTGGTTCATTTACCAAACCCTAAGAGAGAGAATGAAATATTTTCAGAGCTCGTTGAAGCAAAAGTTTCCGACTTCAAATCAAGCCTAAACGGCCAACCAATTCTTCATTTCGATGAAACATTAACATCTGACCTCATACCGAGCTTGATTCTTTTTCATTATTTTGTCAGCTAGGAAGACTTTTGTTTCATATTTGGCAGGATAAATAGCAAGAAATCATGTAGTACTGATGGTATTCCAAATATAGTTTTCCAACATTTGCCTGAGGTTGTTATTAGGAATTATTGCATATTGTTCAACAAAATGTTGAGCAATTCATATTTCCAAAATGAGTAGAAAAAAGCTAAGGTATTTCCGATCTTGAAGGATGGAACAGAATCTTCATGCCCTAAAAGCTATCGCCCAATCAGCGTACTGCCTAATATCAGCAAGATGTTTGAAGTGATACCAAACAAAGCATTAAACGCTCAAATTGTGAAATATGAGTTGATGCCGAATCGCCAATTTAGTTTTTGTGCCAGGCATTTGACCATACATGCGATAACGAAAGTAACCTCAGAAATCTGTTCGAAGCTAAATTATAGAGAATGTGTTGGAGCATGTCTCATTGATATTGGAGAAAGCCTTCGATACGGTGTGGTCAGATGGATTAATTTTTAAACTTCTTCAGGACAAGTTCCCCAGACACCTCATTGCCATAATGTATAATATGTTACATGGGAAATCATTTATTGTAATTGAGGGTAATCTAATAACAGTGCATGAATTCAAGGTCTTGAACGGTCTACAGCAGGGAACAGTTACTGTGCCTCGGCTTTTCTCAATCTCCATTCGCAAGCTATTGAACGGCTTTGATTTTAATGTCACGCCAACGCAATCATAGAAAGGGTTTGCGAATGAATTGATCATCTATACAGCAGACCGAAAAGCTGCAATAGTTCAGATCAATGTCCAAAAAATGTTCAATGATGTACAGCTGTACACTGACAATTGGCGAATGAAAATCAATGCACAGAAATGAGAAACAATTTTGTTTCGGACAACACTGCAGGAGGTCAGTCAAGACCTGAAACGTAATTGGAGAGATTTCCACATCATGGCTGCCGAGGAAAGGTCAGGACGGGTTTCACATAAATTCTATGTTCGATACCTCTGTGTTCATCTCGACCAGTATCTGTACTATACTGAACATGTCCAAATCATGCTCAGTTAGGCACAAAAAGTAGTCATGGCCCTACAAAGACTGTTTCGTTGAAGATACATTAATCAGAAGGTCAAAACTATCTGTTACAAGACACTGGTTAGACCAGTTTAAACATATGGATGTCAGACCTGGTACAACCAGAGTGCTAGTGCCATGGAAAAACTAAGAAATTCCGAAAGGAAATGTCTTCGTGCATTTACTGGTTTGCACAGAAAGCCTGAGACGGATTGGATACATTATATATCGAATAGAAGAATTTATCATACTGCTGAAGTGACGAGGGTGGACATCTTCATATTGAAACTTCTTCGGAATCATATCGGAAGATCTGTGACTGTGAGTGAAAATCCTTGATTTCACAGCCGTTACACCCTACAGACGGGTATATTGTGACTTGCCTCGCTACTGGCTTCGTTTCTCCAAAAGCATTCGTGTATATGGACATAAATCGATGTTTTTGATTCTGACGGCGTCCCAGTCATATATCCTCCGAGTTTGAGTTCACGAGACCAACAATTCCAATGGAGATACTCATTTGCTAGATTCTTTGAAGCTGATCGAGCTGAGACGGGGCAATCTGGCTGAATGACAATGTATAAATTCGCGTTTACTTCCAGTTTTTGTGTTTTTCGTTACTTAGTTTTTGAGTTTCAGCCCATTATTGCTACATTTAGTACTGTTGTTTATTTGTGTTAAAAATGAGGGGTAGGTTAGATGTATGTTATGTTTATTATATTAGGTTAGAGATAAGATTAAACGCGTAGGTTAGGAATATTGTGATAGAATTTTTTAGTATAAGATTAAGTTTTTGATTGAATTTTATTAGAATTAAGTTAAAACATATTAGGTGTACGATCGAAGTTCACTGTTGTGTTTAAATTATAAATAATTTTAGGATAGTTTTGGTTGGTTTTTTCTCCTTTTAACAATTGAATTTCAAAATATATAATAATCTTAATTGATTGTGTTTGATGAAATGTGTTTAATGATAACGTATAAATTTAGAAAGCCATTTGGGCCATTAAGTTTTCGTATTGTTATTGTTTGGAATTTGCTTTATATTCTTGAAAATTTATACCGATTAGTATTACATAAAGCGCTTTTGACATTGACTTTCACTTTGATCGAGGAAATTTCTAATGGAAAAGTACTTCTAAATCAATTTCAGGGCTCGCTTCCTTAACGGAACATTTCTGATAATGTTCGAAAACTCTTCCATTTCTCTAAACGGAGATCTTTCATATACAAGAATCTTCTTCAATTCAACCCCTTCCTGCGATTTTGCAGCCCTCCCCCAAAGCAAAGCGAATTGGATAAAATATCCTCTGAGTCATTAAACGATCGTTACATAAATAACACTCGCCAAATTCATCTTTTGGGATCCGAAAGAAATATTCAAAGAATCACCAATTATAGCCTTTTCAAAATTTTGCCTATAATCCTAATACTTTATTGCAAATGTTTTATCAACAGGAAAACTGAAAATAAAGTTATCATTCAGACACAAAAGATTCCACTGGAAATAAAAACAACACCATGTCCTCAAAACCTACCTTTTGTCCGAAATGAGTCCTATCATTCAATGACCTTCCCTATTTTTAGCGGTCGAGGACAATTGCATTTAAGGGGGAAGACTTAACAAGCGCTCTTTTCTTCCCATTCTATGGAAAACAAAAAAAGCTTACAGTGCATTTCCCATGATTCCGTACAAGTTCTCGCAATTTATGTTGCATCCAGACCTAGCGTAAGCATATTTTAGGTAATAAGACTTTTTGATGTTATTAGAATTAAGATTTTCCAGTTAATTCTATTTTGTATCTCGTCCAATGTGGACTAATAAATATTTTTTTTAAAGAATTCCCATGGTCGTGTGTTAACTTATACATGTAATTGGACTCATGTCATTGCTGTCGAATAAAATTAAATAATATGCAAATCCATGAGAAATGATGGTGGCAAATTGTCTCGTTATGTGCCATATGGAAAAAAAGAATGAATGTTTACGGCAGAAGTTGCTTTGTTTATAATTTCGCTTGCACATAACTTGAGCATATCACGTGCAGATAGATTTTCAGTTAATGAAAATAGTAAACATTGAGTGAAGATACTCGTATGTTATATAATATGAGCGATGTTGAATGGCATTAAGCTTGTAGGAATATACTTATTGTAGATAGTATGAAGAATGAATATGTATGCCAGTGAATATATATAAAAATTGCATAACTAATGGTGATTATTACTTAATTCGAGTATGAAAACCGAAATCTAATTGGTTTGTTGAGATCAACACAACAATCGGCTAAAAGTCATACTTGCATCTTACGTATGATTATCGTCTATGCACTTTAAAAATATAATGCTTGAGTGACCGCTGTGCTACAATCAACATAACACAAAATAAGGAATGTCAAGTTGCGTAGCGTGCACATAGTTTGCCTGCATACGATTCGCACTTATGTGATGTTGACAGATACGAACAAGTGTCAGTATGACAAAGGTAATCGAAGAAAATGGATGATTTCGAATTGATTTTGATGTCTTCAATGGCGTAGAAAACGTTGATGGGTTCAACCCAAAACTGACGATAGATACAAGCCATATGGCAGCAGCGCTTACTACCACACACATGACCATTAGTAGGCCGACTTTGCTGGCGAACTTACATGGCGTTATACATATGAAGAATTGTGGAGGTGCCAACAAAAATTCAAGGTTTTGTACGGTTTAGAGACGGATTTCTACAGTGAAATCCAGATGATCCGCGGAGAACACAATAGCGCTCCTAGTGAAGTGAAAATTATTTCAGTTCTTATACCCGTTTAGTTTTTATCGCCTTCCAAAGTGAATTTATAGGAGTTTGTTTACATCTCAACGCTGAGCTATCAGTCGAAGGTGCAAAACGTGTGCTTCATTTGCTCGTCTTGGAAAGTTTAGGAGCACAATGGGCTATACAAGGTGAATTTATAGCATGCACGGAATGCTTTCGGCACGTTTTTTATTCGGAAAATAGTATATATGACGAAATATAAGCATTTGCTAATGCCGCAGTTGGGTGACAGCTACCGGAAGCTTGTCCATAGTAGGCCGACTAATACATATGCAAATTGCTACCATATGGCTTGTATCTATCGTCAGTTTTGGTTCAACCCAATAATCGAAGTCGCGATATCGACGGGTATTTTTGCACTGTGTATTTACGAATGAACGAGTGCGATCCGGAGGAATTTTTCAAACACACAAGGATGGAAAGAAACACTTACAACTTGCTCCTTGTGTTACTCAAAGAAAAGTTAACGAGATTTTCCCAAAGGCCGGCTTTTCCGGGATTAACTTTATCGTAAGTGTATACATTGAAGAATAAATCCTAGATTGAAGCTTTAAGTTATGAGTTTGTTGCATTTCAGATTTCTATCTCAAGGAGCCTCACATACATTTCTAGGATGGAGTTTCAAAATGGGTAGGGCTACAGTAAGGAAAGTTATCCTAGAAACATGCGATGATATATGGGCAGTTTCGAAGGAGTTCTGTGTGACCACACCAAACATAGAGGTTTTCCGCAGCATTGCCCATGACGCCTTTCCCTTGAAGGGAAATTTGATGCGGCCATATCCAGGAAAGCGACTGGATATCAGCAAACGTATATTTAATTATAGACTATCACGTGCGCGTGTGCTTATAGAGAACGCATTTGGAATTCTAGTGAGCTGGCGGAAAGTACTGCGGAACTTCTTGAATAGTGTTGGCTACAATTGCACTTCACAACTTCATCAAACTAAACGAGAATGACGATAGTGCATACTGTCCTGCCTCATTTGTAGACCGGGAAGACAACGAAGGAAACGTGATTCCGGGAGAATGGCGCAGGCAGTCTGGGAGCGACAACATATTCACAAATGCCACTATGGGTTCAAATAATACGGCACAAATCACGGTATATTTACGTGATTCTTTGAAAGAATACTTCTTAAACGAAGGGGCGATAAACAAACAAAGACGAATTGCATAGTGATAAAGATAAAAGATATTTGGAATTTGTAGTAATAAAATATTATTTTAAACCAAAAAATTTATACAGAAAATATTGCGAATAAAAATCTGTTATAAAAAACCTATTCTTATCACTAAAATTATATTTTTTTAATTCTGAACATAAAGAAAATATTTTAAAAACTGAAACAAAAAACCTCTTCTGGTCACTAACATTTTATGATTTTCAATCTACAAAAAAAAGGCATATGGTAAGGTGATGCGTTCAAACTTATCGTAAAATTTACCTCGCTTCGTTTGCTGATCCAATCCTGATCGCCAGATGTCTGCCAGATATGATAATATATACGCCTTTGCCCGAGCCCTATTATCGGGGCACAGCTCACTTAATAAAGAGGTGACAGTTAGCCCAAAACTGTCTGGCGCTTGTGTGGACTCGGTGGTGACCTTATTTTGAAGGTATTTGTTGAACGTGTTAAGTGCCGTACTTATCTCTTCTTTGAGCCGAGTGTGCGAAATCGCCTTGTACCTACGACTCTCACCGAGTAACCCCTGGGAGGAGTTGCTTTCGATTTTTTCATCGAAAGTTTACTCAACCAACGTATAGTCCAGCACAGAAGAGCTTGTGCTCGGCGTCGTAAAGTTAGTTGCAGACCTGCAAATAATTTAATTATTTCGTTTCACATGCATGCAAATTCAAAGAATTAAAACTGACTTCCTTGGTTGAATGTGTTCTTTTAAGCTCGGCATTTTTTCCCAAAACTCCCATTGTTTGTGTCCGTCACTCCGCGCACCAGATCCAGACGAAGAATGGAGTTTTTTCAGCTCCCGGCTGTATCGCTTGCGGAGGCTGCGCCAGCGGCGTTCGCACATCTCCTCTGGAATAAATGATATATCATAATTTAGGTTTCTTTTTAAGTAACATGTTGTACTTAACTGTTGATCCCAGCTGTTCTGCGATTCCAGCCCAGATGCGCCCTTTTGCCGCGGTATTTTTGTAGCTCCCGTGCTGTTTCTTAAACAGCGCCGGTTGGTCTTTCACCAGCCCGAACAATCTTTCGTTGAAACTATCCATATCTTCGCTATACTGCATTTTCTGTTAAATAGATTGGTTTTTCCGTTAAATATATGAGTGGCCACATATCAAAATAGCTTAAGTCGAAATAAGTGAGTTTATATATTCATTCATTTTAGTTATTTTTGTACATTGCTCTACCATTCTGACTCTTGCCCGTAATTATACGAGTACATCGCGTATAGCATGCTTACACTTAAAAAGTCTATAAGCTGAGGTATTTTTTTCATTTGAACAGGCGTTACAATATCTTAAGTTACTTTTCACTCTTATGTTTTTAATTGAAGATAAACTCTTTTAAGATCTTATGTTAAAAATATAACAGTGGAACAACCATGTTTTTCATCACTACAAGTTTTATAATAAGGCCTTATGTTTTCTTCATATGTTTTATTCTCCTTTTATATTCATTTTATCGTAACTTATGTCGAGTTAAGCTGTTTTTATCTATTTAAAATGCAATTTTAAATCCTGCTCATGTCATTTAAGATGTTTTTTGCAAATTACATTTTTCTTTTCTTATTTCTTATAACAACATAGGCTAAATTATCGGGTGCGATCTCAGTCGGAGATTGATACTTAGTCGTGTTGCACCTTGCATCGGATTTCAGGTTAAAAATTATAAAGTAAAATAGTGCAGCTGTAAATAACGGTAAAATTACAATATTGTGCTTTTGTGCTCTTAATAGCGGTGGTTAAGAAATATGGACAAATCTCGTAAACAACAACAAAAAACTGGAATGAAAACTAATGTACTCGAGAAAATAACAATGCCTAATTGTAAGTTTGTATTTAATAAAATTTGATTAATGATTTATCTTTCAGTGATATAAAAATTATTTTGTGCAGCGAAAATCAACCAAAAGAATTGATTTTTGACATCAAAGTAAAGATATATTTTTTGTTAATATTGCGCCAGGTAAATAATTTGTTATGCATGCATATCATTTCGTTTGTAAAGATTTAATAGTGATTTATGCTAGGTAATGAGGCCAATCAGGAAAAACGCCTGATGTGGCTCAAAAAGAAAATGCTTCATCCTCTGTTGATGTGTTTCATTTCGATTTCGATTCAGATGACGATTTAAGAGATCCTAACTTTGCTCCAGATGACGAAAATACTTTTTCTAGTGTTTTAAGCGATGATATTATGACACCAGCAAACACAATTGAAACACAATCAGAACTATAACAAAATTTGGCCAACATCCACAACATCCCCCCTAAAGAAAATGCAAAATCACGAAAAAGGAAAAGAAACGTAGGTAAATCTTATATCGGCAAAGGAGGAAAATTTGTAAAGCAAAGAGAATTGCGACAATTTGAAAACTGCCGTAGGAAATGCAGGGAGAAAATTTTTTTTGAAGATCAAAAGAACATTTTTGAATCGTACTGGTCTCTTGTATCTTACGAACTAAGATTTTTTCGTGCATGGGGGTTGATAGAAGTGCATGATAAAAAGTATGAACGAAAAGTAAAAAAGGCTTCGAAACCACGAAACAGAGTTACAACAAATGAACATTTTTTGAAAATTCGAGGTAATAGAATACGTGTGTGCCAAAAATGCTTTAGATATACACTGGATGATAGTGATCAGTTTTTAAAAACAGTTGTGAAGAAAAAACTACAGCCTCATAGCTCAAAAACTATTGCCAATAGCCTTGGGCATCATCCATGTCCTAGAAAAGTTTCTTCTGAAAGGAAACTGAAGTCATTAATTTTATTAATAGTTTCCCAGCATATGAATCTCATTACTCGAGAGGAAATTCACTAAAAAATTATTTGACAAGCTATTTGTCGGTAGCCGCAATTTACAAACTATATTCTGAAAAGCATCAAAGTCCAGTTTCTCTATCAACGTTTTCAGAAATTAACAAATCCTTAAATTTAGTGTTTAATAAGCCTAAAATTAATATCTGCCATATATGTGACGCATTTAACATGAAAATGAGTTTAACAAATGGAGATGAATACATTGCCATTAAAATGCAGCACAATCAACATGACTCTGCCTATCGAAGTAAAAAACAAGATAAAGAGAAGCAGCTGGTAGATTCATGAATGGTAACTTTTGCCTTCGATCTTCAACAATTCTTACCGACTCCTTTACTGCATTCTTCAGTATCATTTTATAGAAGGCCGTTATGGACTTTTAATTTAACTGTTCATAATCTTAACACTGGGGGGCTCACTTGCTATATGTGGCATGAGGCAATAGCCCGTCAATGAAATAGCTTCATGCCTTTTCCAACATTTGAGTGGAATACCTAGTACAACAAAGCATATTATACTTTACAGCGATTGTTGTCCTGGGCAAAATAAAAACTCTTTTATGACAATTATGTTTCAAGTTTTTATGCAAACAGAGACTAACATTGAGATAGTTTATCAGAAGTTTTTGGTACCAGGACATACTCACATGGAATGTGATGTTGACCATTCCGGAATTGAGAGGAAAAGAAAAAAAAACGTCAATTCAAATTCACCATCCTCGTGACTGGTACCAATTTGTTCGATCTGTTGGGATTGAAAATAAATTTACTGTGACACAGGAAGACGTGAACTTTTCTCTAGCTTTAAATCAAAAATTTACATGGCCTAAAGTAGCAAGAGACGGAAGTATTTTTAATTGGCAAAATATAAAGTGGTTGAGAATTACGAAAGAATTTGGTTTAATATTTTTTTAAGATTCATTGGACGAAAATGAGGAGTTTAAAGTTATAAATGTGAGACGTCTCGGAATAAATTCAGTTGCACTAGCGGATATTAAAAAGACTTACACAGAAGATGTAGCTATTAGCTCACATAAAAAAAGGACGTAGAAGATATGCTTCCATTAATAGACCAATGTTATCACAGCTTTTAACAAAATCTTCGAACGGAAAATATGCCGGACTTGCACCCAGACCAAACAGAGGAAGAAGAAAAGAACTGATTATTTAATCTTCTTTTTTTGGACACATTTCTTTAAGTACTGTTCGGTTTTTCAAAATAAATCTATAAGGAAAGAAAGCATAATGGCTTATGTCAATAAATTATGGTGTATCCGTTCACGATTAAATATCTTAAGTAAACTTAAGTGTAGACTTAGTGATAAATTCAGTATAATTAAGTAGCTTAATTTAGTTAAGACTTTAAACGAATGGTTATGAACTTAATAAAATAGCCTAAGTTTAAAATTACTGCTTTTTCACCTCCAGGATTTAAAATTTGCTAAAACCAGTTTATCATAAAATTGATAGTTGCGTACAAGATTATTATTCCTTAAATTATCAAAGTAAACTTGATCAGATTCTTTCACACAACGATCGCAATTTTCAAAGTATTGTACTGAAAAATGTGATATTTCAACTAAAGCTACTTTGATTTGTGGCCACAGATATAAATACTAGAGTAGAATTGTGCTTAACAGATGATAACACCAGTTTTCTGCATAATTCCTCACTAGCTGGATAAAATTTTACTCACCCTTTCAAATGGCAAACAACAATGTATAGTTGTCACTTAAAGTAAACAAAATATTTGACATACTGACATAAAAAGTTGGTTCGATTTCAACTTCACGTTGCGTATGTCATCCATATGTCAAATGTACTCAATGCTTTATAAAAACTCGGGTTCAACTTTTTTTGACATTTGCTTTATGTCTGTATATGTTAATTGTAGCTCAGCCATGAATAAACGTTAAGGATCAAGTAACGTCCTATCACGAGGATAAGACGCCACCTTCAAATCGTCTCTTTGCTATAAAAAAAAATAAAATTGTGTGTTATTGATTAACTTACTTGAAATTAGGGCATCTTGCATTGTTATCTCCAGACCGTCATTCGTACACTTCCTTAGTTTCACAGGTTTTTTGTATTTCACTTAAGCAAATAAATCACACAAATAAATATTCTTCTTTTGGAGACCTAAAGGCGAACGACACCACTCTTCGGATAAAACAAAACATATGCGAGCTTACTGGGTGATTGATTCATTGTCAAAATCACAAAATAAATGCAAGTTTCAGATAGAAATCCACAAAATTATGTTCTTATAATACATTTAGGATTAAACTCTAAACCTTTTACTTTCTCAGTAGATATTCGACGCAATTGACAACTGTTTTTCGTTAGGATTTCATAACAGTTGCAGAGTTAAATTTAAAATAATATGTATGTATTAAAAATGCCAATAGTACCTTAGAGGATCTAGTTTCTAAACTTGAAAAGTTTGAAATTGCCAAAAATCCAAAAGAAATTCAAAATATAATATAAGGTTGATAGAGAATGAGAGTAGTATTACCCATAATTTAGTTTTATGCGAAAAATTATTTAAAGTGCGATAAGTCGAAAACAAGGTTTAAAAACAAGTGCAAGGCTTTTAGCAGTGTAACAGGTCATAAAATGAATTAATAAGGATAAAATAAACGGTTGCTAATAATAGTTCGCATATATATCAACCAATGGATTCAGTTGAAGTGAACGTTTGACATACTCGTATTGATGTATTTCTGAGAATAATAGTAAAGCTGTTAACGGTACCTGCAGACGTAGATTTGAGTATGTGTGGAAGGCCAAGATAATTCGTCTATACTAATCCTTTTAAACTGTTGGATACTGTAAATGACAACATACTTATACGAAAAGCTGCGAATTGGAACCAATGCATCTATGGGTGTGGCGTCGTATCATGGATTAGCAGAAGTGGGTGTGTATCCATACTTTTATTAAGTATCAGACATATACAAACAAGACTTCACAATCGAACGTACCGCCTCAGTAGAGCAAATTGGTAACACGCATTTAAATCCAGCGAAAGCTTGAGCTTTGTGGTTGTACTAGTCACAGCAAGATGGCATCAAACACATTAAACAAAATACAAAACAATTGAACTTTGATCTTTTAATTGGTAAATTGCCTTCATTATTTTAGTTGGTAAGCAATAAAGTCAGCATAAAACCTGTAGTATAAAAGAAAATTATAGAAGTAAGAAAATCGAGAAGTATTTCTCAACTCGCTGGCTCAAGGCATGCTCCCGAGCTTACTCTATCCCAAGGCACTTAGCCCTGGATAAGCGAACTAAGAATACGTTCAACTGCATACTCAAGGCATCCGCCCAAGTATAAGCGCCCCAAGGCAGTTATGCCCGGGGCCTGCAGTTGGACTAATAATTGATTGATTTATTAATATGATTGCATACTCAAATTCTTCGTCATTCGTTAATATAGCCGCGTGCTCAAGGCGTCAGCCCGAACAACAATTAAAGCTTTAATTAATTAATTGGTTTTTCTCAGGTAGCAAACATAATCAAAGAAAATATAAATCATGCAAATTGACTGCTCAATTAATACTCTAAATTTATTCATATGCAGACATCTGTAAATCTCATCAACTAGTTCTGTGGCGACAACGTAAGCATTGCAACATCGCCCAAAGCTTCACGTTGGCATGCAACTTTGTACGCAGTGCAGTGCCGATATTTCAGCTAGCGCGATAATCGAGCCATATCAACTTACTCGGCCAGAGCTCCACTCAGCATGTCTGGTGGTTGCACGTGTGCATGGTCAGCGATTATGATGTGAATAGAAACGCTCTGTTGGAGATTGTTATTGCGTCGACGAGTTGCGCGTGTGCATGGTCAGCGATTATGATGTTAATGGGAACTCTCTGTTGGGAATTTGTTATCGCGTCGACGAGACGATAACCACTTCATCTTAAGCATTAGGAGAGTCAACTACGAACGACATATTAATTAAGATCAGTTTTTCTTATCAAGTATTGACATAAGTCTGTCATAATTTGTACAATTATTAGCCAATAAATAGTTTTCTTGATAGTTCCTCTCGCGTTTTGAATTTGAGGACCATAACTGGCGATCCTGCCTCCCGCGAGTGGAACATAGCGCCCGGCGTTGCATAACGAACAATCTCACGTGTGTAGTGCTCGTCTTCCCACGTTAACGTGAATGGGAAAAAAGCCGGTAAAAGAGGTGATGGGTGAAGTAACGAACACCTTAGTGGTAAATTCGGCGCTCTCAGTGCAAAGTGACCATCTTGAGGCGACACAATTGTGCGTGCTCATCGTAAATATCGCGTCCCTACTGTACATATTGTACAGGAACCACGTCCGCGGCGTAAAGCGACGCGCGCAAGCGAATACCCCCCAAGCTCGACCGTAACAATTGAAATGTCAAACGAAGACAAAAACAACATCCCGGCAGCCACGCACGATAGGGCGGACCCCGAAGCCGGAGAGATAAGCGGTGTGAAAAATGCCACCTTCCGGATTCCGCCATTCTGGGAGGAGGACGTCGAGCTGTGGTTCGAGCAGATCGAGGCTTACTTTGGGGCGAGCCACATAACAGGAGACACAACGCGTTTCCAGCTGATCGTCGCCAGCCTGGACATTAGAGTCGTGAAGCAGGTGCGTAGTGCCGTATCCAAGCCACCAGCGGAAGGAAAATATGACAACCTCAAGCGAGAAATTATTAGAGCCTTTGCGGAGTCCGCCCAGCAGCGTATCCAGAAACTGTTGTCGGAGGCCGAATCGGGCGATCAGCGACCGTCACAGCTGCTGAACCAAATGCGAACACTCGCCGCTGACAGCATTTCGGAGGAGACGCTAAAACAGATGTGGCTAAACAGACTGGACGACTCTGCGGAAGCCACTCTGCTAACAACGAGAATCCTGTCAAAGCTCTCCAAACTGACGGCAGAGGTTGTGAGGCTGCACGCCGAATCAACGAAGACCACGGGAGCATAGCACAAAGGACCGAATGCACGTGCCCATGTGCCGGTAATTCAGGGAAACCACGATTACCATCGCACAGTCACCCAAACTTCCAACCGAAGCTTGCTGGTACCACACCCATTATGGATCAGACGCCACGAAATGCCAACCACCATGCAAGTTTGGCAAACAGCAAAAAAACTAAAACCGTCCTCTCCCCAAAAACTGGCCGGCGCGCGATCAGTGCATCGCTTATACATTCGCGACAACAATGGCACTGGCGCGCTTTTGATCGACACCGGCGCAGACGTATCCGTGATCACACCTACCATCCGAGATCGAGGTAACCCAGAATCTGGCACCCACTCGTTAGCTGCCAACGGTTCTGTTATTCGCACATACGGGAAGAGGAAGCTGACTTTAAATCTCGGCCTTCCGAGGCCTGTTACTTGGACTTTTATCATAGCGGACGTCAGCTCCCCAATCATCGGAGCTGATCTGCTCGAGCATCATGGACTACTCGTGGATATCAGAGGACGAAAATTCATCGAGCGACAAATTGCGACCGCAGCTGAGGTGAAAGCCACATCAAAGAACTAACCACTGGTACAATCATCGACATCCGCAACAATCGCAAGTGAATACGCTGCAATTCTGGCAGAGTATCCCGAAATCACATCAACAGCACCTCGTCACAACGTTAAGTGCACGACGACGCATCACATTGTGACAAAAGGCCCTCCTGTCAACGCGAAAGCACGCCGACTTCCTCCCGACAAACTCGCCGCTGCGAAAGCCGAGTTCGACAGCATGATGCAACTGGCAATCTGTCGATCATCCAAGAGTGCATGGAGCAGTCCTCTACATATGGTACGTAAAGCCAATGGAGACTGGCGTCCATGCGGAGACTACCAAGCCCTCAACGCATGCACCGTTCCGGATCGATATCCAATCGGATTCCTACAGGACTGCACCGCTACTTTACACGAGATGAAGGTCTTTACTGTGATCGATCTACAAAAGGCGTTTCATCAGATTCCAGTCAAGCCGAGTGATGTCCCGAAGACGGTGATTATCACGCCATTTGAATTATTTGAGTTCATCTACATGACCTTTGACCTATGCAATGCGGGCCAGACCTTCCAACGCTTCATGCACGAGGTGCTAAGGGGACTCAATAATTTATTCGTCTACATAGACGACATATTGGTGTTTTCACTGGACCCGCAGATACACCAACAGCATGTGTCTGAGGTGCTGAGCCGTCTACGCCAGTACGAACGTGCAATCAACAAAGATAAGTACCAATTTGGACTGGACGAGGTTCGATTTTTGGGGCACACGATTTCATCTGACGGATTGAAACCTTTGCCTGAGAAAATGCAAGGCACATCCGCGATTTCGAAGCCCAAGACAGCACTGCAGCTAAAGTCATTCTTAGGAATGATTAGCTTCTACAGAAGGTTCCTACCGCATGCCGCTCAGACCCAACGCCCGCTCCAATAGCTGATAGAGGGAAACAAAAAGCGCGATAAAACGGAGCTTCAGTGGACCGACGAGGCATCGGCAGCATTCGAGAGGTGCAAGTCGGAACTAGCCAAGGTTCCGTCACTTGCACATCCTGATCCAACAGCTACATGGTCTCTAACCGTGGATGCATCGGATGATGGACTCGGAGCTGTCCTGCACCAGATAACGAGCACTGGAAGAGAGCCTCTGGGATTCTTCTCACGCAAGCTGAACGACACCTAGCGACGCTACAGCACCTACGATCGGGAGTTGCTAGCAATCCACGAAGCCATCAAGCACTTCCGATACATGTTGGAAGGCAGGGTCTTTACGGTCTTTTCCGACCACAAGCCATTACAGTTCGCATTCCAGCAACGACCGGAGAAGGCATCACCGAGGCAACAACGTCAACTGGATTTTATCTCCCAATTCACAGTTGACATCCGCCACATTTCGGGCCGGAATAACTCCATCGCGGATTACTTGTCTCGGGTGAGTACAATTTCAAAGACGGACATCCTTTCTCTCACTTCAGCTCAACAAACCGATCCAGAGCTCAAGGTTTTGTTAGAAGACCAAACAAACAAACTCGAGTGGAAGAAGCAGGAGCTTGCTACGTCCGACACGCCACTGCACTGCATAGTCACCGAAAACAAGGTTCGACCCTACGTACCGCAGCAGCTTAGGCAAACAATCATGCAGACGATGCATGGCCTAGCACACCCAGGCATACGAGCAACTAGACGACTTATCACCGACCGCTTCTTCTGGCCGGCCATGAATAAAGAGATCAATGGTTTCGTACGAGGCTGCATGGCCTGCCAGTGCAACAAGGTCGGACGTCACGTCAAGTCACCGCTCCAACGATACACCCTGCCGGACACCAGGTTCGAGCATATCAACATCGATCTCATCTGATCACTATCCCCGAACGATGGTTACCGTTATTGCCTGATCATCATAGACAGGTTTACACGTTGGCCGGAAGCCGTTCCGCTCCAGAATATCACCGCAACAACAGTCGCCGAGGCGCTTATCAATGCAGGGATAAGCCGCTTCGGAGTGCCGGCAAGAGTAACTACCGACCTGGGACGCCAGTTCAAGAGCCAAATCTTCGCCGAGCTGACCCGCATTCTGGGAATCAACCACCTGCGGACGACCCCGTACCATCCTGCCGCTAATGGAATTGTTGAGAGATAGCATCGCACAGTCATGGCCGCCATCCGCTGCTACGATACAGCCGAATGGACGAAGGTACTTCATCTTGTGCTCCTAGGGCTGCGCGCCACATTGAAGGAGGATATTAACGCTACACCCACAGACATGGTCTACGGCATCAGCCTACGGCTTTCGGGGGAGTTCTTCACCGCATCGAAGCCAAAAATCAACGAAACGGACTTCTTGCGTGATCTCAGATCACGCATTACAAAACTGCGACCTCGAGACACCGCGCACCACACCACCACCCCAACGTTCATACACCGAGCATTAGGCAGCAGCTCACACGTCTTCATACGCAACGACAAAGTAAAATCATCGCTCACACCACCATACGACGATCCATACCCGGTCCTGAGCAGGAAGGACAAGTATTTCCGCATCAACGTTAATGGACACCCCGCCTCGATTTCGGTCGACAGGCTCAAGCCCGCATTCCTCACACCAGAACCTACTTCAAAGGTGAGGCCCCGCACTAGCGAACCAACAATAACCACGCGCAGTGGACGTAAGATCCGGCCACCATACATTTTAACTGCTAACTACTAAATAACTCACCATTGAAACCCCTGTCGATAACGCAAAAAATTTAAGAACCCACCCATATCCCACCCTTCCGTATTACACGTATCCTCGAGATCGATATCAACAATTTTAAGCAACGGCTTATGAAGTGACCTTGTACGGCACTGTACTGTCTTCCAGCAAAGTCTGGGACAGCGTTACGCTAAACCAAACAGACAATCACTAGGGAGATATTCGTAGGAACATATAGGGTCTTAAATGAAGGCCGAAACTTTATGCTCCCATGGCCAACATATAGTTATAGTTTTGTTTCGACTCTTTCTAATGAGATATTTTTAACGTAATATTTTTGCTTAACAGCCCATCCATTTCCAACCCTTCCACTTGACATGTATCCTTGAGATCGAGATCTACAATTTTAACCAACGGCTAATGTAGTGACCTCGTATGGCACTGTACTGTCTTCCAGCAAAATCTGGGACAGCATTACGCTAAACCAAACAGGCACTCACTAGGGAGAAACTCGTAGGAACATATAGGGTCTTAAATCAAGTTCGTAACTTTATGCTCCCATGCCCAACATATAGTGATAGTTTTGTTTCGACCATCTTTTATAATTCTGTTTCTCGTAAAATATTTTTAACGCCGTATTTGCTGAAATCATTCAAAGTTTATATCATAACCTTCAAGCTTAAGATCTTTCCTTCTAATTTTATTTCCTCAATAACATTCATTATAACACACCCAACGTTTCTATATTTAATAAAAAAACTTCAAAATAACACGTACTCTTCGACTCATCAATACACATATTTAAAAGACAGAGCGGTATAATTCAAATGAAGTTCCCTTTTTACTATCTCATATGAATACACGAGTGTGCAATAGACAATTTCAACCAATCAAACAACGATTAAAGGCATATACCTTAAAAGCTACATAATCCCACAGCAAGCCCTACCCACAACAAACTACATAAAGCTAAACTAATAGAAACAAATAATCTTCATTACAATTACCCACCTACCACAAATTAGCATGCATAATGTACATAGCATATCCTCCCGAGCAATTGGCGCATGTGAAAGCTATGAAAACAAAAACAAGTTGGGTAAACAGACCAAAGCTCATGTCAGAAGGGTTTTGTACCCAGCTTCTCAGAAATGCAGTCACCAGCAATGAATAACGTCAAGAAATATGTCAAAGAGATGTGCATGTTCAAAAAAAAATCCATTGTTTTTCTACTTTCAATGGTCGCCATTTTGTTGCAAACTGACAAAAATGACTCAAATCATGAATTCTCAAAAATATTAATGTTATTGACCTTGTTGGAAAATTTCAAGAAGATCAGGTCAAAATTGCAGTGACTGATTAGATGGAAGGTCCATAAGATAACAAAATCATGTGTTATTGTTGTTATAATTGGAGAAATTTCTAATGGCTATAACTTTTTCAGATTTTTTGGATCACAGGTGTCCAATCGCGAGGGGGGGCGACAAAAATTTTTCCTGTATTTCCCCTCCCTGTGCGCCTCTCCAAGCAAACTCTGCCAAACTAAGACTGTTTTGAAAAGTTCTCATCAAGACCTTGCATTTGATACCCATATCGGGTACCTTTGATGAAATTATTTTTTCGGAGGTCACTCCCCTCTATGGGGAGACCCCCTTTAAATACCTTATAAAAATTTTTTTGTAGTTCAACTTTGAAGAGAGCACCACTTTACACCTACATACAAAATTTGATGTTTCTGGCTTAAGTAGTTTCCGAGAAAAACTGCACTGTCCGCACGGACGGACAGACAGACGAACAGATGGACAGACTGGACGCGATTTTAGTAGGGTTTTCTAAAATGATTTTACAAAACCCTAAAAAGGAAAAAAGAAAAGACAAAGGCGCTGGTCAAAAGAATGGTACAAGCTGAGGGATCGTTTTACACATGAACGTTTACTTAACTATCTGCGAGTCACAGAACCAAAGGATTATAAAAATTTCCTCCAAATGGATGAACTGGCCTTTAATAATTTATTGGAACTAATTAGGCCTAAAATTGAAAAAAAAAGATACGGTAATGCGCAAAGCGATTCCGGCAAGTCAAAGGCTTTCCATTACATTAAGATACCTAGCTTCTGGTATGGATCTAGAAGTTTTGAAATTTTATAGCTCCTCAAACGTTGGAGTAAATCATTTTGGAAACGTGCGAAGCTATAACTGAAGCTTTGAAGGAAAATATACAGGTAAGAATTGCAAATTAACTAAAAATACACCTAAATTCAAATTTTCATTCATTTATTTGAGCATAAATTGATTCAAAATTCAGAAGGAGTTGAATGTGGATAAATACTCCGCTACTGTAGGCATCTCTTTTTGAGTTTGAGGGTTGAGGATGTCAGGTGAAGCTTGTGGAAGGACGGGAATCATTGAAGTTCAGCTTGAGGCACTGGTTGAATGTATATCTGTGGAAAATTATGTAACCCGTTAAGTGAAGAAGGACTCATGACAGGAGATGGAGTGGTTGAAGGAGTTGAATGGCGAGAAGGTGATGACATACATATAAATGGGTCTCGTGACTGTATTGTCCGAAGATAAAAATTTAATACCATGGCTGGTTAAATTCCCCATTTCCGCTTCGAACAGGGTGTCGTTTATAATTTTTTCTGCGAACTTCTTTTGGTCTGCAGGTAGCCGACTTAATTTCAAAGGCCGAAATTTCGCCACAATTTCTGATTCCGTTTCAGGCTTCTTAAAGTAAGCTGAAGCTAAGCTGACTAGCTCATCTGTTGAGTCCTGGACATTTTTTTTGGTTTTTTTTGCAGCTTCGGTGGACAGTCTGTAGGAAGTTCTTCTTCTTCCTGTACTGCTGAATTTGATAGATTCTCAGTCTGAAATGAAATAAATCATGATTTAATAATATTTAAAAGAAAAAAAACGTTTTCAACTAATCTATATTTAATTTTTTTTCTGTTTAAGGTACCTAAAACTATAAAAGGATGGAAGAAAGAATTTCCCCAATTGCCTCGGTAGTCTAGACGGAAAGCACATACTTATAGAAAAACCTTATAATTCTGGATCATACTATTATAATTATAAAGGTGAAACTGCTCATGAACCGAAATTCAATCGAGAAATCAACTGTGTTCCGCGTCTTTTCGCGTCACTTTTCCGGGTTGAATAATTACACTAAATTTAACCGGAGCAATTCGCGAATACAGCCTGTGTCCCCGACGTGTCGTGGCCATGCCAGGAAAGTACAGTCTCCCCAAAACAGCTATCAAGCACACCAAATTCATGATTTTACCGTGAATTCGAAAAAAACCGGTTGATAACAGATTTGCGACTATGTTATTGTTTCGCACTCTAAATAAAACATATCGAATATGTCGCGAATCCCAATGTACTCGTTCTATGCTAATAATGCAAGAATAAATTTTACTTATCTCTGAACTTTCCGTTTGCGCTACTTCTAGTTGGTCCTTTATGATGGACATTTCTTCAAAATACCACGTCTTTGGTTGGGGAAGCTCCAGACTGCTTTGCACTTTCAATTGCTCTTTAGTCTTTATTGAAATTCGTGCGCAATGCATTAATTTTCTTTTTCAATTTGTCGACTGTCAGGTCCAACTTAAACAACACCAATGCATCGACCATTCTTTTTAGCGCTAATTGCTTTTTGCACTGGTTATAATAACCTTGGGATTTCACTTGCCACAGTTCCGGCGAATCGCGATAAAGTGTTATCAAGAGCAAAATGAAATTCCGCTCAGTTTCTAATTTTTCACTCGTGTTAGACATCTCGTAACATAAGTCTTCACCCTTCGTTATTTGACACAAGACTAATGCAAATATTGATTAATATGCCTCATAGACGTCAAACGAGCATCAATATAGCATCAATCAATACGCTCCAATATAAATTCACATCAATATGCTTCAATACGCTGTCAATATGTTAGAAACTCTCCTAAACGTCAATAAAGAGTCAATAAAGCGCTTCAATACGTTTTGATAAATGCATTTTGATCAATATATTGATCGTGTAGCGGGTCTATTACGTTCTCCATGTACAATTTAACTGGGTTATTCCCAAAACAAAAGAGCATTTAAAGCTTCATATACTCGTACTAATAAAATTTCCCTACTAACCTATTAACATATTGATTGCGAAGTACATAACCAAAAACTTATTTAGAAAGCTGTTCGTTACAGTCTATGGAAATTTAATTATGAAGAAAAATGATACAAATGAAGGATTATTCTTTCAAATTGAAAATCATAGAAAGCCTTAACAAATGCAAAAGAAAAAATTTAGTACGGTAAAAAATAACTGTTTTTTGTTTATGCTTGGAAACATTGTTGTTGCTACCAATCGTGAATAAAACTAGTCTGAAAACGAACAAAAAAACAAAATTTAGTGTAACGAAGCTAACGCAATAACAAATGAACTTCATATAGTTTAAATCTTGAAAGAATTCTGAGCAACGATATAAGCAATGTAACAGTAAAAGAAATAGAATGAAATATAGCTAGAAAGAGTTGAATAATTTAAATAGAAACAAGCAATAAAATAAAAACAATGCCTTTCATATAATATGACATAGATCAATGAACTCAAAACAAAAAATAATATTGCAAAAACACAAATAAGCGAAACTGTATATATTTGTGAAATTACTTCATCGTAAAACAAAAATGGATTATATCTTCATGTGCTTTTTTTATATATATATAAGTAAAGCAAAATAAGTAAATAAAAACAAAAGAGAAGAAAAAAAACATTATTATATGTTAAGTACATAAATCAACGCAATGCGAAAGTATAATGCAGTATGCTGATTCAAGTAAAGAAAAAAAAGCATATTGTAAAAAGCCGAACTATATATACTTGTGAAAAAACAAAAATGGATTATATCTTCATGTGCATTATGATTTTAATGTATTAGTAAAGCAAAGCAATAAAACAAAAACAAAGTAAAAAAAAAACAAACAAAGGTTTTAACAGAAAGCCTTACATGACAAAAATCAATGAACTCAAAATAAAAACAAAAAACAAATTGTAGAAGATAAATAAGCGAAACAGTATGCAATTGTAAAGTTAATTATAATTCAACATAAAATAAAAATTCATTGTATCCTTATCAGCATTGAAATTCTAGTATGTAAATAGAGCAAAACAAAACCAAATGAAAATACCCAATAAAGCTAAAAAAATAATCAGTTAAATAATTCAAAGCAAGGCAACGCAAACAAAGATAGTGAAAAATTACGTCATTATATTTCAATAGGAAACAAATATTGTAACCAGAAATGAATATTGAAAGGAGCATAACATGACTTTATATGAAACGATAACCAAGGGAAAAAAAACGATTAAAATCGTTTAAATTAGTAATTTTTAAATCAACATTCCAAGTTTACCAATTAAAACAATGAATCAAAAAGAACATCTTTCACGGCAAGGCTCTTCAAGCCAGTCGTGAACTTTTCTTCCCGGTGGGGAGGCAATGTTACGGGACCCGCAGTTCAAATATTATTCAGTCCGTGTTCCGTCGTTCTTCTCTGTGTACTGTAAATGACAACATACTTATACGAAAAGCTGCGAATTGTAACCAAAGTATCTATGGGTGTGGCATCGTATCATGGATTAGCAGAAGTGGGTGTGTATCCATACTCGTATTAAGTATCAAACATATACACACAAGACTTCGCAATCGAACGTACCGCCTCAGCGGAGCGAATTAGTAACACGCATTTACAATATCATCTGAAGCGGCATATGCCGCGGTGGTCTACATCCGAGTAACAACCAAGACACCAACAAGTGTGACACTCTTGGCTGCAAAGTCGAAAGTTGCTCCAGTGAACGTTGAATCCATACCCAGATAAGGCAAATTAAGCGAAAGCTTGAGCTTTGTGGTTGCATTAGTCACAACGAGATGGCATTAAGCTCATTATACAAAAAACATCACAATTGAACTTTGATCTTTTAATTGGTACCGCCACAAGAACGCAATCGAACGTACCGCCTCAGTGGAGCGAATTGGTTATACGCATTGGGCTTGTTCACATGGGAATGGTACTCACCCATATCCAAACAGGTTTCGCGCTTACGCCCTTATTTTTACATGTTGCATAGTTCAGCCAACCTATTTTTGTATACGATACACGTCTTGCGAGTGTATGCGTCAAAAGGATCATTTGATCGTTAAATATCGTGCGGACAACATGAAAGCGAAGAAAGAGAGATAAGCGATTGAGAATTAACGTTTTAGCCTTGAACTGTGCACGAGGTGATAAAAACTGGAATGAAAAATGTATTTTACGATTGTTAAAGTTTGTCGATTCAAACTTCTATTGGATTTATTTGAATCCTCCGTGTTTTTCCACTTTCTGAAAAATATATTCCAAATTTGAATATCTTTTTTAGTCGCATATTTTTCTTAATGTGTTGTAAACTTGCTTATTATAATGTGATTCTATGAAGATTATGCGTACTGTTAATTTTCTATGGATTTAGAATAAGCAATATAACTTTATTGTAATCGTGATATTCGTCGTGTTGTTTCCTGAAATTGAACATGGCCTCCGCTTTCATAAATTTATTAAATAACGCGTAGCTTCTCGGATCCACGCATCCATTTTTCACACAAATTAAAGAAAGGCAATCATTTCATGACGACTACCTTCTTCACCGAATGTTCGATTCGGAATGATTACCGGTGTTTGTATGAAATTTCCCCCACCAAATGATCAACAAAATGCGTTTGTGTATGTGCGTTACGCTCGTTCACCCTAAATAATTTTGGCGTGTTTTTACCATCAGGTTCCCTCAATGCCTCTCACTCTTCTTGCCCATATAACCTGTTTAACGGTCACTTTGAACGCTGCGTCTGAAAAAGGAAAGTCGAGCGAAAGCTCAAGCTTTGTGGTTGCACCAGTCACAGCGAGATGGCATTAAACACATTAAACAAAAAACATCACAATTGAACTTTGATCTTTTAATTGGTAAATTGTCTTCATTATTTTAGTTGGTAAGTAATAAAGTCAGCATAGCTATAGTATAAAAGAAAATTATAGAAGCAAGAAAATCAAGAAGTATTTCTCCATTCGCTGGCTAAAGGCGCTTAGCCTGGGATAAGCAAATCAAGAATACGTTCAACTGCATACTCAAGGCATCCGCCCAAGTATAAGCGCCCCGAGGCAGTTATGCCTGGGGGCTGCAGTTGGACTAATAATTGATTGATTTATTAATCTGATAGCATACTCAAGGCGTTAGCCCGAGTATTAGCGTCCCAAGGCTTTGTGCCCAGGGCTACCAGTTGGATTATTAATCAATTGATTCGTTAATATAACCGGGTGCCCAAGGCGTCAGCCCAAGCAACAGTTAAAGCTTAAATAAAAAGATTGGTTTCTACGAATTTTCTTTTCCCTCCAAATAACTAACAAGTATAATTAAAGTAAACGTAAATCGAGTAAATTAACTGTTCCATTATTATTCTTGTTTAGGAAATATTTGATTTATGTTAAGGAAATATTTGATTTGCCATAATTATTCAAAAATACAGCCATAATTGCTTAATCTAAAGTGCAATCATAATCACAGTACAATCAAATAAGAATCATTCACCTTTAACTTCAATTAAAATGCAAAATTGCTTTAAGTTCAATGTACTAATTTAAGTTCAATTCATTTTTGCATAAGAAATCAATAAGCAATATTCGTAAGAATTGAAAGTTGCTTTAATTGCAACCACGCGCTAGAAAAATATAGTTATGAAAAATGTATGCACTTTGAAGGCTTGCTCAGTTACGGGAACATCACAAATTCGCTTGGACAACGTTTTGGGAGCTAGAAGCCACTGCTCAATTGCATTGATTGGAGTTTAGGCTTGGGAGCTAGAAGCTGCTACCCCATTGCAATTATTGGAGTTTGAGCTTGTATACAGATTGCACGGATCAGGAGTAGTCAAGGCTTGTCAACGAAAGTCTTGCAATTAGGGTTTGAAGCAAGACATTTGGAGGTCCACCGTTTTGTTTGCGGAGTTCGGCATCAAGATCTTAAACTATCTGGATCTGCAGTGTTAAGGAAGTACCGCCGGTCTGCGCGTTATTAGCAACTTAGGAGATTAAGCAACCAGAGTAAATATAGCGGCTTAATCATTTTGGGACACATCTGGAGGCTGAAGTATAGACGATCATATATATCTAAAGCAGTACTGAAAGCAGTGTGACCAAACGGGCAGGAAGGAAGAGTGCGACCAAAACATTGAAATAACAATATCCGCGTTGGAGCAAGAAGAAGAAACCTTAGTGATGAGTTGCCAAGAGATGCACTTCAAGAAGATTCAGAGGCTCATCACTAATTTCAAAAAAGACAGTGAGTCGAGGTACAACCTTGCCTATTTTCAGACAAGGACAGAACTATTGAAGACCACGTGGGCAACATGTGAAGAGCAGCATGAAGAACGGTTTATCCAGTTGAAAGACAATGCGAAGAAGTTGAATCAGTACGTGAAAGAATTCGAGAGTTTGGAAGAATTGGTGTTGGACTACCTCACCTTATTTCAATCAAAAATCAACAGTTACTCATCCGAAAGTACATCACTGATTCGCACAGAGGCCGTAAAACTTGAGAGAATTAAAATTCCCTCATTCATTGGAAGCTACGCAGATTGGTATGCATTCCGAGATTTATTTAAAAGCATGGTTCACAACAGCGGTCAGCTCTCAAATGTACAGAAACAACAATACCTACGCAGTGCTCTCCAGGGAGAAGTTGACCAGCTAATTAGCCATTTAAGTATCGCTGATGCGAATTACGAGCTTGGAGCTTGGAAGTTGCTGTGTGAGCGATACGATAACCATCGGGCTATTGCTCAAGGCATTATGCAGCAGTTCTTCAATATCAAACAGTGTAGCCGAAATGATCCATCAGGGCTAAAACACACGCTTAATGCCGATTCATTTTCGCTGGCTACAATCTTCTTATTGAATCAGAAACTTGATGATGAATCCAAGAGGGAGTGACAAAATGCATAGCTGACTCGAATGAAATTCCTTCATTGAATCAATTCCTTGAGTTCTTGAAACAACGATTCTCGATTCTCGAAGCATTGTCATCAGGAAGACCAAAAACAAAGGTAGTGAAAGTAAATACGACACAAGTAGGCTCAAACGTGGTATGTCAAATGTGCAAAGCAGGGCATAAACTGTTTGAATGCAATACCTTCAAACAATCAAGCAACCAGGTCCAAAGAGAATTAGTGAAAAATTCAAACCATTGTTTTAATTGTTTACAGGGGCAACACATGGATGCAGAATCTGCAGGAAAAACATAATACTCTGTTGCACTCAGAAGGAGTAGAGAATACAACTCGGGCAAGAACTCCAGCACCTATTCAAGGACATGGTGCCTACACAGGCAAGAAATACGTACTCTTGGCAACCGCGCAAATTCAAGTGATTTGTCCAACGGAGGAACGTCAACGTTTCGAGCATTACTTGACTCAGGAGCTCAGCGATCATTTATCAGTGAGTCCGCCATGCAATTGCTACAGGCAACAAGGACAGGATCTCAAATAAGAATCAGTGGAATCGGTGCAGTCAAAAATGTTATCTCAAGAGGAGAAACAAAGCTCTGCGCGATCGTCCGCACTGACCATTGGAAACCAGAGAAGCTCACTTTCACTCCACTGATATTAACTACAATCACAGGGCCACTACCATGTACTAAAGTTCCTTTCGATATTCCACAGGGGCTGACTCTCCAAGACCTAGCAGATCCCATGTACCACCAACATACTCATTGGAGCGGATCTGTACGATCGACTTCTATTACCAGGTCTTCTGCCCGGCCAACCTTGTGCCCAGAGAACAAAACTCGGTTGGGTTCTGCTAGGTTCAGTTCCATGCAAGGCCACAATTACAACATGCACATTTGTCTCTTATGAAAGGTTGGAGGAAACTTTACGGCAATTTTGGGAGACGGAAGAACTCCCGATAACTAGACATATGACAAAGGAGGCAAAGGAAAATGAGGATCATTATACAAATACG
Organism: Odontomyia ornata; assembly: GCA_963969285.1. Classification (NCBI taxonomy): domain Eukaryota; kingdom Metazoa; phylum Arthropoda; class Insecta; order Diptera; family Stratiomyidae; genus Odontomyia; species Odontomyia ornata. The sequence continues at coordinate 85,839,008 of OZ017740.1, forward strand.
CTGATACGACAACCAACTGGAACATATTCCGTTAGTCTGCCTTTCAAAACCAATACGGATCCATTCAATGAGATCGGCGGTTCAAGGGAAATTGCATACTTACGATTCTGGTAATTAGAACATCGACTTCAACGGAACCCAACACTTTACGAGCAATATTGCAAGTTTATGCAAGAATATATCGACTTAGGTCATATGTCAAGGGTACCAACTGAACGAGTCAAGATGATTTCTGTATACTATCTACCCCATCATGCCGTTATAAGAGAAAACAGCAGTACAACTAAATTGAGAGTGGTATTCAATGCATCCCAAAAAGGTTCAAAGGGAAAATCATTGAACGACCTCCTTCATACTGGACACACGATTCAAGAAAATTTGTTGCATTTATTGGTGCGATGTAGGCAACATAAATATGTCTTTGCAGCCGATATCGAGAAGATTTATCGGCAAATTTCTGTCTATGAACGAGATCGCCACTATCAAAGAACTTTATGGCGCTTCAACCCAAGTGAGCCAATCCAGTATTTCCAGCTAAACACGGTGACATACGGAACGGCATGTGCACCATATCTGGCGATCAGGACTCTACAGCAGCTCACGACAGATGAGTTTCCTTCACTCCCGGAGGCCGCTCAAACCTTAAGGAGAGACTTCTACATGGATGATGTTCTAACTGGATCGGACAACGTTGAAAGTCTGCTTCAGCTTCAGATGGGCTTGCGAAGGTTTCTGAACAAAGGAGGGTTTTATCTGAGGAAATGATTCTCCAATTACCCACAGCTATTAAAACGAGTTCCAGAATCAGAACGGGAGAAACAGCTACAATTGCACATATTTGTCACTGAAAATATAAAAACGTTGGGTATTCAATGGCATCCAGCAATGGATGAGTTTTCATTCTCTATCATTAAACCAAATGATCAAACCACCTTCTCAAAGAGAAACCTATTAGCTGAAATTTCAAGACTTTTCGATCCTATAGGCTGGTTACAGGCATGCATTATTATCGGCAAGGTAACGCTACGAGAACTTTGGCAAGCAAAGAAAGGTTGGGATGATGACATCGAGCTGTCCATAATCAAGGAATGGATAAAGTTGCGCAACGAATTACCTGAACTGGAAAAGCGATGGATTCTATTCACTCCTTCTCATCAATTCGAGCTGCACGGCTTTTGCGATTCATCTGAAGCGGCATATGCCGCGGTGCTCTACATCCGAGTGACAACCACGACATCAACAAGTGTGACACTCTTGGCGGCAAAGTCGAAAGTCGCTCCAGTGAACGTTGAATCCTTACCCAGACTAGAACTCAACGGAGCCGTTCTTTTAGTCCGACTGATGGATGAAATCATGAAGGCACTTAACTGGACTAGCCCTCTTCGATACTATTGGACTGACTCAACCACGGTACTAGGTTGGATTCAAAGTCCGCCAGCTAGATGAAAGATGTACGTAGCAAATCGAGTAAGCATCATTCAACAACATATTTCTGCGGAACTGTGGCATCATGTCAAGTCACAAGACAATCCAGCGGACATCGCAACTAGAGGAATGTACCCAAAAATTTTGTTGACGTCAAAACTGTGGTGGAATGGACCTGAATGGCTCAACACACGAGCCATTCGTGTGCCGCCATCCATAACTCCTACAACTTCCGAGGAAGAAGGAAGATAACATTGTTGATAGCCAATCCAGTAGAACCGCCTGAATTACTGGAAAGATACTCATCCTCCCACAGACTAAAGAGAATAGTCGCATGGGATCAGCGGTTTGCCTCCAATGCAAAGTTCCCCAAAATGAAACGCAGTGGCAACTTGACAGAAGCTAAACTCCGTCAAGCATCCAACACATCCGTATGACTGTCGCAGCACTACGCATACAGTGAAGAGATCCAACAGCTGTCAAAAGGTGACAGTGTTCACACAACCAGCCGGTTAAAAGCCTTATCCCCATGGTTAGATCATGAAGGTATCCTCAGGGTGGGTGGTCGTATTCAACAAGCACTACTTGCAGAAGCAGCAAAACATTATCCATTATCCCAAAGTGTCCCTTGGGAAAACTACTAATCAATCAAGCTCATAAATTAACTCTGCACGGTAGCAGTCAGCTAACGATGGCTACTCTTCGTTTATCATATTGGGTAATATCAGGACAAACAACAGTGAAGCAGGTGTTAAGAGAATGCGTAACTTGCTTCAAGATGACCGCGCGATCTTATTCACAACTAATGGGCAAACTACCAGCAGCAAGGGTACGTCCGGAAAAGCCATTCCTACATACTCGAATTGATTATGCTGGACCAATTACCATAAAATGGAATGGAGGACGAAGGGCCAAGACAAAAAAAGCGTACATCGCAGTATTTGTCTGCATGGCAACGAAGGCGTTCCATTTAGAACTAGTGTCTGATTTAACTTCCAATGCCTTATAGCTGCACTTAGAAAGTTCATCGCAAGAAAAGGGAAAACTAGCTGTACAGTGACAATGGTTCCAACTTCCTTGGCGCTAATAGACAACTTCAGGCATCAGACAGAGCCTCGATGCAATCATGCAGTGCTGAAGCTGCCAATCAAGGGATTGAATGGAAGTTCATTCCTCCTAGTAGTCCTCACTTTGGGGGACTCTGGGAAGCCGGCGTGAAATCTTTGAAAGCTCATCTCTACAAAACAGTTGGGCAACAAATCTTGAACGTGGAAGAGATGAATACTTTACTAGCCCAAATTGAAGCCTGCATGAATTCCCGGCCTCTAACACAAATAAATGATGACCCGAATGACGTGGCGGCATTAACCCCAGGACACTTTTTAACTGGTGATAATGTCTTTGAAGTAAACAGTGAACCCAAAGAAAACAACTGCACTTTAATAAAGAGATGACATCTGGTTCAGCAGATAAAACATTCTTTCTGGCGAAGGTGGCAGAAGGCTACTTGCAACGATTGCAACAAAGAACAAAGTGGCTTCCACAACAAGACAACTTCAAGGTAGGAGAACTCGTCCTAGTCAAAACCGACAACATACCTTTAATGCAGTGGCCTTTAGCGAGGATATTGGCAACGCATCCAGGACCAGATGGACTAGTACGTACCGTCACTCTCAGATTAAAGGGCAACATCACCAAGCGTCCCATCGGTAAATTATGCAGGCTGCCGTTTAATGAAGCTCAGCAGCCCTGAGCAGAAACAAAAATTGAACAGTCAACAATCGAAAGCGAACCCAAAACTGTTAAAGTTACCAAGTGACATTCTGAGCAAAGCACCGTATTTCAAAAGAAAAGGCGGGTTTTTCCAAACTTGGCAGCTATACCAGCCATTCTGCTAACCACGCTCATGGTCCTTGGCGTTTTTCCATCTCTTACAGTATCAACAGCTAATGTTACATCAGTGACGGGTGGACTATCTATGGAACAAGTAGGACTAGCCAACCTGATTCGAGGAACATTAAAGATCAGCATCGAAATTCCTTCATCAGACCTGACAAAAGATGATGCAAACATTGGGAGACTCAACACAAGTATAGCGTCAATGTGTACCGCGAGCAAGCAAATATCTGAGAGTGTCTACTGCCGGGATCTTGCTAACCACATCTCGGAAATCAGCGAGGACGCTTCACACAAAATCAACCTACTACGATTTATGCATACTCGAAATAAACGTGGAGTTTTTGGCCAGATGCTTACGGCACTTTTTGGAGTCAACGATGAGATCGTCACTGACGTACAAACTTTGTTTTCAAACCAAAACCAACTGAAAACACTCCTTAGTCACCAAGGCAAAATAGCCCTTCAAGCCACCAAACGGTTAAACACAACATCGAGTAGGATCAACCAGCAGCTGGAGCTGTACAGAAAGTACAACTTGCCAAGGGACTCCAACAAATACATGAAGCAAAGAGCGGATATGCTGTGACAGACACCAATCAAGTCAACATCCAATTTCGGGCAACATATCAGCGCGCCATTAATTATATTCAAGGAGTCAATGTAAAATACAACAACATTTTGAATGCTATCAACACAAAACAGGGTATACTAGAATGCATCAAGCTAGCAGACCTTCAACAAACCATAAAGACCACCCAAGAGTTACTGCCAGCACATCTCCCAATTTTACACACCACAACGTCTAAACTAACCATAGATTCCCGGAAGGACACCATCAATATTCATGGTTTCTTACCAATCATCGATCATCGTCGATTCGATCTTATCAAAGCTATAGCGATGCCTCATCAACAGAAACTTGATATATTTTCATCATTCAGTGTCACCAACTCAATCATCGGCATCAACTACCCCGACCAAACTTACATTTCTGCTGAAGACTGATGCATTAACTGATATGAGGACGAAACCACATTGTATCATAAAGGAGCTCTATATGCTCCACGATCAACCGGCGTGTCATGAAACATCCTTTCGCATATCATCACCAATCTGGCAGCAAATGATGTCTCCTAACACATGGCTCTTCATTACCCCTCGTCCTATCCACGCTCAGTCAGTGGGCCAAGGAGTACGCAACGACTTCCTAATCACCGGAACGGGAACAGTCAGGCTTACACAAGACTGTCAATTCCAAGCTGAGGAGTTTATTCTTGTAGGCAATAAAACGATCACAAGACCTCCATTTCCAGTTTATTTAACGCCAAACGTTCCAGAGATCAACCTCGCAATTCGTCACACCGAGATAAGATTGTTGAAAATCTCCAAGGTTATTCTACCATCCGAATCGTTCATGACCTTATTAGACCAACAAGAAGATCTGGTCAACAAAATTGATGGAATCCATTGGAAAGCTATACGGCCTCACGCTGCAACGTCAACTTTTGCCATTTATTTATCCGGCCTCCTCTGTATAGGGACTATCATAACCAGGATCTACTATTTTACGCGGGGCACCAGAAGGATCAACTGCACGCCCCCACCACCTTCATTCACTACGTGGTACGATGAACATCGGCTTTAAGATCCTTGCGGTTCTTGGTGGGCGGTTATGTTTAGGAAATATTTGATTTATGTTAAGGAAATATTTGATTTGCCATAATTATTCAAAAATACAGCCATAATTGTTTAATCTAAAGAACAATCATTATCATAGTACAATCAATTAATGTAAAGCTAATCAAATAAGAATCATTCACCTTTAACTTCAATTAAAATGCGAAATTGCTTTAAGTTCAATGTACTAATTTAAGTTCAATTCATTTTTGCATAAGAAATCAATAAGCAATATTCTTAAGAATTAAAAATTGCTGTAGTTGCAACCACGCGCCAGAAAAATATTGTTATGAAAAATGTATGCACGCGCAAGAGGAAAATTGCACATATGCAATAATTATCATTATAAAAGGAAAGGTAGCCAATCAATAAACCATTGTTTATCAAGCAATCATTAAATGCGTTTCACAGGAAAAGATTTCACGTTGGAATAACAATTCTAAATATGTACTTATGTATGTAGGCATTAGTCCGCAATATATTGTCCTGTTATAAATTAATTCGCTTCGAAGAATACATTGTCATTGTATAACGAAACTTAGAAGAAAATAAAACTAAAATCATTAAACAAACGAACACCCTTTCACTGATCTAGTTGACACGCATAAAGTAGCAGGTAAGTGGTATACAGGAATATCTCTCTCTCCCCGGGAGCCTTGATGTGTATTAGTTAACAACGCATTCCCACAAGCTAACCAATTTACCTGGCCAAGTGGACATACAACCCCACCGTCAGCAAAATTCTCGCCATGGGAACTTGCACTCACCAGATTTTCCCATGATCAGGGAAAGTGCATCATAAGCATTCAAATTATATAAATTAATTCATGTTTGCATTATTCGGTTCAGTCATTTGTAAAATTTTGGAACGTAACTTTTGTCTATCAATTTAATAAAGTTTCTTTATTAAACAACCTAAATTAAATATAGTTTAACTGGCGCCTGAGCAGGGACCGCGTAGCTCGTTGTAAACTTTAACTTGCTGGAGAAAGAAGCCTTAATAAAGTTTTCTCAAAACATCTTCCTGAGACTGGGAAGGTGATCCAGCAATATAAAAAAAATAGTAAACAAATAGTGCGGGAAAATAATAACTAATAAAAAGTACCGCCGCGAATTTAGAACGCCCCGAAACAAAAACCGGTGGTTTTTCGCGAAGTTCCAGTACGACGTTTCCAAGGCAGCCCCCTCAGTAGGGCAGGACACCAAGCCTGTCTAAACAGGAATAGGGCAAATTGGATAAGCTTAGCGGTCAGTTGAAGGAGAACCTTGGATTTTCGAAGCAGCATAACGGAAGGAATTCCACAGGCAGCAGTAAGCTCAACGAAAGTCGAAAAGGCTTAAAGCTCAGGAAAAATTCCGGAAGCAGCAGGAATATAAAAAACAACACTCTAATGGAAGCGAATACGTATATTCTAATACTGTAAGTCTTCCACTGTTGGAAATTTAAATATTTTTTTGATTTAATGATCCAATTCATAACGTACAAGTATACAATTTATAAATATATAAATTATATATAAATTTTGCAATCGAATGAAAATTTGAAAATACATATTTTATAATCGAATGAAAATTTGAAAATACATATTTTTTTTAATTAATAAGTGATAAGTGAAGTGAAAACTGTGTAAATTTGTGACAACATCTTCATCGAAATTCTTGTCCTTTTTTACGTAGTTCTCGGAAATCGTGTGAATTTTGTGAATCTCTTTCCTCTTTTTCGTACAAAACCGAGTAACCTCTGGTCAAACTTAACAAACCACCTTTTGCTGTCTCTGCTCCGTTTGCATTAAAATTGATTCTAAGTGTCGTTCTTCATGAAAAAATCGAATAATTTTCCTGTGTTTTGGTGAATCTCCGTCCCGTTTGCATTTAAATTGAGTGTTAGTGTCGTTCTTCACAGAAAAATCGAATAATTTTGCTACGTGACCCACCTGATAAATCTTAGAAACCTATCAATGGCAAATCAAAATGATCTTGTGAGACCCGCTCGTCTCGAAATGGGTACCGGTTCAGCCCATCCGCCGCAGGCACCACCTGCTGCACCAGACGTACCCCCAAATCAAACCATAAGTGACGAAATTCGCCAGCTTATTACCCAAATGGTTACAACCACCCTTCAAACCCAAGGCAGACAAATATTTAATTCCCTACTTAAGCCCGCTTCGGACATGAACAATGATGTTGACGTCCCAATTAACGTCGGAAGAGACCATAAATTTACGGATATGGATAAAATACCCGATGTAGTGAAGAGCCTACGAGACTTTTCGGGAAATCCAGGAGAATTCAGCTCCAAAAAATCTGTTGATCGCATCCTCAAAATCTACGAGCACTTGAAGGGATCGCCAAAACATTACGGCATCCTTTCAGTTATTCAGAACAAAGTCATAGGGCATGCTGACATTGCTCTCAAATCATATAACACTCCCCTAAATTGGGAGAAAATTTCAAAATGCCTAACCCTACATTACGCGGACAAACGCGACCTTGGTACACTCGAGTACCAGATGACCACATTGGTTCAAGGTACCAACTCCGTTCCGGAGTTCTACCAAACGGTGTATCATCATCTGTCCCTTATTTTAAATAAGCTTGGTTCCTTCATTCAGAGGTAAGGCACTGGACACATTTGTGAGAGGACTTAGAGGCAATCTTCCAAGACTTCTCAGCATAAGAAAACCTGCAGACTTTCTACAAGCCCTGCACTTGTGTCTCAAACTTCAAAATATTGATTTCCGTGCGCAACATGCAAACAACTCCCAATACAGAATGATGAAACATTCTGAACAAGCTCCACCAGTCCCACAAAGGAGGCAACTGAGAAATATCCATACTCCAGTTCCAGTTTCAGCGCCACGACGACAATTCTACCCAGACTTACTGAACAACCCTCGAGCTCCTGAGCCACCTCATTTTTATAACCAACAGCCATCACGATTCTTTAATCAGCAACCATTTCGACACTCTAATCAGCAACATTCCCATTTGCCCCAAACTCTAGGCAGTTACCACCAAAACCCAATAGACCAGAACCAAGGGACGTAGATCCAAGTATTCGATCCCGAAATCCAAACTATATGAACAGACCCCGCATAGAACAGGGCTTTGGACAAAAGAGGCCACAAGCTGCTCCGAACTTCCCAAATAAATACCAACGAACCCAATTTACAACTAACAACTATAATGTAGAACCGGAAATCCATGAAGAATTCTTCGACAAGTCAGGACTAGCCGGAGAGGAAGAAATCATAGAGTATCTACAGCAAAACGATACGGAACCATTCCCGATAGACTTCAACAATCGACATCAAACAGACCAAGACCCGCTTGAAATGAACAATGAGACCCACAATCTAACTACGGATGCGACCGAACACCTAGACGATGTATATTTTTTAGATTGAAATGCTCTTCGCTTCCTTACTTCCAATTTAAATTGAGGAACGGAGAGCTGCTGAAATTTCTCGTGGACACTGGTTCAAACAAGAATTATGTCCAACCACGCCATACTAGAAACCCTATCCGCAACCACCAATCTTTCTTCGCAAAATCCGTAGCAGGCAGTGTTAAGATTACCCATCATTCATATATTCAATCCTTTGGACTATCTACACCAAAAATCAAATTTTTCATACTACCTAGCCTCATCTCATTTGATGGAATTATTGGTAACGATACACTAAAGGAGCTCAATGCCGTCATTCATACTAAGGGCAGTTATATGGTTCTTAAGAATCCGGTTGTTATTCCCTTAAAACAACATATTTCCGAGTCTGTTAATAATATTGCAATAAGAACAGAACATCTAAATTCAAATCGCGCAAATAAACAGAAAACCCTCCTAAATCGTTTCCCCAATCTACTTACCGACTCTGATGAGCGTCTTAATTTCACCACCAGAGTAAAAGGCGAGATACGCACAACATCGGACGACCCCGTGTATTCAAAAACATACCCTTACCCAATGGCCCTGAAGGATGAAATTGAAAAAGAGGTACGAAAACTACTGGCAGACGGAATCATTAGGCCATCGAGATCTCCATACTACTCCCCAGTATGGATCGTTAACAAAAATGAGGACGCATCGGGTGAGAAGAAATACCGCATGGTGGTGAATTATCGTAAATTTAATTCCATCACCATCCCCGACAGGTACCCGATACCTGAAATAAATGAAGTTCTATCCAATCTCGGGAAAAACGAATTGTTCTCCATCTTAGATCTGAAGAGCGGTTTCCATTAAATTCCACTCAAGGAATCCGACATTGAAAAAACCGCTTTCTCTATAAATAATGGAAAATACGAGTACACCCGCTTGCCATTCGACCTAAAAATGCCCCTTCGATCTTTCAAAGGGCATTGAATGATATTTTACGCGGTGAAATAGGAAAATGCTGCTAAATATATATTGACGACATCATTGTCTTTGGAAAGAACGAAGAAGAGCACCTTCAAAACTTGGAAAAAGTATTCGAAATTCTAGAAGCAGCTAACCTAAAGATTAAGCTTGATAAATGTGAATTCTTACATAAAGAAATAGAGTTCTTAGGGTTCATTGTTGGAAAAAATGGTATCAAAACGAACCCCAGGAAGGTCCAGGCAATCGTTAACTTCCCAGTCCCAAAAACGTTGAAAGATCTTCGCTCTTTCCTCGGGATGTCAGGCTATTATCACCGCTTCATTCGCGATTACGCAAAAATAGCGAAACCCCTGACATCCCTCTTACAAGGAGGATGGACGTACGTCCAAACACATATCCAAGAAAAAATTAATACACCTCGACGAAACCGCATTGAATGCTCTGCAAAAACTTAAAAATTCACTAATTTCTAAAGAAGTAGTTCTGGCCCATCCCGATTTTAATAAGCCTTTTGAACTTACCATGGATGCGTCCGACTACGCCATAGGTGCTGTGCTCTCTCAGGAAAATAAACCAATAGCCTTCATATCAAGAACCCTCTCCAAAACAGAAGAGCATTTCGCCGCAAATGAAAAAGAAATGCTGGCCATTTTCTGGGCCCTAAAGTCCTTGCGAAGCTACCTTTGCGGATCACGCAAACTAATAATATACACCGACCACCAGCCGCTCACATACGCCCTAAGTAGCAAGAACACCAACGGGAAGATGAAACGGTGGAAAGCTATACTTGAGGAATATAATTATCTACTTCAATATAAGCCAGGCAAAGAGAACATAGTCGCTATGTTGGGTTGCCCTCACGGCAACCCAACATAGCGACGACAGTTCCTCACACAACCTAATTCCCACCGTAGAAACACCTGTCAATGTATTTAAAATCAACTTATACTGAAAATTGGATTGGAGGAGAGCTACCAACTCACCCATCCATTCGACAAATATAAAAGGCATACTTTTAAAAAACCCGACTACTCCCCTGTGACCCTCATTGACCTCTTCAAAAGATACCTCAACCCAAATACAGTTAACGGACTATTAACAATTCAAGAAACTATGGCGAAAATACAAGAAATATACCCTCTTCATTTTATCAGTTATGAAGTAAGATTTACCCAGAAACTAGTCAAAGACCTAACTAGCGAGGCCATGCAGGAAGAAACAATTATAGCAACTCACCGTAGAGCGCACCGCAACGCGGAAGAAAATCGTCTCCAGTTGCTCGAGAATTTCTACTGTCCTCAAATGTCATCCAAAATTAAAAATTTACTAAAGCGGTGCACGATTTGCAAATTCAGCAAATATGACAGGCATCCTAATAAGCCACTTCTACATTCTACAGCGATACCAAAATATCCCGGACACACTGTCCACCTAGATCTCTTCATTACCGAAAAGAAAATCGTCCTTACCGCAGTTGATAAATTTACCAAGTTTGCGCAAGCTAAAATTGTCGCTTCAAAATCTGTTGAGGACCAAAAACAGCCACTCCTCGATATCCAGTACTTTTTCTGCATTCCTGAAAATATTTCATCAACAACGAGGGAGCCCTCACGTCAATCCCTCTAACATCTTTAATGGAGGACGACCTCCAAATCAAAGTATATAGAGCTCCGGCCTACAAAAGCGAAGTAAATGACCAGATTGAAAGATGGCATTCAACCCTGGCTGAGATCATGACTTGTCCCAGAGCGGACGGCCCCCCACGCTCATTTCAGGAGTTGCTAGACAGATCCGTGAACGAATATAATAACTCTATTCATTCTACTACAGGAAAAGCCCCGAAGAACTCGAGAAGGCATGTTTATCGAATAAAGAAAAATTATAACATAAGCAGGATAAGGATTTAGAGTACCATAATAAGAAAAGAAGCCCACCAAAACAGTACGAAATAGAAGAAGTAGTATACATTAAACAAGTTGGGTAGACAGACCTATGCTCATGTCAGAAGGGTTTTGTACTCAACTTACAAAATGCAGTAACCAGTAACGAATAAAATCAAGGAACATGTCATGTTCGAGGATCATACTATTATTAGCAAAGTTGAAAGAATTTTGACTTCTGAGGTATTTGTTATAGTTATACCCACAAATATCTCCCTTGATAATTATTTCAGATTTTTTAAGATCACGGGTGTCCATTCGCGAGGGAGGAAACACATTTTTCATGTATTCCCCCCCCCCCCCCCTTTGCCCCCACTGAAGCAAAAACTGTCAGTTTAAGAACTGTTTTGAAAAGCTCTCATAGAGAACTTTCAGTTGATACTCATATCGGCTACCTTTCATGAAATTGTTTTTCAGGGGCCACTCCTCTGTACTGTAATCATTGATTCATGGCCTGTTTTTTAGAATCTTAGAATGGTTACAAAGCCCTTTTGCTAGGAGCTTTCTCCTGCCTCTTCGACTTATTTCAATTGTATGTACTCATCTTCATGATACCTATCATTCCTGAAATTTTCATGCAAATCCTAGCAAAGCTGTAGTGTCTAAGTAGGTAAAAAGCGCATATGGCTCCATAGCCATATGTTTCCATAGTAAAACAGGGCATATTGTTCCATAGTAATGCAGGAAAATTCAAATCGCTATAACTTCCTTAAATACTATTCGATCTTTATGAAACTTTCAGAAAAGATCAATCTTATAAATAGTCATCTGTGTGCTAAATTTTATTGAATGTAAGGGTACCGTCTAGATTTTATTCAAGATAACATAAAATCAATAAATCCTACTATTACTAACAAAGTTGAGTGAATTTCGATTTCTCATGTATTTGTTGTTGTCGTACTCACAAAGGCCTACATCCATGATTTTTTTCAGATTTTTCGGATGGAAGGTGTCCAATCGCGAGGGGGGGGTACGCGAAAAGTTCGTACATTTCCCCTTCCCCTGCCCCTCTCGGTACTCATAAGGCAATTTCAAGACTTGTTTTGAAAAGATCTCGTTGAGACCTTTCCAATGGCATCCTACTCGACTGCCAATGGTGAAAATTTTTTTTGGGGGGTCACCTCCCTGTATGGGGAGACCCCCTTAAACCCCTTTGAAAAACTTTTCCACCATTGAACTTTCAAGAAGTCAACACTTCTGACCTTTCCACAAAGTTTCATGGCTGTAGCTTCTATAGTTTCGGAGAAAAAGTGCTGTGACATACAGACGGACGGACGGACGGACGGACGGACAGACGGACAGACGGACACAGGTCGTGATTGCAATAGGGTTTTGTATTTTAGTAAAAAACCCTAAAAAATGATTAGGATCTAAATTAACCCCACGCTATCGTCAGGAAGTAGTGAAAGAAAATAGGAATACTACGATATTGACAGAATCAGGCAAAGTCATTCATAAGGACAAAATCAAAAACTAACATCGGTAATCCTTTCCAGGTACCTTCTTTGCGCTACCAAAGCAAATGCCCAGATATTGGATTTCTAGAACGCCCACATCGCTACCTTCAATCTTGGATAGACCAAACTACGAGACGGAAACTTTAAACTAAAACACATTATAGACATAGAGCAATACACCAAACTGATAGATGGCGTTAATAGTTTACTTAACCTTTCGACCACCCGGCACCATCCTCTTTCTTATTTCCTCATGCACGAGGCTCAGCAGATTACAAGTATGCTCGACAACCTAAAACCGCGGAAGATCAAAAGATCAATCGCTTTCATTGGCACAGCATGGAAGTGGATAGCGGGAAGCCCCGATAGAGAAGATTTTGTCACAATCAAACAAAAAATTTCAAATGTTCTCAAAAACAACAATAAACAAGTAATTATCAATAAATTGTACAACGAACGATTAAATAACATTACCAGAATAACAAACTCTATCCAAGAAATGATCAAATCAAACGACAAAATTAAAGGAAATCTTGTAATGGACCTAATGTTTAGAATAAAATTGGTTAAGGAAGAACTCAGTAATGTAATTTACGCAATTCATTGGGCCAAAATTGGCATTATCAATTTAGTTATATTATCCAAAGAAGAAATAAATTTAGCGATAAATTTTCTAAATTCAGATTTTTTAAAAATTAAAGTCATCACAAATAATCTTTGCATTCTTTATATCGTAAATATACCAATCACAACAAACAAATTGTACGACACCTTGGTAATCAAACCTATCAAGCATAATAATTTAATGTACGATATTCCTTTCAATAAAATAATCAAATACCCAGACGAAATCTACGCTATCCCAGAAGATTGCAGAATAATCAACGACATAGGTATCTGCGATCAAAACAAGCTTACAAACATTAGTGCGACCAGCTGTGTTCCAAATCTACTCAGAAGCTTAAACGCTACCTGTCAAACAATCAACAATCAGCAAACACCATCAATCGAAGAAGTTTCCCCAGGGATACTGTTCCTAAACCAATTCTCAGGAACCATAGAGGCTGGTGAGACTATTCACAAGCTCAATGGCACCTTCGTAATCAAGTTCCACAACACCACCATCAACATCAGTGGGAAGACCTTTGTCTCAAAGGAAGTCTCAAGCCTAGAGGTCCTACCTGCAATTCTACAGCCGACACTAGCCATCAAGAGACAGCAAGCCATTCTCACCAACGAAAACATGACCGAACTTAAGATCAACAACACGAAAGTGATTCAACAACTTGAAATCGAAAACTATTTCCACAAAATGACATCCTACTGAGCGCTTAGCATATTTTGCATTTTAACAGCCATCTATATGATCTGGAAATTCTGCAAAAAACCAAATACAGTTTTTCTAACGAATCCATCCTTTCCAGAAGCAACTACCAGGTTACCAACGGCATCCAAGAAGACCCCGAACGACGACAACCATAACAGCAATAATAGTACGGGTTCCCACCGGTTCAATGACTTACCATATTTTTGACGATTGCGGACAATCGCACCTGAGTCGGGAGGAGTTAACAACACATTCCCACAAGCGAAGCAATTTACCTGGCGAAGCGGACATACAACACCACCGTCAGCAAAATTCTCGCCATGGGAACTTGCACTCACCAGATTTTCCCATAATCCAAGAAAGTGCATCATAAGCATTCAAATTATATAAATTAATTCATGTTTGCATTATTCGGTTCAGTGATTTGTAAAATTTTGGAACGTAACTTTTTTCTCTCAATTTAATAAAGTTTTTTTTGAACAACCTAAATTAAATATAGTTTAACTTATATAGGATACACCTCATATCAAGCACTGCCATAAAACAGGTGAAAGATATACCTAATGACATATAATTTTGGCTGATGATATTATTTCTATATAAGGATTTTAATCAGAGTAGAAGTATCTAATGCAAGCTTCCCAATTAATGATGTGAGCACCCTTTGTGTATTTTGTTGCTATTCATATTATTTATATTTCTCGCCTCAGTTCAGTATTTACTCCATGCTTCCAACTCATCCAATAAGTAGTAGGAGTTGATTTTAAAATAGATTTTACTTTCGCGTAAGACCCCAAATGACCTCTGTACTTCACTCTGAATAATTCATATGAATGTACATTACATATTCGTATTGCATTGATAGCGCGTATCTACTCGTAGCAGGGCGTTCGTGAAAATAAAATTCTATATCAGTGAACCCAGACGGCTGGCAAGATGAGCATTTATTATCACCCCTCAGACTGGTTGGCAAGACGACAAACAGTGCCGAAAAGTAAGCAACAACGGCGGCTGATGGCGGGAAGACAGTATTCGTATCTATAACATTGTTTGCGCTGCAAACGGTGCAAAAACAACAAAAGCATTTCGACTATAATTATAAAAGCCTAGAAATCTGTATTGTATCGCTAGTCTTTGCTAACTCGTTAGTCAGTTACATCTTGAGCTTCCACTAAGCATAATAATTCGTGGTTTTTATCATATGTGCATAGGTACAAATATATTCTACAAACGAAAGTCTCCTCCCATACAATTTGCTATGGCTTCATGATCTCCCGAAAATTCTTCTCCCTTTCGCTTAATGCTAATCGAAAGCATCAGAGCTTTCGTTAGCCCTTTAAAAATAGATTCCATTAGATATTCGCGTGAACAAAGTGAACTGCATTCTTGAAACTGCTTCTAAACGCATATAAGGCGCAATTTTGCATATACGAGTATGTATGTCATGTATAAAAAGTAATGAAAGATAAAGTGTTCATAATTTAAGTACCTCTAGACTGTGATCGAACAAAATTTTCAAAATTTAGTGACATATTCTCAGACTGTTCCAATTTAAATAGGCTGTGAAAAGTGATTTAGTGAAAAGCTTTTAAGTCATTTTGAGCTGTTATTTGCGCATTAGCGAACTTCCTCAACATCAACAGGTAAGTCAACAAATTTAGTCTCAAGCGTGTGCGGATTACCCTATAAATCGATTAGTCAAAAATGTACTCTCTCACGAATGTAGCTTGCATCGAGCTTTTAATGCTTCCTCAAATGTTATTTATAGTATGGGTTGTGAATGCTATTGATAACATATGTTAGTTCAATTCACGTGAGCTCTTCCACTCTTATGTTTGCATAGTTACAGAAAGTTGGTCTACGAGCTTATTTGCAAAGCGACAAAAAACTGCTTCATAACTCAATGAAATCTCAAGGTCGCGTAATGTTCAATTTTGGAGGTAAAGTAACATTACAACATTCGCTGTATTGTGTCGGTATACTGACATTCGCTGTATTGTGTCGGTATACTAACATAGCTACAACATATATTTTGAAATTAAATTTACATGGCATAGTATCCAGGAGAATATTTAATATCTGTAAAAGCAAACAACATTAAACGTTCAGACAGTCTAGAAGATGAAAATATTAAATTAATACTAGCAAAGGGGATGTACTTATTTTGGCTAGCTAATAAAAGGATCCCCATGAATTTAAGATATATTTTAAATAAAAATGTATCTGGAAAGTGAAGAGCCAATGATTTATACCGACTATGGGTATTATACTATTTAGAATGACTTTAAGTGTTTTGTACTAAAATACAAAACCCAATTGAAATCGCGACCTGTGTCCGTCTGTGTGTCACAGCAGTTTGTTCTCCAAAACTATAGAACCTACAGCCATCAATCTGTGGAAACGTCAGGAGGGATGACTTCTCTAAAGTTTTGAGGTGGAAAATTTTTTCAGGGGGGGGCCTCAAAGTCAAAGTCAAAAGCGCTTTATTCAATACTAATCGGTATAAATTTTCAAGGAATATAAAGCAAATTCCAAACAATAATAATACAAAAACTTAATGGCCCAAATGGCTCTCTAAATTTGTACGTTATCATTAAACACATTTCATCAAAGAAACTACAGCAAATTCAATTAATGAAGATTATTACATATTTTGAAATTCAATTGGAAAAGGAGAAAAAAACAACCAACACTATCTTAAAATTATTTATAATTTTAACACAACAGCGAACTTTGATCCTACACCTAATATGTTATAACCTAATTCTATTAAAATTCAATCAAAAACTTTATCTTATACTAGAAATACGCGTTTAATCTTATTTCTAACCTAATATAATAAACATAACCTATACCTAACCTACCCCTAATTTTTGCCACAAATAAACAACAATACTAAATGTAGCAATAATGAGCTGAAACTCAAAAACTAAGTAACGTAAAAACAAAAACTGGAAATAAACACGAATAATTTAGACATTGTCATTCAGCCACCAATACCTAGATTGCCCCGTCTCAGCTCGATCAGTTTCAACGAATCCAGCAAATGAGTATCTCCATTGGAATTGTCGGTCTCGTGAACTCAAATTCGGAGGATATTTTATCTTCTTATCGGTGGCCCGTCGATATATGTGATATATGACTGGGACGCCGTCAGAACCAAAAACATATCGATTCATGTCCAAATACACGAATGCTTCTGGAGGAACGAAGCCAGTAGCGAGGCAAGTCGCAATATACCCGTCTGTAGGGTGGAACGGCTGTGAATTCCAAGGATTTTCACTCACAGTCACAGATCTTGCGATATGATTCCGAAGAAGTTTCAATACAAAGATATCGACTCTTGTCACTTGTGGAGTTTGATTAATTCTTCTATTCGATATGTAATGTTTCCAATCTGTCTCAGGCTTTCTGTACAAACCAGTACATGCACGAAGACATTTCCTTTCGGAAACTCTTAGTTTTTCCATTGCACCAGCAATCTGGTTATACCAGATCTGACATACATATGGCAAAACTGGTCTAACCAGGGTCTTTTAACAGATAATTTTGACCTTTTGATCAATGTATTTGATATAAAAGAGTCTTACTAGGGCCATAACTACTTTTTGTGCCTAACTGAGCATGATTTGGACATGTTCAGTATAGTACAGATACTGATCGAGATGAACACCGCGGTATCGAACACAGGATTTATGTGGAACTCGTTCTGAACTACCCTCGCCAGCCATGATGTGGAAATCCTTTCAATTACGTTTCAGGTCTTGACTGACCCCCTGCAGCGTTGTCCGAAACAAAATTGTTTCGCACTTCTGCGCATTGATTTTCATTCGCAAATTGTCAGTGTACTGCTGTACATCATTGAAAATTCTTTGGAGATTTCTCTGAGCTATTGCAGCTTTTCAGTCTGCCGTATAGATGATCAGATCATCAGCAAACGCTACCAATGATCGCGTTGGCGTGGTGTGAAAATCAAAGCCGTTCAATAGCTTGCGAATGAAGATTGAGAAGAGCAGAGGCACAGTAACTGTTCCCTGCTGTAGACCATTCAAGACCTTGAATTTGCGCATTATTGTCAGATTTCCGTCAGTTAGAACAAACGGTTTCCCGTATAACATATTGCACATAACGGCAACAAGGTGTCTGGAGAACTTGTCCTGAAAGAGTTTAAAAACTAGTTCATATTACCACACCGTATCGAAGGCTTTTTCCATATCAATGAGACCTGCTCCAACACATTGTCTATTATTTAGTTTCCAACAGATGTCTGAGGTTACTTTCGTTATGGCATATGTGGTCGAATGCCTGGCACGAAAGCCAAATTGGCAATTCGGGATCAACTCATATTCCTTAATGTGGGTGTTTAATGTTCTGTTGAGTATCACTTCAAACACCTTGCTGATGTTAGGCAACAAGCTGATTGGGCGATAGCTTTTATGGCATGAAGATTCTTTTCTTCAAGATCGGAAATACCTTAGCCTTTTTCCACTCATTTGGGAAATATGAATTGCTCAACATGATCTTGAACAATATGCAATAGTTCCTAATAGCAACCTCAGGCAAATGTCAGAGAACTACATTTGGAATACCATCAGTACCACATGATTTCTTGTTGTTTATCCTGCAAAATATGAAACACAATTTTTCATAGCTAACAAAATAATCAATAAGATTCAAGCTCGATATGACGTCAGATGTTAATGTTTTATTGAAATGAAGAATTGGTTGGCCGTTTAGGCTTGATTTGAAGTCAGAAACTTTTGCTTCAACAACCTCTGAAAATATTGCATTCCCTTTCTCAGGATTCAGTAGATAAACCAATTCAATATGTGTTCCAATCAGGGCAAGTTTGTGCAATACCTCACATATAATCCTATTTCCATTTCTATCTGGAGTCGTACTTTCAATTTCAATACCAGCACAATCGAGAAGATTTATCTCATCACTAGTGACTTCATGATTCGATACCTTCACTCGAGACTTCTTATGGAATATGCTATTCAGATTTACCTCACGGAATAAGCTATTCACTTTCGCCAAAACGCCATCTGGGTCCTGTGGGCTAATACCCCTCAATTTTTCCACCCATTTATTGCTAACCTCACTCCTAAAGTATGAACGGATAAAGTTTCGGACATTCTTCAGATCGAATTCCAACAAAGCCAACGAGAGATGGTTGTAGTCCAAAAATCGTCGATAAATATTGTTAACGCGTGTGAGAAGAAGGCTTTTCAATCTTTTCAACCTTGCGATGGTTGGTCTTTCATATCTTTTCATATTGTATCGATGTTTAATCTTGGGAACTACTTTCTCAATTGTTTCCAACGTCAGCTTCTATAACTTCAACAAATAGAGATCTATTTCACCGTTAGCTAGATTCCTATCATTAGGAACCATTGAGCAAGAGTTACCATCATCAGAAGGGGGACATTGCTTCTGGTACTCCCGATAAACTTCTTTTTAAACTTTCCCCAGTCTGTTTTTTTGGAATTCAACTGATGATTTTCGTGTTGAACTGGGATGAGGAAGAAATCATTCCTTTGACGATTGATTTGCACTACGATTGCGTTCTGGTCGCTATCGTAAGAAAGCACCCGCAGTTTCCGTTGAGGACTATTAAAGCTGAATTCAAGTCTTGTGTCTGCAATGCAGAGGTCCAAATATGAATTTGTCCTAGGGTATGTTGGGAACTCCGACCCATATAGATTGCACCTGTATTCAATTCTCAGTTCTCTGTTATCCACGATTTCAGGAATACACCTCTTGGATTATTGGTGGCGTTCAGCCATGAATTATGCTTGGCGTTCAGGTCATCAGCAAGAATATAATAATTATGAAGCCTATTCAATTCGAGTATTTCAAACAAGGAATTGAGCTTCTCCTTGAGCTTGAGAACAGTTCCACCAGTTACATAGGCAGAGATAACCAAGAAGTTATCCCCACCTGGCAGTGAGATTTTGATAACGGAAGCTTTTGAATTCGACTTTTTCAATATTTTGGAAACAATAGGGTCTTCTCACCAATATCCCGGTGCCAACTCTCCCATCACCTATAACCCTATCGTTTCTTACGAATTCAAAATCCTTGAATGTCATGGAGTGCCATGAATGGAAGTGGGTTTCAGTGAAAAGCATGATGTCAGACTTTTGCTTAACAATGAATTCAAAGAGATAATCACGCCGATGTTCAGTAACAATGGAGTTGACGTTGATCGAGATGAGGCGAATCCTATCTATGGGAATTTAACTGGATGACAATCTTTTTTGAAGCATGTTGGCCAAAACGTTGAAAATCGAAATTGATTTTGTGGTCTTGTTTATTTATTCTATCTGAAAGAGATTCAAGCTGTTGGTAGATTTTGAGGAGCAGCTCATTATTGACACTTATATTATTCATTTTATTTACATTGTTGTCTACTGGTCCTTAGCAGCAAGTGTAAATGATACCCCGGATTCGACGGAGTTGGGAGGTAACAAGTTGTGATGTACTTGGGTTCATTTTGGGGAAAATTTCTCTTTTACATCGTGATACCGAGGGCATCCTCGATATGATGCTGGATGACCAAATATACCGCAATTAACACAGTATAACTTTTCTTTTGGCTCCATTTGAGCCAATTTGCATTCACCTGGGGGCGTGAATATCTTTGCATTCAACACAGCGCAGGGGGGCTCCCCATATAGGGAAGTGACCCTTCAACAAAATTTTTTCATCAAACGTAGTTGAGTGGGGTGTCATATGGAAGGTCTCAATGAAATCTTTTCAAATAGGTCCTAAAATTACCTTATTAGTGTCGAAGGAGGCAGGAGAAGGGGAGATGTACAAAATTTACGTGTACAGTACTTTTCAAGCATCTATTTAGCTGAGAATATTTGGTCAATTGTAGTTCGTCCAGCTCGAAAACCTCCCTGATACTCTCGCATAATACTTTCATAGTACCGCTTTAATTTTCTTTCTATGATTTTGGAGAGCACTTTATATAACATACACAGTAAAGCGATGCCTCTGTTATTGCCACACATTATCTTATCCCCCTTTTTGTGTAAAGGATGCACTACATTTTTTCGCCAGTCCTCTGGTAACTAGTCTTCTAACCATATTCAGCATATTGGTCGATGCAAAATGTTATTTAGATCGAGTCCCCCTTCTCGAGCAACCCTGCTTTTATTCCATCTATTCCGGAAGCCTTATTTTTTCTGAGGTTACTTGCTGCCGTTTGTACTTCGTCTATTGTCGGTGGTGAAATTAAGACCTCTTACTCCGCTTCTGGAATATTCACAGCTTCAGTAATTATTGCGGACGAAATATTGCAACCATCTGTTTTTTATTTTGACTGGGTTACCTATTGTTGCTCCTTGTCCACTTAAACAAAGACTTGTTTGTGGGTTGAAGTTGTTTAATAGAGGCATAAGCTAATCTGACTTCATGTAGGGTCATGTTTTCTTTTATCTGGTTGAAGTTGTTTAATAGAAGCATAAGCTGATCTTACTTCATGTAGGGTCATGTTTTCTTTTATCTGTTGGATCTTGGTGTTAATGGTCAGCCGTTTCTTTCTTCCGCACAATTTTTTAGCTTGCTGTTGGAGGGTGTTGTATTTTTCTTCTACGGCCAGGATTGGTTGCTGGTTGCATTCTTTATACGCTTGGTTTCTTTTTTAACCACTTCCTTAGATTCTTCATCACACCAGTCGTTCCTACATTTCTTTGCGCGATGCCCCAAGACTTCTTCTGCCGCGTCTATCACCGCATCTCATACTGTCGTCCACTTGGTTTTAATGTTACCATTACTTTCCCCCACCTGCGGGAATATGTGATGCGATTTTCCAGCGCTAACAAGAATGTAGGCCTTAGTGAGCTATCAACTTTCCTTACTTCCTTCACTTAAAATATGACAGAGCATAACGTCAAAATTAAGTTGATTTCAGAATTGGGAAAAATGTAGCATCACTCAGCAATTATATCAAGCTCTTCAAAACAAGGATAAAAATTTGAACGGTGACTTAGGAGCACTTATGTAAATAATTGAAATATAGTTTATACCTAATTATCTAATTTAAAACTTCCTCTTCTTTTTGTTCATAGCAGTACAGCCCCAAATAAGCCTTCGCTTCCATCAAAACCTTCATCCAACTCTCTCGGCCTATCGACCATGACTTCCAATTGTGAATTCTGAGTCATGATGACCTGTTCTCTCGATTTCCCCACTGGTCTCTCCTCTTCTGAATACCCACCGAATATTTTTTATGGTATCCGTTGTTCATCTATACGTTTCACGTGGCCAACCTTTTGCAGTTTCCACAGCCTTACAATCGTTGAGACCTCTGGCTGGTTAAAAATTTCATACTACTCATCGTTGGATCGAATTTGTTACTAGCCCTCTGCTGTATTTTTCGGCGTATTTCGTCTCCTTCAGTACTGGTTCTCATTATTTTAACACCTAAATAAAAAAATTTGCGCACATTTTTGATATTGTATTCGCCAAGTGTGATATTTTGGGCATTTGACGTATTTTTTCTTGACTGCGTCATGAGTTTTGTTTCATTTTCATCGATTTGTAGCTTTACTAGTTTTGCTTTGCTGTCAAATTTCAGCAAAAGTTCTTTGGTAGTTGCTAATGACAGCATAGGCTACCACTTGGCTCGATTTGTATAGTAACGTACATATTGCATCGATAGGTGGCATTCTTATAACATATTCCAGAGCCAAATTGAAAAGCAATTGGGCCAGCCAAACTTTCTGCTTTGGCCCGATATTTGTGTCAAAGGCATCGGTGAGTTGATTATTGATGCGGACTTGTGAGATTGTCCATGTCATTGTTATTTAGGTAAGACGTACTAATCTGGCTGAGATACCGAGGCAAAGCGTTATTTGGTACAGTACGTTGCGATCAATATTGCCATATGCTTACTCAGAATCAACAAAAATTTGGTGTTCGTCTATGTTGAGCTCCCAGTATTTCTCAAGTACTTGCTTGGCTATAAAGAATTGGTCCACCGTCAGTCTACCTGCTCTAAAGCCAGCTTACGACCCCCCCCCCCCCCTCCCCCATAATACTGCTAGCGTATGAAATGATTTTATTTTCTATGGTCTTTGAAAATATTTTCTACGTCATACAAACTAGTGATATACCTTTACAATTTTCGCTCTTTAGTTTATCACCTTTTTGTGGAAACGGACATTTGTTCTTGTTGCCAAATGTGCTGGATGACTTTATAAGCCACCGCTGACACCATGTTTGATGATCTCCACTGGAATCTCATCGATGCCTAGCGCCTTAATATTCTTTTGACCTTTGACGGTGAAACAAACTTCATCCAGAGTTGCTGGGACAAATGGAAGCTCTCCGGGAATATCTACAGGGAATATCTACCGGATTGACCTCAGGAAACTTTTTATTGGCAAAATATGTACAGTTTTTCTTCAGAAATCTTCAAAGTAGGTCCCATTGGAGTCGATAACATGCTGATACCGGATTTACCAATCCCTGAACGCTCCCTGGAAGTCGGCAACCTCGATGCTGTCTAGAGCCCTCATCGTAGCACGTTGAACGTTTTTCATAGTCCCGAACCGCGTCCCCTTAAGGTGTCTCTTGATCTTGGGGAACAGAAAAAAGTCCACTGGTGCCATATCCAGGCTGTAGGAACTCTGGTTCGGTTTGCAGTCGATCAAGGATTTCCGAAGCGACAGCAACACGATGCTCCTTTTGCTCATCAGTCAGGTGTTTGGGTATCAGCTTTGCGCAGATCTTCCTCATGCCCAGATCGTTCTTAATAATGTTGTGAACGGTCATCTTATCAATTCCAACCTCATCTGCGATAGCCCGAATGCTCAGACAACGATCACTGTTCAACACATCACGCACTTTTTGCACATTTGTGTCCGTGTGACTCGTTGATGGAGGACCGACGCGCTGTTTGTCATGGACGTCATCGCGGCCCTCCCGGAAATTTCTGTGCCACTGAAACACTTGAGTTCTGGACAAAACATCCTCACCGTAAGCCTCTTGAATCATTTGAAGAGTTTCCGTGGCTGTTTTCTTGAGTTTGACACAAAATTTGATGCTAACACGTTGCTCGATCGTACGCTCCATTTTCACTCCGACGACATAACTGAACACGCACTCCGCTCTCGCTCGATACTATCTCTCCAAGCACTTGGAGGTAACTGCTGCAGCCCGGTTCCCTTTACCTAGACTCCCACGACCACTACAGCACCAGATACCGGTTAGCAGACGCTTTGACGGCGCGGGGCAGGCTTTGTCCGGTTACTTTTTATACAGTCCCTGTATAAGCTCCGATGTTCTGGAGCTGTGCGAAGAATCAAGGAGATGGTTGACATATGATGCCTTTCTTTCCTCAATCCTGGCGTCATCAGCGATGATGTTGCTAATTTCATCACGGCATAGCGTAGTCTTGGGCTGATAACCTTGTTTCAGGTTTTTCACCACTTTGTATGCATGTCTAGTGTTGTTGCTCGCTAGACTTCAAGCAAGGCTTCTCAATTGGTCCTCGTAATATTTTCTTTTCTTAATTCTAATTATCTTATTCGCTACTCTTCTGAAATTTTCATAGTGTTCTCTCTTCGTCCTAGTTTTACTACCAACGTATTGTTTGTATGCCTGATTCTTTTTGTCTAACGCATTCTGGCACTCATAACCGAACCAATCATTTATTTTTGGCTGGGCCTAATGACTGATCGTTTGTTCTGCTACAATTTTAATTCCCACTTTCACTTCCACCCATTACTCATTGCTTGTTTTCAGCAATGCTTCTGTTAGGATCGGAGTTAGATGGTTTTGGAGAGCCTCCGTGAAATTTTTTGCCGCAGACACGGTTTGGAGCCTTTCAATGTTAAATTTGTTGGGAGAGCTGATCTTCCCCGAATATGCCTTTGATCTACGACATCCATAGGTTAATTTTATGAAGTAATGATCTGAGTTACAATTATGCCCTCGATATGTATGGACATCATGTATGCTCGAGGCCCATCGTTGCTGGATCGGAACATGGTCAATCTAGTTTTGTGTGTTGCCATCCAGTGATATCCAGGTTGTTTCACGTAAGCTTCGATGCGGGAAGCAAGTCAAACGTATAGCTAGATTTCTGCTACATGCAAAGTCAATCAGACACTGGCACTCCAAACTCTCGTTTTCCAGTAGATTTCTCACTTTTGAATATTGTGTGCGATCTCATGTCTTGAATATCATTTCTAGTCCAGCTCGTTTCCTGGGCTGGCAGTATTTTTAATTTATATTGACTAGCCTGTTGTAAAATGTCGTTAACAGCGCCACGGTAATTGAGTGATCTGACATTCCAGGATCCAATGCCATAGTCCTCTTTTCGTTTGCGATATCGTTGCCGTGAGTCCAATCCATTCCGAGGCCCATCCGCAGGTTTCGAAACATTTTAAGGTTTTCCAAGGATGGAAAGTTAGCCCGTCGCCCAGCCTCTACTCCAGTCGCATGGTTATAACGTCGGTTCCGTTATCAGACATTAAGGTAGGATTTAGTAGCAGAGCTGTAAATGTATTTACAGTTATTAGCATTTAATGTCCCATTACTGGGGAACCAGTACTACCATTTGATTGGGTGGTTCGGGATGAGGAATTGTCGAAGCTATGGGTTGGGAAAACAAGGGGTTCTCGCCTCCTTTCCCAAACGGGGTTGGGACCGTTTACGGTGGAGTTATTTGAAAGTTTAACTATCGCATTATCTGAAAGAAAGCTTAACCTAGCAAATTTAATAGGATTTGCTGCTACAAATGTCATGTTGAAGAAAGGAATAGTTTGGAATCTAAAATCAGAGAAGTAAATCCTCACTGCGTTTTTTTTTTTCAAATGCATCAATCACTCAACACATCTTAAAGTGAGCTATGCTTGTACAAAAATACCTCGATCTATAGAGCTTTTTGTCAAGGATGTTTATTCATACTTCTCACACAGCAGCCAAGGAGAGAGAGAGAATTTGTAAGTTTTCAAAATTTTACAGAGACTGCGACGCACCGTATGCTTCGGCATTATTATACGAATGTATCCACAGAATTGTAGAGCAGTGGTCTGCATTGAAACTTTTTTTTTCAAAGTGAGTTTTTAGGCAGTAGAAATTCAAATGCCACGTGTTAACTTAGATTTGATCATCTTAGTAGTGAAGAGACAAAACTCTATATTTACTCTTTAGATTTTATATTGCCTATAACAACTGAGTTCAATATAATTTTTCAAAGTGATCATACTGTTATTCATGAAATTCAAAGAGACTTAAAGGATGTGATGAGTTCCATTTGCTAGATGAAAAGTAATTATGTGAAAATGACTTTGCTGAAATCTTCAGATCCACACGAAAGCATGCACTTTCTACCTTTAAAAAATATATATCTCAGTACAAACGTAGCAATGAGATTACATTCTCTAAAAGATGATATACGAATGAGACCAAAGATTGATAAATTCCTTAACAGACGTCAAACAGTTTTTATCGAATTAAGTTCCCAATTGCTCCAAAAAATGCCTATACAAATGATCTTTTGCAAGATTTGACATTCCTCGATCCCCAAATAGCAGTATTCGGCGAATTTCAAACTTCAACCAGAGTTCTCCAAAGGTTTCCTAATTTGGTACCAACAGATAACATATAGACTATTGACAATAGAACTATATAAAATATTTTTAATTTGTTATCCAGTTCTAGTTCAAGCACTGAAACATTTACGGTTAATAAATTTTGGAGTGGAATGAGGAGAATATTTGATTTGAATGGAAAACCCAAACATCAAAATTTTTCTCGATTCGCCCAACAAATGACAATACTGCCTGTATCCAATTCAACAGACCTAAATAGAATTAAAACTAACGATCGAAATCGTTTTGACGTTAAAAATGTAGCTGGAATATTGCACACAAAAGAAGGATTACGAAAGATTCAAGAAGGATGTGGCTATTTCGTATGATAAAGTTATTGACTGAAACAAACAAGAAAATATTTTATTAAACCTTTAAACAACTATGAGTTGATCTTGTTATCGAACAATCACATAATCACTATGTTTTGGATCAAGACCCTAACCCAAGCACTACAAACATATTGAACGCCTTCGAAAGATGAGTCCTGAGGCGAATAATCGGAGTGAAGCTAGACGGGGACCAATAGCGAATTCAATATAACTATGAGCTGTATAATATTGATGAGCCAGAGGTCTCAATTTATTCGTTGGGAGAATTGAAGGGCAGACACCAATGGGGAAACCGAAGAAACGCTGGTCTGACTCCGTCGACGAAGACAGTTCTCCGCTGCTTGAATTTCGAAATTGGAGGATGTGTTCAATAAACCGAGATAGTTGGAGGCGCTTTTCGCGGGAAGTGAAGGTCGGAGAGGGATTGTAGCGCTACAAACAAAGAAGAGAGAAAAGCTTCAGAGCTAGTAGTATTTGGTCAAGGCCGCCTGTCACGCACCCGTGGCTCTTATGCATCCTGAGGCAAGGGGAGCCCATGACAGTTTACTTTCACCCACTACATGGTGGGGTACCTAATGGCAGGAATATAGTGTCTGTGAATTTGCAAAGGATCATTAATTAGTTTTGAACTTCACACCAGTTGTGTTGCGGGTATACTGAACGAGGTAAACTGCAACCCGATCCCAATGGGTAAACATCATCGGATGTAGACATTTGATGCTTATCCACCAGCTGAATAAAGTGGTTGGATGGCGTTTGATTTAATGCTTATATGCGATGAATTCGATATGGAGCAGCCAAAGACGTGTTGTCGTGAGGGAACCATGTTGAGGTTCTTTTTCAGGAATAGGTTTGGGCGAGGAGCTACTAGTGCTGGTGTTTTAGTTACTACTCTAAATAGTATTATGGAGGTGTAATTGGAGGTAGAAAGATCAAAAATTGTTCACGCTACTGGATCGCCTACTCGTTGGCGACCCTTGCTTTCCAGTCTATAATTTCCCTCAAATGGTAGCCAAAAACTGGTACCATACTTGAAAAAATAATTTACACAAATATTCTCTAAAATCTAAACAAAATAGGTCAAGGAGATTATTCACACCTATCTCATCACTAATCTAATTTATTCTGTCTGGTAGCAATATTAAATCATAACACTGTTTTCTCAGTGTGTATTACAGAATATCAGACACAAAAGTGAGCATACAAAAAACATTGATATCATGCTATTATTAAATAAATAACTAGACCAATTAAATTAGTATACAAGGTTTTTGGGAAAGTTCAAGATATGTATACTCGCGCATAAACTGTCGTCGATGCCGACTCCTTATTCTAGTGGAAGCTAATCAATATCTTCATTATCTTATCAAGTTTTTTTTAGTCTGCAAAAGTTACAATTCGAGAGTAAATTGCATATTCAAATCTCCAAACATGTTGTTGACTGCATTCGTCTGCACAGAGATATGAAAGAAAGATCATTAACCGCTCAGTTTTGTTGATAAATTCATGTGTATATAAACTAATTAAATTTCGAAAACATAGCAAACTGTTATCAGTATTGAACCCTGGATTTTGTGGATCAGCAGTAGAAAAACACACATGATTATCAATCTTTATCATTACGACGAGTATACGTAGAAATTTGATTATTTTTGAACATTTAAAATTTTGCTTACTATATCGCTATCAAAATAAATAACGATTTCAATAACGAAGGTCAGTTATTGTAAACTTTCAAAAGATGTTTTTGTGCAGAGGTTTTTTAAAATATAGGACTGTACTCGTAAATGTTATGACTTATCAATATTCTACCTTTGAAAATTGATTCTCGCATTTAAAGCGGTAATAATTGAAAGCATACATATGTATGAAAGTTTGAGAGCATAAAAAAATCCCTAACAAGTATAGGTATATTGAATGTCCAGAATTCAGCAATATAATCAAGTACTTTTCGAACGATCATATTACAATCGGCAGAGTAATGATCAAATGCTGACCACAACAATAAATAATTTTTCAAAATACCTTTAAAATATTTGATGGGAACGCCATCATTTTGGATTCAATGCATTTCCTTTAGTTTTAATCTATAATAAAAGCCAAAAGAGTTTCAAAGTATGTTATTAAGGTAAGTTTAACGAAAAACACTAAGGCGATTGTTTTGGTATGCATAATCGTCGATCTTCCGTGTGGGCTTTCGGTCCTCCTGACCGGCTAGCCTGTGGCTATCTTTTTTAACAAGTCCACCAAAAGTACTGCACTTAAATAAATGAACACTTAATGTCGTTGGTATACTTTGCAAAAGCAGTCTTTACATGTGTTAATCGTTGATGAATATCTGTCCGAAGAATTGACGACTTTGAACTCGTTTGATCATATTTCTTTGAGCCTTCTTTATGTCTGTATGTTTGAGTGTTTGTTTTGCATTTGACAGATGACAGCTGGCTAAGTGCTGTCATCAGTAGGTTAACTTGAAGCATGTGGTGCCACGGAGTCGCAACAACCACTCCCCCACCCCAAGTGGTTTCCTGAGGGCAGTTTGAACCTTAGAGTGCGTTCATGAGTACGTTTTGGTGGCCCCATGGTTGAGCCCCATTGATGAGGTTGTACGGGCTCAAAGGCTGGAGTGGGGTCATCGCCAATGGAGTCGTTATCAGTTTTGTTAGCAAAGCAGGGCTTAAGACTATCAACTTGAAGGGAGATTGTATGCATGGGATGTACTTGCCACTGAATAATCAGAGTGTACTTTCCGCTGTATTTGAAGATATTGCAAGGCTAACAAATTGTTATACATAGACATTAATTGCTTCAAAGTTATTTATTAACCTATCGTATATAATACTGAATCATATTAATTCAAAATGGAACAAACATCATGCTTTTATGTTGACATGCAACCCACTAAAAATATTTTTTTATTATGTATCACAAAAAATCAACCTAAGCTACCCCCTATTAACCATATTTAAAATCATTTCTGTTTTCTAAACTTATATTATACAGTGAATTTTAAATTTGTATAAAGGTTGACCGCCGCAAACTACTACATTTTTATCTTTGCCATCAACGTTGATTTTGTATAGTTTATCATAGTTGACGACGTTTCCTGATATGGTGGCTCTAAAGGAGGAGATTTATGAAGATGTGTTGAGGCCTTTGCGTATGAAGATTCTTGTTTTAGTGTAGTGAGCTGTTGGCGTGGGCCAGTACCGCGCATGTACTCCCTGTGTTTTTCTAGGAAGATTTTTGGATCCAGTGAGATATCTGCCGGAACAAAGAACTCTCCAGGTATTCTGATGCAGGTTCCATAGAGCATTTCAAGTGGATTGGCCTGGGTATCTTCTTTGAAGTAGGTTCTTAGTCTGAGAAGAATAGTTGGTAATATGTCAAGCCATGGTTTGGAGAGCACATGCCTTTCTCTACTCCAACGATTTGAGTGAAAGCCCGGAAAAGAGCCAACTCAAATTGGGCGTCCTGTTTGGAGGTAATTGTGACTGGTGAACTAAAACGGGTGATCCAATGGTTGAAAAGTTTGGTGGCAACAGGGTCAGCGGTCATGCTCGTAATAGGGATTGCTTCGGGCGATCTGGAAAACCAGACAATCATGGTGAGACAATATCGGTAGCCTTGAACGTTCGGTAAGACTTTGATGTCGATGTACTTTGATGTGGTTGGATTCAAGCAACACGTGATGTATTTCTGTGACCATGCTGTAGCATCGTCCTACCTCTAGGATGCACCAGACTGTAAATGATGCCAAAAGCAGTCTTGCATAACAAGGTTGGGGTGTAGAGTTTGACAGTTCCATTGGATTTATCGCAAAAATTGTTTGTGATTTCAATGACGGTTTCCTGAAGCTGTAGTGGCGCAAGATTTTGTTTCAAGATATAGTGTGTGGGTATGTAAATTAAGTTTAGACAAGATAGTGCGTCGGCCATTAGAGCATCTTCGCCTTTAACGTAAACGGTGTTTGTAGAGAATTGGAAACCGCTAACTGCCTGAGTTATCGTGTTGATGACGTGACATGCTCCTGCCTGAAAGCGTGAATCATTGGTTTGGAGTCAGTTCTGATGGCGAAGCCCTCACAATCTAGAAAGTGTTGAATTCAATTTATAACACATTACAAGGGTGAAAATGGCGAGGAGCTCGCGATCGTACATACTGTAGCGTTGCTCTGTTGGAGTGAGTCTACGAGAGAGGAACCTCAATGGTTGCCAGATGTTGTCAGTGAGTTGTTTCAGCCTTGCACCGATGGCTGTGGAGGAGGCATCGTTGGTGAAGGCAATTTTTGTAGTCAGGGACGGAAATGAGAGGAATGTGAGGTCAGGCAGTTTGCGCTTGCAATCATTAAAGGTATTTTCCCCGAATGGTGTCCAGAGAATCTTAGTTTTGTCTCTCTTGAGCGATTTTTTTTATAACTGTTTAAAGGTCGTTGAGTGTACACTGCCTGTAGTGTACATCGCCAGTATTAATTTATGATCCCCATAAAGCATCTGAGGTTTTCGATGGTCTTGGGTTTTGTGTAGTTTAGTATTGCGTTAACACGTTCGCTGTCGGGTGCATAGTCTTGCGTATTTATCTCGTATCCAAGAAAGCCAAATCTAGACTGAACGAAAGTGCACTTGCTCAGATTGACGCATGGGACTTTAGATGCTCGAGAACTATTTTTGTGTGCTCTAGGTATTCTTCCTCGTTATTCAACATGATTTTTTTTTTGTGTTAGGGAGGTGAATGCTATTTATGCACAGAGTGTGAGACTCCCATGCGCGACTGGACTACCCACTAAACACCTCCCCTGTCAACCTGAGAACCCAGCCTGGAACCGTTTGACACATTACTTCGGACCAGGTCTCGTTTTGTTACGCCGTGGGGCGCCTTCAAGCTGGAGAGTCCCTTTCCTAGCGGGAGGGGAGAGGGGAAGAGAAAACGCCAGAAGAGCGATCCCCCAGCCCCAGCACCCCCGGCTGCTGTGAGTCCCTTTTATCTTTTAGGACTGCCCGAGCATAATGTGCCACCTGGTTCCATTTGTCAACCGATTCGAGCATCACCGCAAGTATATTATCTGGGGTGAGCTCTCCCGTCTCCCTGTCGAGTTCCCTTTGCAGCCTGACCCATTTTGTACACGCAAAAAATGTGTGACAGGCATTGTCCTCCTCTCCTGGACGAAACCGACAATCGAGAGACCGTGACTTACCGATCTTGTGCAGGTAAGACTGAAAACACCCGTGCCCGCTCAAAAGCTGGGTCAGATAGAAGTCAGTTTCACCATGCTTTCGATTTAGCCACGGTCTCACATCCGGCATGAGGCGCGCAGTCTACCTTCCCTTCTTGCAATTCACCCAAGACTGCTGCCAATCGTTGAGCGAGCGCTGTCTCTCCTCGCGAACAACTATCTCCCTCGCATCCTCGTTTCTGCGCAGGTGAATAGCGCGGCGCTCTCTAGCAAGGAGGCCGACAGGTATCACGCCTGCAATCACTCTCAGCGTGGAGTCGGATACTGTTGGATACGAAGATACAATTCTCAGTGCTCCTCTTCTCTGTACCTGTGCCAAACGTTTTCGGTATACCTCCTTGCTG
Source organism: Odontomyia ornata (assembly GCA_963969285.1). Lineage (NCBI taxonomy): Eukaryota > Metazoa > Arthropoda > Insecta > Diptera > Stratiomyidae > Odontomyia > Odontomyia ornata. Next base: position 85,871,619 of record OZ017740.1, read on the forward strand.
AGAGCGTCGCCCCATACCTCTGCTCCGTACAGTAGCACTGACCCTACAGCACTCATCAAAAGGCGTCTTCTTGATGGGCTGGGTCCCCCTACGTTGGCCATAAGTCGACTCAGGGTCGATATTCCCGAAGCAGCGTTCTCAGCCTTTGCCCTGATTTGCTCAGAGAAACTCATCTTCGAGTCGATCAGTAGCCCCAGGTACTTCACCGCTGGCTTCGATTCCATTTGCATATCTCCAATACTGATCATCCTTACTCTAGAGATTCTCTTTTTTGTCAAGATGGCCACTTCGGTTTTCTCCAGTGTTAAACTCAGCCCGCGAGCAGTCATCCAGTCCCTCACTCGGCGTATTAGCATACCTAGCCTAAGTTCCGCTTGTTCAACGGTGCGTCCAGCGACCAGAGCTGCAACATCATCTGCATAGCCGACCAAGCGCGACTCATCTGGCATCTCAAGTCTCAGTAGCCCGTCGTAAGACACGTTCCACAGGTTCGGACCCCCTGGGCAACACCCGATGTAATTTACATCCTTCGTTGGCCCTGTGTCGTATCGTAGAGCAGGCTTCGGTCCCTAAGGTAGTCCATCAAAAGCCACATTAGATGTTCTGGAACTTGAAAAGAGTTTTCCGGCGTGCCCAGAATATCCACCCATCTAGCGGAGTTGAAGGCATTCCTGACGTCGAGCATCACCAACAGGACGATCTGCCTTTTGGACCGCGTTCACCACCTCTGCAATCGCATCAATGGTAGAACGTCCTGCTCTAAAGCCGTACTGCCGAGGAGATAGGTCCCCAGCAGCACGAACCGCGTCAGTGAGTCTTCCCTTGATGAGTTTCTCTAGCATTTTCCCAGCCGTGTCTAGCATGCATAACGGGCGGTATGCAGACGGCGATTTGGGATTTCCCTTCCCCTTGCTGATCAGCACGAGCCTTGCCACCTTCCATCGTACCGGGAAAACCCCGTCCCGTAGGCAAGCGTTGAATGTGCTGAGCAGCAAGTCAGGACAATGGTGATAGACGAGCCGCAACACCTCAGCTGGAACACCACCTGGACCTGGAGCTTTCCTCGCTTTCAAGGAGAGGACTGCCTCCTCCAGTTCCAGCTGTTTAAAGAGTGGGCACTCTACTGCTATTTCATCATGGACAGTGTCAACACGGACGGGATGGGCGGGGAAGAGTCCCCGCACTATCGCGTCCATCTTTTCCGCGTCATTTATACAAGGCTTTCGTAGGGCACCAAGTTTCCCCATGACCAGCTTGTAGCCAAGGCCCCACGGATCCTTGTTCACATTGTCCACTAGGTCTTGCCAGCAGCGAGCCTTGCTACTGTTGATCAGTTGACGAAGGCATTTAATGGCCGACTTATATGCTGCCACCTGGTTGCATGTCTCGTCACGGTTCCGCGCCCGTTGAGCCTCACGCCGAAGCTTGTGACACTCCCTCCGCTTTTCAGCGATTTCAGTAGACCACCAGTACACTGGGGGCTTGCCGTGCCGGGGTCTTCGACGGGGCATAGAAGCGCAGCAAGCAGTCGTGATTATGCTCATAGTAGAGTTCACCACGTCTTGAGCTGCCAGTTCTTCTGTCCCCTCCGAAGCTCCCTGCAGCGGCTCACCTGCTGTTAGAAACTTGACAAACTTCTCGACGTCCATTCTTCCGATGTTCCATCCAGTTGTAGAAGGCTGAGAGCACGGACGTCGGGAACTAGCATCACATATCTCAAGCAGAATGCACTGATGATCACTGGCTGAGTAGTCCTCTAATACTTTCCAGTTGTGTATCCTCCGTACTAAGGACTCCGAGGCGAATGTCACGTCCGGTATGGTTCCCTCACAGCCAATACGGCGGAAAATCGGCGTGTTTCCGGAGTTTAGTACAACGAGGGCCATCCTGGCCGCCATTTCCAGGATTCGTTTTCCCCGCGGATCCGTCTGAGGCATGCCTCATTCGATTGCTTCAGCATTGAAGTAGCCCCCAACGAGCACTTTGCCCTCTGCGTTCGAGAAAGCGCCCTCCAAAACATTAAGCTTGGCTTGGAAAGATGATATCGACTCGTTAGGCGTTAGGTACACACTATAGAAGGTGATCCCTGAGCACCGAACCCACACGAAACCATCCCCCCGTCCACAACTCTCCGCTTGAAAGTCACTGCTCTGAACCCAGATAGCGGCAGTAACAGTTTCATCAGAGTACCATAATGCAGGACTTTTATTATGGTGTTGCTCACTCAGCAGCAAGAAGTCGGCTTTCATGTCCCTCGCAAACTGCTCAAGCAGATTTTGGGCGGTTGAACTGCGGTGTAGGTTTAGCTGCAGGATGCGGGTCATCGAAGCTCTGATTTCGCCTTGGCTCGGGCTTCCTGGAACACCCAGCATTTTCCTGATCCCAAGACGAGTCCAAAATCAGGTTTTGGATCAGTATCCTTGGAAAGAATACAGTGTGCCTCCTTCGTACACTCTTTTCTTTTATGTCCCATTTCACCGCATTTATAACATAGGGAACTCCTATCGGGTCCTTTGCATACTTGTGTGGTGTGACCATAACCAAGGCATTTGAAACATTGAAGAGGGGATGCTCTTTGCCGTATCCTACAGACAATCCACCCTATTCGTACTTTGCCCTTGTTCAGGAATTGTTCGGCATCCTTTTCGGTCAAGTCAACTATGGCCATGCGTTGTCCCCTGTTGTTTTCTGGTGTCAGTCTCGCTTTGATCCTTCCCACCCTAGGGAACTCCTTTTTGATGGCCTCTTCTACCTCGGCCAGATCCATGATGAGTATGTCATCAATGTAAACGAAAATGAAATCAAGATCCCGTAAGAGGATGTCCATGTACCTCTGGAACGGTTGGGTCGCATTTCTTAATCCAAAAAGCATGGCCATATATTTAAGAAGACCCCAGGAGGTGATAATAGCAGTTTTTTGGATGTCGTCTGGTTGCATTGGTACCTGATAGTAGGCCTTGTCGAAGTCGTACTTGCTGCAAATGTATGTTACATTCAGGCGTGAGAAAAGATCCTCTATAAGGGGAGATCTATACATTTATCTTTCTGTGCTCGGATTAATAGACCTGTACTCTCCACAAAGTCGCCAATTGTGTTTTTTTTTTCTTGGTCAAATGTATGGGACCAGCGGAAGGGCTGCTTTTTATGCCTTTTTCAAGCATGCCCATAATTTCAGCTTTAGCCGCTGAAGCTTTATCCCCAGCGAGTTTGCGCAGACGGGATGAAACCGGAGGTCTAGTCCTTATTATGGGATGGGTGTATTGTATGTCGGCGAGGTTTGGTTTGTGGATGGGCTTTGTGATCTCGATGTCCTTGCTGAATAGCTCTGCATAAGATGGTGGTAGAGTAAAGTTAAGGCTTGAGATATTGCACCGTTCTTGTGTTCTACATTTCTCCTTTTGTTGAAAGCGACGTAAGCGGATTAATGAAGTGTTGATTTTTAAGATCGACAAGTAAGTTGAAATGGGCAAGTAAGTGTGTACCAATTGTTGCTGTTTGGAAATTGGCAATAATGAAATTCCACGGAAACCTTCTGCGTAGGTTCAGGGCAATTTCAATCATTTTGCAGTCGTATGTACTGATTGCTGATGTACTCGCTGCCTTAAGAATGAGCGAGTCTTTTTTCATCTTGTTCATCCGAAGTCGATTAGGAATTTTTGTTTTGTTATGAAGTCATTGATGTGAAAGCGGAGCTCCTGTGGTGGTATCTTACAGTTGCTGTGACCAACTATCGTGACCGATGACAGCAGGTCTAGTTTCTCCTGTTGGTGGACGGAAGAGGCGACAATTCGGATGGCAGGATGCATTAATGAGCGTCGTTTCCCCACTTGTAACGGTGGAAGCAGTAACCATTGTTGTTTGGTGTTACCAAACTACTATGTAGACAATGTCTGTAGTTATTTGGGTCATTCTGAAGACTCTGTTGCATTCTGCTAATTGTTGCTGCTGAAACTTATACAGATGTCTCTGAACTTGATGCTTGGTGGCTTGCAAGTTCCTTATGTCCTGTCGGCAGACTTTGAGAATAGCCTCTAGTTCTTACAGTTGACGTTCAGTGTCTGTGTTGTGTCCTGATTATGCAAAGTGAAAAGGGAGCTTCACGCTTATTAGAGAGGCGCTTCTTATGTCGCTATTTCGACCCCCTCATCATCATCGATAATCACTCCAATCAAATGCTCGGACTGCATTTCATAACAATACCCAAGTCATGTTTACCCATGTAGAAGTCAATATCGTTATAAGCAACTTAGGTTGCAACCATCGTCACCGTCGTACGCTAAGACGGCATTAACCTACTACTTAATGTAATGAAAATTCAAGCTACCTTCGTGTAATTAAAAACAAAAATAAATAAATGAATGATAGATTCAGTGATAACAGGACGTTTTTTTTTTTTTAATTGGATCATTTCACCCTTTTTCACATCAACTTAATGTAATCTATACGACAAATTTGCTCTACATTGAAGCTTGTCTAACGTCGTGCGGATATCGATCACTCTTTCGGATGGCTCCGATAGCTTTTTAAATTACTTTTTATGGAATTGTTTGCAGCTACATAAATGAGTTGCATATTTGAATAATAATTTTTCAGAAAAATTATTATTCAAAATATGCAACTCATTTATGTAGCTGCAAACAATTCCTTAAAAAGTAATTTAAAAAGCTATCGGAGACATCCGAAAGAGTGATCGATATCCGCGCGACGTTAGAAAAGCTTCAATGTAGAGCAAATTTGTCGTATAGATTTACATTAAGTTGATGTGAAAAAGGGTGAAATGATCCAATTAAAAAAAAAAAAAAGCTTAGCTAATACAAGTACTTACAAGAGAAATTTACCTTGAATATAACTTGCAGATACAAAAAACTTATTGAGTTTGCATAAGTAGAAAAATTAAAATGAACTCCCTCACCTCTGAGCATGGTGGTCGCCATCACCGGTGTGTATCTAAGAGTGATGGCCTGAGGAGAATTAGTGCACACGTCGAAACCACCTTCTTCTAACATTTTTCTTCTCTAATAATTTTTCAGAAAAATTATTATCCAAAATATGCAACTCATTTATGTAGCTGCAAACAATTCCATAAAAAGTAATAACAGGACGTGACTGATGGAATTCGCTCGAACGAAATGAATTATAGATACAGAGAATTAAGGAAGTGACTGGTCCCAAAATGGAATTTGTTTGGACGAAATAAATGAATGGTAAATTAAGCGAACTTAGGATGTGACTGATTCTAAAATGGAATTCGGTCGGACGAAATAAATGAATGGTAGATTATAGGCAGTGATTGAACGCAAAATGGAATTTAGTTAGGTGAAAAATGCAGAGAGTGTGGAAAGCCTGGATGGTCTCAGACCAGTTCTTTCTAACTTCTCTCTCAAACATGAAAGGCCGTTCAGCATCTTGCTGCAGGTCATGCATCGCATCATTTCAGTTCTTCGTAAGTTCAGCATTTTTAAACTTAGCTCATTGTTAATAGTTAAAGCACACGCTGTAAGTGAACCTCTATAGATTTTGTTTAACTTCCTTCCTAAATTTTAGCTAATTGGTTGGTAGTGGTGCAAACCTAAGTCAACCGAAGCTAATCCTTTCAACTCTACGCAGTGCTGGCTGCTAGCACTTTGCTGGGAATCGACCTCACTGCATTTTTTGCTCACCTCCAGCCCCCTTCTAAGACTTTATAGTATTGGCTAATAGGATTTATGTCTGAAGGTCTTCCCTACTGTTTCACTACTTGTCCCATTTGTACGCCACTAAGCTCTACCTCCAGTGAACATGATAAGGTTCCCCCATTATTAACCAGTTGAGTTTCATCTGGCTAAGCCGCAGAAATTCACCCTTCTGTTTATTTTACAGGCCCCAATACAGCGAGTTTACGGTAGAGTGCCTCCCTGTATCCAGCCACAGGACACCAAAGCCCACCGCATCTGCCTGGGTACCGCGCCCCGCCAGGTTGCCCCACTTTTCTTTCCTGTGATGCCCCAAGGATTACCAGCAACATCCAGCTCCAGCCCTTAGGACTTCATACACCACTACCACCATTGGAGAAGATGCTGGTGTAGATGCCACGCAGAAGACCATGCCCAATCTCCCTAGAAGCCTACTGGTATAGGTAGCGAAAAGTTATTTCCCCGCTGGGGAACGGTCAGCCTCCCCGCATAGCCAGTGACCCCTTCGTAGCCTGTCATCCCGTCCAGCTCGACACCGTTCTCTCCAAATTCCAGTGAGTATAAAGCCCTCCTGGACCTCCTGTAGAGTGAAAACGCCAACAAGTCCTGAGTAAGGTATTGCGCGTGTGGTAGACTGATAGGAACTTGCCCAACTACGTCGACAAGTGTCCGTAGCCGAGACTCCGGAAGACCGTTTCACCATTATGGAAACGGATTAAGTTTCTCCGCACCAAGAAGCGGAGGGAGAAGTGACAGCATCTGTCCCGTACATACAGCCACATCCAGAGGTAACGCAATCAACGCGGTAAGAACAAACCCACTGAAGGATATCACCCGGTTGGCATGAGATACTAATCAACCTGTTAATAATAGACCAAAAATTTTGTCAAAGAAACACGAACTGGTTACCAATAAATATTTAACTAAGTTGACCTGAAGTATTTTCCTTGTCCACTGAAGGACTCAAAGGTGTTGATAAGAAGGGGGTAGTGTGGCCACTGAAAGGTGTGTTTTTGACTCTTTTCTTAAGGTGCCACCGGTGCCAACTAGCATAAGCTAGTCACCCCCCCAAGCCGTAAATTTAAGCAAGCTTTGTTAGTCATGAGACGATCTACAAGCTATGCAATTCCGTTGAGATAGCTGAGGCTAGGTGACCTTGGCAGTTAAGGACGTAGCCATCCAAGCAGCCTCTCATTCGAAAGTTGATGTAACGCTTCGTCAGTCAGTGCAATTTTGGTGAGGTTACACATTTTCTGTAGGAGTTGTGGTGGTTTTTGTTATTAAAGGACATTTCCTGAAGTAATTTGTGGAGCTGGGTTTGTCTTGAGTTAGAAAAACAAGTAAAAATGGCTGCGTTTAATGTTGGGTACATGCTGCTGTCTGATGGTTTCGCGGTCATGTCCCAGAGTTGCTTGGTGACGTCAAATGGCCGTGCCTTGAGCGCTTGGCCAAAAATTCACTTCAATGATCGCAAATCACATTTTTGGTGCAGCCGTTGCTAGTTGGGGCAGATTGAGTTTAACGGCGATGATGCCTCCAGGTATTGAACTGTTTGATTCATTGTTTACATAGAAAATGGCTACCTTGTGTGATGATTTTTTTGCATGTTCTCGTCTATTGGCTGCTAGCAGGCTATTAGTTTGGAGAATAATTTCGATCGTAGGTCTTCTGCGAGCAGACTAAGTCCAACATACAAATATCAGCCACCGATTCAAATGCTGTGTTTTAAAAACCACCAATCAACTACCAACAACTCTACTTTAATTTACCTTCCATATCTTTCCGACCGTACGTCCAGTTCAAACGAGATAAATCAGAAAAAGACAACCTCAATCAAAATCACTCATTTCCGAATATTCAGACGGGGTGCCCGAATAAACTACTCGAAACCGAATCAATCTATTCTAATTAAAAAATGCAAAGTCAAACTACGGCACCGCATACCGAACCACAACACGAAACCGACCATTCACGGATTATGTAAACCCTACCTCCTTGGCGGCATACTCGCATTCACTGTCATTTCCTTCTGAAAAAGAACGGGTTTCCTGAAAAAGGAAAGATTGTTTTTAGTTAGTAATTCATATTGACTTTATTAATTTTAATTTGAACGTTATTTTATCTTCGTGAGATTTTTTTTTTTTGTGGTAGGGAGGTGAAGGCATTTACGCCCGCTGAGTCTGGCAGTGTGGGACTCCCATGGAGGATACCCTTGGACTACCCACTAAACACCTCCCCTGTCAATCTGAGAGCCTAGCCTGGAACCGTTTGACACATTACTTCGGGCTAAGCCTCGTTTCTCTACGCGTTTAGGCGCCACCGGGCTACAGGGATCCCTTTTCCAGCGGAAGGAGGGGAAGGGAGAGGGATTTCTAGAAAAGAGACCCCTCTGCCCTGGACGCCTCCAGGCGCTCATATATTTTCCTTTTTATCTTAAGGACTGCCCGAGCGTAATGTGCCACACAGTTCCATTTGTCAACGGATGTGAGCATCTCTCCAGTGAGTTCATCCGGAGAGAAATCTCCCATTTCTTCAATGAGGTCACGGCGCTGCCTTTCCCACCTCTTGCATACAAAAAATGTGTGGTAAGCATCATCGACATCTCCAGCACAGAATATGCAGTCAGGAGACCGTGACTTACCAATCTTGTCTTCGTGAGATTGGATTCGCTTTTGTGTTATATTATCATCGTATAAAAATATTTATTCTGATAAAAATTAAATCTACGACTACGATGAGGCAAATTTTAAGTAAATACTTAAGCTATCAGCTTCATACAAATATTGCCAATAAAAAAAGATGGCGATTTCATTCTATTTGTATTTAAGAACTAAGGACATTTGAATACATAACATTCTAGCATGTTTCGTTAAACTCGAATCGATAAATATCCTATTGACCATTCGCCTTCATTTGATGGCAGATATGATGTTTCTAATCATTAATATTGCTTGCAAAGCACTTACTATAAATAAATTCAATAACCGTATATTACTGTCCAGAGACGAAACCTTGGAATCCATCTGGTCCTCTGGGCAACCGCAAAATGCATTCAGTGCTTTGCATTTGATTTGATACTTAGTTTCTTGAAAGTGTATCACCAACAGCCTTATTAATCGTTATAATATCATAAGAAGGATGAGCCGTGTTCGTGGCAACTGGCTTCTATGCTTGCGGGGAGCGTCCTCTTTGAAGGTGGTGCTCATTACCATCGATGAAATAATACAGTGACTGTTCCACTGCGAGGCACTTTGTCCTTATTGATTTCGTACCGTGGAAGAACACGATTTGCTTACCACGTTGAATTGCTGCTGCAGATATGTTGGCTGCTAAACGTGAGCACTATTGATGGCAATGGCGGCTGCATCCATATAAACGGATTCTGGGTCATCATTTTTGGCTATCTTTATTTAACTGGGCCACCGAAAATATTAAACTTAAACAACTGAACACTAAATGCTGTCGAATATTTACATTATGCACAAGCAGTCTTTACATGTGTGAATTGTTGATGAATACCTGTCAGAAGAATTGACGACTTGGGACTCGTTTGATAATGTGTCGTTCAGCTTCTTTATACCGGTATGTTTGAATGTTTGAGGGTTATTTATTGTTGCGCATTTGACAGATGGTAGCTGGCTGAGTTCTGTCATCAGTAGGTTAACTTGAAGTGTGTGGCGCCATCGAGTCGCCATAAGCTGGCGGGTATATAAAAAATAAAATACCGCTCGCGAACCAAAAACCGACTAGGTCAAAATGCGAAGTATATTCAAGCTAGCAGACAAGGATGAAGCTCGAGGCTACATCGTTCGCGGAGGCGTGTTGTTCCAAGATGACGGCGGGAATCTACGACTTGTATTTTCAAAAGGAGTGCAGACGCAAATTATCAAAATGGCGCACGAGAGAGGTCACTTCTTGGTGAGCAAAACGGAGGCTCTCGTGAAGAAAGACTATCAGGTGCCAAGTCTTCGTACCAAAGTCAAGAAAGTGATTCGCAACTGTGTTACTTGCATACTGGCAGAAAAGAAGCAAAGACGACAAGAGGGATATCTAAATCCCGTCGACAAGGATGAAGTCCCTTCGGATACTTTTCACGTCAATTATTTGGGAACATACGAAGTGGCGAGACCCTTGCCGAACGACATATATATAGTTCGCAAAATGGGCACACATGAATGACCTTTGCAAACGTCAACGGCCGCTGATCACATGAAGTTGTGGGCATACGGCGGAAATACTAACGACTCCGAAGACGACCAGGGGGTTGGTGACAATCACGTCCACAACGACGAAGAAGACATCCGAGGATGTATGTCATCGCAGGAGGGCCGAATGTAGGGAACGGACAACAAAGCAACCATAGAGTAGTGCTAAAAGTCAAGATTTATTATTCTTCGCTGCCAGTTGACTTTTCTATGTGTAATTAATAATTCGCAGATCAAATCATTTTAAGTTGAATCTAAACCCGAGTGTTTTCTTTAGTCGAAGGGATAAGCTCATATTATAGTAGTATTTCCAGAATTTTTATAGAACTGACATTTATTTTCTAAATTGTTTGAGATCAAATTTTACCCTTCCTTAATTACCTAAATTCATGTTGCAAAGGTACTTTAAATCCAATTATTTATTATAATGACCTGCTTCTTTTAGAACATGCATCCTTATTATTATTATTTTTCCCAATATTATAACTATTTAATCTATTTGAATAGGCTCGAGAATCCACTTCCTATGCCCTCATTCAGCCTTGTCGCTGGGAGCTACCTCGTCATACATAGTCTCTCCAGCGCATCTAGTTTCATAATGTTCCTGACTTCTTTCAACTCAGCAGCATGGTCTCAGCGTATTTTGTTCCCCTCATAAATATGTTTTGGTACGATCACATAACATCGGGTCAGGTCTCGTTTTGCTATACCTTCAAGTTGGGAACCCCTACTTCCGCGAGAGGAAGGGACACCGCTAGATAAGTGGTCCCCCATCCCCAACGTCCCCGACTGCTGTGAGTCCTAATCTTTTAGGACTGCTGTGAGTCCTAATCTTTTAGGATTGCCCGAACATAATGCATCACATAGTTCCATTTATGAAACCGATCCAAGCATTATCGGGTGCACATTATCCGAGATAAGATCTCCTGTTTCCTTGTAGAGGCCTCGCCGCAACTTTCAAAAAATCTGAGGCAGGTATTGACTTCCTCTCCTGGGCAAAATCGACAGTCAGGGGAACATGACTTACCAATCTTGTGCAGGTAAGACTGAAGACACCCATGCCCGCTGAAAACCTGGGTCAGATAGAAGCCAGTCTCACTGTGCCTTCAAATCAGCCACGGTCTCAGTTCTAGTATGAGCCATGCAGTCCACCTTCTCTTTGTACAATTCAACCAAGACTGGCCAATCGTTGAGTGAACGCTGTCTCTCCTCACGGACAACCATCTTCATTGCGTCCCCGCTTCGGCGCAGGCAAATATCATGGCGCTCTCTAGCGAGGAGAATAACAGGTATCGTGACTTGTACAAACCACTAGTCAAACCTTTGCTATTATATGGAAGTAAAATATGGACCCCAGATGAGTGAACCCGAAAAGGCAGTGGACATATTTGACCGCAAAGTGCTCCGGAAAATCTATGGCCCAGCGAAACAAGGAACAAAGTGGAGACTGCGTTACAACGATGAGTTGTATGAACTACAATATTTGACGAACCCTCTTTATCTGTTTGCGTAAAGTTATGCAAATGCCAATGGGCGGCTCATGTAAGAAGAATAGAAGAAAACCAGCTGCCCAAAAGAACATTAACGGGTAGAAGAAAAGTTAAACGATCTGCAAGAACACTGAGGACTCAATGGAAAGACACAATAGAAACTGAACGCAGATCTTTGCCACGAGTGATCAACTGGTGAACGATCGCAGAATCGTGATTAATCCCAGGGGCCAAAGCCCGGCTTGGGCTGTCGCGCCATAGATGATGATGACTAATAATTTATTATACTATTTTGAAAGCTTATATGTTATGTTCTCTGCCAAAATTTATTCCCAAAATAACATAAATCTTACTACTGGAAATCCTGTCATCATTGAGTTATTGACAAAAGCTATTTTTATAATTGACCAAAATGTCTTCAATTTTCAGAGAAAAATGGGTCTAAGTGGTATTCTAGTGAAAGATGGAGGGTTCGCAACACAACTGACCGTACACGTTGGTGAACAAATCGATGGCGATCCGCTGTGGAGCGCTAGGTACAATGCAACCAGTCCTAGTTCAGTTATACAAACACATTTGGACTTCCTAGAAGGTAAGGACGAGAGGAAAGAAATTGAATTTTAATTTGGTTATTTGTCATCAACATCAATCAAAATGTCATCGAAAATAATACAAGCTTTTGACCTTCTCACCAACAAATCAATTCTCACACATTGTTGCACACTCTAAATTTCATTCTTGTTCCTACTCGTAATAAGATTTACTGTCAATAAATCCAATAATAACATTTATTATTTTAGCGGGAGCTGATGTAATTCTAACAAATACTTACCAAGCCAGTGTCGAAGGCTATACCGAATATCTGGACTTGGACGAAGAACAAAGCATAGAATTGATAAAGGCAACCGTTCAACTGGCACATGTAGCGCGGAAAACATACATGACTAAATTACGAGCTGATAATAAGGCAAGAGGTTAGTCATGATATCAATAGAAGTTTAATTAAATGTAGCAGACTAGCAAAACAGTGACGAGCTACCATTTTATGCATTGATTATTTTTAACATATATTGTATTTTGAGAATGACCTACATTCTTTCATACGCACGTTTTTGTCTAATCTGAACATGTGCTTTATTTTTTGGCAGCAATTCCCATGATAATCGCATCGATTGGACCATACGGAGCACATTTGCATGACGCTTCGGAATATACGGGTAGCTATGCTGATTATGTAGCGCCTGAGATTATCAAAAAGTGGCACCGTGTGCGAATCGATGCCGTTTTAGAGGCTGGAGTTGATGCGTTAGCGATTGAGACAATCCCATGCCAGGTAACATTAAAATATAATTTATGATTTTATATAAAAATTTTGACAAATGAAGTATGCATATGGTGGTACAGGAGCTGATTTTGACAGGAATATTTGTGAAACCTTGTTGTTTTTTTGACAAATCAAAATTTTGGTTCGGCTATACAGTTTTGAAAGGCAAGCTACACGTGGTTACCTTTCCTTAAGTGGTATAACAATTGTTCACCGAAATTTCTGTAGCAAAAAGAATAATGTTGATACCGGCAACTTGAGTGATCTCCTACCTTACTACTCTACCAAGGATGTAGCGTAGAAGACCGCATTTGAGTCTAAAGGGTGCTTTTTTAGAGGGGCGGAACTTAAAAATCGCAACGCCGTTTCCGAGGTGTCAAGGTTCTTGGTTTTTTTTGGGGTTAATTCTGTTTGGCAATTCATCATGAATAGACTCACGCTACGGCCACGTTTGCAAATTATTCAAACTTATTTAAAAAAACACGGTTAATACATTTGAAAGTTTTGTACAGTGATGTCACCTTCCGAGCCAACCCTTCGTCCCCTTTTGCTAATGCTGTGCTCACTATTATTCGATCGCAACCCTTTGGAATCGGATTTATCCTTTCCGGTAATCTGTGAGAGTCTGTAGGTGTTCACAAAAGATGTTAAACGTCTGTAATAGATAGCAGAGGTGGAATGCCGCCTCAGCAAGCTAGAATAATGAGCTCCATTGAAAATGCCGTTGTCTGGGATCGCGTACGCTTGCTTGCAGCCATGGTCTGCAGTGTCTAGACGGTTTCTTTTCCCCTAGCACAAGAAATACTATAAAAACATGTGCCAAGCGCATAAACTGTGCAAACTGCAAAAGCACGGTCAAAAAGGCCAAGGTCTGAAACTAAGAGAAGCTACAGGAAACTCTCCTACTTTCCAAAGAGGACAACGGCTATGGTGTGAATCAACTTCTTCCTTACCAAAAGAAGTTGCTTATCACAGGAAAGAGTGGCATCCATTGGAAGCAAAAAATGTGTAGCAAGCATGGTCTATCTATCCAGTGCAGAATACGTAATTGATGAACTGTGACCTGCCAATCCTAGGTAGGTAAGACTAAAAAACTCTTTGTTCCATCATCAAAGCCCAAACGAGTTATAAAGCGCATCGATTAGATTCCAGTGGTCATCAAATATGGTGGCGTCAACGTTCATAAAGCTTTTCACAAAGTCGTCTAGCACATTTGGAAACAAGAACATATTCCGAAAGAGTGGATTATTATCCCTATCCACAAAACAGGTGACAAGCTATATTGCGAAAATTATACAGGCATATCACTACTTTGTACGGCGTATAAAATATTTTCTAAAATCTTAGAAAATAAAATCGGATCATACACCAACAGTATTAAAGGCGAGTATCAAGGTGGTTTAAAAGCAGATAGATCGACAATAGATCAGTAGTTCACAGTCAAGCAGGTACTTGAAGAACGCTGGGAGTTCAATATAGATGCACATCAACGTACTGTACAAAATAATAATTTGCTTTGCTTTGGCATACCTGCCAAATTAGTCCGTCTTACCAAAATGACAATGCCGTCGACGACCTCTCAAGTCTGCATCAATAATCAACTCACCGATGCTTTTGACACAAATACCGGACTAAAGCAGGGAGATGGGCTGGCCCCATTGCTATTCAATTTGGCTCTGGAGTACGTCATAAGGAGCTACCTGTCGATAGGCGAGGTACATTACTATACAAGTCGAGCCAAGTAGTAGCCTATGCGGACGACATCAACATTTTGTCACGGTCATTAACAACTGCCAAAGAACTTTTCCTGAAACTCGACAGCGAAGCCAAACTTGTAGGGTAACAAATCAATGAAAATAAAATGAACTTCATGACAGAGTCGAGGAAAAATACCTCAAATACAAAAAATATCACACTTAGCGAATACAGTATCGAAAATGTGGGTAAATTTGTGTATTTAGGCGCCAAAATAACGAAAACCGGTACTGAAAGAGACAAAATACGCTCAGTTTTGACGATCTCGAAGACCAGCTGCATACACAGGAAAACAAAGCTCCAAGCATACTCGTACAAATCTGTGATGAGACCTGGGTTATGATATGGGTGTGAAACATGGACCCAAGCATCCGCAAATACATATATTGAACGCCTTTGAGTGACGAGACCTGAGGCGAATAATCGGAGCGAAGCAAGACGGGCACCAATGGCCAGTTCGTTACAACCATGAGCTGTATGAAATTTTTGACGAGCCGGAGGTCTCAACGATTGTAAGGCTGTGGAAGCTGCAATGGGGTGGCCACATGAATCATTTGGACGAATTACAGACACAAGAAGTTATTCACTGCGAGAACAGAAGGCCGGAGATCAGTGGGCAAAAGGAGGAAACACTGGTCTGACTGTCGACGTAGACAGTTCATCGCTGCTCAGATTGCGAAATTGGAGGATGCGGTCAATGAACCGAGACAGTTGGAGGTGCTGTTTGCAGGAGGCGAAGGCCCGAGAGGGGCTGTAGTGCTGCGAAGAAGAAGACTAAAAACATTCATGCCCGCTCAAGAACTGGTTTGGGCAGAATTCAGTCTAACCATGACTAGAATTAAGCCATGACTACAATTAAGCCATGACTACAAATAAGGCACGCGGTCCATCCCCTCATCGTGTCATTCACCCAGGATTGTTACCAATCACCAACTGAGCGTTGCCTCTCTTCTAGCGCAGCTACTTCCCTGTTACCACAGGAATTTCTCTAACTTTTAGAGAATATTATTGATCCACTACAACATAACTTTTCGAATATAAAAGAAAATAGAACAGTGGAAACAAAAGCCTCGTTTCATAGAAAATGTAACAGAAGAAACAAAAACCACGTACAAGTTTTCATAGAAAATGGAACAGTGGAAGCAACAATCTAGTTTTCATAGAAAATGGAACAGGGAAACAACAACCTACTTTTCATAGAAAATGGAACATTGGAAACAACAACCTCGTTTTCATAGAAAATATTAGAGTTGAAACAACAACCTCGTTTTCATAGACAATATTAGAGTGGAAACAACAACCTCGTTTCATAGAAAATTTAACTGTGGAAACAACAACCATGCTGGTTTTCCTAGAAAATGCTAGTGGAAACAACAAACTCGTTTCAGAGAAAATGTAACAGTGGGAACAACAACCTCGTGCCACTGCTCCAATACAACAACCTTATTTAGAAACTTTGATCGTAAATGTCCAAGACAACGGCAATGGCAATGAGGTACAAGTTAATTCTTTCCCACGCTTTAGAGAAAAACAATTTGCTGAGCAAGCAGAAATAACGTATATAAATAGCGAAGCAGGCTAGCGAAATTCAAGCGACTATCATTCGTTGCTTCAAACGATTAGCTTCGCCCACTCCTCTATTTTAAAAACCAAATGGCCTTGCGCCTGGTCTTGTCTAGTTGGCCTTGCGCCTAGACTAATTTCCTTCGAACCTTTCTGTTGGTTGGCTTTGTCTAACAGATTGGTTGAAAACCAGTTGGCCTTGCACCTGGTTTTTGTCTAGTTGGCTTAAGTGTCTAGACTCGTCTCTTCATACCTCGGTGCTCTGGTTGGCTATTTGCCTAGAGCCCTAGATGCCGCCAGGACCAAGTTGGGCAGAGGCCATTGCAGCGGACCCCCAAGCCGGCCCCCATACTGCCCCAAACCAATCAGCATCGCTTCCTAGCTTTCGTGGATAGAACTGTTTCTTCTAGTTCCATCCTCGTGAAACGTGGGTCTTCCATTGGTGTTCTGTGATGGACTGCATAGACATGGACTGGATGTGTAGGGACCTGGGCTCGTACAATCTAGTTCATCTTTTCTGCTTCATGTAAGCAGGGATACTCTAGGGTGCCGAGCTTCTGCATGTAGATTCCACGGGTCCTTATTCTCATCGCCCACAATGTCTTGCCAGCATTTTGCTAATTTTTTTTGTTAATTGACATATAATTGATAACAAAAATAAATTATAAACGAAATATAAAAATTAAAAATGAAATAGATAGTTAAATTAAAAAATTGTACAAAAAATCCCCTAAACATTTTATATTTATATAGAAGGAAGACGCTGTCAGAGTTAAAATACACGTAGGTATCCCTGCATTTTCACATTTATTTGCCAAGCTTTACATGTTACCAATATTGCTTACGCTCTAATGCACGGCAGGCTGCTCTCTTTCTATCAGCAGGCCATCTATGATGACTCACCGGTGCGAGCACTACAGTGTAGTCATCGATTTCACCACAACTGCCTACAACACTAGCGACACACATCAAATAGCTGTTAACTTTTTAGGTAGTTCATTCAGGTGGCTGTACCTACACGGAGCGCGATTCCACTTACTGCTTAAAGAGCAGTATCCAAAATCACGAGCAGCCGATAGAGAGTCCTACCATCTCCTGGTAACTATGAAGCCACTGGAGGAGCAAAAGCTCTCCCAGCTATTGAAATGGCTCCCCCACCAGCAGGGATCGACACTTCTGAAAATAATGAAGTTACCACATTATGAAAAGGAATCACTATTAGATGGATCAAATGGAGCAGCAGATTGTCAATTTCCAAAGAAGCTCAGGCATCAAATTGCTCCTGGACGCCTCTACAATAGGATTTAGACCCACACCCTTGGCCTTTACCACAAGAACGACAGGCTGATCCTGTGCAATCTCGTGTAAGCTCCGCCATGAGCCCAATGGCTCCTGAGTATCAGCCGAAGACCAGTTTGTTGGTACACCATCTCGGAGGACTAACATTGCATCAATAAATCTAGGATGGGACCATCATGAACAACCGTCGGAACCACAAGGATTAGAGACTATGCCCCCTAAGTCTGCCTAACTTCTAGGTGGTATGACTCGTTCGATACCTTGGCATGCACCGGCTCTTCCCCCTCAAAATAATATGAGTGATCACCGATTTGAAATGTGGGCTAATCAATATCCACAAGCACCACCACAAATTGGGAGTAAAATAGACTGAGCTGAACCCTCCGTTCCCACATCAAGCTGAAAGTTGGTATTTTCTGATCAAAACAATACAGTCACAATAGGGGCTTTCCTACGCAGAGTAGAGCACATCATTGCCGTTAATCCTGAAATCGGTGATACAGCTGCCATGATCTCTGAGAATATGTGGCTGGTTCCGGCGTTTTGTTTGAGACAATGTTACGTTGTCATCTCCTCTAACTGACATGCTGCGGAGAGATAAGTTCACCTAGACCAAGTACAGCCGAAAATCATTTGAAGAGCTCAAACAAGCACTAACAACTCTCCCAGTATTGCACAGCCCTGACTTCAACAAGCCCTTCTCCATTCATTGTGGTGCAAGTTTACATAGAATCAGTGCTATTTTAGTGCAGCTAACAGAAGGCGGGAGAGAGGTGTCTATTGCTTTCGTGTCCGGTAAGCTGAACTTGGTCCAAAAGAATTACGCCGTGCCCGCGAAGGAATGTCTGGCAGCTATGATGGCAGTCAAGAAGTTTCGAGCAAACATCGAAGACCACAAATTCGAAATCATGAGGTATCACGTTTCTTTGAAATCGTTAATGCTGCAACCGGATCTAAATGGATATTTGACCAGGTGGGCTTTGAAATTACAGGGCTTCACTTTGAACATAATACACAGTGAAAGTTCCCAAAACGTAGTATCCTACACCTTATCCCAGATGTTTTCTCCCAAGGGACCAGAACCAGTTCAGAACGATGATAGTACTACCGAAATCGATTCGGATAGCCCGCACTTCAGATCAAATAGTTATACCGAGCTGATCATAACCAGCAAGAAGCAACGTTCACAGCTACCTGACTTGAAATTTATCGATGGATATACACTACCGACATAAAGTTTGGGAGCACCTGGAGTTTTTGTTTAAAGTTATAACAAATTGATAATAGCTAGTTTTTTTCATACTTTAGTTCAATATACTATGATTTCAAATTATTCTACTGCATTTTGGATAATTTTTGCGGCCATCTAAAGACATTGGTAAAAACCACAAAAACCTACAAAAGCCCCAACAACCTAATATAGAGTTATCCATTTTACGCTAGGGAAAGTAAAACTAAAGAAAACACATAAAATATTCAGATAGAAACAAAATTGTTTATTTAGTATCAAGATTGAACCTTGTCATTATACGTGAAACACAACATAATTTAAATATCTTACGCGTGACCTCTTACAGGCCTCAATCCTTTTGAGGTAATTTTCAATGACTTTTCGGCACATTTCCGGCAATATCTCGGCCATAACTTCACGAGTTTGGTTTTCAATTGCTCAACATTTTGAGGATTGTTTGCGTAAATACGATCTCGATCCATAAAAAGAATTCCAAAGGTCGCAGGATCTTGCGGGCCAATTAACATCACTCAATCTCGAAATTACGCGTCCTTGAAATTTCTCTTGCAAAAGTGCTCGATTAGCCTGTGTTGTGTGGCTTGTGTTGGAACCACATGTTCTCCAGATCATAATCCTCAATTTCTCTCCAAAAATAATCGGTTAACATCCCTCCACAGCGGTCAGAATTGACTGTAATGGCTCTTCCTTGATCGTTTTCAAAAAAAATACGGGCCAATAACACCACACGGTCACTTTTTCCAGATGCAAAGACCTTTCTGTAATCGCCTGAGGATTTTGAGAGCCCTATATGCGGCAATTCTGTTCATTTACGTAACCGTTGAGCGAAAAATGAGCCTCATCACTTAAGAAAATTTTGTTCGAAAAATCGTTATCAATGGCTTGTTGTTCAATCATCCAATTAGCATGCATTCTGCGTTGTGTATGGTCTTGAGGCTTAAGTTCTTGAGTGAGTTTGATTTTTTACGGAAGGAGTTGCAAATCCAAATGCAAAATCCGCCACAATGAGTCGTAAGACAAGCCCAAATGTTGAGCACGTCGAGGAATCGACAAATTCGGGTCTTCCTCCACACTTTGAGCAACGACAGTGATATTTCCAGCAGAACGAATGTTGCGATGATGCACAGGCCTTGCAATATCAATAACTGATCCAATGCCTTCAAATTTTCTCACTGTGTTCGAAATTGTCGATTATGTCGGCCGTAATCGGCTCGTAAAGCCCTAAATGTTGATACAGCAGAATCACCATTTTTATAAAAAAAAATTAATAATTTTAACGCGTTCTTTGACTGTTAAACGATCCATATTTCAAAATGTAAAAAAACACGCTTTGGAATATTCAATTCTGACAAATGTCAAATGGCAGGGTTATACTTTCCCAACCACGAAATGGATAACCCTGTATGACTTTGTTTAATTTGCTGAGTACCCTGCAATAATTTTTCACGAGTCATAAATCGCTGTGAGTTGCCAGTATGAACTGTCATCTCAGTTAAAAATGTAGATTGATTATTTGTACAACGTAAAGTTGATTTTTTTTTTTTGTTTTCGGCTGTTTAACGTGGTATCTTAAAAATATCAATAATTTCTTTTGTTTTGTGTTCAAAATGGGAAAAGGAAAAAAGTTGACAATTGAAACACGATCGGCAACTGCTGTTGTACGAAGTGGGATACTCCGGAAGAGACATTGCAAAAAACTCAATATATCGCCCAAAAGAGTTCATTGGACACTTGCGAAACGTCGGGAGACGTGCAGTTTATCGGATGGAAAATGGAGCGGTAGATCAAAAACTACTTCTGCAGCAGAGGACAGATTTATAGCAACAACTCCCAAACGCAATCGTCGTCTTACAACACCGAATATCACCGGGGAGTTGAATAAAATGCAATACGAAAAAGTATCAATTTTTACAATGAAGAATCGTCTTGCATCTGCTGGTCCAGTTAAAAAACCATTATTGCGGGCGACACATAAGAAACAAGTTGGGTAGACAGACCTATGCTCTGTCAGAAGGGTTTTGTACTCAACTTACGAAATGCAGTAACCAGCAACGAATAAAATCAAGAAACATGTCAAAGACGATTTTATTGGAGAAAATGTGAAATTCCATGATCATACTATTATTGACAAAGTTGAAAGAATTTTGACTTCTGAGGTACACATTTTTCATGTTTTTACACCCCCCATTGGCCCCACTGAAGCAAAAACTGTCAGTTTAAGAACGGTTTTGAAAAGCTCTCATAGAGAACTTTCAGTTGATATTCATATCGGCTACCTTTCATCCAATTTTTTTCAGGGCCCACTCCTCTGTACGGTAATCATCGATTCATGGCCTACTTTTTCGAATCCTAGAATGGTTACAAAGCCCTTTTGCTAGGAGCTCTCTCCTGCCTCTTCGACTTGTTTCAATTGTATGTACTCATTTTCATGATACCTATGATTCCTGAAATTTTCATGCAAATCCTAGCAAAGCTGTAGTGTCTAAATTGATAAAAAGCGCATATGGCTCCATAGCCATATGTTTCCATAGTAATACAGGGCATATTGTTCCATAGTAATACGGGAAAATTCAAATCGCTATAACTTCGTTAAATACTATTGGATCTTTATGAAGCTTTCAGAAAAAATTTATCTTATAGAAAGTAATCTGTTCGCTAAATTTTATTGAATTTAAGGGTACCGTTTAGATTTTATTCAAGAAAACATAAAATCGATAAATCATACTATTACTAACAAAGTTGAGCGAATTTCGACTTCTCATGTATTTGTTGTTGTTGTACTCATAAAGGCCTACATTCATAATTTTTTTCAGATTTTTCGGATGGAAGGTTTCCAATCGCGAGGGGGGGGTACGCGAAAAGTTCGTACATTTTCCCTTCCCCTGCCCCCCTCGGTACTCATAAGGCAATTTTAAGACTTGTTTTGAAAAGATCTTATTAAGACCGTTCCAATGACACCCTACTCGACTACCAATGGTGAAAATTTTTTTTTGAGGGGTCACCTCCCTATATGGAGAGACCCCCCTTAAACCCCTTTGAAAAATTTTTCCACCTTTGAATTTTCAAGAGGTCACCACTTCTGACCTTTCCACAAAATTTCATGGCTGTAGCCTCTATAGTTTCGGAGAAAAAGTGCTGTGACATACAGACGGACGGACGGACGGACGGACGGACGGATGGACGGACGGACGGACAGACGGACACACGTCGTGATTGCAATAGGGTTTTGTATTTTAGTACAAAACCCTAAAAACGTCTACAATGGGCAAAGCAGCATGAACATTGGACAATAGAATAGTGGAATAGTGTACTATGGACGGATGAGTCCAAATTTGATATTTTTGGCTCTAATTGACGAGTGTTTGTCCGCTATAGGACCCATGAACGAGTATCTGAAGACTACTTAGTATCATCAGTAAATTACGGTGCCGGTAACGTTTTAGTCTGGTGGTGTTTTGCTGAGGCAATTGTCGGGGATCTTGTTAAAGTTAATGGTATCATGCGAAAGGAGTAGTATTTGAAGATATAACATGATCATGGTTTGCCTTTAGGGACACGCATTGTGGGTGAACCTATCGTGTTTCAACAAGATAATGACCCGAAACACTCAGCAAGAGTGTGCAAAGCCTTTTTGGAAGAACAAAAAATGAATGGTATTCTTGAACTGCCCCCGCAATCACCTGACCTATCGCCTATAGAAAAATTGTGGGACGAGTTGGACAGAAAAGCCAAAGATCGTTTGCCACAGAGCACTAGTCTGTTGTGGCAATATCTACAGGAAGCTTGAAAAGAAATTGGCACTGAATATTTAAATAAATTACTGGAGAGAATGCCTCGAATCTGCCAAGCTGTAAGGCCAAGGGTATTCATGTAGATGAAAATCGATTATGGATTACGTTTGTGTTTAATAAAGAAAAATTGGGTTTTAATTTACAGTCTAGTTACCGATTTAATAAAATACACAATCACTACTGGTAAAACAATATTGTTCCCTTTGTTATTTTTTAAATAATTATTGATATTAGGAATGCTTCCAAACTTTTTGTCAGTAGTGTATATACAATCAAAATCAATGCGCTACCGGCGACTTATTATGGGAGGAAGAATCCTGAAAGCATTGGGTGCCTAAAGAAATGAGCATGATCTCATCCACTGAGCACACGATCACCCACTGAACGTACACGGTGGCTATGTATAGATGCTCCGGCATCTCAAGAAGCATTTTTATTGGCCAATTTGCTTTTAACGTCCGTAAGAGCACCTGGGCCCCAAGTCAGGCTCTCCATTCTCCAATGGGTAAGTTAAATACTCCTGTCTGGGTATTCTAGCGGTTGTATATAGATATTTTCGGTCGTTCTCCACAGTCTTTGACAAGATATCTCAGTGCTATCATTACCCAAGATCATCTATCCAAGTGATGGAACCAATCCGGATGTTTAAAACCTCATCTATTGTGAATTTTTTGGAAACTCGCATGTTCCACGTATTTAGGGTGCCTGAAAATCTGTTCTCCAATAATGGGGTACAATTCGAATCTCGTTGTCATCAACGGGATGCGAACGAGGAACCTACGGCTTATGCAGCGAGTATTCTAACCGCTACACTACGCGGACTGCACTCACGGATCTGTGACACCTACACAAGTAATAAAAGTGTTGTCAGATTCAGTACACTAGAAATTTTAAATCAAATAAAATAATTATGATCATATTCAGCAGTAACTTCAGTCACATGACGGGTATAGCTGGTTATGAAAAACCAATGACGAGCTAAAAGGTGTGAATAATCATGATAGCTTTAACATTCCTTGTCTACCAATGCTCCTACCTGAATAGCTAGCAATGAAAAAAATGTAATTTTTAGATTTGAATTCATCGATCCCTTCTCTTCATTTCAGGTTGAAGCTGAAGCGCTGGTCGATTTACTCTGTGATGAATATCCAGATGTAAAATTCTGGATATCGTTCCAATGCAAGGTGGTATGATTTACTTAAATAACTCATCGTTAAATAACCATCCATCAACCAAACATGCAATTGCTAATGAATGCAAACAAAAAAATAATATCTGCATGATGGAATGAGACACTCAAAAGTTTGATGGAAAGCAAATTAAAATTGAATTATGGCAATAAGCCATTTATTCAAATATTAATTGAAATAAAAATAAATCATAAGTAACAAGAAAGTATAGTATTAATTGAATTATTAAATTTACTAATCTGATGAGGTGCTGGGCTTATCTTCCTATTTTTCTTTAAAGCTTTTGTAGTTTTGTTGGAAAATGAATTTGTTTGTATAATTAAAATATATCACGAAATTTTTCGCTTACTCGTAGTTCGCATCATAAGTCTTACTCCTAACTCAATAGCTTGATTTTAGATAGAAAGAAATATTTAAAACCAAAAGCGTTGCTCTTGGCTAGAATCAACTTATCGATTTACATTGCTTTAGCCAATTTCTTAGTACTCAAGCGTACAACTCAGTATAAAATTTTCTTTGAATATGAAAATTTGATTTACTAAACCTGAGTACTCGTATATTCTTTCATTATTCTGAGCGATAATTATATAACAATTGTGTTTCGCATGGGCATGGTTATTTGCATTAACAAATTTGCTTCGTTACTAAGTTTCACCTTTTCTCATAACTAATCAAACTAACCAAAAAAAAATTTTAATTCAGATCATTTTAACAAATGTATACCAACCTTCTCAATACTAGGATGGCAGCAGTTTGGCTCATGGCGAATCATTCCAAACAACATGTCTTACAATATGGAATCAACTGAAAGAGAGAAAAGCATTGGATAATTGTTTAGCATTAGGAGTAAATTGTTTGCATCCTAAGGTAAATTTTGGACTTACATAGAGAAAATATCGTAAACTGGATGCAATTTCGTAACAGTTTGTCACGCCTTTGTT
Source organism: Odontomyia ornata (assembly GCA_963969285.1). NCBI lineage: Eukaryota > Metazoa > Arthropoda > Insecta > Diptera > Stratiomyidae > Odontomyia > Odontomyia ornata. Next base: position 85,896,098 of record OZ017740.1, read on the forward strand.
CAAATCTCTCAATGGACCTTGTCTTCCTGCGCAAAGAATACCGTTGGTTGTCTATCCTAATAGTGGCGAAGTATATGACGTAAACTCTGGGTGGCAAGGACGAGAAGACTGTGTTCCTCTAGAGCATTATGTTCCTGAATGGGTAGAATTAGGCGCGAAAATTATTGGTGGTTGCTGCCGGACATATGCTCGCGATGTTGAAAGGATAAAGGAATGTATATTAAAGTTAAAACAATAAATATGATAATTTTTAAATGCAAGTGAACTTGATTCTTTTATTTAACTAAAACAAATAACTTCTAAAGATATCCTGTCTGTGACTAGTTTTCTTTCTATCGCTTCCGCCATATCTTTAAGCTCTCCTGGTGTCAAGTTCTTTTTGCTCCTTTTTTGAATCGAATTTTACTATGGGGTTTTTTTTATCAAATGTGTTTAACTGATAACGTATAAATTTAGAGAGCCATTTGGGTCATTAATTTTTCATATTATTATCGTTTGGAATTCGCTTTATATTCTTTGAAAATTTATAACGATTAGTATTGAAAGAAGCGCTTTCTACAAGCTCGCCTGAAACTTCATCAATATCTAGCGCATGTGGTAACATCGGACCACATTTTGTCAAGCGGGTTCTTTTCCCCAGCACAAGGACCCACTACAAAAGAATTTCACATTCACGAATTGAAAAGGGTCAAATGCCGATCAACTGGTGTCGAGGCCGAGGTAACCTACTGAGGGTTGAAATTACTTATAGCCAGTAACAAACTGGGCCGAGAGATAATAGGCGGACTTAAGAGCATACTGATCCAATGTAGATGTGGCCATATATTTCCCATTTAAGTGAAAAGCTCATACAAACATAATTTGAATGAATTTTTCCCTTAAATGAGAAATATAAACGTGGCCAATTTATATTATAGTATTATGTGATGGAATCACATAACACTATACCATATAAGGGTACGCAAGCGGAAGGCCACTCTACCCGGGCAAGAGCCCTTGTAAGGCATAAAAAAGACTGGAGCTTGCCCGATGGCTAGCTCATTATAGTGGAGGGGCCGGCCATAATTGCGGGTTCCATACCCGGTTAGGTTCAGCGAATGTAAATTTTTATCAGTAAACACTTTTATTTTTAGGTGGAACGATACATGCTTCAACAACGCATTGAAATTATTAAAATTCACTATAAAAATGGTGAAAATTTGGCAGAGACGGTTCGTAAGACTCGGAACATTTTTGGGTCGTCATGAAGCAGCTTGTCGGACCGCAATACAGAAATTGGTGGAAAAATTCGAGCTGTTGGGGCAACTTGGTGATGTGAAGAATAAAACCCGTGTACGTCACTCAAGAACAGCCGAGAATATTGCTGCTGTAGCTGAAAGTGTTGAAGAAAACCCAGGTTTGTCCATTCCTCGTCGTTCTTTGGAATTAGGCATTCCACAAACATCATTACACCGTATTTTGCATAAAAGTTTGGGTATTAAGGCTTATAAAGTTCAGTTAACACAAGAATTTAAGCCGGTTGATCATCAACAACGTCGTGTCTTTGCTGATTGGGTCCTTGAAATGCATGGAAATGATCCGGAATTCCATCAAAAATCATCTTGAGTGATGAGGCCCATTTCTACCTCGGTGGCTTCGTCAACAAGGAAAATTGTCGCATCTGGGCTCAGAAAACCCAAGAGTTATTGTTGAAAAGCCTCTCTATCTTCAACGTGTGACTGTTTGGTGTGGTTTATGGTCCGGCGGAGTCATTGGACATTACTTTTTTGAAAATGAGGCTAGAGCAACAGTCACGGTGAACGGATTACGCTATCAACAGATGATTAATGATTTTTTATGGCCGAAATTGGATGGTATTGATCTGGAAAACATTTACTTTCACAAAACGGCGCTACGTGCCACACAAGCAACGAAACCATTGATCTTTTAAGGGGAAAGTTTTCGGACCGCGTTATCTCTCGAAGAGTGATCACAATTGGCCACCGAGATTTTGTGATTTAACACCTTGCGACTTCTTTCTTTAGGGGCACGTGAAAGAAAAGGTCTACACCAAAAGCCCAGCGTCGATTCAAGACCTCAAAGATGGAATTCGTGAGGCTATCGATTACATAGGGCAGCCACTTTGCGATTTGGTTATGGAAAATTCATAGTGGTCATTTGCCTGATGTTATTTTTTTTAACTTTTAACGGCATACCCTCTACTTTATAATAAAACAAACATCTGATCATTTATATTAAAAAATGGTATTAGTCTTTTAATAACCCCTCTTATTGGAAAACCCTGTATTTGAAAGATTTTTGCTTTTGCTCGGTAAAAAGAGAAATAATCAAATTTAAATGCTCCATAATTGTATACATATATAAATATTTAATAAAAAAAAGAAACTGAAAGGATACTAACCCAACATCTTCGCCGGGCGCCCGCTGACGATGTGGGTGATTTACCATGAGGCCTGAAATATTTTCTATACTAGCAAAAGTTTGTAAAATCTTAATACGGTTTGAAGATCCAGCTAGTTTAACTGCGATTTTGTATTTGATTCGCTAAGAGGAAATAAATTGATGTTCAAGCAAAGTCATCTGGACCCAAGGTTAATTCATCATCTGTAATTGCACTCAACTGGCCGTAAAAGCTCGCGAATCAAACGCCGATCAATCCATTAGCCCACCAAGACGCAATTCATGAATGAGTTATGTAACAAAAAAAAATGTCTAAAAATTATCAACATCGTAATCACCATATTTCTGCACAACCAAAATCACTGGTGGTTGGTTGGCGGGCTCGTCCATTCATGCAACCCTTCATATGACGAGTCTAAAACAAAATTAAGTCGAAATACGTCAGCATCGAATGAATGAAAGTTTGTCATTGATTGCTCGCGAAATTTATTTTTATGCAGAGCGATTTCAAGTAACAAAATTTTCGTACTTTACACACACGTACACTTCTTTTAGTTTCAACCGTTTCGCTGTACTTTGCGGGGATTTATATGGTAAAAGAGAACCGTTAAATAATTTTAATGCTTAGCTGGGAGATAGATTTATCTATTTTTCACGGGTAGAGGAGTTCTCATGCAAAAACTGCTAGCATAGGCATAGCAAAACGAAAAAAAACATAGCTCCAACGACGACGGCAGTGCGTACATCCAAGCGGATGCTGCATGCACCAGAGTCAATGCAATGATAATAATCAACAGGCGATTGCCGGCTATCAACTTAGTCTATGCACTTTTGACCATCGGCCCACTGACTTCACTTTTGTTAACACCGAATTCACGCAAACAACTACACATTTCTCCTTCAAAATACATGTATGGTTAGCATTTCAACATTCTCGTATTAAGATGCATAGTTTTATTAACGATTCTGCATGCTCAGGTTCTTTCGTAAGCCATTTTGTCATGAATTTCTTAGTTTGTAAGCAATTGAATAGACTTGCTAAACACAGCACTGCTCACGAATCAACCACTTTTATTTTATTGCCATTGAAGATGTGACACACATTTACCGAAGTTTTTCTCCTCGGACAGTGAACGCCACACATCAAAACATGACTCTTATCCATTTGAGCGATTGTTTCACCAAATTTACGCACGAAGAATCATATGAAAACTAATTTCATCCTGGATAATCCTTCAACGGTCGTAAAGAGTCGCTAATCGTGAAACTGCTCAAACACTTCTCGCACAAAAATCAGATACCGAGAGTCGTTTGAAAGCAGACATCAGCTACTTATGGTGATCAGAAACAGCATCCCCTTTGGTTGTCCATCGCCCACTTCTCGGTGTCACAACATTGAATTTCCAGGCTTCTAGCTCAGCCAAATTAGATTGCATTCGCAATGCAATCCGTGGATGGCTGTATGAATTCAGTGTTCTCATGTCCGAAATTTTGATTTGTAGATTTGAAGTTTAAAATTAACAGAAGTAAAAGAATGAAATATTTTTAAACAGTAATAAAAAGATGAATATCATAAAGAACATAATTAGAAGGAAAAGTTTAAATTTAATAAAGAAGAAAAATGATATAACATTTACATTCAATAAAAATTAAAATAAATATTTTATGATTTCGAGCTAAAAATTGAAATAATTTAAATTTTTTTCCAAATCTGGGATTAAAAGTTCGAATAAGTGTTATGAAGGTTTTCGAGCAGTTTGCTTAGGCAAATGCTCAATTACTAAAAAATGTTTATAATTATAACACAGCAGTGAACTTTAATCCTACACCTAATATGTTATAACCTAATTCTAATAAAATTCAATCAAAAACTTTATGTTATACTAAGAAATTCTATCAAAATATTCCTAACCTAATCGTTTAACCTTATTTCTAAACCTAATATAATAAACATAACATGTACTTACCTTATCCCTAATTTTTAATACAAATAAACAACACTAAATGTAGCAATGATGAGTTGAACCTCAAAAACTAAGTAGCGGAAAACAGAAAAACTGAAAATAAACACGTGTGATTACACATTGCCATTCAGCCACTAGTACCTAGATTGCTCCGCCTCTTCAATGAATCTGGCAAATGAGTATCTCAATTGGAATTGTTGGTCCTTTGACCTCAAATTTGCAGGATATTTTATCTTCTTATCGGTGGCCCGTCCATATATGTGATATATGATTGGCACGCCATCAGAATCAAAAATCATATCGATGCATGTCCAAATACACGTATGCTTCCGGAGGAACGAAGCCAGTAGCGAGGCAAGCCGCAACATACCCGCTAAAGGGTGGAAGGCTGTGAAACCCAGGGGGTTTTCACACGCAGTTACAGATCTTGCGATATGATTCCGAAGATGTTTCAATATGAAGATATCGACTCTCGTCACTTGAGTAGTTTGATAAATTCTTCTATTCGATATATAATACTTCCATTCCGTTTCAGGCTTTCTGTACAAACCAGTGAATGCACGAAGACATTTCCTTTCGGAAACTCTTAATCTTTGCATTGTCCTAGCCTTCTGGTTGTACCAGATCGGACGTCAATATGTCTAACAAGGGTCTTGTAACACATGATTTTGACCTTTTGATCAATGTTTCTGGAATGAAAACGTCGTCGTAAAGCCATGACTACTTTTTGTGCCTTACTGAGCATGATTTTGACAGGTTCAGTATAGTACAGATACTGATCGAGATAAACACCGAGGTAACGAACGCAGAATTTATGTTGGACCCGTTCTGAACTACCCTCACCAGCCATGATGTTTAAATCCTTCCAATTACGTTTCAGGTCTTGACTGACCTCTACAGCGTTGTCCGAAACTAGATTGTTTTGCACTTCTGCGCATTGATTTTCATTCGCCAATTGTCAGTGTACAACTGCGCATCATTGAACATTTTTTGAAGATTGCTCTGAACTATTGTAGCTTTTCGGTCTGCCGTATAGATAATCAGATCATCAGCAAACGCTACCAATGATTGTGTTGGCGAGACGTCAAAATCAAAGCCGTTCAATAGCTTCCGAATGAATATTGAGAAGAGCAGAGGCGCAGTAACTGATCCCTGCTGTAGACCAATCAAGACCTTGAATTCGCGCATTGTTGTCAGATTTCTATCCGTTCTTCTTCTTTGTAGCACTACAGCCCCTCTCGGGCCTTCGCTTAGATATATAGTTAGAGTATCTAATTTTTCATAACCGTATTGATTTTTTTGGAAGTTGGTTTGGTCAGTACCATGCTCCCGTGTGCCTGCTCAGCTATGATATGATCTGATTAAATCAGTACATGTCACCACTGAGTGAACACTCATAGTCTGCCCGAAAAATCCCCGAGCTAAATCACGTTGCTCCCAACGAGATTTGAACCTTGGACCTTCGGCTTATGCGCTCATGCTCTAACCACTAGACCACACAGTTACAACAAACGATTTCCCGTATAACATATTGTACATCATGGCAACAAGTTGTCTGGGGAAACTGTCCTGAAGGAGTTTAAAAGCTAGTCCATCTTACCACACAATATTGAAGGCTTTCTCCATATCAATGAGACACGGTCAAACACATTCTCTATCATTTAGTTTCCAACAGATGTCTGAAGTTACTTTTGTCATCGTATGTATGGTCAAATACCTGGCATGAAAACCAAATTGACAATTCGGCATCAAATCATATCTCTCAATGTGGGCTTTTAATGCTTTGTTGAGTATCACTTCAAACACCTTGCTGGTGTTAGGCAGCAAGCTGATTGGGCGATAGCTTTTAGGGCATGAAGATTCTTTTCCTTTCTTCTCGATCAGAAATACCTTAGCCTTTTTCAACTTATTTGGGAAATATGAATTGCCCAACATGTTGTTGAACAATATGCAATAGTTCCTAATAGCAACCTCAGGCAAATGTTGGAGAACTACATTTGGAATACAATCAGTACCACATGATTTCCTGTTGTTTACCCTGCGAAATATAAAGCACAAGTCTTCGTAGCTGACAAAATAATCAATTAGATTCAACCTTGGTATGAGATCAGACGTGATTGTTTCATTAAAATGAAGAATTTATTCACCGTTCAGGCTTGATTTGAAGTCGGCAACTTTTGTTTCAACGACCTCTGAAAATATTTCATTCCCTCTCTCAGTTTTTGGTAGATGAACCAATTCAAAATGTGTTCCAATCAGGTTAAGTTTATGCAATCCCTCACATATAATCCTGTTTCCACTTCTATCCGAAGTCGTACTATCAATTTCGATACCCGCCCAATCGAGAAGATTTACTTCATCACCAGCGACTTTAAGATTCGATACCTTCACTCGAGACTTCTTACGAAATATGCTATTCACTTTCGCAAAAACGCCTTTGAGGCCCTGTGGGCAAGTACCCCTTAAGTTTTCCGCCCATTGATTGCTGACCTCACTCCTGAAGTATGTACGGATTAAGTTCCAGACATTCTTCAGGTGTAATTTCAACAAAGCCAACGAGGGATGGTTGTAGTCCAAAAATCACCGATAAATATTGTTGACGCATGTAAGAAGGGGGCTCTTCAATCTTTTCCACCTTGCAATGGTTGGTGTTTTATATCGTTACATATTTTTTCGATATTTAATCTTGGGAACTACTTTCTTAATCGTTTCCAACGTCCCCTTTTCTAACTTCTACAAATAGAGACCTCTTTCATCGTTAGTTAGATTCCTGTCATTAGGTGCTATTGAGCAAGCGTTGCCATTACCAGAAGGAAGACGTTGCTTCTAGTAATCCCGATTAAACTTCTTTTGAAACGTTCCCCATTTGTTTTTTTGCAATTTAACCGATAACTTTCATGTTGAACTGGAATGAGGAAGAAATCATCCCTTTGATGATTGATTTCCATTATGATTGCGTTATGGTCGGTATCATAAGGAAGCACCTGCAGTTTCTGTTGAGGACTCTTAACGCTGAATTCAAGTCTTGCGTCAGCAATGCAAAAGTCCAAATATGAATTTACCCTGGGGTATGTTGGGATCTCCGACACATATAGACCTCATCTGTATTCAATTTGGTTCTCTGTTATCCACGACTTCAGGAATACACCTCTTGGATTATTTGTAGCGTTCAGTCATGATGTATCTTTGGCATTCAGGTTACCAGCAAGAATATAATAATGATGCACCCTGTTCAATTCGAGTATGTCAAACAAGGAATTGAGCTCCTCCTTGAACAGGAGAACGTTTCGACCAGTTGCATAGGCAGAGATAACGAAGAAGCTATTGTTGCATGGCGATGATATCTATAAATGAATCTTTTTTAGTATTATCATATATGGCAATACTGAAAATACATAATAAGGTATTTTCAGTGTTGCCATATTTACATGTTACTCTTATTCATTCTCATTCATTCCTGTTCATCTTTGGATTAATAAATCAATTCTATATTAAAAGCGTTTGTGTCCAGACGTTTTTTATTTAATCGTAGCTTACTTTTTATTCCACAGTTTTTATTTTCTACAGAATATATACTAACAGGCTATATGCCCAGACAAATGGTTCGCGACTAAAGTAATAAAGTACAATAATTCGGGAAAAATCCAATCGTTTTACGAAACATAAAGTTTTGAGTTAATTTCATCACAGCTCGCAACTGCGAACATGACGGACGTTTCAAGGGTAAACATTCCAAAGCTGATCAACAGTAGTTATCAGACGTGGAGATTTAGGACTGAAATGCTGCTGATGAAAGAGCAACTGTAGTTGTTAATATCAAAAGTTGCGCCAATTCCTATGACTGACTCAGGGACGCCGATAAATCAGGGGACCAGAGCATATATTGGATTACTAGTGGGGGATAATCAGCTAATCCGTATCAAGCGCAAGGAAATGGCTGAGGAAATGTGGACGGCATTGAAATCGTATCATGAAAAGTCTACGTTATCGAATAAGGTTAGTCTGTTGCGCCGATTATGCTGGCTTACACTGTCAGAAGGGGGTGATATGGAGATGCATTTGACCGAAATGGAACAAATTATGGATAAATTAACAACGATACATGCCAACCTTGCAGATGAGCTTGCTGTGTTATTCTATTTGAACAGTTTGCTGGAGAGTTACTGTACTCTCATAACAGCGCTTGAAACAAGGCCTGAAGGTGATCTTACCCGCGATTTCGTCCAACGGAAATCAATCGACGAATACAGGCGGCGTAATGTAATGGCCAGTGAAAAGTCAAGTGGCGGAGAGGCAGCATTCAAAGAATCGGGAAATAACAAGAAGGAGAGAATTTTCTGTTTCTTTTGTAAGAAGCTAGGGCATTTGAAGGAAGATTGCCATAAATATTCAGCTTGGCTTAGGGAAAATGGTGGGGCAAACAGGCGAAACCAGTCAAAAAACATTAAGAAAAATCAAATACGGAGAAACCTGAGATGAACGAAAACATAAGTTTGGTTTGTTTAAATACAGTACAGTCGACACATTCAGAATTCATAATCGACAGCGGTGCCTCATCGCATTACTGCGGAAATATCGAACATTGTTCTGATTTAAGATATTTGGACGAATGTACGGTCACTGTAGCAGACGGCCGCCATTTGGATGTTAAAGGCGTAGGAATAATTAACATTCGGCCAAACGATACCAGCAGCAGTGGCGTGTACCAAATACAGGTAAGTGACGTATCCTTTGTTCCGGATTCACAATGTAATCGTATTTTGGTGAGCAAATTAGTGAAGAAGGATTGCCAAGTTTTTTTCAATCCAGATGTGTGCGAAGTCAAGCTGGATGGACGGATGCTATTCACAATAAAGGGTTGCGGTGATGTTTATAAAATGGTATTGGAAAACAATGCATTCACTGTCGTTGGTTCTCGCAAATCAAAGTGTATTCATGAGTGGTATAAAAGCATCTGCCACAGACATTTGGGCGGCAAACGAGAAATGCAGTGTTTGGCTGCTAGAGTTACCATCAAGAAATGCCAGCACACCAATGTTTGCGAAATTTTTTTTTAAAAATAAATCGACTAGAAAACCATTCCTGCAACATTCATCTACAGTCGCAAAGGAGAGACTCGATCTAATACATACGGGCGTTTCTGGCAAACTCCAGTTACCTATACCACGAGGAAATGAATACCTACTAGCCCTGATTGACAATTACAGCAAATTTACATATATTTGTTCGCTGAAACTGAAATTAGATGTGACTGCGAAATTGATCGAATTCATTCAGTTGATGCAAACGTAATACGGGAAGACACCAAGGGTTATTAGATCAGACCACGGCGGTCAATATATAGATGGGAGATTGCAGAAATTTATTAAAGCCAATGGAATGCTTACCCAACTTGTAGTTCCGAAGTAACCTCAACAGAATGGCCGTGCTGAACGCAAAAATCGTTCGTTGATTAAAATGACCAGATGTCTATAGGACAGTTCTATCTTACATAAAGAATATTGGGGAGAGGCGATTTATATAGCAAACCATATTTTCAACCGTTTGCCGGTGAAGAATAGGTCGGCCACTCCATATGAGCTGTGGCATGGACGAAAATAGATTTGGGATATTTTCATCAATTCGGAGCTGAAGTGTATGCTCATATTCCGAAAAATTCAAGCAAGAAGCTGGGTCAGACATCGAAGAAGCTGATTTTTATCGGCTATGAAATCGAAACGAAGGAATACAGGCTACTGGATCCTAATACTCATCGAATAAAGATCAGTCTAGACATTGTTTTTACAAATGAGGCTGTTGGAATTCTAGAAATTTTACCAGATTCCAAGCGTCAGCTGGAGGAACAAATAAATATGCCGCACGAGGACAAGTTTAAAGAAATGAAGGAAATGTTCTACAATCACCTGGAAAGACTGGTCGACTCATTGCACACAAACGATTCAAAAATTATTCTGAGTGATTTCAACGCTAAGGTTTGCAATAAGCTATCTCATCGGGGAACGACTGAAGCATATAACGTTGGGCCTCGAGCATACTTGAGGTCCGTACATATCAAGGAGCCAATTGTAACTCAGATCATTACTTGATCAAATTAACCTATCGATGTCATATGTCAAAGGTATATTTGGCGAAGATCAGCCAGCTACAAAAATTTGACATCGAAAGGCTCCCAACCGCGTCTGTGGCCAAAAATTTCACGGAGACCCTTGACAACCAGCTGGCTCCCATCTTATCAGACGCATCATTAAAGACGAACAACGAGTTCTGGATGGAAGTGAAAGGAGCTATTAGGACCGTGGCAGAACAGACGATTGGACACTAAGCCCGGTGCAAGAAAAATGATTCGTTCGATGATGAATGCCAGAATGCGTTAGATAAAAAGAATCAGGCGTACAAAGAATACATTCGTAGGAAAACCAGGACAAAGAGAGAACACTGTCAAAATCTCAGAAGAGTAGCAAATAAGATAATTAAGATTAAGAAAAGAAAATACTATGACGACCAATTGAGAAGTATAGATGTAAGTTTATCGAGTAACAACGCAAGACAAGCATACAAAGTAGTGAAAAGCCTGAAACGTGGTTATCAGCCCAAAACCACGCTCTGTCGTGATGACATCGGCAATATCATCGCTGATGAAACCAGGGTTAAGGAAAGATGGGCATCATATTTCAAGAACCTCCTTAATCCTCCGCACATCTCCAGAACACCGGAGCCTATAGACGATTGCGGAGAGGTTCCATTGGCCCCACCAACTCTGGATGAAGTTTGTTCCATCATCAAACCACAAAAGAATAATAAGGCGCCGGGCATCGATGATATTCCAGTGCAGCTCATCAAATATGGTAGCAGTAATATTCGTCAAGCTATTCACAAAGTCATCCAGCACATTGGGCAACAAAGACATATGCCGAAATAGTGGAGCCAAACAATTATATTCCCTATCCACAAAAAAGATGACAAGCTACAGTGCGAAAATTATAGAGGTATATCACTACTTTGTACGGCGTACAAAATATTTTCTAAAATCTTGGAAAATCAAATCGGATCATACACCAACAGTATTATTGGGGAGTGTCAAGGTGTTTTTAGAGCAGGTAGATCGACAATAGACCAATTGTTTACAGTCAAGTAGGTACTTGAAAAATACTGGGAGTTCAATATAGATGTACACCAAATTTTCGTTAACTTCAAGCAAGCATACGACAGTATTGATTCTAACGTACTGTACCAAATAATGCTTTGCTTTGGCATCCCAGCTAAATTAGTTCGTCTCACCAAAATGACAATGACATCGATGACCTCCCAAGCCCGCATCAATAACCAACTCACCGATGCCTTTGACACAAATATCGGACTAAAGCAGGGTGATGGGCTGGCCCCATTGCAATTCAATTTGGCTCTAGAGTACGTCATAAGGAGCTACCTGTCGATAGGCGAGGTACATTACTATACAAGTCGAGCCAAGTAGTAGCCCATGTGGATGACATCAACATTTTGTCACGGGTATTAACAACTGCCAAAGAACTTTTGCTGAAACTCGACAGCGAAGCAAAACTATTAGGGCTACAAATCAATGAAAATAAAACAAAGCTTAACAAGGTCATGAACGAAAATATAAGTACTATTGATCCATTTACTTACGATGAGGCTTTGAATAGTTCCAGAGTAGCTACATGAAAAGCAGCCATGGACGAAGAAATCAATTCATTGAAGAATTTTGGCACGTGGAAAATCACTAATTTACCACCTGGATCTAAAGCTATTGGAAGTAAATGGGTATTCAAGACAAAGACTGACCAGACCGGAAATTCAGTGAAATTCAAGGCTAGATTGGTTGCACAGGAATTCTCGCAAAAATTCGGACTGAACTACGATGAGGTATTCTCACCTGTTGCCAATCCGACCACTTTGAAAATTTTGTTGACAGTGGCTGGTGCTACAAAATGCCAGTTCGTCATTATGATATCCAGACAGCATATTTGAATGGCGATTTGTCTCATGATGTTTATATGAGGTAACTCAAAGGCTAAGAAGAAGGAGGACTAAGTAAGGTATGCAGATTGAGAAAGAATTTATATGGTCTCAAGCAGGGAGTGGAACTCCAAATTTGACCGTCATGAAGAAAAACGGATACTTACAGAGTAAAAACTATCTTTGTTTGTATTGGAAGAAAGCGAGGAAAGATAGAAATAAAGTAATTTATATTTCGAATCTCGTGGACAAAATTGTCGCAATCGCAACCATCGACCAGCTTTTGAATGAGTTTGAATCCCAGATGAACCAGGAATTCACGATCAAAAAAATCTACCTCCGGATTTAGTTTTTTTTTAACGGATTGTTGATTGAATGAGTGAGTAAAAAGCAAACTTGCATTGCACATTCGTCATGCGTAGTGGAGTTTGTTGCTTTTTCTGAAGCGACGAGAGAGCTGTTGTTGTTGAGAAAATTCTTAAAGATCTCGATCAACCATCCGGAGCACCCATAAACGTTTTTGAAGACAAGAAAGGATAGCTATTACACAATCAGAAAGAGAATAAACTTACCAGGCACATTGGCATAAAATATAAGTTCGTGCAGGATTTTATTTTTTCGAAGAAAATTGCAACAATCTATTGTAACATAAGAAACATGATTGCCGATATTCTTACCAAACCATTCAATGGGCGAAAAATTCAACATTTCGCTGACCAGATTGGACTAAAAGATTGAAGTTATCATCGAAAAGGGGTGTTGGATGGCGATGATGCATATAAATGAATCTATTTTAGTTTTACCTTATCTTATTAAGTGTTTTCAGTATTGCCATATTGACATGTTACTCTTATTCAATCCTGTTAATCTTTGTATTAATAAATCAGTTCTAAATCAAAAGCGCTTGTCTCCAGAAGTATTTTATTTAATCGTAGCTTACTCTTTATTCCCCAGGATTTATTCTATAGAGAATATATACCAACAGTTATCCCCCCCTGGCAGTGAAATTTTGATAACGGACACTTCAAGCGATTTACAGTTTTTGAATTCGACGTTTTCAATATTTTGGAAAAAATAGGGTCTTCTCACCTATATCCCGGTGCCAACTTCCCCATCGCCGTCTACTCTATCGTTTCTTACGAATTCAATATCCTTGAATGTCATGGGGTGCCATGAATTGAGGTGGGTTTCAGTGAGAAGCATGCTGTCAGGCTTTTGCTTAGCAATGAATTCAAGGAGATAGTCACGTCGATGTACAGTAACAATGGAGTTGACGTTGGTCGAGATGAGATGAATCCTATCCATGGGAATGTGACTGGATGACAAGTTAACATATTTTGAGTTGTTTGAAAGCCCTAAACGCTAAAAAACAAAATTAATTTTCATATCTTGTTTATCGATTCTCTCCGATAAAAAATTTAGTTGCTGGTAAGTTTTGAGAAGCAGCTCCTTATTGCCATTATTTACAACCTTATCTGCTGGTCCTCAGCGGCAAGTGCAAGTGATACTCCGGGCTTGACGAAGTTCGGAGCTAAGACACTGCGGTGTAGTTGTGTTTGCTTTGGGACAAATTTTACTCTCGCATCTTGATATCGGAAGCATCTTCGATATGATGCCGGATGACCAAAAAAACCGCAGTTAGCACAGTTTAATTCCTCATTTGGCTCCGTCTGAACCAATTTGCACTCACCGTGAGCATGAATGTCTTTGCATTTGACGCACCAATAATGCATGGCGCAGTTGGCAGCCGAATGTGCAAATCTTTGACACCGATAACACTGGTTTACTTCCCCTTTCTGGAGGCGTTCCCACCTTACCACTCGGAAGTTTAAGTACCTAATTTGTTGAAGAGTACTTGGACTGCTCTTATTTGAAATCTGCACTTAATAAAGCGGTAAATTTTTCTTTTCTACCGTCAATCTTCTTATCGCGAAGGTTTTAACGGAACTTTCATAGTAATTTATAAGAGTTGTATGTTTACTTCTTTGAGTCACACTATTTAACGATTTCAAAAGCAGGACATCGGTTTGAATTTGGTAAGCCCCGTGATCCAGTTTATACTCACGATAGGTTCAATTTAATATGTAGAACTTAACTTTGAGATGAGCCACTATAAGTGAATATTGATTATAAGTAAAAAAATATTATTCGCGAAGAGTTGAAAAAAACATGATAGATATTTAATATCGTATTAATTTTATTTGCAACTGAATCCAGGCGAATGCTGTGCAAGCGTTAAAACTAATTTATTTAGAAAAATTTACAGAAAGAAATGATTCGATTCAACCAAAATGAAACACAAATGGCAGAATTCAATATTTTCTGTGAGCTTCTAATTCCTACTAACTATAATTTATCAAGCGTATTAGTAATTGTGCTTTAACAACGCTAATTCATAAAAACATAGTTTTCCTCATTTGATAACAGATTAAAACTATCACGCTTTTATGAAGGCAGCTTTTCTAAATACGTTGATTTTTGAAAAATGAAGAAAAAGCACTTGACATCGATTTGTCGATGAAAGCTCTCAGGAAATACTGCAGGGTGGAAATCTGTAATATTGCGTAAGTTTTATAAAAGTACCGGCAAAAAAATACGTACGAGTAGAATCATAATTTACTTTTCATTCTGTTTAGAGGAATAATTTTTTACCTTCACTAACAATATGAACGTTTAAACACGGGTAGGATATGAACGCGTGAAAGATATCTTCTCTGAACTAATTACGAGTACATAAATTCGTCTTTGACTTTATAGTGGGAAGATCTTTGAACGGTCGTCGGCTCTATCACTTTATCAATCTTGAGAAGCTTAAAGTAGTTTCAAACTTTTCGTGTGAGTAGTGACTGAAGAGAATCTGTTGTGATATCATTTGAACAATACAGTTGCTCTCAATTGATTTACCGAGTAAAATTTGTGAAAAATAGTATAAAGACGATAAACCACAGTAAGTTTTTTAAGTAATTTTTTCCAAAATATAAAAAGCTCAAGATACGAGTACATATCTATTTGTAAAAATTCGTAAGTCAACGAACTTTCGGAGCTGATTTTGTTTATAAATAGAAGCGTAGCGTAGATAAATTTATTATCATAATGTGTATCCATAATATACGAGTAAGACCATTGAACTGAGAATAACATGATTTTAGTACCATCACGCTATTTCTCTGGTCCAAATCGTGTGCGACCCGATGAAAGAGAATTTAATTTCATTTGTTCATTCTGTCTAACAGCGAATACGAACATTAGAAGTAGAAAAAAAATATTTTACTCTATAATGTGAATGTCTTGATATTGATGAATAATAACTCACTTTTTTAAAATTTTCGTGAATTATGGATTTCATAATCGAAAGCTTTAACACTGATTAAAAAATACCAAGAAAATTATGTTATGAAAGTAAGGTCACAGCATAAATCGTAACATAAGATTTACACAAACTATTTGAAAATGTTGATAAATAAATAAACAGCATAAAATAAAATTTACAAACAATAATAAAAATTATCTTTTCATGACTTATCATTAATACAATATCAGACATAACAGGTATTGCAGAACGTAGCCGTAGATCTTCGTTTAAATCGAATTTTACTATATAATCTCACTCATCGTCGTTTTCCGTGCGTTGTCTGTTTTCATTTAAGACAAGTTTTTTGTATGGGCTAGTGATGAAACTCTACCAAATAGTGTAATTTTGGGTAATTGAAGGTCACTAGCTCAGATGAGAGAATTCATTTGAACCTGATCTACTTCACTTCAGTAATCTGCTAAGTACTCGTCATCGTCACATACAGAGGTGGACAATTTGCAGAAAAAAATATGCATTAAAC
Organism: Odontomyia ornata; assembly: GCA_963969285.1. Taxonomy (NCBI): domain Eukaryota; kingdom Metazoa; phylum Arthropoda; class Insecta; order Diptera; family Stratiomyidae; genus Odontomyia; species Odontomyia ornata. The sequence continues at coordinate 85,912,269 of OZ017740.1, forward strand.
AAAGTCAAAAGAACATACTGAAGATTTTTTTCTGCAAAAATAAATATTCATTATTAAGGTATGAATTAACATACAAATAAAGTACATTAAATAATACCTTATTTATTTATTTTCCAGTAAAATTTACATGTAAAATACATATATATAAATATATATATATATATATATAAATATATATATATATATATATATATATATATATATATATATATATATATATATATATATAACAGTAAACTGCAGAGGGAACTTTATCCCTGTACGCAAACTGGTGTGCTTAAAAACTAATATCTTATAACTAAAAGAAACATACATTTGCCAATATTATGTAAGCATTTCAAATACGGTTTTTGAATTCGTAGAATTCGCGCTGCAAACTATAAAATTCCTAGTTTTATAATGTTATAATCCAAGATAACAATTTATTTTTAATATTTATCTTACAACCATGTAGATTTTTAAGTTCTTTTGGTAAACGATTAAAAAGTTCAATCGAAACAATATAACTATTTTTTCGCTTATTATTTTGGAGGTTTTTTGGTAGCAAAATTGACTTATGTTTAGTGATACTTTGTGAGTCTATATAATTATTTCGATGTATTTCATAATAATATGTTAGTGCTTCAATTGAGTATATGTGATTCACTTTTATTGGATTTCTAACGCAATAAATTTATAGTTGTTAACTATGCCAAGTATCCTGTTTTGCAACGATATAATATATTTCAAGTTATTATTATATGCCCCACCCCATGCAAGAATTCCAAAGCTTATAATACTGTAGACATAAGCATAGTATATAATTCTTAACATATCGGTACTCATGCATTTGGATAGCTTATGAAAGACATAGACTATATACTTTGTTTTTTGATGTAAATATTCAATATAATTGTTCCATCTAACGTTATAATCAAATATTATACCGAGGTATTTACAGTGCTCAACCCTTTTAATTGTTTTTTTATCAATTAATATGTCTATCTTCTCGGGCACGCTATCATAATAATTTCCAAATGTCATGAATACACTTTTTTTCAACGTTAAGTGTTAATTTATTTAGCTTTAGCCAAATTGATATTTTTTCTAGCAAAGAATTGATCTTAATCTGTGCACCCATCCATGTGTCATCTGTGAAAATAGCAGCAGTAACATCTGCATACGATAAGATAGAATCATTTGGAAGACTCTCAAGCAAATCATTAACATAGAGTATGAAAAAAAGTGGACCAAGTATCTTTACCTGTGGAACACCAGTATCAACTATCTTGTTTTCACTCAATTTATCGCCAATTCTCACCCTCTGTTTTCTATTATTTAAGTATTTTTTTAAAAGTAAATGAGCATGTCCTCTTATACCCAAGCAATATATTTTTTTAACAAAATCTCGTGATCTACCGTGTCAAAAGCTTTGGCCAAATCTAAAAACACTACAATAATAGAAGTACTCTTATCTAAATTATTATAAATCATATTTGCAAGGTGATTTAATGCATCTTTGATGCCTAGTTTTTTCATAAACCCGTATTGCTTGCAAGAAAAGATTTTATTTACCCTCATAAACTTATATATCCTTGCATGTAAAATTTTTTTAAAAAATTTTAGCAACATTCGATAAGAGAGATATTGGCCTATAATTTGAGACACTGCTTCTACTTCCTGACTTATGAATAGGTACTATTTCAGCGATTTTAAGCGATTTAGGCCAGATAGATTTTTCAATACAGAGATGAATAATGTAACATAGTGGATCATATATATAATCGATTGCAACTTTGAGAGCTTTAGTGCTAATCATATCAATCCCGCCGTTCTTAAACTTAAATTTTGAAATGATATTTTTTATCTCTTGCGTATCATTAGGATGTATAAAAAAGGATTTAGGGTTTTGCTGCGGTACTTCAATTATTCGAGTCTCATTATTTACAATTTTGTTACTGAGTTTTTTACCAATTGTACTAAAATATTCATGGAGTTATATATTTCAAATTCATTTACAATTTTATGCATATTATCATCAATTATGTAATCAATAGTAGATTTTCTATTATTTTTTTGACTTATATTAACTTTCTGAAAAATATAATTCCATGATTTTCTAGGATCTTCACAATTTTTTTCAATCTGAGCTTTGTCATACATAAGTTTCGCTTTATAAATATTATCTAAAATTTTCAGAACTTTGGTTTTTTTTTGTAAATATGATAAAGTTTTTCTTTTTCCTTTCAAGACTTAACTATTGCTTTTGATATCCATGTTTTTCTATGTTTATTTTTAGTTTTTTTAGTTACTTTGGACTTTTCTAAACAACTTTTCATATTTATTATAAACCAGTCCGTAGCTTCATCTGGATCAGAAAAACAATATATTAGAGACCAATTTATCAAACTAGCACTACGCAAAAAAATTCCATAATCAGTGTTAACATAATTATTAGCTATCAGTTTATCAGTTTTGAATTTAGTAAGTTTGCCTATTAAAGTGTAATGATCAGTTATAGAATTTTGAACAGTAAAAGATTGAATTTCTGCTTTATCAAAATTATAAAATATGTTATCAATGCAGGTACCCCTATTTATATTGCTGTCTGACGATCGGGTTACTTTTTGAAAAGATGGTAGGAAACCCAGTTCTAAGAAATTATTTATGAATTCCTGAGTTATGATGTCGCATACCAACAAGTCAATATTGAAGTCTCCAACACCAAATGATTTTTACAATTTTTCTTACCTATCAGGTACTTCTGGAGGCTTTTAATAAATTCAATTTTCTTAACACTATGTGATCTATATAAAGCGGACAATTTTGTGACGCTGCCGTTGTCCATTTTTATGATAGTATTAATAATTCTTAATTGGTCAAACTGAATGATTTCAGTCTCTTCAATCAGACAGTTTTTGACATACACTATAACCCCATCCGCTTTATTTAGTTCACTACCATTATAGTACATATAATATCCATATAGTTGGAAAAAATTAGTATTTGTAACAGTCCACGCTTCAGCACAGCAAATATATAGAGGTTTTGAAACTAAACTCTCAACAAATATTTCTAATTTTGCAAAATTGGCATTAATACTTCTAATATTTAAATATAGTATCAAATTATCATGTTTAATTAATTGCTCATTCAGAGTCTACATCAACACATATGTTTTCGATCACTAATGTATCGTTTACTATTTTATCAAAAATCTCGAAGTTATGTGCCATCTCTATGTCTGCTTGTTTTGTTACGATGAAAATTACTGTTGTTTGCTTCACCATCGGTTGAAGTAGTTGCTGCATTATTATATAAAGTAGGTCCAATCTGATTTTGGTCACTAATCGTACCCAAATTTCTTGATATTTCAGGCATTACAGGGTAGTCAGTCATTTCAATTCTTTTGTTAATTTTAAACTTAAGATATTGACATAGCGAACTATCTGTCGCAACATGTGCTGTATTGTATTTCATTTTCGATAATTTATTGTGATGAATACAATTCACACATTGGCTGACTGATTGATTACAAACTTTCGTACTATGATTACCTGCACATTTCAGACAAATAGTATCATTTTTACATTTCGCACTGCTATGTCCAGTTCGTCCACAATTATAACACGGTTTAGCTCCAATTATGTCGTAAATCCTACAACATTGATATCCAACAAAAACCTTTCCACCATTATCTCTTATAATCTTATATAGACTTGCGGTAACCTCGAGAATTGCACTTTGCCATCCTTTGTTGTTAAACTTTGCATTTTTCTTCCGAATTGCGAAAATTTCTCTGATTAATATCAGCTTCCAAAGCAACGTTATCCGAATTTGCACTTTTATCTATAACCCACTACTTTGATAACAGGTTTAAGCAGTGATTCTTTTTCTATTTCAAGATTTTTAGATAAATTATTATGCAATAATTTCTCAGCATGATATAAGCTATCACTATCAAGACAATTTATTATAAGATTGTTACTTTTGGTTAAAAAGTTATTTTTAGACTTTTCCTTGATTAGACATTTGCCAATAGTTTCTTTAAGGTTTGTGTCATCATTCAGATTCTTCTTCTTTATAATAATTTTTGGGACCCTCTTGGGCTTAGGCTTTGGAATACTCACAGTTTCAGCATATGATCTCTGATCTTTATTGTTGGAAATCTTTTCATTGTTTAGTAATTCTTTTAATAGTACATTTTTATCCATGAGTTTTGCATTCAATTGCATAAGAAGAACTATTTCTTTCTTCATATTATCCAAATCAGGTTCCTCATCGATGATTGCATTGTTATGTGGTAATTGCGTTTCATTAGCAATTTCGTTTAGTATTTCGCGCTTTATGCTTTCCCGTTTTTCACTTTTTATTTGTGCTTAAAGCACTCTTGTTTCATCATTCAAATTTATATCATTGATTTTAGATGTTATATTTAAATGTGAATGTTCAGGGCATATCACTAATGTAGGTGTTAAGAATGTTGGATCAGTCAACAGTTTGAAATCACTTAAGTGATAGTTATTGTCGCAGAAAATACATATAACAGTTGTTACTCTTTGTTTAGGATGATATTTAAAATTGACCTCACTATTAATATCAGGGGGATCTTTACTTCGCGAAACCATCACGAAAGAATAAGCACTCCCCGACTAACGGGGCTTTGTTTTTAATCCAAAAAAACAATAAAATACACCCCTATGAAAATTAATGGAATCAAGCTATGCTTGTTAAGAGAAACTGATTTATTCATATAATTAACTGAATATCAGATCGAATATCAAACCTACGCACTTGGGTAATCAGCCTTATTATATATGATTTGTTCAGGTATTTATTTGATGAGGATGTTGCATTACTGTAGGATCATTTCATCCCGGATATAAGTTTTCAAAAGTACTAAAATCATCATATTCTCCTTGGTTATGCAATTCATCTTCCTGAGTCTTTTTCTGGCAGACAAAGATTCTGAATCAGGTTTAAGGCAAGAACATTTACCAGCTACTCTAGTACCTTTAAACCATTTTGGGTGAAGAATTGCTTCACTGTTTTACATGTGTGAAAAGATGTCAAATCTTTGTAAAAATACCAGAACAATCAGAATGCAGTCTCTGAAGCAATTGAATGACTATTGAATGTGTTACTTCTAAATATTTATCTCCATTCGTCATTCCATCTACAAGTGCTCCATGTCCGGAATGGAAGAAACAACCCCAGCACATTTTTTGGGGGAGCATCATAAACTCAGCCAGATGCTTAGGAGAGACCTTTTCGTCCATACTTCTGCGTACTTGTTGTACTCTTACTCCTTGCCCAAGAGAATGACATTCATTTAAGAATAAAAGTTTTTACAATCTTTTGTAGTCCAGTGTTTGTATTTCCTTTTCCTTTTGAAGCATGTGGAATAGAACCTGGCTTCAGTATACTAGGTAACCATGACGCATATTAGCCTAGACATACATGTGGTATACAAACCTATTATATCACGCTCTGAAACCTAGTGTCAATACCAAGATAAATTCCCAGCATAAATGAAATCACCCTATATCAAATAAATTAAATTGATTTTTTGACAATATTCATTCATACATTTTGAGGTACTTTTGCCAATTATTGGTGCTTACCGAACCGTTTCACATGCAAATATTTGAAAAATATAGCTAGAAATCAGATAAATTTACCATTTGCTATCATTTCATTTTGACATCTGAGTTCATTTGACAGTTCATACCAGATTTATACTAGATTTCCATGTATGTCATGGTTACCTAGAATGCTGATACCAGGTTGCGTTCTATATCACATCTAGGCTTTTTCCAAATATAGCATAAACCTAGTATGAACTATCAATTGAAGATGAAATGGCAGAAAATGAGAAATCCCCGAGTAGAAACTCACTTGAGGCAGTCATTAGGCCCTAATTAGGTATGCCTAAACGGGCATGCTACCCCATCACTGCCTAAATTAGGCAGTGATAGGGCTTCCCTAAACAGTTCCTAATTTAGGCTGTGATGGTGCTTGCCTAAGCAGTTTCTAATTCAGGCAGTGATGGGGCTTGCCTAAATAGTTTCTAATCTAGGTAGTGGTGCGGCTTGTCTAAGCATTTCCTAATTTAAGCCATGATGGGGTTTGCCTAAGCCATTCCTAAATACAAACAACTTTCTTGGCATAATCAACTCATAAGCACAAATTTATTCATAATTCTAATCATTCTTTCCACTTCGCAAAATACAGGGTTATTCATTTCGTGGTAGGGAAGTATAACTCTGCCATTTGACATCTCTCAGAATTAAATGTTATCCAGGGTGTTTTATAGTTAAAGGTTTGCTATTTACAAATATGGATCGTTTAATAGTCGAAGAACGCGTTAAAATTATTAAATTTTATTATAAAAATGGTAATACTGCTGTATCAATATTAAGGGCTTTACGAGCCGATTACGGTCGAAATAATCGACTTACACAGCAAACAATTTCGAACACAGTGGTAAAATTTGAAGGCACTGGACTAGTTATTGATATTGCAAGGCCTGTGCATCATCGCAACATTCGTTCTGCTGAAAATATCGCTGTCGTTGCTCAAAGTGTGGAGGAAGATCCGAATTGGTCGATTCCTCGTCGTGCTCAACATTTGGGCTTGTCTTACGGCTCATTGTGGCGGATTTTGCATTTGGATTTGCATCTCCTTCCGTAAAAAATCCAACTCACTCAAGAACTTAAGCCTCAAGACCGTACACAACGCAGAATGCATGCTAATTGGATGATTGAACAACAAGCCATTGATAACGATTTTTCGAACAAAATTTTCTTAAGTGATGAGGCTCATTTTTCGCTCAATGGTTACGTAAATGAACAGAATGCTGCATTAGGGCCCCATTAGGCCTACACTAGGCATGCCTAACTTGGAAAAAAGTGATCAACTCCTCATCACATCTGAACTTAAAAGTATTAAAACTATGCATTCTCATCTTCTACATATAATTGTAATTTATCACCAAGAAAATTTTTTTAGGAACTGTTTAGGCAAGCTCCATCACTGCCTAAATTGAAATTTTTTTATAAAATGAAAAAAATTGCAAGTATTTGAATTCTCACCAAGAATTTAAAGATTGTTTGTTTTTAACACTGAAAAAATTGTGATTAGGAACAATTTAGGCAAGCCTCATCGCCGTCTAAATTAGGAAATATTTAGGCATGCGCCATCGCAGCTCAAATTAGCAGCTGTTTAGGCAAGCCCCACCACCGCTTAAATTGAAACTTCGTTTGTAAAGTGAAGAAAATGGTTGCCCAGGAAATGGATTTTTTATTAGAAACTCTCATGAAACTATCGCAACATATTTAAAATTATCGTGAAATGATCGTTTTTGACATATGTTCGCAAAACTATCGTTTTAGACGAATGTTAGTAAAATGCTAAGTTCGTACTAAGAAATTTTAGTGTTGCTTACATTTTTCATTACAATGATTTTTCTGTTCAGGAATTGCTAAGGAAAACCCCATTAATCCTTAATGTAGAAAGCCCCATCAGTGCCTAAAGATGTTGTGTTTAGGAATTGATGGGGTAATGCGTTACGTTCGGCATAAGGGTCTAATGGGGTTTTCTTAAAACCCAAAACTGAACAAATTTAGGCATGCCTAATTAGGCCCTTATTAAGTTCGCATTTGGCATGCCCAAACGGGCAAAATGTAAAAAATTCCTAATCTCACTTTCAAGTGCAAAATTTTCATTTGAATATTTTCGTCACTCTCCAGATTGCGATTAAAACGCGAAATTTCCAAAGTTGCCTAATTTAGGCACGCCTAATTAGGCCTACATTAAGCATGTCTAACTTAGACATGAAAAATAAAAGTAAAACAAGGCTCATGACACAGTCGAGGGAAAATACCTCAAGCACACAAAGTATCACACTTGGGAGTACAGTAGCGAAAATGTGAGCGAATTTGTGTATCTAGGCGTCAAAATGACGAGAACCGGTAATGAAAGAGACGAAATACGGCCAAGAATATAGCAAACAAATAAGATATTCTATTCAGTTTTGACGATCTTGAAGACCAGCTGCATACACGGGGAAACAAAGCTCCAAGTATACAAACCTGTGATAAGACCTGTGTCATGCTATGGATGTGAAACATGGACCCTAACCCAAGCATCTGCAAATATAATGAACGCTTTTGAGTGACGGGTTCTGAGGCGAATAATTGGAGCGAATAGGGACCAATGGCGAATTCGGTACAACCATGAGCTGTATGTAATTTTTGACTAATCTGAGGTTTCAAGGATTTTCAGACTGCGGAAGCTGCAATGGGTTCCTTTTTGTGTTTGGGAGGTGAACCCCATTTACGCACAGAGAGTGGGACTCCCATGCTCGCAAGAAGGCGACTGAACTACCCACTTAACACCTCCCCTGTCAACCTGAGAACCTAGCCTGGAACTATTTGACACATTACTTCGGGTCAGGTCTCGTTTTGTTACACCGTGAGGTGCCTTCAAGCTGGGCGATCCCTTTCCTAGCGGGAGGGAAGAGGGGAAGAGGAAGAGGTAGAGCTATAAAAGCAATCCCCCAGCCCAACGCCCCCAGCTGCAGTGAGTCCCTTTTATATTTTAAGATTTCCCGAGCTTAATGTGCCACCTGGTTCCATTTGTCAACCGATTCGAGTATCACCGCAACTATATTAGTCGGGGTGAGCTCTCCCGTCTCCCCGTAGACATCCCTTCATAGCCTGACCCATTTCGTGCACGCGAAAAATGTGTGGCAGGCATTGTCCTCCTCTCTTGGGCAAAACCGACCATCGGGGGACCGTGACTTACCCATCTTGTGCAGGTAAGACTGAAAACACCCATGCTCACTCAAAAACTGGGTCAGATAGAAGTCAGTCTCACCATGTTTTCGATTTAACTACGGTCTCACATTCGGGGTGAGGCGCGCAGTCCACCTTCCCTTCGTGCAATTCACCCAAGACTGCTGCCAATCGTTGAGTGAGCGCTGTCCCTCCTCACAGACAACCATCCCTTTCGCATCCTCGTGGCGTGGCGCTCTCTTGCAAGGAGGGCAACAGGTATCACGCCTGCAATAACTCTCACCGCTAAATCAGAGACTGTTGGATACGAAGATGCAATCCTCAGTGCTCCTCTCCTCTTTACTTGTGCCAAATGTTTTCGGTAAACCTCCTTACTGAGAGCGCCGCCCCATACTTCTGCTCCATACGGAAGCACTGACTCTACAGCACTCATCAAAAGGCGTCTTCTTGATGGGCTGGGTCCGCCTACGTTGGCCATAAGTTGACTCAGAGCCGATACTCCCAAAGCAGTCTTCTCAGCCGTTGCTCTGATTTGCTCAAGGGCTTCGATGGCTTTGATTCGATTCGTATATCTCCAATACTGATCCTCCTTACTCTAGGGATTCTCTTTTTTGTCAAGATGACCACTTCGGTTTTCTCCAGTGCTAAACTGAGTCCACGAGCAGTTATCCAGTCCTTCACTCGGCACATTAGCATACCTAGCCTAAGTTGTACTTATTCAACGGTGCGTCCAGCGACCAGAGTCACAACATCATCTGCACAACCAATCAAGCATGACCCATCTGGCATCTCTACTCTTAGTAGCCTATCATAAGATACGTTCCACAGGTCCGGACCAAGGATAGAGGCCTGGGCCACACCCGATGTAATTTCCATCCTTCATTGGCCTGGCGTCATGTCGTAGAGCAGGCTTCGATCCCTAAGGTAGTCCATCAAAAGCCACATTAGATATTTTTGAAGTTGAAAAAGGATTTCCAGCGTATCCAGAATATCCACCCATCTAGCGGAGTTGAAGGCATTCCTGACGTCGAGTTTCACCAACAGCACGATCCGTCACTTGGTGCGACTACAAGCCTCTGCCTTTTGGATTGCGTTGATCACCTCTGCAATCGCATCAATGGTAGAACGTCCTGCTCTAAAGCCGTACTGCCGAGGAGATAGGTCCCCAGCAGCACGAATCGCGTCAGTCAGTCTTCCCTTGATGAGTTTCTCTAGCGCTTTCCCAGCCGTGTCTAGCATGCATAACGGGCGGTATGCAGATGTCAATTTGGGATTTCCCTTCCCCTTGCTGATCAGCACGAGCCTCGCCACCTTCCATCATACCGGGAAAACGCCTTCCCGGGGGCAAGCGCTGAGTAGCATGTCAGAACAATGGTGATAGACAAATTGCAACACCTTCCTCACTTTCAGCAAAAGGAATGCCTCTTCCACTTCGGGCTGTGTGAAGAGACAGCGTCAACACGGACAGGATGGGCGGGGAAGAGTGCCCGCACTATATCGTCCATCTTCTCCGCATCATGTAATACAAGGTTCCGGTAGGGACTTATACGCTGCTACCTGGTTGCATGCCTCAGCACGGTTCCGTTTTCGTTGAGCTTCACGCCAAAGCTTGTGATACTCCCTTCACTTTTCAGCGATTTCAGTTGACACCCTTAACCCTGGGGGCTTGCCGTGCCGGGTTTTTTGACGGGGCATAGAAGCTTTGCAAGCGGTCTTGATGATGCTCATAGTTCCGTTCACTACGTCTTGAGTTGCCAGTTCTTCCGTCCCCTCCGGATCTCCCTGTAGCGGTGCACCTGCTGTGAGCACCTCGACGAACCTTTCAACGTCCATCTTTCCGACGTCCCACCCAATTGTAGAAAGCCGACAGCATGGACGTCGGGAGACAACATCGCTTATCTAAAGCAGAATGCACTGATGGTCACTGGCTGAGTAGTCTAATACTCGCCAGTTGTGTATCCTCCGTACTAAGGACTCCAAGGCGAATGTCACGTCCGGTATGGTTCCTTCACAGCCAATACAGTGGAAAGTCGGCGTATTGGCGGTGTTTAGTACGACGATTTCCGTCCTGACCACCATTTCTAGAATTCGTTTCCCCCGCGGATCTGTTTGAGGCATGCCCCGTTTGATTGCTTTTGCGTTGAAGTCTCCGCCAACGAGCACGTTCCCATCTGCGTTCAAGACAGCGCCCTCCAAAGCCTGAAGCTTGGCTTGGAAAGATGATATCGATTTATTTGGCGTTAGGTACACACTAAAGAAGGTGATCCCTGAGCACCGAACCCACTCAAAACCATCCCTACATCCACAGCTCTCCACCTGGAAATCACTATTTCGAACCCAGATGGCAGCAGTACCAGTTTTATCAGGATACCATGATGCTGAACTTTTATCATGGCGTTGCTCACTCAGCAGCAGAAAGTTGGCTTTCATGTTCGTGGCAAACTGCTCAAGCAGATTTTGGGCGGTTGAACTGCGGTGTAGGTTTAGCTGCAGGACAACTCCCACTTTTCGGAATAGCCCTTCTTCTTCAAGTCACTGGACGGCAATTGTACTTTGAGGCTTCTGTTTGCGAATACAGTACTTCTGCCACCTTTTCAACGTTGATGATGATATAACACATCCTCGCTTTATTTGCCTGGTCACTCGTTTCTTTTCCTGCCATAATCTCCTCGCTGACTTTAGGATGGTTCTTTATCAATTCGAGATTTACGACCTTTGCTTCAATCGCTTCTGTGGCGATCGCAGCAGTAACCATCGAATTCTCGAATTTCTTTATATTTTCCTCACCCGCTCGAACATCTGGCGCATCCTGCAGAGTTTCCCGCTCTTCCTTAATAAGACGGTCTGGCGTTCGCATCATTTTTTTGCTGCGCCCGAACATCGCAGGAATCTCGGTCTGGACCAGACTGTCTGTTGATCTCCGTTTTTTTGTCCGTCTTCACTGTCATTGTCTTATTCGTCGTTTTTGTTATCGTTAGTACCACTCCCGATGTGCTGTTAACATCTTGGCTGCAGCCGGTGGTTGCATCATCATTGCTGTTATTTTTGCATTCTTTTTTTGAGTTTTTTATCTTTTTTAAGGGTTTTTGGTTGCTCCAGTTTTATTGGGTCCCCCCTCGGTGCCGCTGCAATGGGTTGAATACATAAATCATATGGACGAACAACGGATACCTAAAAAGGTATTCGTTGAAAGAACTGAAGGGCGGAGACCAATGGGGAAACCGAGGAAACGCTGGTCTGACTCGGCCGACGAAGACAGTTCATCGCTGCTCTGATTTGGGACCGAGACAGTTAGAGGCGCTTTTTGCAGGAGGTGAAGGCCCGAGAGGGGCTATAGCACTACGAAGAAGAAGGAGAAGAAGAACTTAGACCGGCCTTATTACGCCTGAACTAGGTATGCCTAACTTAGGCAAGCCTAATGCCCGTTGAGGCATGCCTTAAACTGATTTCTACTCACGTTTATTTGATTCCTAGTTATATTTTTCAAATATTTGCATGCAAAACCAATAATTGAAAAACTTGCATAAAAATTATATAAATTATATAAACTGTCGAGTTAAGTCTGATGTCAAAATGAAATGACAGCAAATGATAAATTTACCTGATTTCTCATTATATTTTCCAAATACTTGCATGCGAAATTGTTCAATATGCACCAATAATAGGTAAACTTGCATCAAAATGAATAACTATGTTCAAGATATCAATTGAATTTATGTGACTCAGCGAAATTTATACTGGAAATTTATTTATTTATTTAATTAAATTAAATAAAATTAATTTTTTCCTTTTAACATTGGATATTTATTTTGTGTAAAACGCGTTTTCGACTACTATTTGTAGTCTTCTTCTTCTTCTTCTCTTTGTACTGAAGAAGACTACAAATAGTAGTCGAAAATGCGTTTTACACAAAATAAATATCCAATGTTAAAAGGAAAAAATTATTTTTATTTAATTTAATTAAAACACATTGGAAAAAGTGACTATTATTTGATTGATGGAAATTTATGTTGGTATTGATATAGGTTTAAACTAGGTTTCAGAACGTTGTATACTAGGTTTTATGAAGTATACTAAGTTTGTATACCGCGTGTCTGTCAAGCCTATTAGTCAGCAGTTGCTTTCAATGGCTGATTTGCTGAAGTTCACTGCTATTCTTGGTTGGATTAACTTTCTTTTTCTTCTCCTTTGTAGCATTGCAGCTCCTCTCCGGCCTTCGCTTCCTGCAACAAGCGCCTCCAACTATTTCGATCCATTGACCATGTTATCCAATCTCAAAATCCGAGTAGCGATGAATTGTCTTCTTTGGATAGTCAATTATTTTGTTTGGCACTGAGGATGACTCAAAAAAGGCAAAACGCGACGGCTTTACTAGGAAAAAAACTTTTTTGGGTATTCGTTGATCATACATACGATTCATGTGGCCATCCGCAGTTTTATAATCGTTGGAACCTCCGGCTCGTCAAAAAATTTCATACAGCTCATGGTTGTATCGATCTCACCATTGGTCCCTGTCTAGCTTCACTCCGATTATTCGCCTCAGGACCCGTCGCTCAAAGGCGTTCATTATATTTGCGGATGCTTGGGTTAGGGTTCATGTTTTCTGTCCATAGCATAGCACATGTCTTATCACAGATTTGTATTCTTGGAGCTTTGTTTTCCTGTGTGGTTTTCAAGATCTTCAAAACTGAATAAAACATTTTATTTGCGAGCTGTTTTCTTCGGCGTATTTCGTCCCTTTCATTACTGGTTCTCGTTATCTATTAGAGGACGCAGTCAATAGACCGAGACAGGTGGAAGTGCTTGTTACAAGAAGTGAAGGCCAGAGAGGGGCTGTACTACTACGAAGAAGAAAAAGACGATTTTAAATACATATGTGCAAACAAATCTTGAATCCCTAATTTGCAAATCATTTAGAGCTCCAAATCAGTCTCCGCTTCTAACTTAACTACAAACATCATCATTTCGATTTTCATCAAGAACAGTATAAACTATATTTTAATCACAAAAACAATATTTAATTTTTTCTAGCCTTAATTGCAATGATTCACGATATTTTAATAAAAAGTACTTGTGAAGCTACACAGCTTCGCGTTTATGTCAAAGATAAAATCGATGGCGATCCTTTATGGTGTGCTAGATATAATGCAATGAACCCAGATGCTGTTTATCATATACATCTAGACTTCCTAGAAGGTATTAAAAAAATTTTATTTTTGCTTTGTTTTATATCTTATATAATTTTAACATATAATCACTAGCTGGGGCAGATATAATTATAACTAATACTTATCAGGCCAGTGTTGAAGGATATATGGAACATCTTGGAGTATCTAAAGAAGAGGCAATCAAAATTATTAAACACACTGTTGAACTCGCACAAAGGGCACGGAAGGATTTTATATCTCAACGAAATGATGATTCAAAAGGTAAGAATAAGTCTACTTTTGTCTTAGAAAACTATGAAGTAATAAACGCTTTTTGTCACAGCATCACCTCTAATAGGAGCATCAATTGGACCTTATGGGGCTTACCTACACGATGGGTCGGATTATACGGGTAATTATGCTGACAGTGTCACTAGTGAAATCATCAAAAAATGGCATAAAACTCGTATCGATGCTGTGTTGGAAGCGGGAGTTGATTTTTTAGCTATTGAAACCATTCCTTGTAAGGTAATTATTTATCTGAGAATCTTTACATATCTTCACATACGAGTATATAGCCATCAAAGTTTAACCGGACGCTGAATAGTGTAATATTTCAATGGATGTTTGAGGATGCAGCGGTGGACTGCTGCCTCAGCGAGCGAAAAATTGGTGCTCAGCTGAAAATGGCCTCGCCTGGCAGCTAGCGTTGCGGTGTCGTGGGGTGCGTTCTTTCCATCAGCGCAAGATCCCACTACAAAGAATGTCACACTTACAATTTCTACAATGTCAAAGGCCGAGGTTACCGACCGAAGTACATTGAACGTAAAGACGCGACGACTTTTTCGACTTAATCGCGCACGAGGTCGGACACAAACCCGTCACGGACACGAACACTTATGGCCCACAAATAGAGTGGGGCATCCGGGTGGTAGTGGTGCTTTCTCGCACTTTTCCCAATCGGATCAAAAGATCTATATGATGATTTCACCATTTTGAGGAAAAGGAAGGCCAAACATCCCTGGCAAGAGGCCCCTCAAACAACAAAGAAGAAGCTACGCCCAATGGCTAGCTCATTTCAGCGAATGAGCCCACCAACGTTGCGGGCCCCATACCAGGTAACGCAGAGAAGAGAAGATTGGTCGATTCTGATTAATAACTCATCCTTATGTATTTAGTATAAATAAGAAAAAAGTTTGCTTTTCATTTCTTAAAGTTCCATTTTTTAACAACATTCATACAAATTTTGATTTTTACGATATCACGTGGTTTTCCTTGTTGCTTGACATTTGTTTTTATTGTAAGCATTATTATTTTTTTTTTGTTTATTTTACATACATTCTATAGTATTTTCTTACGTTAGTCGTAACTAGGATATTTAAAAATATGCTGCTGTATGCTCAAATTTAGCTTCAGCGTTTTTTACCCTCCTCGTTGAGGGTTCTTCCGGATTTCGGCTTGTCCATCGCTGCCATTGGCTTGTCCTTTGGTCTCAAGTATCCACCTAGCAAGAAACGCGGCCGCCGGACACGCCTCGCACAGCTGGAAACAAGTTCTAATAGTTTTATCTAGCAAGGAAAAAGTAGTCAAAGCCGGGGCGACCACTTTGCACTCTTTAGCCGGTATGAGTTTACTCGACGCAACTCGGACTGGAAAACTGATCTGAAATTTGCACCTTACCCAAGCCAGGTGAACAATCCTCTCCTGAGTAAATATTTTTAAATAAAATCCACGTTTTCAAATAAAGAACACCAACCACCAAAATCTCGATATGACTACAAAATATTGACTTACGTTCTTTTTTTAAAATAAGATGTGAATTTTACTCATGCACCAAAAGCTCGAAATAATTACAAATCCTTAACTTTCGTCTACTTTTCCTATTTGGGGCCCCTCGAATTAACCGCATCGCGAAGTTTTCCTTCCAGCGCGGTTCTTAATGAACTTCTACCGCCCATCTTCCCTGTCGCTGGTGGAAGTTTCAATTCCCTGTCGCTAATTTTAATTACTTCGCTGTCGCTGTTCTAAGTTACTTAGCTGTCGCTGATGTAATTGACTCCCCTGTCATTAGTTGAACTCCTGGATAAATTTTCTTGTTGCTCGTCATACTCGATCCTCAGCAGTCGTCCACCAAAAAGAGACCCGTTCTTTGTGTCCATGTTTCTCATCAGCTCGGTTTCAACCGGCGAGCCGTTAATTTTTCTTCGGGGCGATTCAACGTTCAATTGCGGTGCTGGCTTGTATCAGCGACCCCCCAACTGGTGTTCATCGGGTACGCGCCTACGTTCCAAATTTGCTCCATCGGGTTTCGCCGTCATTGGTTGTGCGATGGGTTGTCATTCAGAAGCGTCAATTCGCGCGCCAAAACAAATGTTATTTTCGGTATTGAATAGTTCTTGTAGTAGTATGTATTGTAGTAGTATATCTTACCTTGACATATCTCAAAGAGATCCCATAATACGTCTACTTCCTTATTTGGATAGATTTGTCGACGAGTAGCAAACGATTTATTTTCATTACCACAATCGATCACATGTCTCTCCAATTTGTCACCCAACACAAAATTAGTGGTGTCTGATTTGCTTCTGGAGTGATATGTTCAGTGTCAAATGAAATCAAATCTTCACACTCCTTTTTAGTAGTTTCAAAGCTTGCTGGTTTGCTTTCGATTATTTTCTGCTCTTTATGCTGTTCGAAACGTCTAGAAGGTTTTGAGATTATTTTAACCTGCTTGGGAATTATGTCTAGCTTGTTCCTGTTGCTCTTTGCAGTACTCTTCACTTTCTTGCTCGTAACTTTTCCAATTATCAGCATTACGAGGGACTGGGCGCCTTCTTGTTGTGTGAATTGGTTTTTATTTTGATATTCAAAACTCGCTGGAAGTTTTGCAGCTTCCTCTTTCACGGTTAAATATACGTTTCCCCATCAAAATTTGTACGGTGGTAGGTTCATAATTGTCCATCATTCTTTGAATGTTATCCTTAGGCACTACGTGGCGATTTTCACAGCACATTTTCCTGCGCTTTTACTCCAATGTGTCTTTGGTTCAACAATTTCCAACCGATACCCATGCTCTGCAGTAATCTTAACATATTCAAGCATTTCTCACTGCTTTATATGTGTATTTTTAATTATCAATGGACTCCATCCATTCAGATTATACTCTAAACCTATTTCCCTATTTAATTAATCAATTTTATTTAAACACCTTTGTTTGTTTAATGTAATCATTTGATTCCTTTTTTTACTTTAAAATTTTTATTTTCACATTTATAACCTTGGTTTGGGCGGTATCTTAACGACCGCAAGGAAGAGTGCAAAGGGTATCCGTGACACGTTAGTTTGAGAAATGGAAATATTCGAGCGATTTCAAGAATATAAAAAAAAATCTAGTCTTTTCGCATAATAACGCGAGTTTTTGTCTATGGCCGAAATCAAGAGGTTATATATATGTGTTGCGGCAAAATTTTGTCAAAATGATTGCATGTATACTTGCAACTTGTATAATTCTATTTCAAAAATTCAAAAATAAAATGTTCTTTTATATATTTTCCTATCTTTAGTATTACTGTCATTGTATTTTGTTTCATCAATTTGGTATAAGTTAGCTACGTACACCAAACGTAGGTGTAGCAAGCCTTCGAGGCGAAATTTGCATTTGTACTAGTCAGCCTACATGTGGCCAGCTTCCGTAAGCTGTCAGCCTACTTTGGCAGAATGCAAATGTTTGTACGGCATAATATATTCTATGTTTCACACGGAAACGGCACAAGCCACATTCCTTGCATACTTAAAATTTACCTTGCACTGCCCACTGCACATCTACACTTTTCAGAACAGCTACATAAAACACAAGTTCAACTTTTCCCACTGACAGCTAGCTTAAGGAAAAACAAATTCCTAATCTTTTAACTTTGAATCTCAATAAAACATGAACGAATAGATGAGCTGAAATGAAATTCACTTAATAAGGAGCGCTACGATGTTCTCCGCGGACCGCGGATTTTACCGTTGAAATTTGCTAGGAAACCGTAAAAAACCTCGATTTTTGTCGACACTTCCACATTTCTTCATATACCAACATATAAGTTGGTGTTAGTACTAGTCACTTATGAAAATTCATTCATTCATACATAATTGAGTTGGTTTTTAATAATTTTTCTGAAAAATTATTAGAGAAGAAAAATGAGAAGAAGTAACTTAACCTGAACATACTTCGTAGTTACAAAAACATATTGAGTTCACATATGTAGTAAAATTAAAAATATTTCTCTCACCTCTAAGCATGGTGGTCGCCATCACCAGTGTATATCTAATAAACATGATGTCCTGAGGAGAATAAGTAAACACGTCGAAACCACCTTCTTCTAATATTTTTCTTCTCTAATAATTTTTCAGAAAAATTATTAAAAATTAAATGATCAATTTAAAAAGTTTGGCACCGATAAGTAACAGCCGTTACCGTAATTCTTCACAACGTGAACCGATGCAGGCTTCACTCTCGCATTCATGACATGTCGTCCACCATTTTTATTCGTTTTTGCTTGTGACTGTTGAAAGTTTTCCTCATCAAAAGGATATATTGCCGGGATCACTTCAATCATAGCCAAATTTTCCAATAACTAGTTCACAAGGCCATACAACTGGTCGCCGGGTGTAGTATCCAGACAATGAGCTTTATAGATGTTAGAGGAACTGGCATGTCACCAAATGATTGATCACCAATTCTATATACATATACTAGTTGATCACGGGCTTGTGTCTGCTAAATTTTGCTTATAATCTGATTACATATTTTGGTTTCCTCTATCATCCATAAAATGTATCCACCGATAATTGTGTTGCCGTCGCGCACTAAAAATTACACCGATTTCACGTTCATTCATCTGAAGATCTGCAGTTTCATACCGAATCATACATTCGAAATACCAACTACAATATTACGATCATTAGCATCAAATGAACTCCTCTTACCAATCGATGGTTCCCATTACTTTTGAAACACCTGTAGTGAAATGAGTAGATAAAAATGCCCGTAAAGGACTGCAGCAATATCTGCTGTCTCGCCGAAAAGGATGCTGGGACCCACCGAGATTGGCCTTGTCTGAGGATGCGTGAATGCGCTGGCAGCCTAGTGTTGCGGTGTTGTGGGGCGGGTTCTTTCCCGCAGCACATGGACCCACTGCAAAAAAAAAATTTTCGAGGTTTAAAGGAATATCGACCGAAATCGAGAAGAAGGTAACCTACTAAGGGTCAAAAGAATTGCTGACTCAAAGGACAAACCGAACCTTGAGAAAACAGACGGACTTAAGAGGACTTCGTCGTAACCGACGAAACTTATGGCCCCCAAATAAGAGTGGGGCATCCAGTTGGAAGCGATGCCCCCTCGCAGCCTCCCAACCGGATCAAGATTCAAACGTTAGCGTAGCCATATATCTTCCATTTAAGTGAAAAACTCATACCAAAAGTAATTTGAATGAATTCTTCCTTCATATGCAAAATATAAACATGACAAATTTATGTCATATTATTATGTGACGGAATCAAGTAACACTATGTCATAAATAGGTACGCGAGCGGAAGGCCACCTTACCCGGGCAAGAGCACCTGAAACGCATAAAAAAGGGAGAGCTCACCCGGTGGCTAGCTCATTATAGTGGAGGGGCCAGCCATCGTTGCAGGTCCCATACCCGGTCAGGTTCGCAGCGAAAAGAAAGACCGAATTAAATTCTCTACTCACACATTTTCTTTATTATACCTACAAGTTCGAATATTTACTTCACATACCAACTTCAAATACAAATAACGATTACGTTGAGGTAGTAATTCAATTAAATCCTTTCCTGCACAGTAAAGTCTACTGTAATTAACGAAAAACTATGCGGGACGTTTTTAAGCCTATACAATGGATTGACGTACATATCAAAATGAGTATAATATAAACGGAGACGGCTTCAAAAGCAAAATAAAAAAAACTGAAAGAATAATTTTTTTATTTTTTCGAAAATTTTCTACATCAACTCAAATAACATGCATATCATATATATTAAAATCTGGTTTTGATAAGTCATTCAACAAGCACCCACTAATTAATTTGACTTCATTTGTCATGCTTCTAATTTAACAATTGCTCGGCTTTGCTAGTTTAAACAGGAATACTTGTTGGAAAATATTCTACTTTTTTCCTTTTTTATTCCTGAAGTTTACAGTCTTCCTCCCTTTTTCATTTGTTCCTTCAAAGCAGGATATTTTCCTTTTGTTGGTTTTTTTTTGTTTGACCGGAAAACCCATTCATCAAAATAGTTTAGGATTTAATTGTAATGTTTATCTCAGATTTCTATTATACAAATCCCATTTGTTTTTTTTCTCTTCAATGAATATATACATATAAATATAAAAAAATATAAGAAGAAAAAAATGGTGTACTCACCGACATCCTCACCGGACGCCCGCTGGTGATGTGTTGATATGATATTGCTGGAAATTGTGTAGATTAGGCTAATGAACTTCAATAAAATTATTGCGTTTCGCAATTTATTGAAATAGGGACGAAAATTCCAAATCACACCTTTGCACTATATACAAATTAATTTCATTATTGGAACCGAATAGTACAGGCTGCGTACAGTATTTGAGGACATGCATAAATGTGACTATAACTTCACGGCGGACTACAACATCACTCAAGAAATGAAGAGACATGCTGTCATCGTCGCTATATGTGCAAACTATACAGATTTAGAGATCTCTAATTTTCTTGCGCAGAGGACAGTTCATGTCGAAACGAACATGGGAACAGAGAGTTCTCCGATCAAAACGTCTTTTAAACAAAATCAAACACCCTGAGGCGCCCAAAATGCTATGGTTTTTTTCCGTCAAAAAAAATGTTGACCAAGATCAAAAGACCAATCGCAGAAATGACAGATGGCTATATTCAAATCCTACGGAGGTTCTTGTTGCTATGCACATAAAATTTCCTGCCACTGTTATGGTTTTAGGTGTTATCAGCAACGAAGGACATGTTTTGACACCACACTTTTTTACTCAAGGACTTTGAGTGAACTCTGCTGCATACATCGAGGTTTCGGAGACAGTAATGAAACCCTGGATAGACAATGTAAGCGGAGGCAGACCAAACATTTTTCAACAAGACTCTGCTCTTTCACATAAAGCGATGGCGACACAAGATTGGATGGCCGAAAATTTTCATGACCACATAACACCGAACCTATGGCTCCCCAGACCTTAATCCTTTGGATTATTACGTATGGGGAGCAGTTGAACGTGAGACCATTAAGCGTCCTCATAATACCCCTTCTTCGCTGAAGACTGCTATTAATGCCGTTATGGTCAATATGAACAAGGAGCATTTGATTCGGGCATCTAATCGTTTTCGGACCCGGATTGAAGAGGTTATTGCTGCTAGTGGCGATTTTATTGAATAATTTTATAGCCATATATTAATTTAACGTTGTATAAAAAATTCCTGAAATTTCATTATATTTTGTTAAAAATGCAAGCTAATTACTTTTACTCTCAAGTTGTTCTCAAATACCGTACGCACCCTGTATTTAACAATTACATATTTTTCTTAAACTTATTCGTTATGAGAATATTTTTACATAAAAACAAAAAGGATAATTGTGCATTCAGTTAATGGTAGGGTAATTCCAAGCTCATGCCAGCGTGTACTCCGTGGTCACACAGTCGGATTGGGTCCTTCTAGGTATTGTACCAATTCCTCAGAACGATCCCCTCACTCCTGATGCAAACGTTCAATGCTTCCTCAACATAAATTCGTCGACAATGTGAAAACAGATATTGTAGCGATGACGCGTGCAAAGCAAGAATATTTATTAATCGATGCTCGATGGGGTCTCTTCGAATTTAATCCAATAAATTGTTAGTCTACGTCTTGAACGGATGCTCCAAAACTTGTTCGAATTGGATTAGGACTCAGTCGACGTTTGAGAATTGGCTGAACCGACAAGGACAATGCAAAGTTAAACGATAAGGTCATAGGTTTTACTAGTTTGTCACATTTATTCTTCGTTAATGCAACAATATTCATTATCTTAACGTTGGATCGCGAATAAACTTTTTCATTTTCTTTTTTAAATATTTAAAGGATCACTTCTGCATTCACTCAAGGGCACACTTTTTATAACCTCCTTTTTGAATAATATCTTTTTTCTTTCCCTCTCTCAATTTATTTACTTTCTTTCAAAAATTTACGATTGTATACGGTGACCAGCGTGAAAAAAGCCACACGTCCTACGTTTCATAACTAATCCTTACGATTGCTTTTCATTTCGTTTCCCTTCATTGACAACTTCGCGATTTTTTACACTCATTATGCATTTACTTTGGACTTGCATCACTTTGCACGACTCCACTTTTCTATCGTAAGTACTAATTCGTTTTCTCAAACATTTCGCTATACGAGACGCATATGGGGTTCACGTCCCGACACGACTTGGTCAAAAATCGTTGCCTTCTTACTCAGGCCCATAAGGAAATCAATTAACGTACCTGACGTCACTTCACGTACCGGAAACAGCTGCTCAGTAGCCCTAAATTTCCGATCACAGCTGTCCAGAAAACTTGACAGCAGCATCTCAGTAGGCCGATAGTAGGCTTTGGAGATTGTCAAGTAAGACAGTGCATATATTTGCGCGCTAATGTCTTCGATGCCTCATATCTAAAGTAAATCGTTCACTTATTACTGATAAAACTTCAAACGTGCAGTCATATGCACTGTCAAAAATCTTTAGAAAATTTGTTTGATTTGAACAGCACTAGATGAGGCTGATGAGGCTACTTGAAGAGGTTAGTTTGCGGTGTAACGTAGTGTTTCCGTTTTCTGGCCTGAGTAAGAAGGCAACGCAAAAATGCATTCGCTAAACGCGCAACCAAGTTTTAACGCTTCCGACTCATCAAGGCCATTCAAATGCGCGCGAGCATAATCCTTCGAGCAATCCGCCCGCTGGTTTAGCCACAATAGTCCGTAACCGTGTGCAAGTCGCAATACATAACAATGCGACCAACTATGCCAGAAACCGATAAGTCTGCACATCTGGAATCAAATGATTTCAAGTCAGGCAAGATTTGCAGCAGCCTCAGAGAGTTTCACTGTACGCTTGAACAACCGTTTATCGACCGAGAAACAAGAATAAAGACAGCAGACTACACCACGCGATTCTAGAACACTAATTCCGGATCCGAAACTAAGTTGGAGTTGAGGTTGAAGAAGTGAGTGTAGCCGCAGCCCAAGAAACTGCGATTTCTTATTATCCGTGGTTCAATATGCCCACAATATGGGACTCGAACAACAAATTAAAACAAAGTAAAGTGAGCATCGTTTACGTTTCACGACATTGCATGAATAAACAATGATCGGAATGGGAATAAATCATGAAATAGTGCATAATCTCACTTTGGACGTTTGCAATACTTGAAAAATATTTCATATAAAATTATCGTTTAGCTCCCACTTCGATTTTCTGGCGGAAACCATAAATGAAAAAATATGTATAGCTCCTAAACACTCGTCTTAAAACATTCACGCAAGCACAAAACAGCATCTAGATTGGAGTGTTTATGCCCACCAACAATCAACGGAAAGGTGACAATCATGTCACGTTACAGTTTTATGCTATTTTCCTTTCTTTTTCACTTCAAATTTTCGAAGCACTTTTCCGTATTCTCTTTACCGCCGTATGAATTGCCGTTAAGTTGCTAAGATGTTTTATTATAACCACTATCCACGACTTATCGACAGACAATTATTGACTGCACAATTTCCCTCATTACCCACCTACGATGTTTGTATCTACGGCACTTTTTTGCGCAACTATATTCAACAAATTCTATTTTCCTTCGGTCATTTGAAATAAACTTCGACATGAGAACTTCACCATCGCTTCCGGGCGCGACCCTTGACCATCCTAATCTTTAAAACGAATTTCACGTTGCCGAATGCACGCCAAGGCCACACACTCAAGGGAGATACGTAGCAGAATACCTTCCACAATCCCTCTTCGATCTATTTCCCGGGATTTTCCAACGATTTTCCGAGTAGATCACAAAAATATGACAACGCGCACTTCCTCCTCTATTTCTCGCGACGTCCGCGCTGGGGCGTGATCTAAGGCAGACTCACGGTTTTGTTGTCAGTCATCCCGTGCTCTCTCTGTCGCACAGGACTCGACCCGCTTCTCATTCATTCCACTACACAATTGCCTTCGCTAATGCAATACGTGCATGTGCAGCGGGGAAAGGTGTTGCCATGTCCGCATTTCAATTCCAGATTTGAATTATTAAATTAATGAAAAATAATAATGTAGAAAAATTTAGATAATAATAGAAAAAGGTGAATATTATAAAGAATATGATTATAAGGAAAAGTTTAAATTTAATATAGAAGCAATTTGAGTAAGTAGGAGAATGCTCCTACCAGAAGGTCTTTGTAAACAACCTAGGGTTTGAAACAAGTTTTCTTATAGCGTGAATCGATAACTTGAACTATTCTCCAATACCTGGATATGAAATCTTTCACAAATTTATGCAAAAGATGCACAGTTTCTTTCATAAGCACAGTGCAGTCGCTATTTTGATCTAGCTTAAATGATTTTTTTGAATGATAGGCCGATTGAACATATTCAAGTTAAACACATTTCCTTAATTTTTCGTGCAAATTAAAAGAAAACAAAAGGGCACAGGTCAATTTGAAATATGTATCAACCATAAACACGTGTTATTGTTGTTGTAATTCCATACAATTGAAATAGCTATAACTCACTTGATTATGATTAGATCTCGAGTAAATTTTGTGAACATAAATATCTTATCTCAGCCTCTATAAGTGCGAAATTTCAAGAAGTTCGAAGGCAGGGCTTTGATTTTATGGATGAAAATGTAAAATCTACAAATCATTCTATTATTAACAAAGTTGAGTGAATTTCGGTTTCTGAGGTATTTGTTGCCCTTGTACTCATAAAGGCCCACATTCGTGATAATTTTCAGATTTTTCGGCTCAAAGGTGTCCAATCGCGAGGGGGGACACATATTTTTGGTACATTTTGCCTTCCCCTGGACCCCCTAATTGATAAAATGATTTTTTTATTTCAGATTCTAAAAGTTCTACTCAAGACCTTTCATTTGATACCCCACTCGACTACCTTTGATGGAAAAAAATGTTTAAGGGCTACTTCGTTGTTAGGGGGAACGCCACTTATAATTTTTTTTTAATTTTTGATAAGACCTTAACTTTTGAGAGACCATCACTTGTGACCTTTTCACAAATTTTGAACATTCTAGCTTCTATAGTTTCTGAGGAAACTAGCTGTGACGCACGGACGGACGGACAGACAGGTCGCGGAACTAGTAGGTATTTGTAAAAAAAATTTATTATCTAAAATTTATATTTAACAAAAAAAATATTTTATGATTCATAACTATAAACTGAAATAATTAAATTTTTCAAATCTGCAATTAAAATTTCGGATAAGTGATATGCAGGTTTTTGAGCAGTTTGCTTAGGCGACTGCTCGATCACTACACACCTTCCCCTATGAAATTATGGTTTGAGTTTCCAAACTTCAGAAAACGTAAAAGTAAATAAGAAGTCACACTTCTTTGACTTCCATTCTCCCTGCTACCTGAAGAACTTGATTTTTCGCCTCGTCGAAGCAAAGAAAATATGGTTGACTTTTCGGAAGTAGAGCCATCTCGGGCGCGTTCAATACTGACAGAAAACTTCCGGGCATCATGCAGGGTGACGATAATTATTACAAGTTCCTATTTAGTAAAGAGTTAAAGGCATTTTAACACCAGTATTCGTGATACATAACTCACTAAATATTCGAGCAAGTTTAGTCCTGACATTGGCTGAAACTTTGATTTATGATTCATAGAGTCTTCGTTTGATCCAAATCACCACAATTTACTCCCAAAACAAAATTCCAGCTTGTAGCATGTGTTTGAATATTTTTTCTATTCATTTTCATAGAAATCAGTGCTTTAAATTAATTGAAATTAATTAAAAATGCATTTGTTCACAGCTTGAAGCTAGAGCGTTGGCCGTATTACTTTCTGATGATTATGCTACTACTAAATTTTGGCTATCCATGCAGTGCAAGGTTGAGTTATATTTTCAAACATTAATTCACATTACTCAGTACGAATTTTACAGGATGGCTTGAGTTTAGCCAGTGGAGAGTCTTTTGCTGAAATTTGTGAAGATATTTGGAATCTATTTGTTTCACGCAAAATCAGTGAAAATTGCATTGGCATTGGAGTAAATTGCTTACATCCGAAGGTATAAAATAATATTAGTTAGACAACATATGTTTGTTACAACTCTTCATCTCTTTCCCCTTAAAATTCTATTTTTGATTTCAGTTTGTCAGCTCATTGTTGAAATCAGTCAACGGAAGCCGAGGTAAAGATGAACGCATTCCCTTAGTCGTATATGCTAACAGTGGCGAGTCCTATGATAAGGAAGAAGGATGGCTCGATAATGAGAAACCACTTTCGCTTGATGATTATGTTCCTGAATGGATAAAACTTGGAATCAAAATTCTAGGAGGTTGCTGTAGAACAAGCATTAAGGACATACCAAAATTCAAAGAAATTGTTACGAACTTCAAATAAAAGTATTATAATGAAAAGTTCACCAATCGTAAATGCACTTTATTTTATTAAATATCGTGGACTATTTATTATGAATAGTTTAAATTTAATTTTTTAATTTCATTTACTTTCCAAACTACTAAATCCTGATTCAAAAACATTTTTAAATATTTAGGTAACTTTTTGTGACCTGTCACGACTGCCATTCTACACTAAAGGGTAGTCCAACCATAATACACTATGTTAATTGTGTCACACCTTAACGTCAAGCTTTTCATCCAATTCAATTTGACATTTGTTTGTTTCCGTGTTTGTCAAACAGGACAGCATAATTGACAAAATGTGTCCACAATCGGGAGAATTGTGCTCGAATTTCAGCAAACTGGGTCTGTAGGAAATATGAAATCACCTGTACATGCGCGACCAGTTCGTTCTGCGGAGAGTATTGCTGTTGTTCGCAATAATGTGGCAGAAGAGCCGTCAATCTCGACTCGTCGTCGTGTCCAACAATTGAACATCTCACGGACATCACTGATGCGAATTTTGAATAAAGATTTGAATTTAAACGCTTACGAGGTTCAATTAACTCAAGAGCTGGAGCCTACTGACCATTTCATGCGTCGGCAATACGCCGAATGTTTGGTTGAACATATAAAAGGGAATGGTACCTTCAGGGTCGAGGCACACTTGCACCTCAGTGGATTCGTTAACAAGCAGAATTGCCGCATTTGGGCAAATGAGAATTCACAAGTGATTGTTGAAAAGCCGATGCATCCACAAAGAGTGACTGTTTGTTGCGGTTTATGGGCTGGCGGCATCATCGGGTCGTAATTCTTCGAAAATTAGGATGGCCAACAGTTACCGTGAATGGTGTTCGCTATTGCGAGATAATAACGTACTTCTTGTGGCCAGAAATTGAGGTTATGGACCTGGACAATATTGGTTCCAACAGGATGGTACTATTTTCCACACAAAACAATGGCTCTTACGCGCAAGAAATTCAATGGCCGTGTTATCACACGTTGTGGCGATGTTAATTAGCCACCACGATAATGTGATTTGATACCATTGGGCTTGTTTGTCTGGGGGTATTAATGTTAATAAACCAAGAACTAAAGGATGAGATAATTCAGCACATGAACGATATTGAACCTCAATTTTTCTCAGGCATTGAAAATATGGACCATTGGATAGAAATATGCCACCAAAGCCGTTGGGAGCACTTGAGCAATATTTTGTTTTGCACGTAATTGTCATAGATCCTTCTATCATAATAAAAAATATTAACATAATTCTCTGAAAATGTTTTGTTTTGGTGGGTTGGTTCCTGTCCGTGAAGGGCTCACAGCGATGTCGTGCTGTCTCAGTGAATCATATTCCGGTGCTCATTGAGAGTGAGTCAGTCCGGGAACGCGTGCTTGCGCTAGCAGGCTAGCGTCTGTGTTGTCGCGGTGTGGGTTCTTTCTCCTGGCATCAATATAATGAACGTAAGCAATCGAGTAGCCCCTTGGCAATCAGCAGTAGCTGCTTGTGAGGAGAGAAGCCGGTCATTCCGTCGAAACCGCTTAGTTTGTTATTTTAATAGGCTAAAGTTAACTACACTAGTCAAGTTTCCATCCTTTAGGCAGAGATGAGTGGTTCAATTAAACCACTTAAACATCTTTAAGTTTGACATTTCCCTTGCAATGCAACCACCTTCTTCAGGCTAAGTAACGGTTGCTTTTTGTGGCATGTTTGTGTTCACCTCAAGCCTTCGTGTCCGTTAACTTTAAAGAGACAAACAAATTTTTGATTCACAATAAAGTAGCTTAATTGACACATAATATAACATTTCTAATGATAATAAAAATTGATCAGAATATCTTGTAGAGTAGAGGACGTGTGATAAATATTTAGTAGTGTAGCGACAAGAACCCGCCTCATATGATCCCAAAAATAGCTAGTCGACAAGCACGCGTACGCGGTTGTCAAGTGAAGCTAGTCATTACAAGTGGCGCTCAACGTTGGATTATTGTCTTATATGCCAAATTCTTGTATGTACGTGTAGTGAAATGGAGTAGATAAATGTCCGTGAAGGGCTGCAGCAATGATCTGCTGCCTCGGCGAGAGAGGATGGTGGTGCTCAACGCGTCAATGCGCTGACAGGCTATCATTGTGGTGTCCTGGGGCGGGTTCTTTTCCCCAGTACAAGAGCCCACTACAAAAACATTTCGCATTCACGAATTTGAAAATAAAATGCGGATCGACAGGTGTCAAGGCTGAGGTAACCTACTAAGGGCTAAGGCAAATAACAAACTGGGTCTGGCGAAAACCGATCCCACATGGGAGTAGTTTGTCTTTACCAACGATACTTGTAGCCCCCAAGTAAGAGCGGGGCATCCAGGTGGAAGCAGTGCCTCCTCGCACCCCCATCCGGATCAAAATCGATCGTAGATATGGCCAGATGTTTTTCATTTGAATGAAAAACTCATGCAAACCTAGTTCACATGAACTTTTCCCTCAAATGGAAACCATCAACGTTGCAAATTTATGTTAAAGTCTTATGTGATCTAACCACATAATACTATACCATAAATTAGCACGCGAGCGGAAGGCCACTCTACCCTGCAAGAGTACATGTAACGTCATAATAAGGGGTGAGCTTACCCAATGGCTAGCTCATGATGAGAGGGGCCAGCCATCGTGGCGGGGATTTATGCCTATGATTATGACTATAGAGCATTCCGGGACTCAAATAGCCGCAGATTCGAACAAGTCGAAATTACTTGTTATGGAAGTGGCAGATACGAGTGAATCGGAACGTTATTCATCAGCAGCAGCAAAATGGCATAGAAAATCGACTGAAGGAGACAGCACTAGTACACATAGTGGACAGATATCGAATACGTCAAAATAAACATCATCAAGTGTTAACAACACAAAAACAATAACTTGTTATAGTTGTAAGGAAATTGGTTACTACCGTAACCAGTGCCCACTTTTGAAGGAGAAAACAGGAAATAAGAAGCAAAGCAACGCTTCAACGTTCTTTTTCTCAGTGGCGGATTCAGTAAAAGTAATTTTAACCTCGACTCGGGTGCAAGCATGCACATGCCGCAGAATAAATGCTGGTTGAAAAATCCTAAATGCTCATCAAGTTTACCAGAGACCATTGTCGTCAATTAGACGAAAGTTCCCGGTTTGTGTTCAGGAGACATATAAACAACGACGAGCCATAACTACGACATCACTATGCAGAATGCGTTGTGTGTACCAAGTCTTACGTCTAACTTGTTGTTGGTGAACGAATTAATTAAAAATGGAAACAGCGTCATATTTGGGCACAACAAGTGCCTCGTAAGAAACAAATTGGATGTGTTAGTTGCAATAGCTAGCCTGGTTGATGGAGTTAAGAAAACTAACACAGAATTGTTTGTTGGCCGTCACTGGCGGTATATGGCACAGACGGCTTGGTCACATATGAACAAAATGAAGAAGTGTTGATTGGTAGAATATCTTGATTATCCTGATGGGTTCATAACAAGCAAATCCAGCTGTCAAATATGCTGCGAAGGAAAGCAATCAAGATTCCCATTCAGCAATCACGGATCACGTGCCACAGAGACTCTTCAGGTAATTCATTCAGATGTCTGCGGACCCATGGAGATTGTGTGGACGATGTTTCTTAATATTCATTGATGATGTAATGATTTTCTACCTTTCAAGTCCAACGCGGAACCGACCTCTCATCGGTTCTAGACGTTAAGTCTGAGTAGTGCCAACGGATGGTACCAACCGGTCAACCAATCCGTGCACCGTAACCCATTCACGCGGTGGCTGCTTGTCGGCCAGCTAGTTCGGAGAGGATTTCGGTCGCGGGTCTCCGAATGGGTTACGCTCAATTACAATATTTTCAGCCACCTGAACATGCCCGTTTTCCAAACGCGTTATCAACCAAAACATACGGAGAAGGAACCTACTTTACGTTACTCCGTATTTCTTCTTATCACCAGTCAAGAATACCAAAATCTAATCTCCATTTCGCGTTCCCGAAGTTTCGACGCGGTACCGAAAAATATGCTACTCGAACTCAACCCGACGAAGACTACTCTAAATAAAATAACAAAACAACAAAGGTACCGCGTACCGCGCGCGACGCGAAACCGACCTCAGCGGATTTGTCGAAACCCTACCCTCGCGACGGCATACCTACCCTGCACTTCCTTTCCCGCTGAAAAAAAGAAGAACCACTGAAAAGGAAAGTCCGTTTTTTTTTGTTAGCAATTCATTGTAATCAAAAACATTCCTTTAATTCATATAAAAATATAAACTAATTATCCGGGAATATAGTCAAAATAATTGACATGAAAATTTCATAAACCAAAAATAAAATGTATAACATTTAACAACTTAACTAAAATGGAAAAGAAAGTAAACATAGGCACTTTAATTAGTATCAAAGCTACTTCGCCACATCAATCGAGAATTCTGAACTTACAATAAATTCTTACAAGTTGGTGATGGATGGTTGCAACAATTCAGCACATTTGTAAGAGCATCAAATTTTAAATTTTACAATTTTTCTAGTATTTACGTGCTATGTCTTTCGCTATTTGCAGAGATGCTTGTAATGGCTTTGCCTTATAATTTTTCTTTTTTATTTCATGCCTTGGTTTTTCTATTTTTGCGCAGTATTCTTTTAGTAACACTCCGTTATTTAAAAATTTATATCGATATTGTGTTATTTTTCCTTTTTTTTTTTTTTGCTTGGCTTTAAAATACTACTGTACGTTATTTTTCTATTTCCAATCGGGTTACACAAATATATATACTAGTGTATAAAGCAACTTTCGTTTAAAATATACGAGTACCTCTATTTTCGAATTAATTTGTAGGTGACTTCTCCTTAACGCCCCGGTAGTGAACTATCGTTTTGTACTTAATAATTTATGTATAATTAATTTACTGAAATCTAGTGTATATGTAACTTATGTGTACGACTTAGTTGCCAGTATTTAAGAAGCGATTCTTCCCTAATCATTGTATTAGTTTCAATATGCCTCTCTGCACGAAGTATTTTTATCATCAATTCTAAATCAAAAACTTAACAAGTACACTAAAAGGAGGGCATTGATCATGTTAATCCGCTGGATCAGCTAAACTAGAAGGACTCAGGCGGGATATTATTTTAGGAATTTCTATATAAGAGGCCTTTTATCATTTCATGTCTTTTGTTCCAAGTATTGAAATCAATGCTATATTTATAAATACCATCAATGTTCTTTTTTTTTTTTCCAAATTTTCAACGCGAGTGTTGCATACCTAACTTATTTAATTGCTCTTTCTTGCCTTTTTAGTAAATCTCAATTCATTGTCCCAAAGTATTTCTCACGTTTCATTGTTTTATAAGGATATGAAGAAAAAATGATCACAATAGTCTCTTTGCAAAATGTTTTGATTGGTGTTAAGTTATGTTAAGTTTGCACGATATTTATCGTTGAAAAACTTTATACTCTCGATAGGTTGGTAGGATGCACAAATTTAGACGAGGACTTGCTTTCTCCGTGCGATCGGAAAGAATGGAAGGGAAATTAGCTCTCCTTGGATTCAACATATGGCTTGTCAATTGTCCTTTTACTTATTCTGAATGTTCTGAATGACTTGAATGTTTTATTTCGAGTTGAACACGCATTTCTATGAGTTGTGTTTTTTTTCTCTACTAGATATGTCACAACACGTTTTCCAACAGAACCATAAACTCCGACGTCTATCGCTACGTTTCGAATGACTAAAATAATTTTGAAAATCTCTGCGCGGACAAACTTGAAACGTTTGTACAAATAACCGAAGAAATGCTCTTATCATCAACGATACTGGCTCGCAATCTTTTAGTTGTTCTTCGAGTTTAAATTACCCGTTTCCCGTTCTCGAATTATAACCAAATAAACTTTATTCTATGTTAAGTCATTGTCACGAACAAAAACTAAGTATTAATATTCACGGTTAATCTGTAGCTAAATGGTAAATCATTCATTGCCTATGATATTATTGAATTTGTTTTTCTTACGCGGTACTATTTTGTGTGTTTGATTTGTTTTGTTTTTATTTGCCGCTGATTTTTATCGGTTGTTACTTTTATCTACCATGTATTCATAATGTTATATATATACCACTCTAGTTTTATTAAGCGTTGTTGCACTGCCACACAAAAACGACGGCATGAACGTGCATGAGAATCACATTTCTCTCCTTAGGATACAATATAAAAGTCGCTATTAAAGTGTCGTGTTAACATATAGACAACAGCCTCGTATGTTGCCATCATGATAGCAGTGTTTGGTATTTGACGGACTAGTTGTGTTGCTAATCCCCTATAGATTCCAGCCTTGCCCTCTTCTTTCCTTACTGTATATAACGTTTGCCAAAACGTTCGATATTTGCTTCCTTCTACACGTAATCGCGTTCGTGCAACTTCGTGCGGGTACGCAATACATGAAGCAACAGTCTTCGATATACCGCCGGCCAGCATAAACTCAAGAAAATCTCTCGACGTCTTACCATCCAAAGGATGACTATGTCGTAGCTCGATAAGTTTCGCTTTAAGAGCTTCATAAATCACAAAATGTATAACAGTTTCGGATATATCAAAATAGCTGGCCGTTATTCCTTTATAAAAACCACGAAAGCCCGACGTTGTATAAATTCGTTTTATACATTCACGCACGGTCATTTGATTTTTTGATTTATAATCCAATTGCAGGCGCGTTTTCACGAACCATATTGGATTTGTTGCTGTCGATGCTGCGAAACCGGCACATGTTGCACTTATTATATGAACAACTGGTGAGTCTGGTGGGAGATTACCTAGCTTATTTAATGTGGTCTTAGATTGTATGTAGGGGTTGCCCAATATTCATAACCTCAAATGGAACGGACGACAAAGTTTCCCGATAAAACGTTGAATAACTGCACCACTTGAAGAAAACCTGCACGCCAAACAACTGTTGCGTTTGCCCTTCCGACTGTGGGTAGGCACGATAGTGCTAGTAAGTGCTCTGTTGACTCTTCCGTCGAATTTCCAGCAGTGAGCGAATGACTCCACTAACAATTCCGTCGGCCCGCGAAGGAAGGTCGCTCCCGCCCGGCTCCCGTCTCCGTGTTAGCCTGAAACTCGTTGAAGGTTATGTGACGAATGACACTTCCACCCAGTTTCCACGTTTCTATCTATTCGATGTTTTGATGTGGGGAGCATTGCCAGATAGATATGCTTCGAAATGTATCGGATGGTTCATAAATATTATTTTTCAAATATTTATATCCACAGATATAAATATTAAAAAAAAAATATTTTCTGCGCAATGATATCCGCACGAAAGATGAAGTCTGCTTGCACTTCGAAGTCATACATATCTGGCCGGTTGCCAGGGTTCGGGATCGGAATCACTTCGATTCCCGGGCGTAGGCGTCACATTACAATGACTACACCAGGATGCCATTTATTCACTTCCTGAAGACTAAGAATGAATAAATTAAATCATTTTAAAGAATTCAAATCTATGGCAGAGAATTTTCAGAATAAACATCTTGTGTACAGATATAGGCTGTGACTATTGTAGCAATAATTTTGAAGATTTCTTAAAGAAAGAGGGAATCATACATCAAAAAACAAACCCTTACACACCTGAATAGAATGGATTGAGTTAAAGGTCAATCCGAACCATAGTGGAGAAAGCGAGAAGCTTACTTTTCGAAACAGGTCTTGAAAAAGCTGCTAACACAGCTGTCTATTTGAAAAAAATAGATCAATAGTTTCAAGTATTGAAAAGACTCCATATGAGGCTTGGATCAAGAAGAAACTAGATTTACAGCATATATGTATATTTGGAAGTCCTGTAATGGTGCACATACCTAAAGAAAAAAGAACCAAGTGGGATGAAAAATAAATGATGCATATACTGGTTGGTTTCAGTGAAAACATCAAAGCTTACGGAATTTATGATCCAGCTAAAAGAAATGTAACTACGAGTAGAGATGTTGTGATTATGGGAAAGCTAGGAAGTATAGAAACTGTAACTGTTCCAGTAGACACCACAGATTCAGTGGAGGAGTTGTTGCAGAAATCTACGGTGCAGACAGAAATTTCTCATGATCAGTCGAGTTCCAGTGAGTGTGAATACTGAGGCAGCTTAGATGATTTTTCAAATAAAGAAGAAGTACGTAATGTAGAAAAAGAGAGTGACAGGAAAGAGCAAGAAGATGGAACAAGTAATATTTCTCAGATAACCTATGAAGAACCAAAGAAAAGGCAAAGAAAAAAGTCAGAAAGATAAAGACTTGTAAATTTAAGTATGACAACTATAGGAAAAAATGAACTGACTCATGCAGAAGCTATCAGTGGTCCTGAGAAACAACAGTGGTTGCAGACAATTGCAGAAGAGCTACGGTCATTCAACGACAACCAAGCGTGGGAGATTGTCGATGCTCCAGATAGTGCTAGCCAGTGTGATGCAGTGCAAGTTGTAGTGAAAAGGTAAAGGACTGCAGCGATGGTCTGCTGCCTCGGCGAAGAAAGATGTTGATATCCGCCGAGAATGCCCTTGTCTGGGGATGCGTGAATGCGCTGGCTGGCTAGCATTGCGGTGTCGTGGGGCGGGTTCATTCCCCCAGCACAAGGACCCACTACAAAAGAATTTCGCATTCACGAATTCTTGGGTCTCAGAAAAAGGGTCGACCGAAGTCGAAAAATTGTAAGTAACTACCAAAAGGGAAAATGACTTGCTCAAAGAGCAAGTGGAAACGAGTGAAAACAGACGGACTTAGGGAAACCTCGTAAATACCCGACGATTCTCATGGCCCACAAATAAGAATGGGACAACCGGATGGTGGTGGTGCCCCCTCGCACCCGCTCAACTGGATGAAGATCAAAAAATGTTGCAGTAGCCAAGTATTTCCCTTCTGAGTGGAAAACTCATACAACATAACTTGTATGAGCCTTCCCATCAGAGAAGAAATATACCGGTGACCAATTTATGTCATAGAGTTATGCAATCGGATCACATAACCTTATGCCATAAAAAGGCACCTTGCTCGAGGCCACTCAACCCGCGAGAGTTCCTGAGACAAAAGAAGGTTAGAACGTGCCCGATGGCTGGCTCATTTTTGGTGGGGTAAACCTTCCACCGTACTGGGCCCTATACCCGGTCAGAAAGGTCAAAATGAAATGACCGAAGGGTATATTTAACAATCCATTTTTATTCAATCAGAGCATTCAACAAAAAAAACTTGGCAATAAACTTCGCTTATTAACTTTTGCCGAATTAAGTACAAAAAAAATTTTCGTTTTTATATGATTCTGATATTAATTTTACATCAGCTTTAGGGAGCGTTCAAGTATTACGTAACGCAATTTTTGAAGATTTTTGACCCCCCCCTCCTCCCCTTGTAACGCACCGTTTAAAGTGTTCAATCGCAAAGCTCTTGACTTTGCGATAACGCGGGTTTTCGTCCGGCCCACCATCTACAAAGATGATGATCTCTGGCTTCACGGTGTTCGATTCTGTCACCATTAAGGGTTTGAATGACGGTATTGATAAAAGTGATTCGAAATCATAAGCATGGGTGTTCGCTATGGAGGATGTGTGTTTCCCGCTCCTTATGGATATGTGTGTCGGCCCGCTGTACCCAACAGCTTCTTCCTTACCAAAACTGTTAGGTTCCACCTTGACGCCGGCGTATACAGAAGGAATAAGTTTGTGCCGCTCTGCAACGAACCCAGTCATGATCAGGTAAAAGTTTTCTGTATTCCATATGCATTAAAAGAGGGTTCTGACTTTTCACTGCTGTGTGTGTTTCCCGCTCCTTATGGATATGTGTGTCGGCCCGCTGTACCCAACAGCTTCTTCTTTACCAAAACTGTTAGGTTCCACAATGACGCCGGCGTATACAGAAGGAATAAGTTTGTGCCGCTCTGCCACGACCCAGTCATGATCAGGTAAAAGTATTCTGTATTCCATATGCATTAAAAGAGGGCTCTGACTTTTCACTGCTGGTAAACCTATTGGCACACGTGCCTTATCGTCTTGTGAGAGAACGAATACTTGCTGCGGTCCCAGAAGCGACGCGAAAGATTCTAATGACCTGATTGTAGCAGTGCAAAATTCCCCGTCCTCGTGCTTTTTATGCATCTCGGTCTGTGGTCTTGCTAACTTTACGGGTACGGTACGTACGTGCCTTGTTCCCTCTTGAGTGTTAGAAACGCAAGGGAATAAATGAAGATATGTGCCACTTCGAAAAATTTGGAATCCCATTAACAACAGCCTCTCATGCAGGTCAGACAGAGTGAGACAACTCCTAATCATCTCGGTTCGGCGGCGTTCATCAGCAGCGCTGCCATGAATGGCAATATTAACTATGGTCTCTAGGATAGCAGGTTGCGAGTCAACTAAAGGGGGCTGTCCAGGGCCAGTTCGAGGTTGTGTTGCAGCAGGATTGTTTCTCGGACGTTCAGTTTTCTCCAGTTTTTCTTTGGTTCGGAATTTTTTTGCACGCTTTGCAGAGGTCCTTTTTTCCTTTAAACATCTCTCTTCTTGTTTCAACTCTTCGCGTAGCTTTTTTATTTCGTCGTGAACATCATCTTTGGCTATACCAGTGTCCCTTGCTTCAGTAAGAACATTTATTCTCTGTTGCAGTAGACTTTCTTCATAAGAGTTTATTGAGCCGGTTTGCTTGGAGCATTTTTAGTGATGCCTGAATCAATCAAAGTCGTGTGTGGTTCCGTAGACAGTGTCTCCACAGTTTCCTCATCAGTATTCTGACTTCGCTCATCGTGGGTATCGCTCATCTTTCGTTTGACAGCAGTGCTTACTTGTCCAGCGACTGCGATAATCGATTCCCTAAAAGATGAACACATGGATGAAGCTACAACATCCGAGTCCTATAGACCAAGAGAAAAGAAATTAAGAATAGGTGTTGTTGACACATGCGATAAAAAAGAACATAATATACAACATATACAAGCAGATGCACCTGTTTTTGTTGAAGAGCACGCGAAGTCGAGGGAACATTGGGCCTTAGTGTTGCTGGCGTGCTTGATGTTTTCATAGGTAGCTAGAAATATATAATACTTATGACCAGTTCTTTAATGAAAAATCAAGGTTGGGATTACATATTATAATACTTATGTCATTATTACATTTAAGCAGTAAACTTACCTGTGTAAAATAACTAAGCATTGTTGCTTTCTTCTTCGTGGCCTTCACCTTCAAATCTCGTATAACATCATTTATATGTTCTTTAAACTTTTCTTTATTTTTTAGTTTTTCTTTAGCCGTTTTCCGAATTGCGTCGGCATTTTTTTTTTGACACAGTTGCGCTGGCAAGTCAGCATTAGAGCCTTTATAGGCCAAGAACAGCTGATGATACAAATCTCCCTCTTTTGAAGACATTACAGTATGAACACTATGAACTCACTCATTACAGTATGAACACTATGAACTTTAATAACACCAACTACAGCAATGTGCTTCTGCATAAACACTGACGAATACTGACAACGAAAACAACATTAAATGCCGTACAACACAATCTAATAACACCGACTACAGCAATGTGCTTCTGCGTAAACACTGCCGTAAAACACAATCTAGGGATTCCCCGTGATGACGACCAGACTACACAATCGAGGGATCCCCCGTAAAACGTGAATAAAAAGGGTTGCCAATTTGGGAGTTTTTATTCCCTAATTTTTTATTTAAAAAAAAAAAAACAATGTTACGTAACGTGTTGTAAGAAAGACCCCCTCCTGCCCCCGTAACGCATCGTAACGTTTTACGAGACCCCCCCCCCTCCCCCCAAATCACGTTACGTAATACTTGAACGCCCCCTTATTCAAATATGTACTTTAAAATAGAATGCGATGTGGTTGTGTCTTGCTATAATATTTTAGTCTACATCTCGTTAACTACAACTCCACAAGCGCTATCAAGTGATACGAGGTGTGTTCAAAAAATATCGCGAATTTGGTTTTTTTTTCTAAAATTATTTATTTATTCATGAATATCTATTTTGTCCCCTTCAAAGTAATCCCCATGAGATATTATACACTTGTGCAAACGGTTTTTCCAATCTTCGAAGCACTTCAAAAAATCATTTTTTTTAATCTTGTTCAGCTCCTCCTTCGATGCCGTCTTTATCTTGTCAAGCGTAGCGTAACGTCGTCCTTTCAT
Source organism: Odontomyia ornata (assembly GCA_963969285.1). Classification (NCBI taxonomy): domain Eukaryota; kingdom Metazoa; phylum Arthropoda; class Insecta; order Diptera; family Stratiomyidae; genus Odontomyia; species Odontomyia ornata. The sequence goes on from OZ017740.1 coordinate 85,951,029, forward strand.
GGGCCTCTTCAGTTTAGGAAACAAGAAACAGTCACAGGGGGCCAGATCTGGGGAATACGGTGGCTGCGGCATCATGAGTGTGTTGTTTTTGGCCAAAAAGTCGCGCACAAGCAACGATGTGTGAGCAGGGGCGTTATCGTGGTGCAAAAGCCAATTTTTGTTCTCCCACAAATCCGGGCGTTTCTGGCGGATTGCTTCGCGCAAATTGCGCATAACTTGCAGGTGATATTCCTTATTGACCGTTCTTCCCTATGGCAAGAACTCATGATGCACCACGCCCCTGCAATCGAAGAAAACTGTCAGCAAAACTTTCACATTCGACCGAACTTGGCGCGCTTTTTTCGGTCTTGGTTCATGCGGCAGCTTCCATTGAGATGATTGAGCTTTAGTTTCCACGTCATAACCATAAACCCACGATTCGTCACCAGTTATGACCCTCTGGAGCAAATTTGGTTCGTCGCGGACAGAGTTTAACATCTCATTAGCAATGTTCATGCGTTGCTGTTTTTGGTCGCAATTGAGCAATTTTGGTACGAATTTCGCGGCGACCCGTCTCATGCCCAAATCGTTGATAAAAATCGTATGGCACGAGCCAATCGATATGTTTAGGTCCTCAGCAACTTCTCTAACGGTGATTCGACGATTGGCCAATACCATTTTCTCCACTTCATTAATTTTTTCGTCTGTTGTTGAAGTGCTCGGGCGTCCGGCACGCTCTTCGTCGTTCACATCTTCTCGGCCTTCTAAAAACATTTTGTACCACCGATAAACGTTGCTTCGGTCCAAGGTAGCTTCTCCGTATGCCACAGTCAACATTCGGAATGCATCCGCGCACTTAATTTCGTTTTTCACACAAAATTTGATACACGTTCTTTGATCCATTTTTTTGAATAAGTAAAAATCGAAGACGATTGAAAACACGTGCAAGTAAAGCAGCTATCACCAATTAAGTGAACATTCAAAATGGCCGAGCTTGTCGGCATAAGTGACAGACATGAGTACCAACATAACGCCACAAAAAATCGAAATTCGAATATACGTAACCCGCGAAAATTCAAAATTCGCGATACTTTTTGAACACACCTCGTATGTGGCGTTTTATTTTGATTAGTTGGTATGAACTAAAAACCTCCGCGCAAACTTACGAAGCTTTTTAATCAAAAACAGATAAAGCAAAATAACCTACTTTTCGCTACGACTACCTTTCTTTTACAATTTATATTAAACTAAAGTTTTTGTGTACATCATTATTTTCATTCACATTGCTTCTTTAATCATGCCTACAACAAAAAAATTTATCTAAGTGTATATATAATTAGAAGAATGTTAATAATAAATTTACCTAAAAAAGACCTGTAGTAAAGTATATAATAGGTTTATTTAATTTTAGTAATTTCATTTTGTAATCATTCTTTTCTTTTGCTTATCTTTCAATAAAAGGAAGATTGTTTTGTTTGTTTCTTCCTTTTTTTTGTAAAATATAATAGATGAAATTTATTTGGTAGATAGAATGTCGCTGTTGAATTGTGTTTTTGAGGGTAGTATTTTGCTAGGAATTTAATCTTGCTTGCAACGTACGTATGTGGTTGGAGGCGTGACCAGCAATTTGAACTAAATTAATTAATTAATAATTAATATTAAATGGATTTTTCCTTTTTTCCCTTTTTTATGGAAGGTTCCTAAGATCAAATTAGATCCCGGTATAATTGGTTACCTGTTAGTGTTTTGATTTCAATTTACATCGTTGCTGAAAACATTAATAATTTAATATAATATAATTTAATTTAATAATTAAAGGGAAATAAATCGTGTGCACAAGACTATTGAAGAAAACCGGAGGGACATTTGGTCGATGGAAGTATCCTATGAGAAAAAAAGTTTAAATATATGTAACAGATGGTATCTATCAGGAGAAAGTTTCGGTTTATAGAATTTATCTTCCTGCGTGAAGAAAAAAAATACACCTTTCCTATATACTGTTTTTTTTACAGTTCCTCATCTAAACCCATAAATGATAAATACTAGTGGTTTTACTCAAACGCAACCAAAATAACTTTGGTATGTTCAATAAATAATGTTAAACTTTGTGCAACTCATTAACCATTCACAAGCTATAAATCAATATGCATACTATATACTAGCTATTCGTTTTCTCAGCAACTTGTGGTTATTTCTAATTAAGGTCATTCCAAGCTACAAAGATCTGCTAAATGAATCTCATACAAAGTACAAAAGAGAGATATATATATATATATATATATATATATATATATATATATATATATATATATATATATATATATATATATATATATATATATATATATGATTGCAATCATAAAACCGAAGCACTTATTTGCATAATACTTAAAGAAAACTGATTTAACCCAACACCGACATTTCTCCTTACCTAGAGAGAAGGAATAAAAAATACTGTGAGCAGCTGTTTCTCCCTGCTCTCCCGTTTTTAAAATAGAATTCACGCCTAACAGTTATATCGCAGCAAGTCCTCATGTTATGCTATATACAACGTCGTCAATTGTCTAAGCTCCGCCAAGTGTATACGGCCAAGCACATACGCCCATTGTCATTAAAACATGTACTTGTCGACCAACGGCAAGCGTAAAGTCTTCATAATCCATACCATTAGCGACGACGACCATGTACATAAGAAGCTTCGGGGTGTGCTTATAGAATTATCGACAAGCTACGCCCATTGTCGTCAAAGCATGTACTTGTCGACCAACGGCAAGCGTAAAGACTTCATAATTCGATCTACATAAACCACAACATTAGCGACGACAACGACCATGTACATAAGAAGCTTCGGGGTGTGCTTATAGAAATATCGACAAGCTACGCCAAGTGTTATACTGCATAAGCCATAACATTAGCGGCGACAGCAACCATGTACATGAGAAGCTTCGGGGTGTGTTTCCAGCGGAGTGACACTGTGCTAAACCCTGCCTTCAAACCATTTATTAAATTCGCCGCAAAGCTTCACCATGCGAGTTAGTGAGAAGTGTGCGGAGGAAGAATTTTACGTGGAACGAGAATGCACGTTTCAACTACTCAGCGAATTTAGGGCGAATTGAGGCCGCAAGAATCGTTTAAAAGACAATTGATCGAGCGAGAAACGGCGAGTAGTAACAACAGCGGTTACGGTTTTGTACGCGAAGTGTATTCCGCCGCGAAGTAATCAGCGAGGCCAGAAAGTATAACGAGTTCCGGTACAATTGCAGGAAACCAACACAACAGTTAGATGGTGAGGTGTAGGCTTGAGCCGCGAACCTCATTCGGCTTGGATGCGTTTTTACGCTGCGTAGCCACCATCGATTAATTCCTACTTTCTTCCAGGCATCCTCCGTCCGTGGAGACACCGCCAGACGCACGGTTGAAGCGTGCTGAGCAGAGCGAAAAATCAGAAGCCGTGCCCAGGAGGACAGGAGCACCCCAGCTAGACCAGCACTCGCCAGCGTGTGTATCCCGATCTATCGAGTGGCAGCCGGAGTGTCCGCAACAAGCAGCCCAGGTGCATTCCATCGTTCACCCAAGAAGAGTCTGGAGGAGGCACTCCGGGAAAACGCCAGGGCAGGTCCACGGCCCATCACCCGCGAGGAGTACTTGGGCAGATTGAAGGCGCCGCTGGACACCTCCGTCCGTGAAGCCAACTACAAGCGGAGGCGCGGCGGTCGACGGGAGCAGTTACGGCAGCAGCTCCACGAATTCAGGCGGCTCGCACGCATCTCGACCACGACAGCGGAGCGGACTCAGTGGCAGCAGAAGGTGACGGAGCTGCGGCGCAAGATCAAGAAGGATGTGAAGGATCGTATACGCGCTACTAAAGGCGACCGAGCAGTTGTAAAAAATTCAAATAAATATTAAAAAAAAAATACAAAACTAGGTGTTTTCTTTTGGCAAGTCCAAAGAGTTTGAGGTTGATAAAGTAAGCTGCAGGTGGCGAGGCTGAGTGGTGCCCAAAGTACCGAAGCAGGACATCTTGGAAAAGGCCGGGAGGATCCTGTGAGGTTGGAGATTAAGAACATTACACTCACAACGATGTGTTATTACCAGTTAATGAATTAAATATAAAATTCTGTACTTCCAGCACGTGCCTTTTAGTCGCGCAAATACAAACTAATAATATGACATAGACACTATATTGTATGAAACATAGAAAATTCCATAGTTTGTCACAGAATATGATCAATAGAACACAATGCAAAAGTGCATGCACATTAAAACACGCCAGATCTACGTTACACAGAAAAACCAATTCGATTTGGAGACGCAATTTGTCGGTAAAATTGGACAGGTGTCACATCATTCCTTCCTAGTATATCTTAGTATCGATTTCATGCTGTGGAACTCAACAGTAGCTGGCCAGTGAAGCACAGAACCTTGCGGGCAACTTTCTTGGTCGTCACCTTGACTTTGTATATCACTCCCGAGTCGGAGTTCTTCGATTCGGACGTTGGAAGGATCGCTTGCAATTAGGTATACCCAGGGCGTGGTGGATTGTTTTTGAGGAAGAGCGCAATACCTAGCATGAGCGCTATACAGTCTAATCCATCACAAGTCCCGTCAACTTTTCCCCATTGCACAAACACAATGACACCAATACTTCTGCAAACCACAGTACGTTGCAGGGTTAACAACTAACGGGAATCGGCGCTCCCCGCATCCTTTCACTTGCACGCTTTTCCCTGAAACCGTAAATCTACTCATAACGTTACGCTAGAAAAACCTACTATTGACCACTTACCGTTATGGCCAGCGATCACGATGTAATTAAAATTAAAATCACTGCCACCTTGTCGCGCGAACGAACGACCAATTGCACCACAAGTCACTCACAAGCAATCACTGACTATCCCGAAATTGGAATCTATTGAACTCGCGAAAACTTTCAGGGAAGGGCCGTTCGGTCTTCTGTCCGGATTCGTTTGTGGTTTTCGTGGTGGCTGTGCAGTTAGTAGCCGGTGAAATTCTTCAAATAGCGGTGGATTCTGCCAAACTATAACTTGTTGTGACGTCTGTTCAGTCACAATCCCCACAATCAACTCCAACCTGTCAGCAACCCAATGGTGCTAGTTGCCATAATGCAATTTTTATAGGAGATAGGAGGGTTTTAGAGCAGTTTGATTTTGTGACTGCTAGAAAACAAAATTAACCGCATTAAAAGAAAAATGAGAAAGATTTCAAATAGTGGTAAAAAATTTAAATTTCACGACTAACATAATTAAAGAGTAACTTTTTAATTTGATATAAAAGAAAATTGATATAAAATTACCTTGAATAATAACAAAAAAAAAATAAAGGGAAATGTTTAAATCTGACATAAAGAAGATTGATATAAAATCACCTTTGACGATAATAAAACGAAAAAAATGTATAAATTATCATTATGAATGGAAGAAATGAAATCTTTCTATTTTCTCTTTTGTCAACTCTTACCTAGGGTAACTGTGTTGATCAAATCAATATCCGCGTCGTTGTGGGACCTTTCGAGAATTTCTGTTAGCTTTTTTAAGTTTTTGATAATGCGTTGGATAACCGGAGTCCTATAAGGATTTGAGCGGATAGATTTATGTGGGATGTTCATGTTTTTAACACTATTTATCCCATGGAGTTCTGGGGCGTGTGTCTTTTGCATGCGCTGCCTCGATGTTAGCATAGTTATGTTTTAAGATCCCTTACGTACATCTCCAGCGGGGTTTTGTTTGTTAGTGATTCTAGCTTTTCTTAACCGGGGGAAGTTCATGTGGGTAATGTCTTCGAGGTCTAACCTCTTATATTTATTTCTATTGAAAATAATTCAGGCCTCTTTATTTGTAATGTATAGGGGATGAGGATTGAGCTGACCTCAACCTCATGCTTATATCTTACCCAGTTAGAGCAATGTGTTGCATATCTGTAGTGAGCTGGGTAGAAAAAAAATATCCGTAAAGGACTGCAGCGATGGTCTGCTGCCTCGGCAAAAGAGGATGGTAGGATCCGCTGAGATTGGCCTTGTCTAAGGGCGCATGAATGCGCTGGCTGGCTAGCGTTGCGGTGTCGTGGGGCGGGTTCTTTCCCCAGAGCAAGGACACAACACAAAGAAAGTTCGCATCCACGAATTTCGAGGGTCAAAGGAATATCAACCGAAATCGAGAAAAAGGTAACCTACAAAACAAACAAACAGTGCCTGGAAAAAACAGTCGGACTTAAGAGGACTTCGTCGTTACCGACGATACTTGATGATATAAGAGTGGAACATCCAGGTAGAAGCGGTGCCCTCTCATACCCTTCCAACAGAATCAAGATCCAAATGTAAGCGTGGTGATATATTTTCCACTTAAGTGAAAAACTCATACAAACATAATTTGAATGACTTTTTCCTTTAAATGAAAGAATCAAAAGTCCCTGTAACGCATAACAAGGGGAGCGCTCGCCCGATCGCTAGCTCATTTTAGCGGTGGGGTAGGCTGACATGGCGGGTCCCATATCCGATCAAGTTCTACGAAAGGAAAGACCAAAATTTTTTATTTAATAATTTATTTTTTGTTCTTTTTTATTCCTAATACTTGTATTTTTAGTGTGCAGATTCAGGTGCGCCTAAAGCTATTCATTTTACATTAATTTAAAATAGACTAACTTTCCTTCGCTACATATGATTCTGCATTATTAGAATTTAACTTTCTTCTTGTATTTTTGTACCCAGGTCGGAGCTATAATTTTATTGGTTACGTTATTATGCTTTATCACAAATTTCATGAAGAGAAAAAAAATATACAAATACGTTGACAAGACCTGGGTTTTTCGCGTCAGTTTATCTTATGGAGAGCTGTGAGCGAGCTTAACTACTTCCATCTCGAGATAGTTATGAGAATAAATTTCGCGCTTGTTCCGAATTTAAAAATAAACGTGAAAACCGCCTGCTACTTCGGTAAAATGTCGACCGCTCATTCTCGCCTTCAACTCATTTTAAAAATTTTTCTTTTTTCCACCCTGCCAAGGCGTTGTATTAAAGCACTAACATTTAGCATTTTTTTTTTTTGTTATAGCAATTCATATTGAAGTTAATCATATAGTTAATAATATAAAAAAATATAGAAAACAATAGAGTGCTCACCAACATTTTCGCCGGCCGCCCGCTGGTAATGTGGTGATGCCTGGTAGTGAATCCAACAACTTCATATTTTCAATGCACTTCAAATTAAATTTAATTTGATTAAACTACACTTAATAAGGATCTAGAATAACGAAATGTTATTTTTCTTTAAAGGAAAACTAGAGCAAGGGTTAGGAATAAGGTTCCATGAATTGAACGATGCCGCTTTAGCGTCAAAATATCCTCGCGAAACTTCGCTGTACTCCCGTTGAACGAACACTTTAGTGCAATTCCCGTGCACAATTCACCAGAATCACTCTCTCCAAATCTGTTTCCCAGAAGCAACACGCAAAGTGTGAAGATTGGATTTTATTTTAAACGCAATGTCGAGAAATAGCGCCGGTGATGATGATGACGTCGATGTGATGATATTTAGTCGAGAATGCCGATGTTTAAGCGAGCGGCTAGGTTTCAATGAGGAGTGTGAAGCTGCGATTATACACGACGAGTAGGAACAACTCAAGGGCCGCAGTTTTTAATTCGTTTTGATCTAGATTCACTTTTCTAAAAGGTAACTTAATCCCGTTATAGCATACTTTACACTGCGTTCTGAAGACGACAAATGATCGATCAAATCTGAGGAACTACTATAGCTAAATGATCTTCCTTCAATCCTCTTTCTGTTGTATTGAGAGACGTTCGTTTGAGCAAACAACACGCCTGTAACTTTAGCAGCGGCTACTTCCTTTTAGTTAAATTACTACACTAAGTTGCGTTGCAATAAATTTCTATATGTTTCGAAAAGTCTTTTCGTGGCGAATTTCAGTGCACATATCAACCAAAAAAGCTGTTGGACAGGCTCAACATCCTTCGCAGTATGTGCTGCCAGATCCTTTCTCTACTTCAGCAAAATGATCACCAATGCTCTTTATATTCGATTCGAAGGTATGCCTTTCAATATGACCATCAAGTTCACTTGGAAGTCTTGTATGAAATTTGACGGATATTCCTTCACGGTAATCCCGTTGAACAAACACTTTAGTGCAATCCGACTGCAGAGCACTACTTCCAGGGGCGTGGTTTCGTAACGTTTTCACACGTGAAACCGAATATTGCTCGTGAATTTGAATACACGGATACTGACATTCCCCTTTGATAACAGTTGTCAGGTCTACTTTAAAACTGCGAACACTGATGAGACTGAGCGGTTACTTCACTGATCTCTCCTTTCAATGCTCTACACGATCAAAAAAATTGCCGAATATTGGTCAGCTATTGGTGTGTACCAAATTTGATATTCGCGTGCTTGAAAGTTGTAAAAAGCAAGAATGCAGGGAAATCCAAAGACTCTTGTCAAGGTGAAGAGGACGCAAGCCACTAAGAAGTTCAACGATGGCAATATCGCGTACAAATGAATTTCATTGTGGTTCGTGAACCACAGCACTATGGAGATAGTTTCCTATCTATTTCCGACGCTTTTAAAATACGTTTCTTTCACGGTGTTTACGATATATATATATATATATATATATATATATATATATATATATATATATATATATATATATATATATATATATATATATATATATATATATATATATATATGTATATATATATATATATATATATATATATATATATATATATATATATATTATGTACGAAACAAATATTTGAAAAATAATTATACAGAAAAATTTGAATAATAATAGAAAAAGATAAATATAATAAAGAATATAATTTATTATAAAGAAAAGTTTAAATTTAATATAAGGAAAAAAATGATATAAAATTTATATTTAATAAAAATTTAAAAAAATATTTTTGATTTATAACTATAAATTGATATAATTTAACTTTTCAAATCTGGAATTAAAATTTCGGATAAATATTATGAAGGTTTTCGAGCAGTTTGCTTAGGTGACTGCTCGATTACTACATGTCCCTCCAGAGCAATCACTTGAGCCACATCTCAGGCACTTTCGTAATTTATCTTTTCATCGCACTGGTGAGTGTCCAAACGTTCCACAGTTGCTGCATTGCCGGGGTTTGAATCAAATAATCCACTTTTGTCTTCAAAAACGCAATCTTTAGATAGTCAAGTAACGTGTTTCCCTCGACAGTAATCTTGACCGATTTCTTAGAGATGAAATTTGTGACGTTGTCAGAGTCTCTCGTATTTAGCCTGGTGGCGTTTACAATTTACATGTTTTGTAGTTCGTTTCCAAAAAGATTGCAAAAATTCGTTTGAACCCAGATCCGGCGCAAAAAGTCTGACTACTCCGTAGCTGTAAATAAAGCTCCCAGGTATAAATGCGTTGAGGCTATTCTTTTTAAAGACTCCATTGTCAATTGCATCGTTAGTTTCGATGGGCGAGCCGAAAACCACTTTAAGATGGAAACTATTTTACCGAATACCAGTGACGTAATATTTAGTTTCTTTATTGACAAAGAAGAATCGAATAGGTGTCAGCCGAACGAGCCTACCTTCAAACTTCCTCTCAAAAATTACAATAATAACCTTCTCTTTGGTATTAATATTGTAACGGTTTGTTTTGGTCAGTGGCACGGACTTAGCATCATCTTTAGAATTATTAACTTCCATGCTGTTGGATACGCTACCCAACGGTATTACGACATTTTCTTTTACTGCGTGGGCACTGTCGTCAAAGTCAAAGTCAAAAGCGCTTTATTTAATACTAATCGATATAAATTTCAAAGAATATAAAGCAAATTCCAAACAATAAACATACAAAAATTTAATGGCCCAAATGGCTCTCTAAATTTATACGTTATCATTAACACATTTCATCATAACAAATTATAGCAAATTTAATTAATTAAGATTATTACATATTTTTAGAATTCAATTGGAAAAAGGACAAAAAACCAACCAACACTATCCTAAAATTATTTATAATTTAAACACAACAGTGAACTTTGATCCCACACCTAATATGTTTTAACTTAATTCTAATAAAATGCAATCAAAAAACTTTATCTTATACTAAAAAATTCTATAACAATGTTCCTAACCTAAGCGTTTAACATTATCTCTAACCTAATATAATAAACATAACATATACCTAACCTATCCCTCATTTTTAACAAAAATAAACAACAACACTAAATGTAGCAATAATGAGCTGAAACTAAATAACGAAAAACAAAAAAAAAACTGAAAATAAACACGAATAATTTAGACATTGTCATTCAGCCACCAATACCTGGATTGCGCCGTTTCAATTCGATCAGCTTCAACGAATCTAGCAAATGAGTATCTCCATTGGAATTGTTGGTCTCTTGAACTCAAATTCGGAGGATATTTTAACTTCTTATCGGTGGCCCGTCGATATATGTGATATATGACTGGGACGCCGTCGGAATCAAAAACATATCGATTCATGTCCAAATACACGAATGCTTCTGGAGGAACGAAGTCAGTCGCGATATACCCGTCTGTAGGGTGGTTTTCGTAGGGCCTTGACTACTTTTAGTGCCTTACTAAGCATGATTTTCACATGTTCAGTATAATACAGATACTGATCGAGATGAACACCGAGGTATCGAACACAGGATTTATGTGGAACTCGTTCTAAACTACCCTCGCCAGCCATGATGTGGAAATCTTTCCAATTACGTTTCAGGTCTTGACTGACTCTCTGCAGCGTTGTCCGAAACAAGATTGTTTCACACTTCTGCGCATTGATTTTCATTCGGAAATTGTCAGTGTACAGCTGTACATCATTGAACATTTTTTGGAGATTTCTTTGAACTATTGTAGCTTTTCGGTGTGCCGTATAGATGATCAGATCATCAGCAAACGCTACCAATAATCGCGTTGGCGAGACGTTAAAATCAAAGCCGTTCAATAGCTTGTGAATGAAGATTGAGAAGAGCAGAGGCGCAGTAACTGTTCCCTACTGTAGACCATTCAAGACCTTGAATTCGTGCATTGATTTCAAATTTCCATCAGCTACAACAACTGATTTCCCGTATAACATATTGCACATCATGGCGGCAAGGGGTCTGGGGAACTTGTCCAGAAGGAGTTTAAAAATTAGTCCATCTAACCACACCGTATCGAAGGTTTTCTCCATATCGATGAGACATGCTCCAACGCATTGTCTATCATTTAGTTTCCAACAGATGTCTGAGGTTACTTTCGTTATTGCATGTGTGGTCGAATGCCTGGCACGAAAACCAAATTGGCAACTCATATTCCTCAATGTGGGCGTTTAATGCTCTGTTGAGTATCACTTCAAACACCTTGCTGATGTTAGGCAGCAAGCTGATTTGGCGATAGCTTTTAGGGCATGAAGATTCTTTTCCTTTCTTCAAGATTGGAAATACCTTAGCCTTTTTCCACTCATTTGGGAAATATGAATTGCTCAACATGTTGTTGAACAATATGCAATAATTCCTAATAGCAACTTCAGGCAAATGTCGGAGAATAACATTTGGAATACCATCAGTACCACATGATTTCTTGTTGTTTATCCTGCGAAATATGAAACACAAGTCTTCATAGCTGATGAAATAATCAATAAGATTCAAGCTCGGTATGAGGTCAGATGTTAATGTTTCATTGAAATGAAGAATTGATTGGGCGTTCAGGCTTGATTTGAAGTCGGAAACTTTTGCTTCATCGACCTCTGACAATATTTCATTCCCTCTCTCAGGGTTTGGTAGATGAACCAATTCAAAATGTGTTCCAATCAGGTTAAGTTTATGTAATCCCTCACATATAATCCTGTTTCCATTTCTACCCGGAGTCGTACTACCAATTTCGATTCCAGCCATATCGAGAAGATTTATCTCATCACTAGTGACTTCAAGATTCGATACCTTCACTCGAGACTTCTTATGGAATATGCTATTCACTTTCGCGAACACGCCATCTGGGTCGTTTGGGCTAATACCCCTCAACTTTTCCGCTCATTGATTGCTGACCGCACTCCTGAAGTATGACCAGATTAAGTTCCGGACATTCTTTAGGTGTAATTTCAACAAAGCCAACGAGGGATGGTTGTAGTCCAAAAATCGTCGATAAATATTGTTGACGCGTGTGAGAAGAAGACTTTTCAATCTTTTCAACCTTGCGATGTTGGTGTTTCATATCCTTCCATATTGTTTCGATGATTAATCTTGGGAACTACTTTCTCAATCGTTTCCAACGTCAGCTTCTCTAACTTCGACAAAAAGACATCTATTTCATCGTTAGTTAGATTCCTTGAGAAAGTTGCCACCATCAGAAGGGGGACATTGCTTCTGGTACTCTCGATTAAACTTCTTTTGAAACTTTCCCCAGTCTGTTTTTTTGAAATTCAACCGATGATTTTCGTGTTGAACTGGAATGAGGAAGAAATCATCCCTTTGATGATTGATTTCCATTACGATTGCGTTATGGTCGCTATCATAAGAAAGCACCTGCAGTTTCCGTTGAGGACTATTAAAGCTGAATTCACGTCTTGCGTCAGCAATGCAGAGGTTCAAATATGAATTTGTCTTAGAGTATGTTGGGAACTCCGACCCATATAGATTGCACCTGTATTCAATTTGGTTTTCTGTTATCCACGATTTCAGGAATACACGTCTAGGATTATTGGTGGCGTTCAGCCATGATGTATGCTTGGCGTTCAGGTCACCAGCAAGAATATAATAAGTATGCAGCCTTTTCAATTCGAGTATTTCAGACAAGGAATTGAGCTCCTCCTTGAGCTTGGGAACAGCTCCACCAGTTGCATAGGCAGAGATAACGAAGAGGTTATCCCCACCTGGCAGTGAGATTTTGATAACGGACACTTCAAGAGATTCAAAGCTTTTGAATTTGACTTTTTCAATATTTTGGAAACAATAGGGTCTTCGAACCATCACCTACTACCCTATCGTTTCTTACGAATTCAAAATCCTTGAATGTCATGGAGTGCCATGAATTGAGGTGGGTTTCGGTGAGAAGCATGATGTTAGGCTTTTTCTTGACAATGAATTCAAGGAGATAATCACGCCGATGTATAATAACAATGCAGTTGACGTTGATCGAGATGAGACGAGTCCTATCCATGGGAATGTGACTGGATGACAAATTAATTTGAGGCATTTGAAGCCCCTAAACGATGAAAAACTAGATTAATTTTCGTATCTTGCTTATCGATTCTTTCCGATAGAGAATTTAATTGCTGTAAAATTTTGAGAAGCAGCTCATTATTGCCACTTACATTATTTACACTATTTTCCGCATTTTCTGCTGGTCCTCTAGCGGCTTGTGCAAATGATACTCCGGACTTGACGAAGTTCGGAGCTAAGACACTGCGGTGTAGTTGTGTTTGCTTTGGGAAAGATTTTAATCTCGCATCCTGATATCGGGAGCATCCTCGATATGATGCCGGGTGACCAAAAACACCGCAGTTAACACAGTATAGTTTCTCTTTTGGCTCCGTCTGAGCCAATTTGCATTCACCGGGAGCATGCACGTCCTTGCATTTGACGCATCAATAATGCATGGCGCAGTTGGCAGCCGAATTCCCAAATCGTTGGCAGTGATAGCACTGGTTGACTTCTCGTTTCTGGAGGTGTTCCCACGTCACCACTCGGAAATTCAAATATCTGATTTGTTGAAGAGCGCTTGGACTGCTCTTATTTGATATTTGCACTAAATAAAGTGGTAAATTTTGTTTTTATACCGTCGATCTTCTTGTCGCGAATTTTTTAACGGAGATAAACTCGATTTGTGGTGCTGCTTCCTTTGTGGTGCTGCTTCCTTGGTGGTGCTGCTTCCAATCCAAGCCCTTCAACAAGAAGGTCTGGTTCTTCTCGCTTTTTGGGGTATATGTGAAGTGCGGAACCTCCCCAGAATTCAAAGCATTTTTCGCTGATTTGAAATCAACCAGTGATTTCGTTCTGATAGATAAATTCTCGGAATTAGTTCGTTTGATTTCAAAATTTGTTAATTTGTTTTCGGCTGCCAAGAGCCGAACCATGTCCTTTCCGCTTTGACCGAAGACATTTATTGGCGGAACATTCTCTGTATTCTTGGCTACTTTTTGAGGAGGACTAGCAGAACTACGGGCTGGGTTCTTCCCCTTATTTTCATTTTTTAAATAGAGTATAAAACTATCACTATCTTGACTAACATTACCTCATATTGATCAACCTTCATTTCTTGGAGTCCGTCCAGCGCTGCATAGTAATTCTGGCTGTCGTTAGTGCCTCCTACACTTAATACTTCTTCTGTGATGATTGGTTTAACAGCTTTCTTCTGCTTTGCTTGCGTATCCATTTTTCGTACCGGTTCAGTATTTTGCACTTTCTTCGCTGTCTCGAACATATCTTCGTACGTTTTGATTCTTAATTTTAATTCTTCAATTTCTGCTTGAAGTCGACTCACGTCTTGCTTTCTTCGACTATTTGAGTCTTACGGCCGCCATCTGCGGAGTCCTGGGTGCTCGTGTGTCTTCGCTTATTGACACTTGCCGCCAATTATGCACTGATATTCTCCCCGGGGCCCCCCAACGGGGGGGAGCCGTCGGGCTCCTCCATACAGCAGTCCCGAGCTAGTCTTTGATTTATTTCCTTTTTTCGATTTATTGATTGCATGGGTCGATGTCTTCGACGATAAATGCTTTCCCAATAAAATCAAAACTTGCTTTTATTTGGCTCGTAAAAAATTATTTCAATTTTTTGAAACTGACTTTTGTGAAATTTAATTAATTTTTAAAAATTAATGACAGGAGCGATTAAAAACACGTCTACACGCAACGAGTGCTAGACGTAGAAATGGTTTTTTTCTGGGCACTGTCGTCACGCCTCGCTACATGCGCGTTATTTTCGACCACTGTTATATTACTTCAGAAGCCTTTTTTCTCACCTTTGCTCTGTATTCTTTGATGTCCCGTGTTCACTCGTCTTCTTTATTTGTCATTTTCCTCCTCATTTTCCCCAACGGATGGGCCAGGGGTACTTTCTACCACACTACGCTTATTTTTAGCAGGATCCGGAGGACGCCCTTCCTCGTCACTCTCCATCTCGCCAAGGCATTCGTTTCAAAAATATTTACCCGTACAAATACATACATACACCAAAGTGCACAAATAAGTGAAGCGTACTCACATAACGTGTGCTTATTCTACAGAGGTGGCCAAAAGTGATCGGACAATACAAGAAACAAGCAATAAAATACTTTTACGAGCATAAGCTTTGAAATGAAATAAAAATTTTTCCCTTATATAAAAGTTACTTGTATTCTCAATTAATTGCACAAAAAAATAAAACAGAAATAAAAAGATTTTCACAAGAAAATTAACAACTAATTCAAATTCACATTGCATCAAGTGGACAAAAGTAATCGGACGTTCAATTGTAATACTTTTCTTTCTGATGATTCCATTAGAACATAGGCTTTTAATATCTAGTTGCGTATCCTTTTTGTTTTATAACTTCTGTTAACCTATTGGGCATAGACTGTACCAACTTACGGGTAACGTCCGGAGTAATGTTGTCCCATTCTTCTAATAACACCGTCTTCAGTTGACTTTTATTAGTAATGTGATGGTTCCTTATTTTTTTATCCAGATGATCCCAAAGATGTTCGATGGGATTTAGGTCTGGGGATTGCGGTGGTGTTTTTAATTGACCAGGAGTGTTGAAAAGGAGCCACATACGAACATCATGAGCTGTATGCTTTGGGTCATTATCTTGCTGGAACAAATAATGACCATCAAGACCCAATTTTTGTGCACTTTTTTTCAAATTTTCTTTCAAAATCGACAAGTAACCTAGTTTGTCCATAGGTTCGTCAATGAAAACAAGTTCTCCTACACCGTTGGCAGCCATGCAACCCCAGACCATTACACAGCCACCTCCGTGTTTTACTGTATGTTGAATGTTTTTGGGATGGAGCTCACTATTTTGAGTTCTCCACACCAACAACCTGCCGTCGGAGTGGTAGATATTAAACTTACTCTCATCAGAGAATATTATACGAGTCCAAAAGTCGAGCAGCTTGCTTTTAAATTCTTTTGCAAAGCATAATCTTTTCTTCTTATTAACTTTGCTAATTAGTGGTTTCTTTCGAGGTACTCTCGCTTGATAACCAGCACGGCTGAGAGCTCTACGAATAGTCCGGGCACTAACATTGGTACCATTTACATCTGCTAATTGATCCCTAATACTTCTGGACGTTGTAGTCGGATTCTTTTTAACAATTCTTAAGATTTTTCGTGCGTCTGTCTCTGTTAGTTTACATGGTCGACCACTCCTAATTTCGTTTTCCACCTGATTATTTTTTCTGAACCCTTTCACGATATCGAAAACTGTCAAACGACTTCTTCCAATTATTTTTGATATTTCAGAAAAGGATTTATTCTCTTTATACAACTTTATTATAACTTTTCTTTCATGTATACCGGTTTCTTTGCGATTCTTAGCCATGTTTAACTTTCTTCACTTAAAACTGACAAGTAAATGACTGATATCAGAAAAACACATATCAACATATAATTAGGGGAACTCCCTTTTAAACTCGGAAATGAAAAGAAAAGAATTGCTCCAATCTTCAATGACTAATTTCACACTTTTCAAAATGTCCGATTACTTTTGTCCACTTGATGCAATGTGAATTTGAATTAGTTGTTAATTTTCTTGTGAAAATCTTTTTATTTCTGTTTTATTTTTTTGTGCAATTAATTGAGAATACAAGTAACTTTTATATAAGGGAAAAATTTTTATTTCATTTCAAAGCTTATGCTCGTAAAAGTATTTTATTGCTTGTTTCTTGTATTGTCCGATCACTTTTGGCCACCTCTGTATATAATTGTGAAGAATTGCTTCAAACTTATGCGTAAAATTGCTTCGAACACAGACTGCCTACCTAATATGGCGGTACAAATGTAAAAAGTGCACTTATAAATACAGGTTTCGAAGTGAAAAGATTGGAAAGATGTGTCCATGCGGAAGTCCGGTAAAGGAATGTCGCTTCAGTATAAATAAGTGGCGCTTGCAATGCATTTGTTGAGGTTTCTATGCCCTGATGTCTCACCATTCCTTGGAAGTTTCTCGAGCAGCTTGCATGCACGAACTGCTCGATTACTACAATTTGTGTAAATGGCTTCGGTGAGTTAGTTATTGATGCGGACTTGGGAAGCCATTGACGTCATTATTATTTTGGTAAGATGGACTAATTTGGCTGGAACACCAAAGCAAAGCGTTATTGGGTACAGTACGTTACGATTAATATTGTCGTATGCTTGCTTAAAATCAACGAATATTTAGTCTAACAAGTCTTTCCAGGGGATTGCAGAATGCTCCATTCGCTTCTTCGTGTTTTTTTTTCTGTCGGGACGTTTACGTTCATCAGACAAATTTTAAAGAATTTTGCTTTTATATGGATCGTTCACAATTGTTCATTGGCAGCCTTAAAATCAATAGCGTGCGTTTTGAGCTCCCTATCCACAATAAAGGCCACTCCGAATTCTCGCTTTGCAGTAGGCTTCCCACTTTTGAATATTGCGTGCGATCTCATATCTCGAACATCACTTCCAGTCCAGCTCGTTACCTGGATTACCAGTATACTTATTTATATTGACTTCCCTGTTGTAAAAGGTCCTAAACAACGCCAGAGGTTGATCTGACATTTCAGGACCCAATGCCATAGTCCTTTTTCGGGTGCGAGGTCGTCGCCGTAGGTCCAATCTATTCCAAGGCTCTGTTGCAAGTTCCGAAACAATGTAGGGTTTTACAAGGATGGGGAGTTAAATCGTCCCTCAACCTCCACTCCGGGGGCATGGTTATTACTTACGATTCCGTTATCCTCTTCCATCAGCCTTTTATAAAAAAGTTAGTCACCAGCGACTACCACAAAGGAGGTATAAGTAGGGTTTGGCAGCAGGACTCTAGGTGTGTATATACATATGCAGTCATTAGCATTTCTCGGTATTTAATGTCCCATCATTTGGGAACCAGTAAGCCCAATGTTTGACCCCGAGACGATTCACTACCATTTAGTTACCACTGACTTGTATACAACCAAATAAAATGTAAAAGAAGTTCGTTACGAATCATGTCACTGTTTTATTATTTTACATTTGAATCATACCCAAATGAAATTAAATCTGAATTTCGTTCATAGCTTAGAAAACTTAAAAACAAAATAAACAAAGGAGCTGAAATTGCTAAGTTCCTTTGAATTCGTTCTACTTCCATTGTTTGTTACCACCGCGAAGAGCTAAGACTAAATGTAAAACCGAACCACCTTGCACTTTGTAATCGGCCGCTGTTTTGTCGTCATTCCTGTCGAAGGTACGAGAATCTCAGCATTGACAAAACCGCAATATGACTGCATTTCTGAATTTACTTACATTTGCTTTCCCGAAAAGATCAAACGTTGCTGTTGCGGCGGAATTCCTTCTTTCTCTTCAACTCGCTCCTTGATCCGATCCACCTTGTCTGTAGGCTCAATATCGATCTCGATCTCCTTGCCGGTAAGAGTCTAATACAAACAAAAATTTTTCAATCAATGCGTTCAGATATAGTTGGAATTATGTACCTTAACCTTAATCAACATTTTGCCGGAACAATAATTTACTTAAATGAATGAGAAAAGGTATAGAGAAACTGTTTTTGGCGAGCAATTGGATGACTGCGCGCACTTAAAATCTTAAGATGTTTGACAGCCGATGTCAGATTGAAAGTAGTCCAATCAGGAGGGAAACTGAGAAATAGTGGGATATTTGTAAAAATCAGATGGGAAACTAAAAACTTAATTCAAAAGATTTTTGAAGAGTTTATCCACAAATAGGTTATATAAAGAAATTAACTTTCATATTCAACTAATAATTGATCAATTTCTAAAAATTTTTAGAATCATTTATTGCACCATATTTCCTTTCAACGGATTCAACTGCTTTTTAATTTTTGAGTAAATTTGACTTATTTCAAATTTGACAAAATAAAGAGCAAATACATTCTATCTGAATTTATTTCCGATTTCCTTTTATTCGAAAAAGAAATACGTAGTTTCCTCTAAGTTGTTTTCCCCATGAAGGGAAATTGCATGAAATTGTCGGTCAGCTGAGTTTGAATGTTTGTCAGCTCTGTCAGTTATCAATAGTTGATAGTAAACAACTATTTCACCCGTGAATTGGTCTTTCACATATTTTAGAGCTTCTGTCTGGACACAAAAATTTTTAATCAATAGAAAATGTCACATAATCCACTGGACAAAATCCAAGCTTTAGATGCCATTGAAAAAGAAATAATTATGTGCTTACAGAGTGCAGGTAATATCTGCAACTAAATAAAATTTTCTATTCCAATGAATACATAATACTTTCAGGTCAAGCACTCACTGAGTTGGCAAAGGAAAAGTCCAGCCAGAAAACTGCTGAAAATCATACACAACAATTCCTTAAATCTCTTTCCAATATTGAACAGAAACTCAGTGACCAAATTAGCTACCTAACCAAAGTATCCACCGGGCAACCTCATGAAGGATCTGGTTATGCAGCAGCGAAAGTTCTACAAATGGCGTGGCATCGAATCCATCATGTTCGCTCCCGTGTTCGGGAGTTGGAGGAATGTAAAGCGAAGTATGCTCAAGCTGCAGTAGTACGACAGCAGCAGCAATTAAGTCGCGTTCAAGAAATGCAAGGTGGAGCTCAAGATCGCTAAATAGGGAAAACTGTTATAAATATTTTGTATTAAGCTTATTTCATAAATTGTGGGTGAATAAATATGAGGTTTTGTATTATTTATGGTTTTTTATTTTAAACAATGATTTTTTTTTCTCTTAAACTCCATTCCTTCCACTCTTACCATCATTCTAATGAACGCACTACGAGGCGATTTTGCATTTTCATTTAGATGTATGCCAAAGGAACTGTTGAAATCGATTAAGTATCCATATCCGAAGGACCCCTAATAACTTTTTTTTATAGAAGGCGTATTTTCGAGTGTCAAATGAAAGGATTTGGTGAGAGCTTTCCAAACCCGATCTTCACACTGTGTTATCAGCTTTTTTTGTAGTTGGGTGGTGAACGCCATTTACGCACTGAGTATGGGGCCCCCATGCTCGCGACCGACTGTACCACAATACACCTCCCCTGTCAACGCGAGAACCATGCCTGGAACCATTTGACACATTATTTCGGGCCAGGTCTCGTTTCGTTACGCCGTGAGGCGCCTTCAAGCTGAGTGATCCCCCTAGCGGGAGGGAGAGGTATTGCCAGAACATCGACTCCCCAGCCCCGACGTCGCTAGCTGCTGTGAGACCTTTTGGGACTGTCCGAGAATAATGTGCCACCTGGTTCCATTTGTCAACCGATTCGAGCATCACCGCGACTATATTATCCAGGGTGAGCTCTCCCGTTTCCTTGTGGAGGTCCCGTCGCAGCCTGTTCCGTTCTTCGCATGCAAAAAATGTGTAATAGGTACGTCTTCCTCTCTTGGGCAATACCGACAGTCGAGGAACCGTGATTTACCAGTCTTGTTCAGGTATAACCGAGAACACTCATGCCCGCTTAAGAGCTGGGTCGTATAGCAGTCAGTCTCACCATGCCTTCAATTTAGCCACGGTCTCAGATCCGGGACGAGGCGCGCAGTTCACCTGTTCTTCGTGCAATTCACCCAAGGCTGCTACCAACCGTTGAATGAGCGCTGTCTCCTCGCGGACAACCGTCTCCCTCGCATCATTGCTTCGACGCAAGTAAATAGCGTGGCGCTCTCTAGCAAGGAGGGCAACATGATCACGTCTGCAATAACTATCACCGCCAAATTAGAGGCAGTCAGTGCTTCTCCCCTCTGTACCTGTGCCAAGCATTTTTGGAACACCTCCTTACTGAGAGCGTTGCTCTATATTTCTGCTCCATACAATAGCACTTACCCTACAGCACTGATCAAGAGGCGTCTTCTTGATGGGTTAGGTCGCCCTACGTTGGAAATAAGTCGACTCAGAGCCGATACGCCCGAAGCAGCCTTCTCACCCGTTACTCTGATTTGCTCAGAGTGGTACTCCACTTTTGGCTTCGATTCGATTAGTATGTCCCCAATACAGACCATCCTTACTCTAGGGATTCTCTTTTCTGTCAAGATGACCACTTCGGTTTTCTCCAGTGCTAGACCGAATCCGCGAGCAGTCATCCAGTCTCTCAATCAGTGCGTTAGCATATCTAGTCTAAGTTGCGATTGTTAAACGGTGCATCCAGTGACTAGAGCCACAACATTATCTCAAAGCCCGTCGTAAGACACGTTCCACAGGTCTGGACCATGGATAGATCCCTGGGCAAGACCCGATGTATCTTCCATCCTTCTTTGGCCCTGTGTCGTGTCGTAAAGCAGTCTTCAGGTAGTCTCTCAGAAGCTGCATCAGATATTCTGGAACTGGACGAGTTCTCCACCATATCCAGAACATCCACCTATCTAGCGGAGTTGAAGGTACTGCTAACGTTGCCTGTCACTAACAGAAGGATCCACCACTTTGTGTGGCTATATGCCTCTGCTTTTTGAGCCACGCTCACCATTGATGCAATTCGTCAATGGTTCAACGTCCTGCTCTAAAGCCGTACTGCCGAGGAGATAGGTCCCCAGCAGCACGAATCGCGTCAGTGAGTCTTCTCTTGATGAGTTTCTTTAGCACTTTCCCAGCAGTGTCTAGCGTGCATAATGGGCGGTATACAGACGGCAATCTGGGATTTCCCTTCCCCTTGCTGATCAGCACGAGCCTCGCCACCTTCCATCATACTTGGAAAACGCCGTCCTTTAGGCAAGCGTTGAATGTGCTGAGCAGCAAATCAAGACAATGATGATAGACTAATTGCAACACCTCAGCTAGAACAATTTTTGGGCCTGGAGCCTTCCTTGGTTTCAATGATAGGATTGCCTCTTTCAGTTTCAGCTGAAGAGTGAGCACTCGATTGCTGTTTCACCGTGGGTAGCGTCAACATGAACGGGATGGGTGGAGAAAAGTGCCGGCACTATCTCGTCGATCTTTTCCGCTTTATGTACTGGTATGCATGGCGTCCGTAGGACACCAACCTTCCGCATAACTAGCTTGTAGCCAAGGCCCCACGGATCCTTGTTCACATTGTCCACTAGATCTTGCCAGTAATGAGCCTTGCTGTTGTTAATTGTAATAAACATAAGCAGTCGAGCAGCCCCCTGGTGATCAGGAGTGGCTGCTCCTGAAGAGATAAGGTGGTCACCCCGTCGAAACTGCTTAGTTTGTTGTTTTACTAGTGTAAAGTAAACTGCATCCGTCAAGTTTCCATCCTTTAGGCAGAGATGAGTGGTTCACTTTAGCCACTTTAACATCTTTAGGTTTGACATTCCCCTTGTAATGCAACGACCTTCTTCGGAGAAAGTAATGGTTGCTTTTTGTGTGATGTTTGCGTTTGTCTCAAGCCTCCGTGTCCGCTAACTTTAACGAGGCAAAAAAATATTGAATTGCTGTATAGTAGCTTAATTGACACCTAATAGAACTTTTCTAAAGACAATAAAAATTGATCGGTGCGTCTTGTAGAGTAGAGTACGCGTGATAAGTATTTTGTAGTGTAGCTTCGTGGCTCGACAAGAACCCGCCTCATATGATCCCGCAAATGCTAGTCGTCAAGCACGCGTACGCGGTCGTTAAGCGAAGCTAGTTAGCTGAGCTCGGTGTTGTTTATAGCTCGCTGACACTTATGCCAGACCATCGGCATCCGTGTCCTACACGGGCATTAAAAAAATCATTACAATGGCGCCCAACGTGGGGCCCGAAGGGGAAACAACATCACTCTCCTTCGAGTTCTCACATTTTTAATTTTGCTGTCGGCAGATGAACCGATTCAATTTTTATTGTCGCCCGCACCATTTGATATTAACGTAGCATACTTTGGAGGGTTCTGTAAAGTAAAGATAGAGTCACCGATAAACTTTCTTTTGGTGTTGTTTGTCTTGTCTTCGGTATAATAAGGTCTATAGCATCTTCTGGAGTTCTTCGTTCGTGGTGGCTCTGCCCCCTGAACATGCCGATGATGTTATAGAGTAGTTCGTCTCTTAATGTTACCAAAAGAAAGGTTTGAACATTTTTATAAAGTTTGTAGTCGGACGGTTCTAATTTTGAACAAACTGATGGTGCCAGGGGTTTTCAAATACACTGCTTGGAGTTGCGTCAGTTTTTGCTGGGAGCTAATCTGATGACCGGTAGTGATAAAGTCCGCATCATCAATTAGTCCTGACCGACACCCGATTTGTTTTTATGATTGGTTAGCGGTTTTTATTAGTATACTTTCGTTGAAGACAGGGACTTGTATTCAAGGAGAGGGGCCTTAAATTATAACAACCATCTCTCCACTGCGGAAACAATTGTTTCCATACTAGTGAAGGGCGAAACCCTTCAGTCTCTCCATGTCTGGGTCGGCATCGAAGAGACTGTCCTGTAATAAACAGCCGAGCAGCCCCGTGGTGATCAGGAGTGGCTGCTCCTGAAGAGATAAGGTGGTCACCCCGTCGAAACTGCTTAGTTTGTTGTTTTACTAGTGTAAAGTAAACTGCATCCGTCAAGTTTCCATCCTTTAGGCAGAGATGAGTGGTTCACTTTAGCCACTTTAACATCTTTAAGTTTGACATTTCCCTTGTAATGCAACGACCTTCTTCTGTGAAAGTAACGGTTGCTTTTTGTGTAATGTTTGCGTTTGTCTCAAGCCTCCGTGTCCGCTAACTTTAACGAGGCAAAAAAATATTGAATTGCTGTATAGTAGCTTAATTGACACCTAATAGAACTTTTCTAAAGACAATAAAAATTGATCGGTGCGTCTTGTAGAGTAGAGTACGCGTGATAAGTATTTTGTAGTGTAGCTTCGTGGCTCGACAAGAACCCGCCTCATATGATCCCGCAAATGCTAGTCGTCAAGCACCCGTACGCGGTCGTTAAGCGAAGCTAGTTAGCTGAGCTCGGTGTTGTTTATAGCTCGTTGACACTTATGCCAGACCATCGGCATCCGTGTCCTACACGGGCATTAAAAAAATCATTACAATGGCGCCCAACGTGGGGCCCGAAGGGGAAACAACATCACTCTCCTTCGAGTTCTCACATTTTTAATTTTGCTATCGGCAGATGAACCGATTCAATTTTTATTGTCGCCCGCACCATTTGATATTAACGCAGCATACTTTGGAGGGTTCTGTAAAGTAAAGATAGAGTCACCGATAAACTTTCTTTTGGTGTTGTTTGTCTTGTCTTCGGTATAATAAGGTCTATAGCATCTTCTGGAGTTCTTCGTTCGTGGTGGCTCTGCCGCCTGAACATGCCGATGATGTTATAGAGTAGTTCGTCTCTTAATGTTACCAAAAGAAAGGTTTGAACATTTTTATAAAGTTTGTAGTCGGACGGTTCTAATTTTGAACAAACTGATGGTGCCAGGGGTTTTCAAGTACACTGCTTGGAGTTGCGTCAGTTTTTGCTGGGAGCTAATCTGATGACCGGCAGTGATAAAATCCGCATCATCAATTAGTCCTGACCGACACCCGATTTGCTTTTATGATTGGTTAGCGGTTTTTATTAGTATACTTTCGTTGAAGACAGGGACTTGTATTCAAGGAGAGGGGCCTTAAATTATAACAACCATCTCTCCACTGCGGAAACAATTGTTTCCATACTAGTGAAGGGCGAAACCCTTCAGTCTCTCCATGTCTGGGTCGGCATCGAAGAGACTGTCCTGTAATAAACAGCCGAGCAGCCCCGTGGTGATCAGGAGTGGCTGCTCCTGAAGAGATAAGGTGGTCACCCCGTCGAAACTGCTTAGTTTGTTGTTTTACTAGTGTAAAGTAAACTGCATCCGTCAAGTTTCCATCCTTTAGGCAGAGATGAGTGGTTTACTTTAGCCACTTTAACATCTTTAGGTTTGACATTCCCCTTGTAATGCAACGACCTTCTTCTGTGAAAGTGACGGTTGCTTTTTGTGTAATGTTTGCGTTTGTCTCAAGCCTCCGTGTCCGCTAACTTCAACGAGGCAAAAAAATATTGAATTACTGTATAGTAGCTTAATTGACACCTAATAGAACTTTTCTAAAGACAATAAAAATTGATCGGTGCGTCTTGTAGAGTAGAGTACGCGTGATAAGTATTTTGTAGTGTAGCTTCGTGGCTCGACAAGAACCCGCCTCATATGATCCCGCAAATGTTAGTTGTCAAGCACGCGTACGCGGTCGTTAAGCGAAGCTAGTTGGCTGAGCTCGGTGTTGTTTATAGCTCGCTGACACTTATGCCAGACCATCGGCACCCGTGTCCTATACGAGCATTAAAAAAATCATTACATAATCTATTTGCGAGGTATTTCCTAGCTGACTTATATGCTGTTACCCAGTTATATGCCTCGTTACGGTTCCGTGGCCGTTGAACCTCACGCCGATGCTTATCACGCTCCCTTCGCTTTTCAACGATTTCAGTCGACCAATAATACGCTGGAGGCTTGCCGTGCCAGAATTTTTGACGGGGCATAGAAGCACTGCAAGCACTGCTATGATGCTCATAGTTGAGTTCTCCACGTCTTGAGCTTTTGGTTCTTCTGTCCCCTGCGAATCACACTGCCGCGGTGTACATAGACGAAACTCTCGACCTCCATCCTTCCGATATTTCACCCAATCGTAGAAGGTCGACAGCATGGAAATCGGGAGGCAACATCACGGATCTCAAGCAAAGTGTACTGATGATTACTGGCTGAGTAGACCTCTAATACACTGCAATTGTGTATCCTCCATACTAAGAACTCCGAGGTGAATGCACGCCCGATATGGTTCCTTCGCAGCTAATACGGCGGAAAGCTGGCGTATTTCCGGTGTTTAACATGACAAGTGCCGTCCTAGCCACGATTTCCAGGATCCGTTTTCCCTCAGATCTGTTAAGAGCATGCTCCATTCGATTCCTTTAGCATTGAAATCTCTGCCAACGAGCTCGTTGCCATCTGCGTTTGAGACAGCCCGCATTAAGCTTGGCTTGGAAAGATTATATCGACTTGCTCAGCGCTAAGTACACACAAAAGAAGGTAGTCCTTGAGCACCAAACCCACACAAAACTATTCCCCCGTCCACAGCTCTCTGCCTAGAAATCACAGCTCTGAACCCAGATGCTGGCAGTGCCAGTTTCATCGGGATACCATAATGCAGAACTTTTATCGTGAAGTTGCTCACTCAGCAGCAAAAAGTCGGCTTTCATGTCCCTCGCAAACTGGTCCAGGATTTGGGCGGTTGAACTGTGGTGTGGATTTATCTGCAGAATACTGGTCATCGAAGTTCTGATTTTGCCTCAGCTAGGGCTTCCTGGGGAACCCAACATTTTCCTGATCCCAAGGCGTGCCTAAGATCCGGGTCTTGGATCAGCATGCTTGCAAAGGATTCAGTTTGCCTCCTTTGTACACTCTTTTCTGTTATGTCCCATTGCACCACATTTGTAACAAAAGGAACTCCTATCCAGCTAAGACACTTGAAACATTGAAGAGGCACTGCAGACAATCCACCCTATTCTTTCTTTGCCCTTATTCAGAAATAGTGCGGCGTCCTTTTCGATCAATTCAATGATTTCTGGTATCAGCCTCGCTTTTATCCTGCCCACGCTAGGGAGCTCCCTTTTGATAGCTCCTTCTACCTCAGCCAGATCCATGACGCTGTTAATATCCCTTATTTCAATCGTTCTTATCAGCTCAAGCGAGGCTACATTTGCGCTTATGCCGAGAACGTTCTTTGCTGCGTCGCAGAATGCTTCTGTATTATCGGCCTCTGCTCCGACAGTGTTGGTCTTAGCAGTTTTAATGTCTTCGGGCCTTACACGTCCCCTGATATTCTGCAGCACTTCTGCGTACGATCGGCCGTCTTGGGGTTTTGCGAGCAGTGCTGCTGCCGAGGTCTTCGTCGGGGCATTTTTCTCTCCTGTTTCGCATCAAGTTTTTTTCTTGCTGGGTGTTCGTGCGGATTTTATTTTCTGGCACATTTTGAAGGAGTTGTTTTGCGGCTTCCTTCGCTTCTTTTATCAGTACAGCTTGGAACCCCTGGCCTGGCGTTCCACGCCCATAAAGTGCCCCTTCCTTTCTTCTTTTATCCTGATCTCCTTCGATTGGGCTAGATGCCATTCTTTTGCTGGTGTTGATGGTGAAGTTATCTGCACGTGCCCTTAAAGCTGGTCCTCTTCGTCCTTTAACCCAATGCCCAATGCGGTTTAGAAGCTCCTCTAGTAAAAGCATCCCATTCTTTACTGCTTTGCTGTTTTTTTGCGAATTGCGTGCGGATTTTATTCTTTGTAGAACATCTCCCACTTTCTGTACTAGCCTTCCTTCTTCACGTCGCTGTGTGGCAATTGTACTTTGCGACTTCCTTTCTTGGGAGAGGTTATCGGCTTTCGTTTCCGGGTACATTATTTCCGCCACATTTTCGACGGTATCGGTAAAATCACACAACTGCGCGTTATTAGTCTGGTCCTACCGTGTAACCTTGTGGACTTCAGGATGGTTCGTTATTATTTCGGGATTTAAGACCCCTGTTTCATTCACTCCGGTAGCGAATGGAGCAGTAACCATCAAATTCCCCCACCTCTCGGACATCTGGCGCGCCCTGCAGAGTTCCCCGCTCTTTCTTTTTAGAACGTTCTGGCGCTCCCATATTATTTTTTTTGCTGCGCCCGAACGCCGCGGGAATCTTAGTCTGGACACAAGGTTATCCGCCAATCTCCGTTTTTCGTTCACACGGAAGCCATACGAGGGTCGGTACAAGGCTTTATGGGGACAAGTGCTCAGAGCCAGACCAGCACTAATCGGGAGTCCGTCTCAACCGAGCCTACACCACCAACCCAATGACGCGATCTTCGAACGTACCTCGAAGCTTGCCAAGGTTTCACCTAGACGAAGACGGTATGATAGTTGAATTGGAGCCGATTATGCACGAGTGGCACCTCGGCGATACCATGCAAAGCAACTAGGTCTAAACGAACATATCTGCCAGCCAAAAACATCAATTCCAGTTCATTGTCCAATGCGCAATCCAGTCAGGATCGTTACCTGTTATCCCAGGAGGAACCTCACGGTGACCTCCATATCCATGGGTCCGTGGGGACGGCGTTTTCCAAAGAACGCTAGCCTCCAAGAGTACTCTTGTCGACCGGCATTCTCCCCGTTATTAGCGTTGTGGAGTGCAGGGGAACGGGAAATGTTCGGAAAATTTGTGCCCCGCCTTACGATAAAAAAGATCAGAAAAAATTCACGGAGGTATGTCTATGTGTACAATAATAATCATAATAATAATAAAATTAGAAGTCGATATTCATTTAATTTTGTTAATTATTGTATGATTTCCAAAATTCGCATTTTCCCCAATAAAATCGTATGGATAACTTTAAATGAAACTCAGTATACTCCATAGCAATCGAACACATTCAACGACTATTGCAATGAATATAGGGCAATTCTTTTGGAACGTTCGATTATTGAATAAACCAGGTGCATTGCGACAACTTTTGGAATTTAGAATCAACATCCTCGCAGCGGAAGAGACAAGATGGCATGGTGAAGACACATATGATATACGAAAGCATACCGTGTTTAAAAGCGGAAAATTGGAAGCCGCAAGTCTGGAGTGGCTTTCGTTGTGGACAGCATATTTAAATAAATGTCACCGATTTCAAGCCCGTCCACGAAGAGATCTGTGCAATTCGTATCCAGACCAAATTTTTTAAAGCTTGGCTGATCAACTGTCACGCGTCCATAGAATTTAACCTTAAACAGATAACCTACACCGCAGAGATGCCTGAGAGGCGAAAATATTGCTATCACTTTTCACTCAGTGGGCAAATGAACTTGTGCTTGGTGACCAACCCAGTTAGTGATCTTAGCTCTTTTAGCTTGGCTGTTTCAACCGTATGGAAATTGCATCAGTGTTAAGAATTTTTTGGTTTTTGGAGGAAATTCTTTATGTAATAGTTATGATAATTAGGCAGCGAAATATGTGCTATATTGAGCAGACCAGACGAGAGCAATGGGGATGAATGTCGGGAAAGTGGCAGCGAGTTAGGAGGTCATTTGATGAAAGAAAATCAACAGAGCGACTATGAAGATGAATTCATCGATAGTGAGGCAATAGACCAGTTAAGGGATGTTTTGGGCAAAGAAGATTCTTTTCAGCCTGCATCCCCAGAGCATGATCCTCGTATGATTATTCCCAATCAAGCAATGCTTCCAGGTAAGAATAGACGTTGCTGGTCTACATTTAAGGGTCGAAAAAATACTAAAGCATTATTCGCGCAAACCGAGGTCCAACAAGGATGTGTCGTCATGTATATGACCCAGTATCATGTTTTAATTTATTCATCATTGACGAAATGATTGAAGACATTATTCCGTGGACAAATGTTGAAATTGCAGTTAAACGTCGTATATATATATGACAAATGCCACTTTTGGAGACTAAAACTCTACAGAACTTCGAGCTTTGCCTGGTATCCTAGCTTTGACTGCAGCTATGACAGACAATCACTTATCGACCGAAGAGGTATTTGACAGAACTTTCTCAGGAACAAGGTATGCGTCTGTAATGAGCAGCGGTTATTCTGATTTCTTGATTAGATGTCTAAGGAGGGATGATAAATCCTTACGTCCGCTTATTCAACAAGAAGATCCCTTTGTACTCGTAACAACGGTTTAGGAACTTTTTATAAATAAATGACAGATAATCTATTCTTCAGGTAGTCATGTTACTATCGAGGAACAATCGCTGTGATTTCGAAGAAGATGCTCATACAGAATAACATCTCAAATAAACCTAATGATGTGTGATATTCGAACTGAGTACGTGATGAATGCAATACCATATATCGGAAGAGCCACGAACGCTCATGGACTGCCTCAGAGTGAATCTTATATGGTACAAATCGAAACATAACCTGCGACAATTGCTTTACTTCAGAACTCGGCGAGTGCTCAATCGTGTTGCTGGTTTTCTGGGACGCCTTCTGCCCGTGCTGTGACACCCAAAATTTAATAACCTATCACAAAGGAAAAGGAAAGAGGAGGACATTCTGAGAAATGAATTATTTTATTTTAATTTTCATGGCCGGAACAACATAAAAAGAAACAATTCTGGGCCAAGCGAATATTATTTTAAGAAAAAAAAAAAAAAATTAAACGAATAATGAAAACATTTATGAACAATAAAATATAAGTTCATACCCCTTGTTGGGCAGCGGAGAGTTCAACAATGGTGAGGGGGTGGACCACTGAAAATCTGAATATGTATACCATGCAAGCTTTCAATACAATTATCAATGGTTATCGAAAAACAAAAAAAACGATATACACAAAGAACAACGAAAGTTCATTTGAAGGCCACACGTTAAATAGCAGTTGAAGGTCACACATTAAATAGCAGTTGAAGGTCACACGTTAAATACAGTTGAAGGCTGCGACTCGTTCAGTTCTTCACCATATGATTTTTACAAATTTTATTTTGTCCCTTTTTTCATGTTTTCATTGTTCACCCTGAATTAGTTTTTCTGTAGAACTCGATCACCCTTTTAGGACTTCGCCACAGCTTTTTATCAAGACACTGTTAACTCAGGCTTCATTTCACTTTTTCGAAATCTCACGCATATCTACAGTTATTTTGATTTATTTTTTCCCCTTCTTCTTTTCTTTTCCCTAGCAAACTCTTCAACATTTTCACTTGCTCTTTAAAGATTTGGCTTTCATCTTTGTCGAGATTCACCTTATTTTTTCATTTGGATTAATTTAAACAAAAAAAAAAACAATGCTTGCGTCAAAATCGAGGCCAAAACTTACTAAATTTTTAACACTCCACGGCCCCCAATATGAATTATTTTCCCCGACAAAATTCCCCTCTTTTCTTTTTTTCTAACTTCCAATTCACATCACGTTCTAAATCTGACTACCTATTTCCCGCTTCACCAATTTCGCAACTCTTTGTTCACCCCCCTATGCCCCCGTTTGATCAACACTTTTCATTGACCATGCACCCCAAGATCCGTTCTCTCTTCCCTAATGCCATCCAATGCAACATTTCAAATTCGCATATATGCTGATTTGCATATAGCAACGATTGTCAGCACAGCTACATGTAAATCATCATCTATTCAGAATTTTCCAGTGGGTGGAAGTAGAGAAAAAAAGAATTTTCTGCCCCCGGGAGACCTCGAACTCACGGTCCCCAAATAGGAAATCCAACGTTCTAATATCTACACTAGTGTCCAACGTGGTGTTATCATTCCAAGTAACCCTCATTATCCCTCTTACGAAACAACAATCGCATTCCACGCTCGCGTTGAGAATGCTTCAATAGGCAAGTTTAAATGGGGATTAGAAGATATAATTGCTTTATAATTGTTGTCCCATCACGTTGATTGAATGGGAACAACAAATATTGTGGGAAAAAATGCAATTGGCTTTTGGAGATATGAAATTAAGATTTTGTTTTTTTTTTGCGTTTATGAGAATAAAAGACAATGAGAAAAAATTTGAAATTGGAATCTATTGAAAAAGGATAAGTGAAGACTATTTTTCACGTATTTAAAATTAAATTGGAAAATATAAAGTTAGTGAAGAAAAAAAATTAGGAAATGAATTCAATATTTAGACAAAGAAAAAGGTATGTGTGCCCAAAGAAATTTGAAATATGACCTAGAAGTTCGAAGTTCCGGCACGACCGGATTTCGCAACAAGGCCAAGTCCCAACTTAGGCTGTCGCGCTATAGATGATGATGATCGTTTTCCCAGTTATGATGAGACTTACTGTTCGGGCTGATATCAGTGAAAAATTCCTAGAACAAACATAATGCAACAAAAAACACAACAAATAATTATTTTCAAAACAATATTTAGTCAGAAAATCAACAAGTTTTTACATCGTCTTCGTTAGCTTTCTTTTGACCTATTCCAAAGAAATTTTTTTGAACGACATATCGAACACATTGCAACAAAACGTTTCGTTCGTGAATGATGTCTGCTTGCAGTAATTTTTCCAACATTGTATTTTGTGGTCGCCTTCGTAGTTTTGAATAGTCCAATCCAGATTTTCTCACTTGTCTTTTCATTACATTCTTTGTAGACTTTTTATTATTACATTTATCATTTTGATTTTTCCTGTTGTTCGGATCGTTTGTATGAGTTTTTTTATCTTTCGGAGTGCCATCATCTTCCGAGAAGGTCTCGACTAGCTTTTTGAAGGGAACTTCAACTTGTTGATTCTCGTCATCAATTTCAGATGCTGAGTTATCTTTATTGGAGTATGAGTCCACTTTGTATTCTGTTGCATTTTCAACAGTTTCTGAACTTTGACTAGCTGCAGTGAGTTTCTCGTTTTCTGTTGTTTTAGATTGTAGATTATCGGTGGGCTCTTTTAGATCTTTTGTTTCATTTTTACATTCCGTGCCCTTTACCTCACATTCGTCAGTGGCGGCTTTTTCAATTGTTGAATTTTCTTTAGTCTCATTCAGAATATCAAATATATTAGTATTGCTTGCTATATAATCATCTTCATCGCTTGAAATTTTAAATTCACAGGACTTATCATTATTTTCTGAGCCCTTACTATCTTCACTCTTTTCTGCTTCTTCCTGGGACTCGTCACCATCACTGTTGCTACTATCATCATCAGACCCATAAAGTCCGGCTAACGACATCAATGCATTCTTTTGCTTCACTTTCTGTTTTGGTTTCTTTACTTCGACTGGTCTAATGTAATCTGCTAGGTTGGCTGTCCCTTTAAATTGTTTAACATCATTTTCATCGTTCTCTGAATCCTCTTGTAGCTCTTCAACAGCGTTTTCATTACCCTTTTTCTGGGGGATTCGCTTTCTAAACCTTTTTCTTTTCCTTTTTGGCTCATTGGAATTCGATTTGCCGGGCTCGTGTTGTTTACATTTCTTTCTATCTTCACGTTGACCGAAACGCGATTTGTAGTCACCAATACGTTCACCACGTTTAACCCGTTCTGCTTGCACTTGCTGCCTTAGGGCTACATTGGCCTGAGTAGGATATCGTTTCTTTCGTTCTTCTCGCCATTTTGCAATTTCTTCAGGTGTGTTGACGTCTTTAATTTTTTCATACAGGCCTGTGCGATGTTGTTGTTCAATATGTCTGGTTATTATATCAGGATGAGCGAAGAATGCACATCCATCAATATTGCAAGTTCGATGTTCGCTAACGTGCCTGTTAAACGCTACTTTGGATGTGAAGTCGTAATCACATGTTTCACAGTAGAAGTCATCTTCGGAGTGCTATGAAAAATATAAAAATTGCATAAATAATTTTTATTAACAATCTTGAATGGAAAACGAAAATATATTTATATACTCGTATGTTTCAATATAATTGCTGACCAATAGGAAGCACCTTCACGAATTTAAATTGTTATATATAAAAAATACTGCTTAAAATATTTTGGAACATCGGCCGACGAAAGAGTCGATTAAATCAAGACGCATTTAAAATAAGAAATAGTTCTTACAACAACTACGTTCAGCTACTAATCCAGGCAAAAATGCAGCAACTAATTAACACCCACTAGACGGAGCTAAGTACGAGTAATTGTGTTGATGAAAAAATGATCGGCTTTAAACCGCAAGATCCAGGATATGAACGAACTAATGTTGCTAAAGGAAGTCCGATCAAATCGAACATTTACGAGAAGGATCAATATTGCGCAACCGAATCGAAAATTCACTTTGGCACGATAAGGCAGAAGGATAAATTTCTCATAGGCACCGTTACTTTTGGTAGGCAAATAGGTTTGCACAATACTAGAATACTGATTGCAACTTGCCTAGCTTTAAATACAGTCTGTTAAGCAAGAGCGTGTACAGCATAGCTTGCGATCGGCAAGTGGTATCGACATCAAATTTTTTATCGGTAAAGAGAACCCCTGTCTTTGGCGCTTTGAAAACAAAATTTCAGTCGAAGTCAATCTTCCGTCGGGAAAACACTAAAATCGCGATGAGTGCCATTTACGCAAAGCGCTTCGAGGCCTTGTTCCTTCGCACACACCCTAAAGAACCAAAAATAAATGTTCAACGATTTAAAGAGTCAAAAACCGCCGATGACCTTCCAAATCGTGGTTCGGTGGGAAAAGTGACCAA
Source organism: Odontomyia ornata (assembly GCA_963969285.1). Classification (NCBI taxonomy): domain Eukaryota; kingdom Metazoa; phylum Arthropoda; class Insecta; order Diptera; family Stratiomyidae; genus Odontomyia; species Odontomyia ornata. Next base: position 85,985,222 of record OZ017740.1, read on the forward strand.
AAAGGAAGAAAAGCGAATCGTGGCTTTGTTTTCGCGCAATCTTGGCTTGTCCTTACCTCAAGGACAAGCTAAATTGATGCAAAAAGGTCTGTGCGCAAACAATGTAAAATGGCGGAGTACCGATAATGATCCCAAACATCGGAGCCGGCTGTGTACTGAAGGGAAACGGGAAAAATGCATTGTGACACTTGATTGGCCTTCGCAATCGCCTGATGCAAATTCTATCGAAAACTTCTTGGCCTACATCAAGCAGAAGCTCCGTAGAAAACGTGTTTACACTTTGAAGCAGCTCTCCCGACAAATTCGACTCATTTAGAAGGCGCTTCCCCTCGACTACGCCGAAAATTTAGTGAAAAGTACTCGTATGCCTCGCAGATGCCAAGCAATAATTGATGCTGGTGGTGATTGGACTCACTATTAAACTGAAAGCGCGTTACCTCAGAATGTATTTAATGTATGTGTCAGTCAAAAACTGTTGTTAAATAAACTTTTTCAAAATTATGCTGGACACGCTCTTAGTTAAAAGACTGTAATTAACAAAAAAAAAAGAATCATTTAGCTTTCTTATTCACGATCCAGCTAAGATGTATTCAAGGAAAATTTGACTCGAAGTCATACTAAATTAAATTCAAATATGTTGAGAAACATGGTCACTAGAGAGAGACGAGTCTAAACACCTCAAAATTGTTTTATTGGAACAGCCGCCATCTTGGGGCCTGTTTACAAACAATTTAAAACTTGCAATATTATTAGATATTATGGAAATTGGTCTTAGTATTTAGTTTATTATATATCGAACGAAAATTGTGGCATCTAAGGTCCTTTAAGTTTTAGAAATTTAATTGACCGCCATTCTGAAAGTCAAACGGACTTTTTAAGAAAAATCTTCCATTGCATAAATCCTTTGAATATCAACAATTTTAAAGCACTTCCTTGAAAATATGTTCAATATTTTGATTACTACTAAAATCACAAATTTTGTGTTTTGTCTGAACTTCGAAGGGCCGGCCGTCAATTTGAATTTAAATGTTCTATTTCGGATTATTTTTACAGATATCCATTCTTTACTCTGATAAAGCACAGTGCCAAATTTAGTAGGCGGCTAAGTTTTTTAACGAATTTTGATGAAACTTACTATTATAAGTTATTGAGGCAAGTTTTTTTGTACCGCCGAAAATGACAAAAATCGAATGATAAATAATAAAATCGAAAATTAAAAACTTAATATTGTTTTCTGCCTTTTTCAACAAAAATCGGATTTTTTTACAGGGAGGGGAGAGGAGAATGATTTGCCAGGGTAGGAGATTGGCAAGTTCCTCTATTCCGATGGTGTTCGGTGGCTCTGATTTCTTGGCGATGGGGGTTTCGTAATGCTCGTGCCGTAGAGGTGGTGGCCGTTGTAGAATCATAGGCCTGTAGTCGAATGCTTCCATTTGGCTGAGGTGAATACTACAATGAGCCTCTATGTTAACTCGAGGCACCGGGGCCTGTTCTTGACGTTGATTTGGTTGAGGGGGTGCGGGGCGCACTGAAAGTTGGGTGGGAAGCACTGGTGAAACAGCATCCAATCTCTCCTCCATATTGCCCATTCTGGTTGTAAAGGCTGGCAGGAGGCACTATACTTGCTGCATTTGTAATGTGACGCCTACGCCCAGGAATCGAAGTGATTCCGATCCCGAACCCTTGTAACCTGCCAGATGGATATGTCCTCGAAGTGCCAGCGGACTTCATCTGTTGTGCGGATATCGTTATGCAGAAAATATTTTTTTTTTCTGTCCAAATATTTAGATCCGTGGATATAAATATTCGAAATATAGAATTAATCCAACCCCGGCACATTTCGAGGCATAGCCATCTGGAAATGCCCCTCCACCGTGGCCCTCGAGAAAACTATGCCACTGGCGACAACTGGAGAGGTACATTGCCGCATATGACGTGCCATTCCACACACAGTTGTTTTGTCCGATGTGACAACGGGATGATTTTGGCAGCCACATGTAGGCGCTAAACGTCATCGTAAAGTTCTTCGTGATAATATCCAAGGTATTACAAAACCAGCTATACGTCGTTTGGCGCGACGTGGTGGAGTGCAACGTATTTCCGGTTTAATCTATGAAGAAACGCGTGGTGTGCTTAAAGAGTTTTTGGAAAACGTTATTCGTGAGGCAGTGACATTCACCGGAGCATTGCCTCAGGCTGGAGCATGAAGCTCTGTCAAGGTCGGAAAGGAGATCAACAGGCAAATTAGGAAAGAGGTTAGTTTAGTTAATAAAGGATTAGAAAGGTTAGCAATATTTTGTCTGGTCTGCAGCGGAAGGCAGTGTGAACTGTATCGGAACCAGTAGGCGTGGATTTGACGAGCAGCTTGGATTCAGTCGATAGGTTATCTCACTCAAGAAAAAGCCAAAGTGGATCGGCATGGAACGGAGTTGACGACATGCAATTGTTCACAGAACTTGACGCCAAAAGTGGGGACTTAATCCGCGAGTGGAATAGTGTCCTGCGAATTCATCGCTCAAGCAAAGACAGTATTAGTTCACAATCACCCGCACGTGCAACTCGCCTGCTCAACAGGTCCCGCGTGCAACAGAGCACGCTCAGCAATACCGGTTCAGATAGTCCTAGATCAATAGATAGTCTTCCACACAAACATCTCCGTTCATCGCTGACGGGCAAGGATATAGTCAGCTCGTCAGACGATCTCCTGTGTATAGACAAATCTTTTAGGAATGCAATGATTCAAGATGTCCAAAATTTAAGGAAACAGTTGACACGTCTCCGAAGGATTTTACAAGATTCTGAAACTCTCAACCCATTCGAGCAGAGTAATGGGAAATTATTCGCATCTTGTGAATTGGACAGTAGTGGTCAATTGCCCGCTGATGATAAGGACACAAGTAGTCTGGCTTCGTCAATAGCCGATGATCCTAGACAGGAGTTAGCCGATCTACGAAGACAGGTCGTTTACCTTCAGGTATTTGCACGTCGTTTATTTTATTGTTTATTTTATTCAGAAATAAGTTACTGAATGAAACTAAAACGAACCATTATTCCTCCAATACCGTATTTCCGAAAATAATGCATATCGTAAACAACATTCTTTAGTACATTTACCAATAATAGCAAGTGGTAATTAATTCGATTTGAATCGTACAATTTACGTTTGATTCCATGTTTGGTTTACTTAAGTCTACAAAAAAACCCAGCCATGCCGTACTAAAGATGATTTTGTTCTGATAGAAAACTCGCATCTGGCATAAATCAACAAACTGTTGAAGCTATGAAGAAAAATTAATTAGTAAAAATAGATAAGAAAACGCAAACAAACGACTTGGGTAATTTTACACTTTTCTATTTCTATATTCCACCGCTTGTCCATAGTAATGAGTACAGTAAATGATGATAATACAAAATAACTCTTAGCGTAATAACTTTTGTAAGAAAATGCGTTAGCTAAATCGGACGTTAGTTGAACGACATGAATGATGCGGTCCTGATTTCTATCTAGAACATATGATAAATTTTTTTTATAGTTTTCACGTCATTCCTACTTTTAAATCTTTGTTTACGTTGAACAGTGTGCTTTATGTCGTTAAAAATATTGCAAGAAATGGAGGGATTGCTTTTTGTCGCAGAGAATGGAAAATCGAATTTTTTTTGTCTCTCAACCCCCAATTATTCCTGATTAGTTCAATCGTTTCCAGTAACATTCCCATTAACTTCAAGCAGCGACTGATTGTGAATCAAATCCTCAATTTTAAAACACTATTTCAATAAAAAAAAAGACATTTCAAAGGCATTAAACATTAAAGTAACTGATAAACAATAATAATAAACTGGCTTGTAAATATTTTGTACTCACCAAATGATTGTTAAAGATCACGCTCACATATTGTTACACCGCTCCGTATTTATATATATAATATTCAAAGTTAAACGCCATACAAGGGGAATAAAAAAATGGTAAAAGAAGTGGAAAATTCCAGATAAAAAGCAATAAAACAAAAAAAAAAAAAAAAAAAAACAATGAATCGATTCTCCGTTTTTTTTTATACAAAATCACTTGCATCGTTTCCTGATTTGTTATTGATTATTGTATACGTGGATAAGCCATCTTTGCTGCTTCCATTTCGCTTTTTGAATTTGACGCACGATTAGATTCGTCACTAATGCGTACTTGAACCACTTAGAAATATTTAATTTACGAAATTGTTGAGAAAACAAAATTTAAATTATTTAAAACCAAACAAGAACAATAAATATTAAATCCACCTAGAAAAATTAAAGATAAATGTTTAATTTGGCGGTTTATCGTAAAACGAAAAATTTGTTTGTGATCGCAAATTTATATTCAAAAATAATAAAAGGTGAAACATAAATTAAGAAACAAATTGTTAGCGGTTTACCTTATTATGTAATTGTCTTCAAAAATAATTATTATAACTATTATCATTATTAGTAATAAATTATCGCTCGATTCTTGCAAAAACTCTTTAAATACGTATTAAGGAAATTATACTTTATGTTCCGTTTCTTGAAGTAAATAAAAAAACCCAATGAATTGCTAATTTAACTAACGACTTTCCTTTTCAGTAACTCGTTCTATTTCAGGGGGAACGGAGAGTGTATGGTAGGTATGTCGTCGCGAGGTTAGGGTTTCGCCAAATCCGCTGAAGTCGGTTTCGCGTCGCGCGCGGTACGCGGTACCTTTGTTTGTTTCGCCATTTCTTTAGAGTAGTTTTCTTCGGTTTAAGTTCGAGTAGTATATTTTTCGGTACCGCGTCGGTGAATCGGTAACGCGCCTATGGGATTTTGTAGCGTTTTTGATTTGAGATCTGTGGATAGATCACATCCAGAACTAACGTAATGTAGGTTTCTCGTTCTGGATGAGTAATTGTTGACGCGTTTGAAAAACGGGCAAGTTCAGGTGACTGAAATATTGTGATTGAGCGTAATCCATTCGGAGACCCGCGACCGAAATCCTCTCCTAACTAGCTGGCCGACAAGCAGTCACCGCGTGAATGGATTACGGTGCACGGATTGGTTGACCTGTTGGTACCATCCGTTGGCACTACTCAGACTTAACGTCTAGAACCGATGAGAGGTCGGTTCCGCGTTCGAGCTGAAGGTAGAAAAAATCATTACACATTTTAGTGCCCTTTTGGTTTTGCGATACTGGAGACTCCATGATCCTCCTCCTTGTGTAAATTTGTCGATGTGGGAGTCAGTATGGACGGCCTCCGCTGCACGTTTAGTGGTTTTTTTTTGGTTGCGTGGTGAATGCAATGTACGCTTTGTGTGGGGATTTCCCACTAACCACCTCCCATGTCAACCTGAGAGCCTAGCCTGAAGCCGTTTGACACATTGTTTCGGGCCAAGTTTCGTTTTGCTATGCCGTGAGGCGCTTTCAAGCTGGGGGATCCCTCTTTTAGCGGAAGGGGAGGGAAGAAGAGGAATTGCCAGAAAAGCGATCCCTCAACTCCGACGTTCGTGGTTGCTGTAAGTCCCTTTTATCTTTTAGGACTGCCCGGGCATAATATGTCACATGGTTACATTGTTAACCGATCCAAGCATCACTGCGACTTTACTATCCGTGGTGAGCTCTCGCGTCTCCCTTTAGGGGTTGTCGAAGCCTGTCCCATTTTTTACACGCAAAAAATGTGTGGCTGGCATCGTCTTCTTCTCCTAGGCAAAACCGACAGTCGGGGGACCGTGACTTACCGTGGAGGCAAGACTGAAAAAACCCATGACTGCTCAAAAGCTGGGTGAGTTAGAAGTCATTCAGATCCGGGTAGAGCCGCGCAGTCCACCTTCCCTTCATGCGATTCACTCATCATGATTGCTGCCAATCGTTGACTGATTACTATCTCTCCTCGCGGGCAACCGTCTCCTTCGCGTCGCAGGTAGATAGCATGGCGCTCTCTAGTTAGGAGGGCAACAGATATTACGTCGGTAATAACTCTCACCTTCGAATCAGAGACTGTCGGATATGAAAATGCAATCCTCAGTGCTCCTCTTCTATGTACCTGTGCCAAGCTTTTTCGGTACACCTCCTTACTGAGAGCGTCGCCCCATATTTCTACTCCGTTCAGTAGCACTACGGCACTCATCAAGAAGCATCTTCTTTATGGGTTTGGTCCCCCTACGTTGGCCATTAGTCGACTCAGAGCCGATAAGCCCGAAGCAGGCTTCTCAGCCGTTGCCCTGATTTGCTCAGAGAAACTTATCTTCGAGTCAATCGATAGCCCCAGGTACTTCACCGCTGGCTTCGATTCGATTACTATGTCTCCAATACTGACCATCTTTACTCTAGGTATTTACATTTAGTGTTAGTTAGTAGCAGTAGTTAGTGTAAGTTAGCACTGGTTGCGGTTAATCTCAATACCCTATTCGTGGTGGTGCTTGGAGCGCACTTGAATCGCAGCTGGTATGGAACTACCTTATTTACCGCTCCCTGAGGTCGTGGTAGTGCGATGATTTTGTAATCACACAATTCACACCGACACGTACTTGCATATACACATACTCATTACCCTTGCTTTTTTGTTCTTTTACTCTTTACATTCATACCTCCAATAAACTCTAATCAGGGTGGATCTTTTGCTTTAACAGAAATAAAGTCTATTTTGATGTAAATAAATCACGTTGGTAGGTCTTAATGAGCACAAAGGCAACAAATACCTCAGGAATCAAAATTCACTCAACTCTGTAATAGGATGATTTGTAAATTTTACTTTCCCCCAAAAATGGAAACGGTGCTCTTAAAGCTTCTTCAGTTATTTAGGATGATATAAAACCCTTATGCCTACTAAATTTCATGGAAATCAAATCATAATCAAGTGAGTTATCGCCATTTCAATTGTATGGAATTATAACAACAATAACACATGTTGATGGTTGATATATATAGTATGTATTTCAAATCGACCTAGGTACTTTTATTTTCTCCGGGTTTTCATGAAAATATAAGTAATAGACAACATGTTTAAATGGGTACGGGAAAATTTCGTACATTCCCCCTTCCCCTGCCCCCCTCTGTACGATAGGTAAATTTTAAGACTTGTTTTGAAAAGATCTCATTGAGATCTTTCTAATGACACTCTACTGGACTACCAATGGCGAAAAAAAAATTTTAAGGGTCACCTCCTTATATGAGGAGACCCCTCTTAAAACTCTCAGAAAAAAATTTTCAACCCAAAACTTTCAAGAAGTCACCACTTCTAACCTTTCCACAAAGTTTTATAGCTGTAGCTTCTATAGTTTCACAGAAAAACTGCTGTGACATACTACCGGACAGACGGACGGACGGGTAGACGAACACGGGTCGTGATTTCAATAGGGTTTTGTATTTTATTACAAAACCCTAAATATGTACTACAATATTGTGGCGCATTCAGTCTGGATTCAAAAAAAGATTAAAACTCACTAGGTTACGGCATAATTGAGGAAAACAAATTTTTTTTAATGAAACTAGATTTCATGCCTATTCTGCCTATGTATGCGCGATTACTTTTAATCCGAGAGTGAGACTGAGTGACATATCACGCAGTGCGTTATGTTTTTTCATTTACTGCACATCTTTCTGTAGGTATTCGCAATAAGTGCGAACTTTCAACTGTTGCTTTGTTTATTGGATTTGATTTGCGTTGTGATTTGGAACTATCCGTCACGTTTCTGACTTGTTTGATCGTGATACTGTATTTATGTAGTGTGAGTGTAGTCATGCCATATCGATACACCCCACAGGAATACGCCAACATGCATCTTACTCGTATTTATAGAGAATGCTTGTGTAACGCTAATGCTACAGCTAGAATGTATCGTGAGAGATACTTAAACGCTGAGCGTCATTCCGATCATAGAGTATTTATTAATGTGCATCGGTCATTTTTAGAGGGACCAGTGGAAGCCGTGCATCATTGCGGACATTTAAAGTCAAAGTCGTCAATTTGTGACTGAAAGTATTAATATTAATATAAAAAATCATAAGAGGAGATCAACGAAGCGGAGGCTAGTGTTATAGTGCTGACGGGAAGTGAGACAAAAAAAATGAATGCGGTGCATCAGTGAGGATATAAATCAAGCGAAAGTGAATGTGGCACGAAACTGTGACAAGGAAGAAGAAGGGACTTCAGAAGACAGAAGTAAAAGTGTGAGAATCTAGAAGAACGGATGCGTTCCAGCTACATATTTCTGGGTGAATTTTTTTTTTGCTCAACTGGTATATTTATATTTACAAAATAGTATAACTAGCGACGAACGACGTTGACTTGTTATATTGTTATTCAATATTTCTTAGGAATATTTAAGCTTCCCACACCATTTCGATTTCGATTTTTTCGTCACCTTGGCGCCAAACCTTTGGTGTTTCCACTAAGGGATGGACGAAAAGGACTGGCAGATCGCGCTCATGATTAAGCAAATCAATCAGGTAAAGGTGATCCAAAAGCAATTGGAGGAAGTCCTCACTGAGCTGCGACAAACACATGAACAACTCAAAGAGACCCAAAGTGAGTTGAAAGAGTATCGTCAGAAGAATGACGAGCTCATGGCTAAGCTCTTGGTGAATAGTTTGGATTCACCAAGATCAAAATCCTCCAGAAAGAGGAAGGCTATAGGTTCTCCATCCCTCAGAACTGAATCGTCTTCGGAAGAAGCCACAGAGTCTGACCAGGATACGGTGGACTCAAACGAAAATTTTCAAGACTTTCCGGCCCTGCCACCTCCAAAACCGATCATTTCAGTTCCAGAAACGGCAACCAAAAAAACCTCACAAGTTTTCCTCCCCACACCATCGAAGTCAGTCTCAAATCCTTAACAGAGTGAACCACAAAAACACTCGGATATTTCCGATGAGACGCCCTAAAACTGTACCCATTATCCTCCGCGACCCGGAGAAATGGACAAAGCTGGCAGCACTTATGAAGCGGTTAAATATAAAGTACGCCTCTGCCAAACGCGTATATCTGGGCATCCATATTATACCCCTATCCTCCATGGATCACAGGAATATAACAAAGTTGTTAACAGAACAAAAATGACAGTATCACACATACTTCCTCCCTGAGGATAAAAAATTAAATGTGATCATTCGCGGTCTTCACGGACTATCGGCGGAGGAAATTAAAGAAGATCTGCAGCAGCAAGGCTTTCTATGTAAAACTTCAATCTGGCCCCTCTAAACTGGTAAGTCCTACTGCCGAAAGCAGAAACTAAAATCTACAACGTTAGATCTATCTGCCATCTCATCTGCCAAATCGAGTCGATGAAACCACGTAGGGGACAAGCTATGTGTCATAACTGCCAACAATTGGCCACTCATCGAGCAACTGCCACGCTCAAGCTCGCTGTGTAAAGTCCGACGGCCTTCATCACTTTACTTACTGAAATTACTGAAAACCCCAGATGCATCAATTGTGGAGGAGAACGCGCCGCTAACTACGGAGGATGTCCCGAAATCCAAGAAATGTCAGGAACACTTTCGCGCAAATTGCCGCCCAAAAGATGCAACAACCCAGAATGAAACTTCCCAAAATCAAACACCAATAGAACCCCTACAACTCCTTCCCAACCACAAACAACATTCACTCCACCAAATATGGAGGAGTTTTTCATCAAAATGCAGTCACAGATGCAACTGATGATGCAAAAAATGATGGCCACCATGGTGCAGGGCTTCTTTTCGCCACAAAACATAAGTAAAAACACCCAATGACTTCCCCCATGAGTTACATTTCCATACTTAGGCAGTTTATGCTTGAACATAAATTTGATATTATTCTCATCCAGGAAACTTTTTTGAAGCCGGGAATCTTTCTCCGCTTCCCTAACTTTTATCTATACAGAAATGATAGACTGACAGGAAGGGGAGGCGGAACGGCCATTCTTGTGAGAAGAAATATGAATCACTACCTGATTGAAACCCCACAATTACAACACGTATAGGCGACAGTAATTAAAATAAAAACTAACTCATTTGAATTTGTACTCATATCACTGGTTGAATAGCAGAAAACCAACAGGACTAGTTATATTCGACATAGCAAAAGTCTTTGACAAAGTCCGGCATGCAAGGCTAATCTTTAAAATGCATGAATATTCCATTCCACTACCTTTGATAAAAATTATCAACTCTTTCCTGCAGGGCAGATCTTTTCGCGTAAAAATCAATAACAGATTATCCAACATGTGACCGATTCAAGCTGGAGTTCCACAAGGATCACCACTCTCCCATTACTGTACACCCTATGCACTGCAGAATTCCCACGTCTGCCTAACAGCGTTCAAATCTCTTTATATGCCGACGACACTTGCATATATTACACCTCGCGACAAGTAGAAGCCATATCTCCAAGTCTGGAACGAACCAGAGAATTTCTTTTGGGATACTTTCAAGGGTGGAAGGTAAAAATTGACGCTGACAAGACAAAATACATTTTCATCACAAGAAAACGACAACATCCTCCTAAATTACGAATCGACTCAAACTTAATACCTTGGAAAAGAACAGCAAAATACCTAGGACTAAAATTTGACAATAGACTTACATGGACTGACCACATACTGACAAGAGAAACACTGTTTAGGTACCTTATCCTCCTTGCACCCCATTTTAAAATCGGGAAAACTGAACATGAAAAACAAACTCCTCATCGACAAACAAGTCATAAGACTCTCTCTCTTCTCTACGGCTGCATAGCCTTCTGTCAGACCTCAAAATCCAACAAAAATCTGCTTCAATCCCTGCAAAACAAGGCTCTTAGGAGAATCTTCAGAACCCAATGGTACATTAGGAACGTTGACATTCATAAACACCTCAAACTAGACACTATTGACAAATACATACTAGACCGCGCACTAAAACTGTTTGACAGGATAGATGAATACCCTAACAGTACCCTGAATCCCCTAAGAGCAACCAATAACGAACGAAGGCTCACGTACCCTAGTCTCCGGTCAATGTGAGATACAGGACTGCCATAATATAGTTGTATTGTTCGCTATAGGCCAGTTGGGTACAAAGATACCCACAGATAGACATGGAGCAAAAGTGCAAAATCGCACTAGCTTTAAATAACCCCACACCTCAAGATTTTCAGAGGGTAGATTTCCTAGTCAAATGGTTAGCGAGGGAAGACCCGTAATGCCCTGCGAGGACGAAGTCTTCCAAGCAATTGAACAAGACTCAAATATCTCAGTACTGCACATCGTATTTTACAAAAAAAAAATCACTTTCACCCATACCATGTACGAGTACAATGAGTGTAAAGTCGGCTACCCCGAGACTACCCACAGAGAGTGCGATTTTGTTGAATGATGTTGCAGGGGTATAGAAAGGATCCGCGAGTTTTTGTTCGTCAATTGTGAATAAATCTAGCGAGTGTCATATTATTCTGGAAATCAGACAAAATGCGCCATCTTTTAAAATCGCTTGCCAAACTAGCGTAGTGCATTTTTTCAGTAAATTCGTTTAAAGTTGGGTAATGTAATTCCACGGTTATATTACAGAAAATTGTTCACGATTATATTACAGAAAAAAATTGAAGAGAAGTTAATATTTGTAGTTACAGGACTTGAAAAATCATCACATGGTGTCATAAAGTTGAGTGAATATCGACTTCTAAGGTATTTGTTGTTGTTTTACTGATAAAGATATACTTCTATGATTTTTTTCAGAGTTTTGAGTCACTGGTGTCCAATTGCGAGGGGCGTGCACAAATTGTTCATACATTTCCTCCCTCCCTGAAGCAATACTGCCATTTTAAAACCTGTTGTAGTTATCGAGCAGTCACACTAGCAAACTGCTCGAAAACCCTGCTATCTCCTATCCAAATTGTAATGGCAGATTTAAAAAAATATGTAATTATTTCCCCGGTAATTGTAATTTGTAGAATAGTTTTTCTTCTTATTATTATTATTATTATTATTTAAAATTTTCATTTCCTTACTTCATTTAAATTTTCCTTGCTTCTTTTAAATTTCTTTAGTTCATTTAAAATATTCCTACTTCAGTTAAATTTTGGTTTTTAAAAATTTAAATCTGCCCATTGCAATTTACGATGTGGAAACACTGATTTAGTGCAGGCTAACGGTGCATTACATGACGGAATGCATTCGAGTTCAGCTGCGTGGGCAGCTGATGGATTTTTACCGGTAGCGACACGGGAAGAAAAAAGAGGAAAGACGAGCTTTTGCTGACGGATCGGGAGAGTCTGCTGAAAATCGCCAACGAGCGTGGACGCGGCGGGTTCGAAGAACCATGACACGGAATGACGCGGAGAACGGCGGCGAGAAGAAAGGAAAAATAAGAAATTGTTTTAATATGCGAAACTTTAGTTGGATTGGCGTGTTTTTGTTTTGAGTTTTGAATTCACGAATAAATACCTAAAACTTGACGTTTCGTCGTGTTTCTAGTGTTAGAAAGAAAGTTTCCTCGTCGTGCTGAAACAATTCGGAGGTGTGTCGCTCGCTCTCTGTTGCGATGGCCGCAGTCGTCAGTGATAAATTTTCTTACGATACCTGCCACTTTTCATGTTGACCATTTTTCTTCAAATTATTTCCTCCAAACAAACAAATCCCTGAAGTGTTTAATCTTTACCCTCCGTGAATTCGATGTGAAGACAAATCGAGGCACTAAAAGCGTAGCGGACGAGAAAGCAAGTGTTCGGTCGATCCGTTGTAACAGCACATACATGTAAGTGGGTGAAAAGACGAAGACAAAAACTCGAAATCCGTAGTGGCGATAACCTTGAGCGTTGTGGACACGAAAAATCGGAAAGCATATAAGAAACGAGAAAGGATTTGCTTTGTGTATAAATGGTTTCTACTTTTATCAGTCTCCTCGCATAGCACACTTTTGTTCTTTGTTTAGTTCCGCATTCAATCAGAGGATTTGGAATCGGCCCTATAAACTGATGGAGCGAAGAATACAAGGAAGCGTTAATTGACTGCCTTTCTTCTATCAAAAAGAAAATAATACACAATTAACGTCATGTTTAAGTGGTAAAGTTGTTGGTTACCACCAGTACGTATGCCACCAATATTATGTCGATTTGCGATTCAATATCATAATCTGAACGTCTTTGTGCGACTTTGTGTAGCATCGCTATTTGCCCAAGCTGTGAAAGAAAATATTGGAAATCTTATCAAACGATTGTGCGATTCGTGCATTTCACGTTCAATTGGGAAATCCATTAAGCAGATTTATGTGAATCAGTAGTAACTTTGACAATTTTAGTGAAATTTTTTGAATTCGATTCATTCATTCTAGCGAAATGGAAAATTAATAAAGTAAAAGCTAACTTGAGATTGTATATTCATCGAAGGGAAAAGTCTTAAAAATAGCGGAGTATATAAAATGAATTGGAGGTGACCAAAGCGAAAATTACCGCTCAGTGTGGTAATGCAGCCGTTGATGCATATCAATCTGCTGTTCGTCATTTGCCTCAGTTAGTTTGAAGATGGGAAAGAGTGGCTGTGCGAGAATCGCTGTTGAGGTAGGAAGTGAACAAGAACTGAATTTCATAAAAAACGCAAACACAATTGCACAACTTTAAAACATGCGTTAGTCAAGATTTAGTGTGTGCTAATAATGTGTGTGCTAAAACTACAATAATCTATAATAATAAAACAGTAACTTTGCTGCATAAATTGGACGGCGCGAAACAAGAGTTCGAGATGATATGGAGTAGGCAGTGCACGCTGCATATATTAAGTTTACAATGTTAATAATTGTGTGCTTAAATAGAAATCAAGGACAGTGAATATTTGCTAAAGGTAATATAAGTTAAAATTACTAAATTATAAGCGGAAAGTGCTAAAGTATAATTTAAGTGAAATTATAAAAATTAAAGAAAGGAACGAAAATTTTTTTTGAAGAAGTTGCAGATGTACCCACCCCATCTACGAGCACTCGTCGAGGAGGATGGGTAAGTACCCGTTTGTTCTATATTGCTTGAATTATTGTATATTACTTTTTTTTCATAAATTATATATATTTTATTGATTTTCTTGTTTATAAAAATTGATTTGTTACATAAATAAATTCATTGTAAAACGCATGCATATATATCTATATTGCGAACCGCACTCTCAGAGAGTGACTCACATACGAGTTTAAAGTTAAAGAAATGAAAGTGCAATATTCCAGAGGACATGCAAAATAAAAATTTGATGATTTACAAATGCAAACTAAAAATAAAATTTAACCGTTATATATTGTATTATTCTATAATATAATTTTCTTGAACGACGATTATGCAAACGAGTAAAACGTTCATTGTGTATAGAATTTTGGCTTATTTAGTAATGATAATGAAGAATCGCGTGGACCTCATTCATGTTTCGAAGTCTGTTTAGGGATACGAGTATGCGAAGAAGGTACGAAGGAAATGTTTAGATTGTTATCTACGTCGCGATTGTATGAAAAGAAGTAAATTATTTACACACATATATATATATATATATATATATATATATATATATATATATATATATATATATATATATATATATATATATATATATATATATTTTTTTTTTTTTTTATTTATTTATTTATTCTTGTATCAACAGGGCGAGCCCCATACAAAATATATATAACAATCAGTAATCTAGCGGTTATACAAAGTCAAATCGAAACTATATTATTCTATTATATTGTAGAAATAATAACATTTAAAAAGATATATTGTTCTTAATACAGCTTTTTAGTTTATAATTTCCTAAATCGATTATTCGTATTTCAGAACTATTTTAGACTTATTTTTTATATAGTCATATGATGAATTGTAAAAATCAAACCATTGACAATTTGAATTACATAGTTTAGATAATCTCTGTACAACTGACTCTTTTATTCCGTGAGCTAAATTTCAAAATAATATTGACTGGTACGAAGAATTCTAATTGGTATATGAAAATTAAAAGTATTTACAATACTGGAGCAGTCAATAGAGTTAGTCAAAATTCTATGCGTGAAAAGAAGGTCTGCTCTATTTCTAGCAGATTCTAAATTAGAAATAGAAAAAGTCTGGTAAGTAGAAGCAAAGTCATGATTCGTGTAATGTAGTGGATTTCCTGTTTACCTCAAGTATAGACGATTCAATGATTCTAATTTTTTAATTAACCCTAATTCGTGCGGTTTCCAAATTGTAGAAGCGTGTATCAATTTTGAATAAATGAAAGAGAAGTAGAATTTGATGGAAAACCTTTTTATGAAATAAATTTGTCTGCAAACTTTAATATCTAAATTATCAATATGTGCTTTGAAGGTCATTTTAGAATCGAAAATGACTCCCAAATCACGAATATGATCAACATTTTCCAATGGTTCTTCAGCAAGCAAGTAAATATTGTTTGGCATTCTGGATCGTCCAAATCTTATAAAAAACCATTTTTAGGGTTTTGTACTAAAATACAAAACCCTATTGCAATCACGACCTGTGTCCGTCCGTCCGTCTGTATGTCACAGCACTTTTTCTCCGAAACTATAGAGGCTATAGCCATGAAACTTTGTGGAAAGGTCAGAAGTGGTGACTTCTTGAAAGTTCAAGGGTGGAAAAATTTTCCAAAGGGGTTTAAGGGGGGTCTCCCCATATAGGGAGGTGACCCCTCAAAAAAAAATTTTCACCATTGGTAGTCGAGTAGGGTGTCATTGGAAAGGTCTCAATGAGATCTTTTCAAAACAAGTCTTAAAATTGCCTTATGAGTACCGAAGGGGGCAGGGGAAGGGGAAATGTACGAACTTTTCGCGTACCCCCCCCTCGCGATTTGACACCTTCCATTCGAAAAATCTGAAAAAAATCATGAATGTAGGCCTTTATGACTACAACAACAACAAATACATGAGAAGTTGAAATTCACTCAACTTTGTTAGTAATAGTATGATTTATCCATTTTATGTTTTCTTGAATAAAATCTAAACGGTACCCTTAAATTCAATAAAATTTCGCAAACAGATGACTATGAGATTGATGTTTTCTGAAAGTTTCGTAAAGATCGAATAGTATTTAACGAAGTTATAGCGATTTGAATTTTCCTGTATTATTATGGAACAATATGCCCTGTATTACTATGGAAACATATGGCTATGGAGCCATATGCGCTTTTTACCGACTCAGACACTACAGCTTTGCCCTGTATTACTATGGAAACATATGGCTATGGAGCCATATGCGCTTTTTACCGACTCAGACACTACAGCTTTGCTAGGATTTGCATGAAAATTTCAGGAATGATTGGTATCATGAAGATGAGTACATACAATTGAAACAAGTCGAAGAGGCAGGAGAGAGCTCCTAGCAAAAGGGCTTTGTAACCATTCTAAGATTCGAAAAAACAGGCCATGAATCGATGATTACAGTACAGAGGAGTGGCTCCTGAAAAAAAAATGTCATGAAAGGTAGCCGATATGTGTATCAACTGAAAGTTCTCTATGAGAGCTTTTCAAAACAGTTCCTAAACTGACAGTTTTTGCTTCAGTGGGGGCACAGGGGGGGAATACATGAAAAATGTGTTTCCTCCCTCGCGAATGGACACCCGTGATCTAAAAAATCAGAAAAAATTATCAAGGAAGATGTTTATGGGTATAACTATAACACAAACCTCAGAAGTAAAAATTTTTTCAACTTTGCTACTAATAGTATGATCCTGGAACATGACATGTTTCTTGATTTTATTCGTTACTGGTTACTGCATTTTGTAAGTAGAGTACAAAACCCTTCTGACATGAGCATAGGTCTATCTACCCAACTTTTTTTAGAATTACATTTCAAGCCATTTAATTTGCACCAATCTACGAATGCATCAATATCATTTTGAAGTAAGTGAACGTCATTTGGGGTTTTTATGGCTTTAAATATCTTCGTATCGTCAGCAAATAACAAAATTTGACTATAGCGTATATGGTTTAAAACATAATTGATATAGACTAAAAATAAAAGTTGTCCGAGGTGAGTACCTTGGCCCACGCCTGATAAAACATCGATTGGGTCGGATGTAAACTGTTTAATTTTAACTATTTGCTTACGGCCACTGAGATATGATTTAAACCAAGCCAAAAGTGGGCCAACGACTCCATAAGCATGAGATCTGTATATATTGATTCAACTATGAATCCATTATTTAGGTGAGAAATAATAAACTCAGAATAAACAGTTAAATTGGTAACAGTGGAACGCCCATCAAGAAAACCATGCTGATTTGGAATAATAAATTTCTTAAAATATGGAACTACTTTAAGATTTACTAAATACTCAAACATTTTAGCAAAAATCTTATATTTATTAATAGGCCGATAGTTAGCAACATCAGTAGGATCACCTCCTTTGAGTAGTGGTGACAAATACGATAATTTCCACGCCTGTGGAAAAATTCCAAGTCTAAGAGAGAGATTAAATAAGTCCAGAAGCCAATGTTTAATAGACTCACAGCAATTAATGATAATTATTGGATGAACTCTATCCGGACCAGGGCTTAGCGCAACATTCAAATGACTAATGGCTTCCTCAATATCGTCCATAGAAAAAATTATATTATTAAAACTATCATTGAAATTAAATAAAATTGGAGTATATTGTAACATGGTATCTTCATATACACTACCAAACTTTTGAGCAAACAAATTTACTATATCAATACCATTTTCAGCATATATGTTATCAAGATGGATCGAGGAGGGTATAGAATTGAAACTACTCAAAGAATTAACATACTTGAAAAAGTTTTTTGAATTAATACCAACAGATTCCTCCATCCCTTCCAAGTAAAGTTTTTCATCTCTGATCAATAGTAACTTGCAATAAGCTCTTTCTTTCTTAAACTGAGTATAATAATATTGAGATTTAAATTGTTTAAAAAGCTTATGAAGTTTCTTTTTATTAATCACTGCTGCTTTAAGCTCATTGGAGTACCACATCGGAAACGATCTATTTTTTAGTCTAACTGCAGGAACAAATTCATCGATTAATTGTTTAATTTCGGTTTCAATTTTATCAACAACATTATTTAATTCATCTGAGTTGGAAATATTAGCAGGAATCACGACCTTACTAAAATTTAAAGACATTTCATTGAAATTAGCATGCTTATAATCAAGAATAACTTCTTCGAAATTGATATAATTGATCTTATCTATAAAAAGAGAAACTAATAATGGTTCGTGAGATTCATCACATTTGATCAAAAATTCATCGCTTAATTCAGAAAATGAATTGTATAAATTTGTAAATACTAAATCTAAAATATTACCAGCATTATTTTTAATATTATTCAATTGCTTAAGTTTATACAGTCTTGCCCAATCACTAATAATACGTGCAGCTTCTCTATACTGTACATTCCTATGATTTCCAATTGCTGTCGAATAATTTTCAAGTAATACCCACTCATACCCAGGTATATTGAAATCACCGACTAGACATAAGTTACAATCGTTTTCTGAATTTATACTACATACAGTATTTTGCACACAATTGATCAATTCTAAGTAATATTCAGACTTTAAATTAGGTGGTATGTAGCAAACACCTAGAACAAAGTAATTATCACCAGTGATAACTTTAATGAACGCAAGTTCAAAAGAGTTATCAGTTACTATTATTTTATTGAACTTAAATTTCTTGTTAACGGCAATTAAAACTCCACCACCATCACTTTTCATACTGGAAAAAATTGATCGATCACAACGTATAATATTGTAGCTATGTAATTCTAATTCAGAATCATTAATTTCGTCGATAAGCCAGGTTTCAGTTAGAATAATAAAATCATAATTAGGGATAGTATTTATATTAGACCTCACTAAATTTAGCCTACCTCGAATGCTATGTACATTCTGATAAAGAATACTTAATTCGATGGGGCTCACATTATCCTATGCTACGGATGAAGTGCTAGCTAACAAAGTGTTCGCAGATGATGTACCAGCATTCTTCGTATTTGGTTTTACTTTAGAAATAGTCGGCACATTTCTAATATATTTTATATAAATGTCTTTTTCTCCACTATCTTTACGTTGTTTGAATTCGTTCACTACTTTGGCCCGATATTCCCTTCGTTTGCGAGTTAGGTCACCAGAAATTGTTGTTACGTCTTTGCAAATGCTTTTCTTCCGATGATATATCCAGTGAACATGCTCCGTAGATGGCAGGGTGGTATTTCCAAGCCGTGACATTCTTATGTCAGTAAGATTGAATGGAGGAACATCGGAGCAGCCTTTAAGCATTTCACCAAAATTGTTTTTATCGGTAGAATTGGCATTGCCCGAGTCAGGCATGTTGTAAACAATAATATTGCTTTCACGGGACTTTCTATCCATTATTTCAGAAATAATATCTTCTATTACATAAAAAGCATTTTCTTCAATGACATCAATTCTTTCTTCAATGATGGAAATTTTCTTCTTAATATCATTGATAGACTTATCAAGTTTTTCTTCCAGTTTGTTGATTCTTTTCGATAAAAGATTGTACAATATTTTGGAATTATGATCGAGTTTGGCGAAATCATCATCGATATCAGCACTTTCATCGGTTGTAGTATTTCTACGGGAAGAAATATTTTTTCCGCAACATGAATTGAATACACCGTTAGAATCAGGCTTAGCCTTTTTTCCGCAAGAAGGATGGTAATGATCCCCACATTTAGAACAGATAACAGAATTATCATCTGTTAAGGTGGGATTTTTATGTGGACACGCAAAGCACTTGTACGGCATGATAGCACGCGTTAATACACCTTTTAGGTTAGTAGATAAAAATACACGGAAAAAGTGTACACACACAGTTTTTGATAGAAAATAAATGTACACTGCACAATTCAACTTATTGAATAGATCTGTACTAATTATTTAAATATCCTGTTATCTCAAACTTTTAATTAACCTTTATTAAAATAGAAGCACTACGAAAAGCTGTTGCTTTAACCGCTGCTACACAATGAATATATATATATATATATATATATATATATATATATATATATATATATATATATATATATATATATATATATATATATATATTTGTATATATATATATATATATATATATATATATATATATATATATATATGTATATTTATATATATATATATATATATATATATATATATATATATATATATATATATATATAAGTATATATATATATATATATATATATATATATATATATATATATATATATATATATATATATATATTATAAAAAAATGAAAAGAATGGTGAATTAAACTATAAATCCGGTCTTTCCATTTTGTTCCCTCTGACCGGGTATGTGACCCCCACCGGTAGTAGGCTTATTCGCTCATATGGGCTAGCCATCGGGCGCGCTCCACCTGTCCTTAGTTTCAGGGGCTCTTGCCGGGTAGAGTGGCCTTCCCCTCACGTGCCCGCTTTATGACATAGAGTTATGGGACCCGATCACATAATTCTATGACATCCATATTTCCCGTTGATGGGAGGGCTCATACAAAGGAGGTTGGTATGAGTTTTCCGCTCAAACGGGAGATGTACGGCCACGTCAACATTTGGATCTTGATCCGGTTGGGCGGGTGCGAGGGGGCTGTAATGAATCATGCGACGCCGCTGGTGACCACTACCAACACACTTAGCTGCTATGTGGCTTGTCATTTTACGTTGGTTGCGACCAGTGCACATCCCACGTCTATTTTGTCGTGGGATGCCAACAGAATTTGACAGCCACATGGAATTGAAGTGTGGAGGTAGTGGCCGCCACCCACGAAAAAGTCCCGGTGTGTGAAAAGTGAAACGGAAAGTGCAAGACCTGATTCCACGGCGATTATAGCGCATGGTGGCGATGTCGTAACGTCGATAAGAAATTGCGATACGGAGGAGAAACGACGCGAACGAAGTTTTCAGTGCAAACAATGTGGGAAAATATTCAAACGCTCAATTACATTATCAACTCACTTACTTATACATAGTGATACACGGCCATATCCTTGTCAATATTACGGAAAGCGTTTCCATCAAAAGTCGGATTGCAGGAATTGGGAAAAAAGAAGAAGAATGCGAGTACGAGCCAACCGAAAAGGTAGGTAAGTGACCTTAATGCCCTGTTTGTAAGGTAACCTAAAAAGTAGCATTTTAAATACGGCTCCATTAGTGAGTTTTCGTTTCACCGCTCCAATAGTCTGTTTTTCCGGATTCCTCCTGCCATTTAGGAAGACTAAATGTGCAACGAATGGTGCCGTTTATTATGCCGCTACTCCACCGGCTCCGATAAGCAACATACCTGGGGATCAGTTAGCGGCAGTTTACCCACCAGCAGTTGTGCCAACAATATACACACCTTCAATGCCGTACCAGCCGTTTTAGCAGTACTACAGTGTGCAAATGAATGTTCCCACCATTTGGCCTCAGAACTACCAAGGTAATTAGATTTGCTTGTATAGATGATACGACAGTGAAATTGGAAACGTGGGATACGGCCGGACAAGACAGGTATCACAGTGTAGCGCTAATGTATTATAGAGGAGCGCAGGCCGCAACATGGATTTGTAAGGATTACCAGACTAACATTTGAACGACCCCTTAACGATTACACAATGGCGATGTCGAAGCATTATTTTCTTTAATGGAGTATGAATTTAATAGATCAATGTGGAATTATCCATTTCGAATAACGTACCGATTAATACTACGTGAAAAAGAACTGCACTTTCGTATCGGTGTTTACAACCCTAGTAAGGACTTAACCTTTTTATTCAATTTACTCCTACATACCTACCTGAAGGTTCCCGAGGTGCGCCGATGCCAAATAACAAGTTTACACGGTTGTACATTTATTGATAAGACTAGAGATGGTGCTACCTACCAAGGAGGTCGTGAAGTTGTTACAATAGGCGAATGGACAGATATAATATATCAACATACACCACCAGAACAACTTAATGCGAAGGTTGTCTCCGGACGGAAGAGGAGGCTGCAAAAATACAATTTCCTCGACACAGTCATTTGGAATCCTTGGATAGACCAAGCCCGAGAGATAGCAGATTTTGGAGACGATGAATATCCAAATATGTTAGGCGTTGAATCTGGACATGTTTCAACTTCAGTTATTCTGCTGCCTGGTACAGCCTTTGAACTAGCTAAACCCTACAGATTATTATCGAAGGTAACGTCAGTAGGAAATCAAAACGGAGTCACTAACCATCGAGGAAAAGGGGCGTTCAACCGAGCTAAAACGGATTAATTATAGATTTTGCAGTTTGTTGATTTTCCAACTTGGTACTGCAAACTGTCCGTATTCTTAAATCGTAAAACTCGACTATCTTTAAACTGAACTTGACTAGCTCATTGACTCGCTCCCATTTCGGCTGATTCCTGATGGAAATCAACTATGACATTGTCAGCATACATAAATCGGAATACGTTTTTTTTTATATAACTTTTGAATATACCTAAGGGGAAAGCTGATTAATTAAATGCATGTTATAATTTAATCCCTCTACATGTTCTGGTGCTGGAACTTAATTATCAAGAGTTGAAATAATAGTCTATTCATTATTTGGAAAGCAAATGGAAGCAATATTCCTTGAGATTACAATACGTGGTTAATAGATAGATAAATAATCAGTTAGAAAAAAAAAAAAACAATGAATGAAAACTAGGAAAAATTGAAGGCAATAGGGTTTTAGTGTACTAAAGAGCAAATAGTTAATTTCTATTGAACTGTACAGTCAATATAAATATAACGAGATCTTAGGACAAAGAAAATGGTGGTGAATCAGAACTCTCACGTAAATTTCGAAAGGAAAAATTAGCCTCCTTAATACTACACACCGCTAAAACGAAAGAAGAAAAAAAACTAAAGCATCTCCGAATGTAGATCGCATATTCTGTTAATATAATTGCAATTGGCGAGAAAATTTAGGTTTGATTGTGTTATAATTAGTCACAGTTTTTTTGTGCCCGTGGAAGTTTTTAAAAGGGAAATTCTAGAGAATTCATTGTAGTGTAAATAGGTAGTGAAAAACTATTTAATGTAAGAAATGCCCTGTTTTGAATATTCGTAAATGTTTTAGAATACAACCTGCGTTGTATTCTTCCAATCGGCACCTTTGAATAGTTCACAAAATTCTGTTCATGCATTTGCTTAGATAATTTGTATATATTATTTTGTATTGCCTATTCATAAAGTAGATTAAAAAAATTATGAACTGCACGTCTGAGAATGAGAACTGTATTAGCCCAGCACAAGTGTAATCTCATCATGTTTGAATGCGAGGAATTAATCTTGAAAAGATCTCTTTCGATAACATTTTAATACCATAGAAAGGTTTCTACCGACTCAACTGCAAAACTTAAGTGTGCTAATTGAGGTTTTCATTTTATAAAAAAAAAGGAAAAAATCCCTACCATTCCTGCTGTATAAATATATTTTTTGGAAACTATTATCTTTCCATTCCTCTCTCTATCAGTCAATTTAATAGTGGAATGCACCCATTTCAATGATATTTTTTAAAATTGGAATTAACTTAATATTTCAAATCAACATAAATATCCCCACCAGTAATAAATTCAATGGCGTGCTTTTCAAAAATTGTATATTTCTTTATTGTTAGCCGATAATTTTGATAATGTGAAAGAAATCAACGTCCCCTTTGTTTCAAAAACGCAACAAAAAGAACACGTTAAGTAAAACTACAATTTAAGAATAAGACGCTTTTAAAATAATTATTACAAAAGAAAAAACAACCAGAATTAACTATTTAGATTTACTTGATAATATTCAACAATCATTTTTATTATTACATCACATTAAATTTTATGGTTTTCTTCCGTGATTACTATGAAAATGATGAACTGAAGAAAATATTAAAACTTGAATAGAATTATTATAAAAAACTTAAAAGTTAAATCAGAGAATAAAAGAACTATGTTTTGTTAACCTTAACAACGACTTTCCTTTCCAGTGGTTCTTCTTTTCAGCGAGAAATGAGGTGCAAGGTAGGTATGCCGTCGCGAGGGTAGGGTTTGAGAAAATCCGCTGAGGTCGGTTTCGTGTCGCGCGCGGTACGCGGTACCTTAGTTGATTTTGGTTTTTCCTTAGCGTAGCTTTTTTCGGAATTACGTTAACGTAGTATATTTTTTCGGTACCGCGTCGGAAATTCGGGAACGCGAAGTAAAGATTAGATCTTTGTCTTTTGACTGGTTATAGGAAGAAATACGGAGTAACGTAAAGTAGGTTTCCTCTTCGTATGGTTTTGTTTTGTGACACGTTTGAAAACGGGCATGTACTGGTGGCTGAATATTGTAAATGAGCGTAACCCATTCGGAGACCTGCGACCGAAATCCTCTCCGATCTAGCTGGGTGACAAGCAGCCACCGCGTGAATGGGTTACGGTGCACGGATTGGTTGACCGGTTGGTACCATCCGTTGGCACTACTCAGACTTAACGTCTAGAACCGATGAGGTCGGTTCCGCGTTCGCACGTAGACGTAAAATCATTACAGGGCACCACCTCCATCCGGTTGCCCCACTCTTATTTGTGGGCCATGAGAATCGTCGGGTGACGACGAAGTCGCCCCCAAGTCCGTCTGTTTTGAATCGTTTCGGCTTGTTCTCTGAGCAAGCAATTTTCCCCTTCGCTAGTTACCAACATTTTTCGACTTCGGTCGACCTTTTTTTGAGACCCGAGAATTCTTTTGTAGTTGGTCCTTGTGCTGGGGGAATGAACCCGCCCCACGATACCGCAACGCCTCACGCGTCCCCAGACAAGGCCAATCTCGGCTGATATTACCATCCTCTTTCGTCGAGGCAGCAGACCATTGCTGCAGTCCTTTACGGATATTTATATCTCATAATTACTACACCGTTTTGGAAAGTCCTCATTTTTAACTTTCATTTGATACCTCTCAAGACCATTTTTGGTGAAAAAAAGTTTTAAGGTTCACACAACCATGAATAATTCAGCCATTGTTATTCAGCCACCAATACCTAGGTTGCTTCGTTGCAACTCGACCAACCGCAACAAATCTAGCTCATAAGAATCTCCATTGGAATTGTTGATCTCTGGAGCTCGAATTAGGAGGATATATTATCTTTTTATCGGTGGCCCATCTATATACGTGGTATATAACCAGAACACCGTCAGAATCAAAAGCATACTGATTCATTTCGTAACAAACGATTGCTTCTGGAAGAATGAAGCCAGTGGTGAGACAAGTCTCACTGTACCTGTATTTAGGGTGGAACTGTTGCGAATTCCAGGGATGTTCGTTCATAGTAACAGACTGCGATATGATACAGACTGCAGTTTTAAAATGAAGATTTCGACTCTGATCATCAATTTAATCTAGATGCAGGGGTAAAATGATGATGGTGAAACTAAAGAATTTGAGGAAATAATAGAAACATCTCCACTTATATTATAACAGAAACATATTCCAAACAAAGTAAAATGTGGTTCCATATCAATGAACTCCCATTGATAGAAATAAAGATGGTAATTGTTGCTTGTAGCAAAAGGTTTCAACGAGTCGTTTAATTGATTTCCGAACAAAAATTAGCCAGATTCCATTAGAATTAAAAGAATATTCTGCATCTAAGATCATCAATTTTTAAAGAGAATAATTTAAATAGGAGCGCAAATCTATAATATCAAATGATATGCTTCCCAGCCTACCTGTTTCTCGCGAAAATTTTTCTTTCCATATTTGCCCAAAAATTTCGGCGGGATTGTGGAGCCGCGAGGTCCATACATGGGTGGCGGTTGCATATGACTCGGCATTAACATTCCCTCGGATGTCATGAAGTGTGGCGCTTTATCTCGGGGAATAGTGATCCCAGAATAAGGAGGAGGGAACCGAAAAATGTTAGGATCCATACCGCACAGCACTTGTGTTATTGTTTACAATCTTCAAAAAATGTCAAAATTTCAACAAAATCCCCCACGTGCATTGATTGTTCATAATCTTTTCCAATCATGCATAGAAATTTCCCCGTTTTCACCGGTGCCGAATATCTTTGATTTCTACCAACATCTGGCACTGCTTCATTCGAAATTCGATCTTTCGACAAATGTCAATTTTGACTTTTCACAGAAATTCTTGTGACAGTCTAGATTTATTTTAAGATGATGGTCGGACGATGAGGAATTCCTTCGGATTTCGTGCCTTTTTGTTGAAGAAAATTCGAGTGTTGCTTGCGGGAAATACGTTAACTTCAAACGTGCTGTGCGTTTAATAAACGTGTGTGAAAAATTCTCGATTTGGTTAGCGTACAATGAATAAAATTCGACGATTTAATAAAGTGCTCAAAAGTTGTTCATAACGCAAAGTGAGAATTGAAGAAAATTTTATTTATAAAATTTTGTGAGTGTTGCAGTGAAGTGCATTTGATCCAGAATCATTGGAACAGTTCGTTGACTGATTTTCAATTTACAAAGGAAAATCCTGATATAACGTCCTGGCTACAAACGGTAGGAAAAAATTCTCAAAATATAAAGAAATTGTACACCGGAGCCAGACTCCGTATAATTTCGTTTTTCCGTTCATTTTTTTGTTTATGACCAATTGCGTTTATTTTTAACTTTTTGCTTGTTGTACACTCCAACCAAGTGACACAAACGATCGCGCGGTGCATGCAATAATCATCAAGGAAACGAGCAAACATTTTGGGACGGCATCGTGACACAGTGGAATTTGTGTGCTGCTGTGCCGGGTTTCTGGGTGAAGGGTAGATTTGCGCTGATGATTCAGGGGCCTCGGAGGGGTGTGCGATGACAGCTGTCAATATCTGTTGCCCGTGCAAAACGAATTTATGGAATTTCGTTTGGCAGCGGTGGTCAATCGCGGCTCATGATCCGTTAACGGCGATTGCTATTTTGGTGTCAGGTGTATGAGGATAGGAGGACTTGGGCAACAATCTGAGTCGCGTCCGAGGTCGAGGCGCTTTATTCCGGCTAATCGATTATTCGGTTGCGTTTGGGGGTGGTGCCGGGCTCACTCGGACTAGAACCATTGGTACCGGATGTGTAGAAGTTGCCGCGACGGTTTATTGACCTCCTGTTGATTGCCAGGCTCTTGTGTGTCTCCGAGCTTTGAAAATTGAATGAGTCAGAAGGTGGAGAGTGATGAGTCGTGCTAAGGGCTCCTTCGTGCTCCATCATTTGATGGGAACTTTTATAGGTCGATAGGAAGTCATATGTCTTGTTTGTATAAAGTCTTATAGCGAGAGATCTTTCAATTTCCCTTCAAACTTTGTTTGCTTTGTATGGGACAGAAAAATTTATTTTCAATCCGGATATGAACTGGCGACAACTGGTTATGGATGCAATGTATGAGACGATATTTTAGGACTTGGTTTCTGCTGGGCTAGCGCGACATTCGTGCGTGGCCTCTTCGTTAAAGACATATTATTAGCATAAGCTTTACGTGAATATTTTTTCAAAGAAAATCAAATTAAGAAGTTGAGATGACCAAAATTAAAATAATGTAAATTTGAATCCGGTATTAATTCATGAAATGTATAAAATAGTATTGAACTTGCCGAGAGGCTGGAGACATGCTTTGGTCAAAATTAAATTTTAATAGATAGCTGCCAAATGATAGAGGATTTCCATTTCCAAAGATTACTGTCTCGTTACAATGAACAATGGAATCATATTGGATGCTGAGCTTCTTTATAAAGAAGCTTCGAAAGTATCCTAATTCATCACGCCCCAATAGGAAATGAGTTTTTAAGGAATATCTAAACCTCAATCACAGACAAAAATACATTAATCAAGTTAAGTGTGGTGTATTATAGTAATTTCAAAGGAGCGGTGTCATGCTGCCTCAACGAGCCAAAGATGGATGCTCAGCTGGAAACGACCATGTCTAAGAACGCGTGTATGCGCTGGCAGGCTAGCGTCTGCAGTGTCCTGGGGAGTCCTTTTGCCTAGCACCAAGTCCCACTACAAATTATTTCACATACATAAATAAAATTAAATACAGTACCTATACAATATAAGACCGAAAGTTCTAGGCCAGAACAATTGTTATTTCTATCTACGTTTCTTATCTTTCCCCACGTTATCAGTTCGGTGACCTGGTCCATTAGGATTGACGTTTGGAAGTTGAAACTGTCAACACGCGTGTGAATTCTTCAATATGGAAATTATAAAAAAAACATTCGAAAACGAATATTTATAAGTACTTCTCATCATACATATACATAATATGCATAAATTTTGAAAGTTGAAGACCAAAAGAAAGCAGAAACTTCATCTTGGGCGAGCGCCCAGCGCATACACCGTAAACAGAATGTCAGAGGCGGCAAAATGGACTAGTTATTGTCAGCAAGCAAACACGATGGCAGATTAACCAAAGATCAAAATCGCCCGTAAGGAAATCCCTTCGGACATGATGGATGCGGACAATAAGATAGCAATGAATTCACGCTTTAATCAAGACATTAATCTAATTAACTTTAAGGTAAATGAATTTATATTAGCGAAGGGTCAATTAGTCGTAAAACGTTAAACCTCGGCTCCTTTACCAATCCCACCTACATCCAGCACTAATCCCTTAAGCGCACTCGCAAACGATAACGAAAATACTAAAACAAACGCGACTAACAATCGAACAAAGAAGGTGTGGTTCCCACCAATTCTCACAGAAATGTGAAGCGAACTTAAAGGCATTATTGATAGGTACACCCCTACCGATGGTACTCGTCTAGAGTACAGAATTACAAAGTTGTCGAACTTCCGACTAAAAATCACATCACATTATGAACCTGCTTAAAAACACCGAAGCAGTGGGATACTCGGAATGAAGCGTCATTCAGGCTTGATTGGGAATCGGAAACTTTTGCTTCAACGACCTTTGAAAATGTTTGATTCCCTCTCTCAGGGTTCGATACATGAACTAATTCAAAATGAGCTCCAATCAGGGCAAGTCTCTGCAATCCATCACATATAATCCTGTTCCCATTTCTATCCGAAGTTGTGCTATCAATTTCAATACCAGCTCTGTCAAGAAGCTTTATCTCATCACTAGTGACTTCAAGATTCGATACCCTCACAGGAGACTTTTTACGGAATAAGTTATTCACTTTCACGAAAACACCATCTGGGTCATGTTGATTTACACTCCTCAGTTTTCCGGCCCATTGATTACTGACCTCACTCCTGATTATGTTCCGGACATTTTCGGGTGTAATTTCAACAAGGGCAACGAGGGATCGTTGCAGTCCAAAAACAACGATGTGTTGACTCGTGTGAGAAGAAGGCTTTTCAATCTTTTTATCATTAGGAACCATTGAGCAAGAGTTGCCATCATCAAAAAGAGGATATTGCTTCTGGTAATCCCAATTAAACTTCTGTTGGAATCTTCTCCAAACCGTTTTTTTTTAAATTCAACCGATTATTTTCATGTTGAACTGGAATGAGGAGTAGATCATCCCTTTGACGATTGATTTCTATTATGAATGCGTTATGGTCGCTTTTGTAAGGAAGCACCTGCAGTTTCCGTTGAGGACTTCTTCTTCTTCGTGGCAATACAGCCCTTCTCGGGCCTGCACTTCCTGCAGATAGCACCTCCAGCTGTCTCGGTCCATTGACCGCGTCCTCCAATTTCGAAATCCGAGTAGCGATGTAATGTCTTCGTCGACCGAGTCATACCAGCGTTTCCTCGGTCTCCCCACTGGCCTCCGGCTTTCAGTTCTCCCAACGAATACCTTTTTGGGTATCCGTTATTGGTGCATACGATTCATGTTACCAGCCCATTGCAGCTTCCGCAGTCTTTCAATCGTTGAGACCTCCGGTTCGTCAAAAATTTTATACAGCTCATGGTTGTATCGTATTCGCCATTGGTCCCCGTCTAGCTTCGCTCCGATTATTCGCCTCATGATCCGTCTCTCAAAGGCCTTCAATATATTTGCGGATGCTTGGGTTATGGTCCGTGTTTCACACCCAAATCATAACACAGGTCTTATCACAGATTTGTATTCTTAGAGCTTTGTTTTCCTGTGTATGCAGCTGGTCTTCAAAATAATTTATTTCCGAGCTGTATTCTCCGGGGTATTTCGTCTCTTTTTTTACTGGTTTTCGTTATTTCAATGGAAAGTCCATAAAATACCAAAATCATGTGTTATTGTAGTGAATAAAGGAGTTTCAATAAGTCCGTGAAGGACCGCAGCGATGTTCTGCTGCCTCGGCAGAGGAAGGTGTTGATTCCTGCTGAGAATGCCCTTGTCCGGAGACGCGTGAATGCGCTGGCAGGCTAGCATTGCGGTGTCGTGGGGCGGGTTCGTTTCCCCGGCACGAGGACTCACTACAAAACATTTCGCATTCACGAATTGCTTGCAGAGATCAAGAGGACGACCGAAGTCGCAAATCTGTAGATAACCTCCACGAAGGAATTACGACTTGTTGCGAGAACAAGTGCAACCTGACAAGAAAGACTAATTTTGGGGTTTAAATGATACAATGATTTTATCGTTCCTATAATTTAAGGGGTTAACCGTTTCGTTCTAAGCATTTGCATACCGCGTTACACCGCAATTAGTTAAATTATATTCAAAAGATATTGAAATAAAATCACTACACATTAAAACAGTTTTAGAATTTTGTTTCCCGGGTGTTAAGTACAAAAGAAATTTTTTCTTTACTTATTTTTCATGCGAAAAAAAACGAGTGTTGCGATGAGGAAGGTGACTGAATGGTTACTCCTTGTTAAATTGAGTTGGTGCTGTGTGCCCGTGTCAGCGCTGCTTTTAGAGCCATAGCTCCTAGATTACTACAGGGCAGCTAATTTTCTCGTGATCCCAAGGCAATGCGGATTGCGAAAAAGGAGCTGAAGGATATTTCTGTGTATCATGGGTTGGCTTCGGCGTCGGGACTAGAGATGACGGACAATAAAAGAAAAACACAATTGACAGACGGACAGACTGACTTATGTTTATGTTTGCCCGGAAATATACAACCCTTGTGCGTTTTTTTTTTTTTTTGAAAATATATGCGGACGGACAAACAGACGTGACTAATTATCTATCGGCGCAGGTCTTTCGCGTGGTATATCCCCACTTCTTTTCCCGATGGATCCGTTATCAAGTAACGGTTAGGTCCCATTACCTTCTTTATGCGGCTTTTCAAGAATCGTCTGTCCAGCTTGGCGTTGTAATGCCCCGCGGCGTCACTTTGGCGGAAGTTTCGCCGGAAAACTTCATCTCCTTCTTTAAAATTAGCAGATCGTGACCGGAGATTGTACTGCGCTTCATTTGCACTACCTGCGGCCTTAATCTGCCGTCCGATTTGTTGGCGGAGGTCTCCTAGACGTTCGTGGGGCTCCAGCGCAACGACGGGGTCTCCCAAACACTTTAATTGCCGTAACAGCCGGTATGATTTACCGTGGCAAATCATGTGCTGTCCAAAGGCGGCAAAGTAAGGGGCGACACCGGTGACGGAATGATACGAGGATCGCAGGGCGCATGTGATGGCAGACAATCGACGATCCCAATCCTTTTGAGATGGGTGAACGTAGGAACGGATCGCAGCCAATAGGGTGCGGTTCAAACGTTCTGATGCGTTGGACTGAGGAGAGTATATGGGCGTCAGTTGGTGTTCAACGCCATACTGCTCAAGTAGGCTCTTAAACGGCCGAGACCGGAACTGTACTCCATTATCTGAGTACACACTCTCTGGAACACCGAACACATGAAATACCCGGTTCTCTAAGAATTTCACGATCGATGCAGTTGTAAACTTACGGATAGGTTCCACCATTGGGAACTTTGAGAGCTGATCTAGAACGACTATAGCTCCGATGTGTCCCATTGAAGACCGAGGATATGGACCGAGTAGATCGATGTATAGGCGCTGGAACACGCGTTCTGGAACGTTGAGTTGACCCATAGGAGGTCGAAGAGGCTGGTTGGGCGCTTTGGTGCCTTTACAGGTCTCACAGGCGCTCACGTAGTCTTTGACCTGGGATGCCATTTTAGGCCAAAAGAAGTATTTCTTGAGTCGCCGTAGTGTTCGACCGTAACCTCCGTGGGCACTTAAAGGATGGTCATGTGCGCGGAAGATCAGATGTTGTGTCATTTCCTCCGGTACCCAGAGTTTCCAAGACTCTTCTTCCTGCCATGGATCACCAGTGGCGTATTCATTTCGTCTATACACATAGCCGTCTATTACCTTCAAATCAGGCAGCTGTGTTTGTTGGGTCGCGATGGTTTGCCTCAACTCTTTGTAGCTATCTGATTCGAAATGTGGGCTGTCCAAATCTATTTCGATGGGGTCCTCGTCAGTTATTGTTAATTCGGCTCCCTCTGGGGAAAACATCCGTGAGAGAGTGTCGGGTACGATGTTCTGGGTTCCTTTCCGATGTTTGATGGAGAACTTGAACCCTTGCAGTTTAAGAGCCCATCTGGCTAGGCGTCCACTTAAATCTGCCTGGTTCATCAACCATTGTAGTGACGCGTGGTCCGTGATGATCTCGAATTGGTGGCCCTCGATATAAGCTCGGAATTTCTTCACAGCCATTACCGCTGCCAAACATTCTTGCTCGGAAACAGTATAGTTTCTTTGGGCCGAATTCAGCTTATTGGACATGAAGGCGATGGGAGCTTCCTCTCCTTCGTCGGTCAATTGCACCAGCACGGCTCCTACTCCATGTTGACTTGCGTCACAATGAATGGAGAAGGGCTTCGTGAAGTCGGGGCTGTGCAAGACAGGAGCTGATGT
Organism: Odontomyia ornata; assembly: GCA_963969285.1. Taxonomy (NCBI): domain Eukaryota; kingdom Metazoa; phylum Arthropoda; class Insecta; order Diptera; family Stratiomyidae; genus Odontomyia; species Odontomyia ornata. Next base: position 86,017,920 of record OZ017740.1, read on the forward strand.
GAGGGCTTGTTTAAGCTCTTCAAATGCCTTTCGGCTGAGTTCGGTCCAAACGAACTTCCCCTTCCGCAACATGTCTGACAGGGGCGCTGAAACTGTTGCATAATTCCGAACAAACCTTCGGTACCAGCCGCACACACCAAGGAAACGTCGTAGCTGCTTCACAGTTTTTGGTAAGGGGAACTCATCAATCGCACGAGTTTTGTCTGGATCCGTTTTGATAGTGCCATGTCCTATAACATGACCGAGGTATCGGACTTCTTTCATGACAAACTTACTTTCCTGTACGTTGATGGTGAGTCCCGCCTTACTGATGTGCAGGGCTACTTCTTGTAGAAGTAGGAGGTGTTGATCGAACGTTTCCGTGATGAGTAACAGATCATCAAGGTACACGAACACTTGGTGTTTTAGGTGAGGTGGGATGACCTTGTCCATCAACCGAGTCATCGTTTGCGGCGCGTTACACAGGCCAAAGGGCATTGTGACGAACTGATATAATGGTCGTCCAGGCACTGTGAAAGCGGTCTTGTCCCTCGAGCCCTCATCGAGTGGAATTTGCCAGAAGGCGTCTTTTAGGTCGAGACTGGTGATATAATTAGCTTTCGGCAGTCTCCCTAGTATTCCATCGATGAGTGGAAGAGGGTACGCGTCCTTGATGGTAACCGCGTTTACCTTACGGGCATCAAGACAGAGGCGGACTTTACCTGGCTTCACAACCAAGGTTACCGGTGATGACCAAGCACTTTGGGACTCCTCTATGACCCCCAACTCGAGCATCCTATCTAGTTCCGCATACACCAATTTCTCCATGGCCGGTGAGATGGCGTAGTGTCTCTGTTTAATCGGTTTACTATCGCCAACGTCGATGGCGTGTGAGACTAGGGTGGTGCGGCCAAGGCCTTGGGTGGCGTAAGATGGGAAGGCAGCAATGGATGCTTCCAGGCGTTGCCGTTGGTTAGGCGTCAGGTCATGCCTATCGGGAGTAGAAGTGATTTCGTTGACATTTCTGGTTTTTAAAGACAAACCGGTGAATAAATCGGAGGCCAGTCCAAAGCGAAGGACGAAATCGACACCAAGGTATACATTCTGAGTCAAAGACGGGATAATGTAGAAGGTAATATCCTTCGTCTGACCCCTGAACGTCACGGGTGTGGTTAGTTTACCTCGTATAGGGTGTTTGGTGCCATCAGCTGTACTGATTTCAGTGCGCCAGGATTTAATCAAGTTCGGATAGTCTTGGAGCACCTTCGAGCCAAAGCTCGTGGCAAGACAACTAATACTGGCACCCGTGTCGATCAAAGCAAACACGGTCTCGCCCAACACTTTAATTGGATGATAAGGTCTGATCTCATTCTCAGCAACCTCCGAGATGTTACACGAGTTTACGGTTTGACGGCAGGTGCGCACTCTCTTGCGGAAATTCCGCCAACGACGGGTTGGCCATTTTGTCGTGCACGGACGGGAAGTGACGACTTCGGAAGCAAATATTCGCTCTCGAGCCACCCGATATTCCTGCAGTCTAACATGATAAGGTTTTAGAGTGCGTACTTGAGGCTGCCGCGGTTCTTCTGGCAGTGACTGCGATGGTCGTTTTAATATTGTCGTTGGTGAGGTCTCCGGAAGAGAGTGAACATCCGCAGTCGTAATGGTCATGGCTGGTGGGTTAACGTCAGGTTTGTTGGGGTGAGCCGCTGACTGAGGAGCTACTGCTTGGGTTTCGAGTACCGCTGAGGTGGTCGGGTACTCTTTTGGCCGTTTTTTCGCGCGGCACATTCAGAACAGTCCGGAAAGTAAGTGTCCGGCTTGCCGCAACCGTAGCAGAAAACCTTACGTTCTGCTCGGCATGAAATGAACCGGTGTCCGGTTTGGTGGCAATTCCAGCAGGTCGTAAGACTTCCCACTGCTGCTACAGCAAGATGGTCTGGGTCCAAATCATCCTCCAGATCTAGGGTGGTATAATCTGGGGCCAATTCCGCGATTCCTCGTCGAGGACCCGTCCTGGTTAGTAAGTATGGCCGGTCCCGTAGGTCTTCCTCAAACCCTTCTATGCGACGCACATTTCTCAGCAGGGCCTCCATACTCTGTGGATCGGAGTTCACGATATGCCGACGAATCTCCGGTCTTAGATTGCGCTTTAGCAGGCGCAGAATTTGGGTAGAAGACAATGGCTCTGACAGCTGGTCATTCAACCGAAGGATATCGGCTCGATATTGATGGAAGGACTCGTCCGGACGCTGCCATCTAGCATTCATCTTGTCCAGGACTAATTCGTCCATGTCGACCGTAGGGTATTCCATGCGGAGTACCTCCTTCAACCGTGACCAGCGTATGGATGGTGGAGCTGAATGTATTCGCCAATATGTCTCCAGTGCTGCTCCCCTAAGCAGCATTGGCAAGTATCCTGCGAGCGCTGTGCGGTCTCCTGCTAGCATCTGCTCAATCAGCGACTCCACCCGACTTATGAAGACTTCCACCGTTGTAGTATTGGGTTCCCCACTGAAATGTAGATTCCATCCCTGGATGATGCTGAGGATCTGTGTCGGCTTCAGCCGATACATGTCGTGTGGATGGAAGCGTTGTTCCGGCGGAATCACGGGAGCTTGATTAGGTGGCGGTGCTTGGCTCAATCGGGGCCGGTAAACTGGAGCCAACGGATTCATGGCTGCACCTGGCCGGATCCGTTCGGGATCACGCCGCGAGTCTACCGGGAAATCCCACGGATGTGGATCCGACTCCCACATAGGAGGAGTTCTTGGCCGGGGTGGTGCGGGGTTCTCTCTCTGGCTTTCTAGCGAGGCTAACCGGGTGGACATGTCCTGCATTAGTGCCATTAGATCTTGTAAAACTGTCGCTTCCACAGCCACAGGGGGACTCGCTTCTTCTGCAGGCGGAACTGCTTCAGCCCTGTAGTCTTCGTCTCGTGCACTCCTTGTCGTGGATGGAAGGGGTCCGCTTTTGGGGACAGCTCCACTTGCACTGGAGGACTGGGGTCGTTCTGTTGCTGGCTGTGCGATTTCTAAAGGCTGACGACAGAGCGGGCACGTGGATGAGGTTTGCCGCAGTTGGGCCAAACACAGCTGGTGTAGCCTGTGTCCGCATTGCAACCTCTGGCTTGTGGTGTCATCCATGTCCTCGTGACATATGGAGCACAAGAGAGCTGGTCCGGCATCCGACCTTAGCTTCCTCCTCTCTGGCGTGCGTTTGGTGGGCATGCTAAATGAAATTTATTTTTCTAAATAATATTTAACTATAACTATCTATAATTAATGAAAAAAAAATGAAAAAAGAATGTAATGTATAATATATATAGGTTCCAAGTGGCCGTCAGTGGCGAACTATAAGAGTACCTCAAAAAAGAATGTATGAAAAAATTTAAGTAGTGATCGAACTATCAAAAAAATAATAACCGGTCTTTCCCTTCCGTCCTTCCTCCCAAGTATGGACACCATGGCACAATCCTTCCAAAACGTTTCAGGGACACTCTCTTGTGGCACCATGAAAATCAGGGTTCGGAAGTGATCCCTCATTAGCAAACTTCTCAAGTTACAACTTGTCAGCCCAGGGTGGGATTCTAATCCACAAGCAGCACGTGTCTTGTCATGGATAGTCATGGATTAGCTAATCAGCCAATCACATGAAATCAAAATCCATGTAATTTAAGACACTTAGGCACCGCTGGTTTGGGGAGCGGATCAGAATCCTCCGCAAAATAGATGTTGGGATAATAACTTCCGAACACAAAAAGGGACTCTAATATCATTTGGCCTTACTAGTTATACAATGGTGGTAAACCACCAAAGTATAATTCAAAAGCAGGACCAAACGATATTGATGTCCAGGGACAACACACGTTCGAAAGTTATTAGGCTGCTGGGGCACGATCAGTGCATTTACCCTCGGGAGTTATCTACCCGCCAAAATTTCTAACACCTAGTGGGGACACCTAGAGACGATGGACTGTCTCGTGCTCACGACTGATGATACAGCCGGGCTTTTCGGGCCCCACGTTGGGCGCCATTTGTAGTGAATAAAGGAGTTTCAATAAGTCCGTGAAGGACCGCAGCGATGTTCTGCTGCCTCGGCAGAGGAAGGTGTTGATTCCTGCCGAGAATGCCCTCGTCCGGAGACGCGTGAATGCGCTGGCAGGCTAGCATTGCGGTGTCGTGGGGCGGGTTCGTTTCCCCGGCACGAGGACTCACTACAAAACATTTCGCATTCACGAATTGCTTGCAGAGATCAAGAGGACGACCGAAGTCGCAAATCTGTAGATAACCTCCACGAAGGAATTACGACTTGTTGCGAGAACAAGTGCAACCTGACAAGAAAGACTAATTTTGGGGTTTAAATGATACAATGATTTTATCGTTCCTATAATTTAAGGGGTTAACCGTTTCGTTCTAAGCATTTGCATACCGCGTTACACCGCAATTAGTTAAATTATATTCAAAAGATATTGAAATAAAATCACTACACATTAAAACAGTTTTAGAATTTTGTTTCCCGGGTGTTAAGTACAAAAGAAATTTTTTCTTTACTTATTTTTCATGCGAAAAAAAAACGAGTGTTGCGATGAGGAAGGTGACTGAATGGTTACTCCTTGTTAAATTGCGTTGGTGCTGTGTGCCTGTGTCAGCGCTGCTTTTAGAGCCATAGCTCCTAGATTACTACAGTGTATTCCAAAACTAAATTCGCCATTGTTTCTGATGATATTTATGTCCAAAAATGATAAGCGGTTATCCTGCTCCAATTCCATACTAAACTGTAAGTTTTTGTAGATGGAGTTGATGCTCGTGAGTGTGTGCTCCAATTTGTATTTACTTACGATTGCCAGAATGAATCTGGCTAGTTGCCCTAGTTCTTCTAGGGTCATTTCAAAATTGCTTATAAATATGTAACTGGTGTGTGTAACTGGTGTGACAACGGATTTCCCATAGCTACACCACTACTGCCTTTGAAAAATCGCCCTCCAAAGGTGAAATAATTTTCGCCTTAGAGGTCGATTTTTCCGGAATCCATCAAACGCGCACCAGTAAGACACATAAATATAACAGCAAAGATGAAGAAAATCTTAAAATTGGGGAGCATCGAAATGGTACCATCAAGAAGAAAAATGAAACTGGGTAGCCGGCTCACTTCAGTCAAGGATCCACTTAAAATGAACGAACAGAGTGGAGTGTACCGCATCAACTGCCCGAATGCAACATGATTTATATTGGGCAAACAAGACGTCCAATAACTACAAGGTGCAAGAAACATCTGAGCGAAGTGGAAAACGCAATAAAAAAAAAAAACAAAGGAGAAACAACGACATACGATCGGCGGTAGCGCAACATATGACCGAATCAGGACATGCCATCACGATGGACAATTTGAAGGTCATCAGCCAGGTACGCGAAATACGAAAACTAGACACAATCAAAAGTCTTGAAAATCAGAAAATACCACAAAAGTATTTAATGAATCATGATGCTGGTAACGCACCATCACCCTTCTTTAGGTTTTGTTAATTATATCCTTGGTCATAAAGTATTTTATGATTGTATCATTTTAATTTTTTAAATTAAAAATGATACAATCTTTTATTCAAAAGTATTTCTTTTTGTCACTTAGTATTGTAAGTATATAAAGGTTATTGTTTGAAAAAATAGGTTAGTTGGCACTGAAGAAGGAACTGCGATAAGTTTTGAAATGCGCATATGTTTGCATAAATAAATTTTTGTGGTTTAGGTAATCTGATTTTTATTCTAACGTTCAACTTGTATTGTAATGTGCCACGTGTATCGACAGGTAGCTTCCTTATGACGTACTCCAGAGCCAAATTGAATAGCGATAGGGCCAGCCCATCTCTCTGCTTTACTCCAATATTTGTGTCAAAGGCATCGGTGAGTTGGTTATTGATGCGGACTTGGGAGGTTGTTGACGTCATTGTCAATTTGGTAAGACGGACTAATTTGGCTGGGATGCCAAAACCAAGCATTATTTGGTACAGTACGTTACGATCAATACTGTCGTATGCTTGCTTAAAGTCAACGAAAATTTGGTGTAGGTCTATGTTGAACTCCCAGAATTTTTCAAGTGCCTGCATGACTGTGAACAATTGGTCTATTGTCGATCTACTTGCTCTAAACCCACCTTGATTCACCCCAATAATACTGTTGGCGCATGATCCGATTTTATTTTTTAAGATCTTTAAAATATTTTGTACGCCGTAAAAAGTAGTGATATGCCTCTGTTATTTTCGCACTGTAGCTTGTCATGTTTTTTGTAGATAGTTAATATAATTCATTGACTCCACTGTTTCGGCATATGTTCTTGTTGAAATTTTCATAGTGTTCTCTCTTCTTCCTGGTTTTCCTAACTACGTATTCTTTGTACGCCTGATTCTTTTTATCTAACACACTCTGGCACTCATTATCGAACCAATCGTTTCTCTTGCGCCGGGCTTGATGTCTGATCGTCTGTTCTACCACGGTCCTAATAGCCGCTTTCACTTCCATCTAGAGCTCGTTGCTCGTCTTTATCGATGCATCTGATAAGATGGAAGCCAGCTGGTTGTCGAGGGTCTCCGTCCAGCGTTGAAATCACCCAGAATTATTTTTGTGTCGTTTGTAGGCAATAAGTCGACTAGTCTTTCCAGGTGAATATTGAAAGTTTCCTTCATTTCTTCGTCCTTTTCGTCGGTTGGGGCGTGAACATATATCAGCCAGATTTTGAAGAATTTCGCTTCTTTACAGATCGCACACAACCGTTCATTGACTGCCTTAAAATCAATAACGTGCGATTTGAACTCCCTATCCACAATGAAGGCCACTTCAAATTCTCTTTTTCTAGTAGGCTTCTCACTTTTGAGTATTGTGTGCAATCTCATATCATGAATATCATTTCCAGTCCGGTTCGTTTCCTGGACTGCCAGTATTTTTACTTTCCTACTGAGTCCAAAAAATAAGGTGACATTTGAATTTACACTGCGCGCGGCGAAGGATTTGGAGAATTATTTTTTTAGGTTGGAAGTACTGTCAATGACATCTATGTCAAATTTAGATGTCAAAATATTCATTAGTGTTTGAGATACGCGTCGTTTTGTGAGCTGTTAAAAGTGCGTTTTTCGTTTTTTGCGATATCGAAATTTGTTGAATTTGCATTAAATTTTGTTTGCGAAATCAATTTTCTGCTGCGGATACGTTGAGGATGGTGCAAAAAGCCTTTGCTGATGAGGCTATGTCTAAAAAAATGTATACAAGTGGTATAGTGCGTTCCAAGCCGGCCGTGAACGTGTCGAAGAGGAAGAGCGTCCTGGGCGACCATCAACCTCTTCTCTTCTTCGATTATCGTGGTGTTGTGCGTTATGAATTCATTCCGCCGGGCCAAACAGTCAACAAGGAAATTATTTGAACGTTATGCGTCGTTTGCGTAACGCTATCCGCCTAAAAAGGCCGGAATTGTGGAAAGACAATTCCTGGTTTTTACACCACGATAATGAACCATCCCATACTGCACTCGTAATTCGTGATCATTTCGCCAAAAACTCAACCCATATCGTTCTGCAACCGCCGCATTCACCTGATCTGGCGCCGTGCGACTTGTGGCTGTTCAGCAAGCTCAAAAGACCGCGCCGGGGACACCGTTTTGATATGATAGAGGAAATTCAAGCCGCAGCGAAGACGGAACTGAAGGGCATCCCGGAAATGACGCGTATCTCAAACACTAATGAATATTTTGTCATGTAAATTTGACATAGATGTCACTGACAGTACTACCAACCTAAAAAAAAATTCTCCAAATCCTTCGACGCGCGCAGTTTAAATTCAAATGTCACCTTATTTTTTGGTCACAGTAGTATATTCACTGGCCTGTTGTTAAAGGTCCTTAATAGCGGCAGGGTAATTGAGTGATCTGACACTCCAGGATCTAATGCCGTATTCCTTTTTTCGTTTGCGAGGTCGTTGCCATGAGTCCAATCCAGGGTTTTCCAGGAACGGGGAGTTAGCCCGTCGCATAACCTCCATTTCGGCGGCATGGTTATTACTTCGATTCCGTTATCAGGCGCGCAAGACTCGCCTTCACCCTCTTTAAGTCTATTTCTCGGTATTTAATGTTCCATCATTGGGGAACTAGTAAACCCAATGTGCGACCTCGTGAACACGTATAGTACTACCATTTAATCGTGGGTTTTAGGGTGAGGAATCATGGAAACTGGGGGTTAGAGAAACAAGGTGCTGATTTTTGCTGTGTGTGTTTTTGTCAAGATCCTCCTTCCTAACAATACCTCTTTATTAGTTTCCTCTGTCTGCGTACCTAGTAACTCTCCTTTGTATGTGTATGAGGTATTCTTTGACGAGTTTTTCGCTTATGCATTATTGCATCATCCGCAATCTTTAATTCTAGTATGCGCTGATTTTAATTTGGGAACAGTGCAACGGACGAAGAACCTTTCATTCTCTGTTTCATCAACCGATGCATCTTCTTTATCTCTCTCCTCGTTTCTATCATTTTGTTCACTGTCGCAATTTAATAATATCTCTTATGCTAACGGTCGGGTACTCGACCTTGTTCTTTCTAACTTTCCCCTTTACTGTCTATCTGTTTCCATAGCTTTAAATCTCTCAATTGCACCTTTGGTACATCGTACTTTTGCTTCTTCTCCATAATTCAACTTTTTCAAAGCAAACTACGAAGCTCTAGCCTCCGAACTGAATTTGGTTGACTGGCTCGGGTTCTTTAATAACTTGAAGTATTAAACACTTCACACCTTTAAAAGCTCTTCGTAAAGTAAAGCAGAAACCATGGCTAATTAAACAAGTACTTTGTACCTTGAATGTTAAAAGTAAAGCACACCGCCGTTTCAAGCATTGTAGTACTCAAGAATCCAGAGCCCGCTTTTGTGATTTGTGTGTTGTAGTAAAAAAAAAAGAACTAAAGACTGCAATGAAAAACTACTTCAGTAGCTTGGAGAGTTCCGTCATGGCGAATAATGTGAAACCATTCTGGTCATACATTAGATCCTTCAAGTCCTCCTCTTCTGTCCCTCCTTCAGTCCACTGGAATAATATCGTTAGCTCTTCTCCACAGAATATTTCCACCTTGTTCTCCCAGTTCTTCTCGTCAACTTTTATTCCTTCTTCTCATGTCTCTGATCAAGTTAATACACCTGTACTTCACTCCATTGACATTTCTTCACTTTTCACTGACCACATTGAAATTGAATCCCTCATTAATTCACTTAATCCTAATATATCACCTGGTCCTGATGGCTTATCGAATATTTTTGTCAAGTCATTAGCGTCTCCACTTTGTATCCCTCTGGCCTTTCTCGTCAACCTCAGTCATAAGACTGGTACTGTCCCTACTTATTGGAAAAGAGCAAATGTTCTTCCTATTCTTAAAAGTGGTGATCCTTCTTCTGTGTCCAATTATCGTCCTATTTCCTTAATTTCTTGTTTTCCGAAATAACTCGAGCGTCTGGTACATAACCGGGTTTCAGTTTCATTGACCCCTATCTAGTCGAAGGAACCACATGGGTTTCTCAAAGGTCGCTCTACGACCTCAAATTTAATTGAATTTACATTGCTAAGGCCCTAGACAATCGATTGCAGGTTGATGTCATCTTCACTGACTTCTTGAAGGCGTTTGACATGGTCAACCATCAACTTCTCTGAAAGCAAACTGAAAGCTTTTAGGGTTGCTGGTCCTCTCTTATCATGGATGGATTACTACCTGTCTTCTCGTATATGTTGTGTTAGTTACTGTGGAACTATCTCTATTCCATTTTATCCGTCCTCTGGTGTTCCTCAAGGTTCCATTTTAGGTCCCCTCCTATTCCTATTGTTTATAAATGATCTTCCTTCGGTTATCGCTTCCAATTGCCTACTGTATGCCGATGATTTCAAAGTCTTTCGAGCTATCAGGTCTGCACAAGATAGTTAATATCTTCAGATGGGCCTGATTGCACTAAGTAACTGGTGTTCGTCTAACTACCTCTATCTTAATGTTGCCAAATGCTATAAAATGACTTTAAATCCAAATCAATCTCCGCTGACTTTCACCTATATGTTAAATGAAGTCCCATTCGCTGCTGTGAGCTCTGCTTAAGATCTTGGTGTTAATTTTGATCCAAAGCTCAATTTTGATGCACACATTCTAATCGTGACTACAATGGCCTCGATTATATTGGGACTTTTCAGGCATGCTTATAAATTTAACAATATAGCTACCCCCATCCGCTTATTTATCTGTCTTGTCCGTCCTATCCTTGGATATTGGTCTGTAGTTTGGTCTCCCCGACACTCCTACCTCATTAACTCGTTAGAGAATGTCCAGCGAAAACTTACTCGTGTCTTGTTTTACAAATTCAAAGTCCCATATCAATCTTATGACTGTCGTTTATTCTACTTACGTTTGCCTACTCTGTCGTCTCGGCGCATGTATCTAGATCAGTTTTTCTATTCAACTCTGCCACAATCAAATTTCATCAACAATGTATGCAGACTTCAATTTCGCCACTAATCGCGTTCTTCTCGGGCAAACAATTTTTTCGTGCCATCGTATGCCCGTACAAATTTATATTTTCATTCTCCCACTATACGAATGGTAAGGAATCATGATAAGCTTGAGCATGGTCCTTTTTTGATATTAAGAAGCCTGATTCTTACAACTCAATTGGAGTAAATATTAGACTTTTGTGTGCTTTAATTTAATTTTACATGCATATTTGAGTAAGTACTTACTATTGTTAATATCATTGAAAATTTTTTTATATTAGCTTTTTCACTTAATTCTAATTTTCTTTAATTTTCTTTTCTGTTTGTTTTGTTCCATTTTGTAGTTGGATTATGTTTAATCTGTTAAATGGAATTTAGATAAATAAAAAAATAAATAAGGGGGTTCCTTCCACCTTTCTCAAACGGGGTTGGGATCGTCTACGGCAGAGTTAGTGAGGTATGTTATGGTACTTGAATTTCAACAATAAATTGCAAAGGAACAAAGTTCGTATAAGTTAATTTTCATCTTTGTAGTTTCTAGATAAAAAGTGAACAATAACTGTTAAATACTTAATCTTAAAGTAAAATGACAGCAATTTGATTCAACTGAAATGATTGAAACTGCGTTAAAACGTGTTTATCGTCAGCTTTTAAACGTTTGTTTTGGACTTTTCTTCCGTTTAAACTATGAGCAACGGTATATTTTAACACGTCGACTTAACATATGGCAATAAAGAAGAGTCAATCTTTTTGCTAATCATTTGCCTCCTTAAAATATCTCCCTTTGAGGTTTAGTTAAATTATTCAACTATGATATTGTCGCGTGTTATGGTTCGCGGCCGATAATTTCAATGTTCCGGGAAAGTGAAAACGCACTGTCTTTTAAATTAAATTAAAAAAGTTTATTTACTAAAAATGCACACTTGTTAATTTCACTATTAAAAATCTAACTTCCACTTGTCAATTAATTTCTATTGCAATTGTCTTAACTTCACAATCAATATCGCTCTTAATTTACACTCCCCACTATCGCAGTTTTACTATATCGCGGTTGTAATGAATCCCCCCATTCATTCAGCTCGGCTTTATATAGGTTCTCTAGTCATTCAATCCATTTCTCGTACATTGGTGAACTACCTGGAATATTCGAGCAGTGACGTCACTTTCGGAAGTTGATTATGCTTGGTGGATTCTCTTGCTTTTGAGTACATTCTCTTGTTGATCATGATGTTGTTAATGGTTGTGAAAACAATTGCGACAGTAGCTCGCAGAATTATTTGTACATGTAACAATATTTTCCACAATTGTTTAAGCTGCGTTGGGTTCTTGAACATTATTCTTATCTTCCTTCGAAGACCCATGCCTTTAAGCTTCGAAATTACGAAATATTTGCAGCATAGTGGTATGCACAATATTCAAAGTCAATTCTTAAAAATGATGTTCGAATAAAAATTATAGTATCATAATCGACATAACATGTTATTTAGCTAATAAAATTTTCACCGCTTCATCTGATAATATCAGAGGGAAATTCTTTTGAAAATTAATTTGTTATGTGTGCCAGCAGAGAAAGTAAGGTATAAATTGATGCGAGGTAATGATTATAAAATGTGCTGCTCATCCAAAACAAATATGTAAGAATTACGAATTGAAAGGATAAAAGCTATAGGAGCTCATATGTGGCAATGTTGGTGTGCTTTGCGATTAGAAAATCTTCGCTGCTTTAACTTGAATTTTTCCATTGACTGAAACCTTCTTTATAGTTCATAATATCGCGGGTGAAATTATTATTTTTGGCTCTAAAAAAAAACATGCATGGGTGAATATTGAAATATTGACGTCATTTGTTATGAAGAAAAGCGTTGCAATGTAAGCAAATATTTCTTTAAATTGTGGTAATTGCCCATAGTTCGTTTGCTCACCACAATGCGTTCTTCAATGTTCTTTTGTGGGTTCCGGGAAAGAGCTGTGAATTTACCTTCCTTGATAAATTTAAAAATTCCTTCATGTCGAAACTATCAACCCGATAATAGCCAATATCCTACGACATTTTGATTAAATCTTCTGGTATTGATCCGTAAGAACCTGTGAAACCATGCACGACAATTACCACGAAGACAGGTCAGCAAAACCACTGCCTGGTTGATTGCTGATAAATTAATAAAGAGTCTAAACCTAGATTCAATCAAAACAACTCCAACTCCGACCGCAGGCAAAAACCGAAAAAATGCACAATCACTTGTAATGAACGAAATCGGAACCGACCTCTCATCGGCTCTAGACGTGAAGTCTGAGTCGTGCCAACGAATGGTATCAACCGGTCAACCAGTCCGTGCATCCGTAATCCATTTCACGGTGGCTGCTTGTCGGCCAGCTAGTTCGGAGAGGATTCCGGTCGCAGGTCTTTGAATGGATTACGCTCAATTACGTGTTTCAGCCACCATAAAGTGCCCGTTTCAAACGCGTCAAAATTTCAACCAAACTGAAAAGAAACCTACTTTACTTTATTCCGTATTCTCTTCTTTTCATTCAGTCAACAATACAAAAAACTATGTTGTATTTCGCGTTCCCGAGTTTCACCGACGCAGTACCGAAAGATATACTACGTTATTTCAACGACGAACACTACTCTTATGAAAACGCAAGGTAACCGATGGTACCGCGTACCGCGCGCGACGCTCTCCCGTGCCGCCGCAAGCTGGTGAGGATAAGGTGACGTTGCTAAAAACAGAGTTTGGGTTAAATCAGCAAAATTAAAGCTAACTGGGAAAACAGCGTTATTTAATGTCTCCGGTAAAGCACCTACTGCTGTTGCTTGCCTGCCTTATTCCCACTTCTATTGTGTGGGGGCAGTTGGAAGCTGTCTATTTTATTTCGCTCATATGAGAAGAGCCGCGAAAGCCACACACTCAAACACACTCTAGTCGCGCCTCTGCACACTTTCCAATTTGCGAATCACGCTCGCTGTTTACGACTATCTGCCGCCTGCGCCAGAACAAGATGCACTCGCTCGCGGAGACGGACGACACGAATAACGGTACAGTAGCGAAGGCACCGAGACGAGATGAAGATTGTGAGCGTTTTTATTACACCACAAACGATATAAGATACACGGGAAAGTTGACAGGTGGGGTTTCTGCTGTACAGATTCTGGGTTTCACCGTTCCGCGATTTCGTAAGTAGTGTTGCTGAAAGAGTTGAGCAACACACAAAAGGTTAAAATGCCACAAGAGGAAACAAGTTTCTTACACTGAAATCACAATTAAACTTACAGCCGCTACTCGCACACCTCCGCGCTAGGAAAACTTCTTGGCCTAATCCTACACTGCCAAATCTCGTTGCTGCAGTATTTTCGCCTTATCACTGCGATTAACGCTCGATCATAGGTTAGAGCCCACTCGCGACAAGCAGATAATGGCCTTCACTAAGATTAATAAGAACTGGATGGGCTAAGCTCATATAAAATGCATGAGAGAGCATGCGACCGGTTTCTGCTCTCTTCCAAGCGAACAGTCTGTCATTTCCTCCCCGTTTGCCTCTTGCTGGTCACTTTCTTGTTCCAAAAGCTGACTAGGTGTGAACTGACTGCCAAGTTGACTGATGCAAATTGGACGCCAAATTGGCCAATTTGCAAGTTTCGTCGCGAATTTTATCCGATATTAAAACTGTGGAAAGTGTTCGCGATCTAAATTCTTTCCAAGTGTTTAAACATTCAATTGCAGTTTGTGATTCAAGTAACTTTAACGTGTGACACAGTGAAATTAATTTAGAATTTCAAAATGAAACGTGTAGTGCCTTCGTGAAAAAATCATAGTGGAAAAGGATCTGTAGGTGTTTCCTTTCACAAGTGAGTGGTTAATATATTAATGTTTTGCATGTTTTTCATACAATGCTGAAGGTTTTTCAAATAGAAAGCAAATTTTTGGTATTGTATGAAAATTTGTTTACGTTGAGCAGCAGCCATGTTTGCTTGTGCAATTTGGCTCTCTCTAAGGTTATAAACAAGAGCGTAGCAGTAGGAAAAGTGGTCGCAGGGGTTGTTGCAACCATATTGTCACGTGGTTGTCCACTCCAGTATTATTTAATTACTCAATGGGCCTTCATGCCAAACTTCCCTCCCCATACGGCTGCGTCAGTCTGCGACTTTGACATTCCCCGACAAAACTGCCGTGGGATGGGAAGTCGTCACAACTGACATGAGATGGGAAGCCATATGGTAGCAATGTGCATGTGTATTGGTCGCCAGTGGCGTAGGGCCGATTTATTACACACTGTCATTGAACATCCATCACTCCGAGACATACTATATGTTCCGGACTCCCTTCTTGGATGATGCTATGGCATCTGAAATTTCTGTTTTTCAATATTTCTTGTTGACTTGAAATAAAAGTCTACATTTCCTAGGTTTGGTACACCACCCTTAGAGCATAAAATCTGAATACTCAATTAATTTTGGCTAGCACAAATATGGAGACTGGCCCGACAATAGAAATAATACAATCGTACCTACCAATCAATTTCCTTCTATTGAACAGTTTTTCTGGCTAAATACAAATCCAAGTTTGCTCAAACTTGTCAATTCCAACATCCGTCTAAAGTCTTGTTTGAGATTTAGACAGAGGAAATCACTTGATTTATTGATTCAATTTCGCATAAACGGCCTCCATCTTATTACAGGTTTTAAATTATCAACAAATCAAGAACCAAAACCGAAAAACGAACAAAATTTTTACACTTATCGTGTCAATTTAATATAATTTGTCGCCCTAATCGGTATATGCAATCGTAAATCATTTATATTAACATTTCATCAGCCTATAACAACAAAAGGTCAAACCGTTTAAACTCACGCGTAGGAAGAATATTTTTAGCAGCGCCAAGTTAACGTTCGTATTCTGAAGACAATCATTACACTCCCACACGACTCATATTCAGCTCAATCGCTATGATACCAACTTGAGTACCATCTCAATGCCATCCAGCTAACTTGGTAAACGTTTAATAATTTTCAATATTTACGATATTACTCATCGCAATCAACTAATGAATGTCTAATTTGTATATTTTCGTCCATATGCATATTTCACTTTACCTAATCTGATCCGCTTCATCTTTGTTCGCATATTTTTCAAGTGCTTCTAAAACGATGCTCGTCAATTTCCATAATCTCAAGAATTTTCTCCGCTGAGACGCCAATAAATCTGCATTTCAAATCACTTTCATCGCGCAAATATAAGCGGAAGAGCTTAATCTGTTATTCGCAATCATTTTCTTTCTCGTTGCTCTTGTAGTAATTAATCGCTTCAAGCCGGTGCTGTCTCGATGGGGTGGGTTGAATTTCCCGACCGTTTTCCAAGTTGCCTGGGGAGAAATTGAGGATTTTTTAATCGCGTGAAAATATGTCACCTACGAACAAATCAAGCGTGTTGTGTGAAGCTATAGAATTCAAACTATTCAAATTGTTAAGATGTATTATTTTTAAGTAGCATTATTCTACTGAAAATCAGGCTAATAGATCAATTCAAAGCTTATACGGGCTATAAATATCAAAATTGGTTAAATTTTATTTAGTCTCTTCCCATATTATTCATATGATATTTAAGAATTTGATAGAAAAATTGTCAAAGCCAAAGCAAAAAACGCTTCTACGGCTTTACAATGTTAGATTCGTATA
This sequence comes from Odontomyia ornata, assembly GCA_963969285.1. NCBI lineage: Eukaryota > Metazoa > Arthropoda > Insecta > Diptera > Stratiomyidae > Odontomyia > Odontomyia ornata. The sequence goes on from OZ017740.1 coordinate 86,034,069, forward strand.
TCTTGCATGGGATCATCAAAAACTAAAACGATTGACATAGAAAACAAACAAGTGGATTGGTAGGGATACGCTCTTGCAAAAATAGTTTCGTAGTCCATGCATGGAATGCAGCCACTCATCCTAAACCATTATTGAATAATTTCAAGGAGCATTTTAATGGATGTACATTTAATACTCAAATGAAAACCATACACAGTGAGTTTAATAAGTCAGGAAATTATCAAATTTTCAGACGTTTAAGCATGATTTTGAATTGAAAAAAATCATACATATAGTTCTCAAATGACGTTGTTAATTAATCCTTTAACCCGCAAAAAACTGAAAAACTCTTTACAAAAATTGGTCGTTTGCTTCCTTAAGGGACCCTTTCACCCAGAAACCGGGGAAATATATTTTAGGAGATGGCAAAATAGTATCCCATTGCCCGTTTAGGGAAACGATCTTCTGGCTGTGGGTACTGGGTGATTATTTCTCCACCTCCAATTTAGCGTTAAACGCGTTGATAAATAAGAAACACACAACTTAGAAATAAAATAATTTATTTCATATAAGAAGTAACATTTTGAATACACTAAACTCGAACAGTGCGTTTGCTGAGTGACGTAAAAAGAAAATCAAAAATTTTGGTGCAATCGATATCCGTCAAAACAAAACAAATTCATGCAACATACTAAAGACCATGCGAATCCAGTTTCTATGTATAAAAAAATAGTTGATCAAGCGGGCCTTAGTTATTTTTCTTTGGGATAAAATCCAAACACATTTAACAAACGAAAGCTGCAAGCTCGGTACTAACTTCCGTATGAGATGAAAAACGCGTTCATTTACTGCGGCGAATGAAAAGGTTGGAAACACTCCTTACACAAGGCAACATTGCAGGCACCGCAATCCATGTTGCTCCTCTTTTCCTTTGCTTTGGTACTACAGTGCGTACATCTACGATACTTCTCTTGCTTCTGAGGCATATAATCCCCGACGTTTGACAAACGGGTCGCGTTTTGAATAGTAGGGAAACCGCCAGGTTGATGTTTCTTCTTACCTACTCCTGCCCCGGTACTATAACCCTTGCATTTCTTGCTACAAAAATTACCAATCATTTCGTTGACAAATTGTGAGCGGAAATCGAAGTGGGACAAATGCCGGGAACGACGCTTCTTCGCTAAGTCCTTGTACATTATGTAACTATTGACTATTGCCATGTCGATGAAATAATTAAATAGTTTCATCCACCAGCGACGGTATTTTTGGGTGATCGAATAGACCGACATGAGCTGATCAAATTTATCGACTCCCCCCATAAAAATATTGTAACCCGCTATAGTCTCGGTGATTCCCTCTCGCCGCGCTTGTTTCTTCGAAGAACCGATCTCTTCTTGCTTGGGTTGTGCATCGAACTGACGACGACAACCGACTTTTTACCAAAATCTCGCCACTTCGCGACGCTTATGTCCCCCAAGTGGGCATAATCGCTCTCATGTAGGTTTCGGATTTTAGTTGTTCTTTCGGGTAGAATTTTCGGTTCGTCCTAAAGGTACCGCACGCAAATAGATGCTAGCTTAGTAAATGTTTCAACAGTAGTATTCTCGAAAAAAATTGTCAAAAAATAGACAATAACCTAACCCACAGAGCATCGTAGATAAATTCAAAACACTTCCCCGAGACTATAATCGCTTATTTTGCTAGAGTGACCCGTGTACATCTGGAAGGACATTACAAAATCGGTAACTGCACACGCCATAACCCAAACTTTGGACCCTCGTTTTGTGGGTTTCATGAGCATATACTGTTTTAGACTGCTTCTACCCTTGAAACCTACCATGCTATCGTCGATGGAGAGAAATTGCGATGGGTTGAATGCATCTTGAAAGACTTCCTGAAAATGTGTGATTAGGGGCCATATTTTGAACAGGCGGTGGTAATTAGGGTCTGTTCAAGGTAGCATCTCGAGGCTATCATCTAGGTACAGGTAACGCAGTAATTTCAAAACTCGTTTTTCGACTCATTATTTTAGCTATCCGCTCTACGTGAAAGTTACCGTCTTTACTCCAGTAAGAGCAAAATGTCGATAGAACATGGAATCCCTAAAAACAAGCATGCCAAGCATAGCGCGCAATTCATCGACAGTCATGCCGAAATCCACATCTTTTTGGAAAGCATGCAAGTTCGATTGCGTCACAATGAAATTTAAAATTTCAAGGGTGAAGTCAGTTTGAAAAACTTTTAACGTCAAATTCAAATCAACGTCATTTTTGGCCCCGGGTCTTTACACATGTAATAAAAAAATTATTTCTTTTATAACTCTTCCCAAAAAAACGGTACATAAAGTGTTATTTCTCATGTGTACGAATAGCCAAGTGACTCACTGCATGTGAACTTTGGCATGAAGTATGCTGCAATGACTTCAGAAATAACGCTTCGTTTGATTATACTGGATTCGCACCTCTGGATCGTCGTATATTCTACTTTGGCTCTAACATAATCTATTATATTTACGGCCTCTAAACTACCGTTTCGCCATTCGTTATTTCTAATGTATTTCAGGACAATTAGAAAATCATTTTCAGGACAATTAGAGAATCTTTATTCAGCAAAGTATTATAATTTCTCCTAGTATTCTTTAAATCATCCTTTTTTTTGACTATTCGAGCCTTGTTACATCAATTTTAATGTGAATCTATACGTAAATTTGCTTTACATTAAGCTTTTTGCATCGTGCGGGCGTCGATATCGTTTTTGGGATGGCTCCGGTAGCTTTAATTTTTTTTTGTGTAGCTACTTAATTGAGTTGCATTACCATGAGGGCGGTACGATAAGTACTTAGCCTACAAAAGAAAAACGAAAATTTTGGAAAGGTGGAAATTTATTCCTCAACATAATCTCCTCTTAGCTCGATACACGACCCAGCGATACTCCAACTCCGTTAACCCGTCGAAAAACACTGTCCCGCTTATCTCAGGTGCGCTGTCCTTACCTTCAAATGGAAACACCATTTTTAAATAAAATGTACTAAGTCTTTTTATTTGTACCAGTTGAAAGTAATTCGTCGCTTTAATTTCCATAAAATTATACTCGCGTTCACTACTTTCTATCGCCACTGTCACTGGTATCGCGGCTAGATTACACTCCGCAACTTTACTCATCCGTCTAATATGTATACGGCAGTGAGTACGTATCCAGATTGATCTACATGCATCACTTTGGTGTGTTGGCAAGTTCTAGATAATGTCAGGCCATTCGTTCCATTATGAATCATCTGTTATTATTTACATCGTTGCTTGCAATAACAGTGCAGTGCGATGTTATCCAAACACTTGACACTGCCCCCTCGTTAATTCTTTTCGCCCCGAAAAGATGTCTCTTCATCTTGTGCTGCAGCCGCATGTGCATAGTAGGGGGCGATGTGATCCAGGTGCACAATTTTCATTTTTGCTCTTGGTTTTCTGGACTCCTGTATGCGGTACACGACGTCGTTGATTCGCTTGATGATTTGGTATGGTCCCTCCCAATTTGACTGTAGCTTCGGAGACCTACCCTCTTGTCGTTGCGGGCTTGTACAGCCACACCAAATCGTCCTGTTAGAATCCCGATGAGTTAGCCCTTAGATCGTACCTGGTCTTCATTCGGTCAGTGGCTGATTCGATATTCTTCCGCACTTTCCGATGCACATTTCCCAGCCGATGTCTTAAGTCACTTGCATACTCGGAAATAGATTGGGGTTGTTCTGGCGGGCAACCTCATGTCTGCTGGCAAACGAATGTTCCTTCCAAACACCACTTTGGCTGGAGCTTCACCTGTTGACGCATGCTCTGCAACCCTGTACGCCATCAAAAACAAGGGGATATGTCGGTCCCAGTCTCGTTGGTTTTCGTCGACCATCTTCACCAGATGCTTATTGTGTGTACCGTTAAATCGTTCAACCATTCCGCCGGACTGAGGTGTAGGGGTGTCGTTCTTGTTTTCCATATTCCCAGCAGCTCATTCATTTCAGCAAAAACTTGCGACTCGAAATTTCGGCCTTGTCCGAATGTAGCTCGCGAGGCACGCCATATCTGCTTACCCAGTGTAGCACGATCTGTTTGGCTACGGTGGTCACTTCCTGGTTTGGGATAGAGTATACCTCCGGCCACTTACTAAATTAATCAGCCACGAATAAAGTGTAACGATTTTCCCATTCGGACTCGAGGAAGGGTCCCCCGATATCCACCGCAATTCTTTCGAATGGTATCCCCACGTTGTAGATCTTCAATTGACCCCTAGTTCTTCGCGGTGGTCCTTTAACTGAAGCGCAAATTGTGCATTTTCGACACGAGTCTTCTACATCTTCGCGTGCATGGAGCCAATAGAAGCGATCACGTACTTTTGTCAGAGTTTTGTTCACGCGCAAGTGGCCTCCTGACATTTCTTCATGCATTTCCTTTACGACATCCTTTATCTGGCTGCGGGGGAGCACAACTTGCATTCGGTATGAGTGCCATCAGCTGTTTCCTATTTCCGCTTGAGCACACCGTTTTCCAAATGAAGAGAGTTCTATTGAGCCCAATAGCTATTCAAAAAAGACCGTGGGCTAATATATCCTTCCATTCCGGGCGGGTCGTAGCTTTTTCCTATTGCAGCAATGGCCCAAGATCCTGATTGGCCGACTGGGCATTTCGGATCTTCTCCGGTGACCAACATTTGTCGATCTCAGCCGTTATAAGTCGGGCGTCTACACTTGTCTCCTTTTCTTTGATTTTTCGGCAGTGTTTGCAGTTAGGGGGACATTGGCGACGAAATAGAACTTCAGTATTTCCTTGGACACTTCCTTTCCAGTGCACTATTTTTTCATAAGACTGTAACTGCTTGATCGATCTAGCGACTTGTCCTTCGGGATTTTTTAAATGAAGCAACCATCTTAGCGAAGCACAAATTTTTGCCCATACAGGTACTTGTGGAAATGTTTGGTTGCATCAATAATAGCCAAAAGCTCCTTCCTGGTTGCGCAGTAATTCCTTTCGCTCTTTGATAGAACTCGGCTGTAGTACGAGAGAGCTCTGTCTTCACCATCGACTTGCTGTGAAAGAACGGCTCCTATGCCCGTATTACATGCGTTGGTGTCCACTACAAACAGTTACCCCGGTTTAGGGTAGGCCAAAACTGGAGCTTCACAAAGCTTCTGCTTCAAGGACTCGAAAGATTTCTGACATTGAGCATACCAGATGTAAGGACGATTCTTTTTGGTGAGCTGATGCAGGCATTTCGCGATTTTGGCGAAATCTCTGAGAAATCTGCGATAATATGTCGCCAGTTCAAAGAATATCCGTAGCTGGTGTTTGTGACTCGGTGTCTGCTTCTATCTTCTCGGGATCGGTTTTGATTGATGATGTGCCCCAGGCAAGTGACTTGCGGGGCGAACAGAGTGCACTCAGTGGGACTCAGTTTCAAATTTGCCAGTCTTGAGAACACTTCCTCCAAATTTCGGATATGACTTTGGAACATTCGCGTTATAACGATAATGACGTTCAGGTTTACTAAACATGTCTTCCAGCTGAGCCCTCGGGGCACGCATTCCATTAGGCTTTCGAACGTGACCGGGGCATTGCACAGCTCAAAAGGCATTACCACGAATTGCCATAAACCTGTACCGACTGAGCGATTTTCACCTGCCAGTAGCCACTTTTTAAATCAAGTGGGTAGGTAGTTTTAATATCACAGATACCAGCTTGCCTGTTTTGTGCGTCACTTCCTTCCTTTCCGAATGATGGTTGTTTGGAGCTTCCAAAGATGTTACAGTGGAAACAAGCTGGCAGCTCCCGATTACTTCTCCAGCTTTGATGCTTGTATCGGAGTCCGTGGTGTTAAGAACTCTAACCGGTATATAATCATTCTTATTGGCTGTGACTAGGCTCCTTCCTAGAACCAAATTGTGCAGTGCCGGTGCCTTGGTTGGCTCAATCAAAAAGGACCAATTGTTTCCATAACCACCCTCAATTTTTGCCCATAAGATGCTTTCAGACGATTTTGGCACATCCGTGTCGGCAGGTACAATAATAGCGGTATTGGCGCTAGCGTCTTCCATTAGAATCTCGCTGTTACGCCATTTTAATAATCCCCTGCCCAAATCCAACTTGATTCCGTGTAGACGCAAGAAGTCCATCCCAAGGATGCAGTCGTCCACTATGTTAGCGACCAGAAACTGTTGTTGGAATGCAATATCTCCCAATTGTAGCTGGACGTTGATCTCACCGTGAACAGGTGCAGTTTCTCCCATAGCTGTTCATAGTGAAAAAATCCTGCCTTTATGAATAAGATGTCTGACTAGATTGCATGTCGATGGTTATTGTGCAGTGTTCTCCGTCAACCTTTCCACGCAAACATAGTCTAGATACGGTGATGGTGGTTCTGGGGGTGTCGATCTCTTTAGCCAACCTCTTCCCCGCGAGGTCGGCTCTTACACGTTTCCCGACCCCTGCATCTGAGAGGCAGTGCTTTCCGGCTCTGCACTAGGTCTCGATCTTCTTCTAGTCGCGCGGGAGGGGAGATAGCTGGGCTTTCTCCGGTGTCTACAATCCCATTGTAGATGACCTCCTTCTTCTTCGTCTTAGCACTACAGCCCCTTTCGGGCCTTCGCATCCTGCAAACAGCACCTCCAACTGTCTCGGTCCGTTGACCGCGTCATCCAATTCCGAAATCTGAGCAGCGATGAACTGTCTTCGTCGACCGAGTCAGACCAGCGTTTCCTTGGTTTCCCCACTGGCCGCCAACCATCAGTTCTCCCTAGGAATACCTTCTTGGATATCCGTTGTTCGTCCATACGATTAATGTGTCCAGCCCATTGCAGCTTCCGCAGTCTTACAATCCTTGAGACCTCCGGTTCGTCAAAAATTTCATACAGCTCATGGTTGTATCGTATTCGCCATTCGTCCCCGTCCAGCTTCGCTCCGATTATTCGCCTCAGGACCCGTCTCTTAAAGGCGTTCAATATATTTGCGGATGCTTGGGTTAGGGTCCATATTTCACACCCATAGCACAACACAGGTCTTATCACAGGTTTGTATACCTGGAGCTTTGATTTCCTGTGTACGCAGCTGATCTTCAAGCTCGTCAATACTGAATAAAATAGTTTATTTGCGAGGTGTATTCTTCGGCGTATTTCGTCTCTTTCATTGCCCGTTTTCGTTATTTTGGCGCCTAAATACACAAATTCACTAATATTTTCGATACTGTATTCGCCAAGGGTGATATTTTGTGTATTTGGGGTATTTTTTCTCGACTGCTTCATGAGCTTTGTTTTATTTTCATTGATTTGTAGCCCTACTAGTTTTGCTTCGTTGTCGAGTTTCAGGAAGAGTTCTTTGGCAGTTGTTAGTGACCGTGATATAATGTTGATGTCGTCCGCATAGGCCACTACCTGGCTCGACTTGTATAGTAATGTACCTCGCGTATCGACAAGTAGCTTCCGTATGACGTACTCCAGAGCCAAATTGAATAGCAATGGGTCATCTACAATTCAAATATTTTCTAAATTGTAGATGACCTCGCTCACCATAATTGCAGTATCTCGGCATTCCATTCGTTTGCGGTTCTCTACCGATCTCTAAACGCATTCGCATCGGCACTCCTCTGTTACAATTTTATGAACCCGTGCTGTGCCTCGTGTAGCTTTTTTTGCCGCCTCAAAGTTCAAGCTGTATGCTAACGCGTTCTTTACCGTTCGCTTCTCCGCTAACACCAAAGCTTGTTGTAGCTCCCGATCGGATAATGCATTAATAAGAGACTCTGTCGCGGTATCATCCCGGTGTCCTGGATTGTAGGTTGGATAAGCAAGCAGAGCAAACCTTTCGACTTCCTATGCGAGCTGCTGCAGTGTTTCGCCTGACTTCAGGGTTCTAGTTCGGAGCTATGATCTTTTGAGGGCGTTCATTACGGTTGCTGCGTCGGAGTGCAAAAAAACAGGAATAGTTTGTAGAACCGGGACCTTTAAGAGCAAGAATTATGGCTGTTGCTCGCTCCTGTTCGTTCCAGTGGTGGAATTTTGCTGCACCTTCAATTTGGGTGTTGTAGATACTCCCAGTAGTTTGTCCTTCAAATACAGGTGCTTTTAAAATTCTGGAGGGTGTCGGGTTAGCGGTCATAAACAGGGCTGGTGAATTGGTGACTACTGCTTTCGCTACCTCTTCTATTTCTTTACGAATTTCTTCAAAATTGGTGCTTGGTGCAGCAGCTACCATTATTTTTGTTTGAGCCAAGTCTTCTTTTTCCTTTTCCATTTCTTCGGATACCGATTCCAGTTTATTGGCCACCGTGTTGATCTGCTCATCAAAGTATTTGATAAGGGCGTCTAGCTTTTCATCCAGAGATTTCAAGACTGCCTTCAATTCGGTAGATTATTTATCCAGCTTCGTGTTAATTTCGGTTGATTGCTTATTGAAATCAGCTTTTGATGCAGTTGTTTGTTTTACATTGACTTTTGAATTATCAGCAACGTATAACGTATTGCTAATTACTACCTGTTTTTCATGAGCCTTTTACCACCTTCTGCTCCCAATTCCAAATCCGAATCTCCATCAGCTTCAAGATCACATCCTTCCGATTTCACGTCTTTACGCAACCGTGCAATCAATGTCGCCTTAGCACCTTGTGTAGGGAGATTTCGACTTTCTGACTCCTCTTTAAGCTCCGGCACTGTCAACTGATCAATTTTATAGTCTTTAATTTGCGACATTTTCGATTCTACTTCACTCTTTACGCGGCGAATTGAATGCATTTAAAATGTTCACTTCAGCTATTAAATCGTGTATTTCACTACGAAATCGATGCACTATCCTGCAATTTAACTAAAAAGTTCACTAGTTTTCACTGTTAAAATTTTTGCGCTTTTCTCAGGTGCGCTGTCTTTACCTTCAAGTGAAAACGCAATGCTTTGATAAAATGTACTAAGTATATTTATTTGCACCAATTGAAAATAATTCGTTGCTATAATTTCCACAAAATGTACTCGCGTTCACTACTTTCTATCGATTACAACTCATATCTATACGGCAGTTAGTACGTATACAGATTGATCTAGACGCATCGCTTTGGCGTGATGGTAATTTCTAAAAACGTCAGCTCATTCATTCCATTATGAATCATCTATTTTTGTTTACGTCGTAGCTTGCAATAACAGTGCCGCGCGATGTTATCCAAATACTTGACAATACGTTTCCTCGAGGTTAGCAAAGTAGGCCTCCATGGCGGCGATTACCTCCTCATTCGACTCAAATTTCTGCCCGGCTAGTGATTTTTTTGGAAACAAAAAGCGGTCACACGGGGCCAAATTTGGAGAATAAGATGGATGAGGTAGCAGTTCCTAGTCCAATTCGACCAGTTTACCCGTGGCAACGGTGGAGGTATGAGGTATTGTCATGGTGGAAGAGCACTTTTTTCTTCGCCAAATGGGGCCTTTTTCTGCAATACGGAGTTGAACCGGCCCAATTGTTTGGCATAGTAGAGCTCTGTGACCGTTCTGCCCTTCTCCAGGTAGCCGAACCAGAAAACGATGTCCATCACGTTTCCGGCCAATAGGACAGCCTTCGTCTTCTTTGGAGCACGTTTGCCGGGTGAAGTCCACTGTTTCGATTGCTCTCACGGTTGTGTTTGTTTTCCGCAGTAAGCAATCGCGACACTCATCACGCCGACAGCTTTCGCATGCGCAAAATTTCACGCAGGATATGACCCACTTGGTTTTTTGATACGCCTACTGTTTCAGGTATCTCGCGCACCTTCAATCGGCGGTCTGCCAATAGGAGCTCGTGGATTTTTGTCACGTTGTCCTCCTTGAGAGCCGTTTTCGGGGTACCTGGGCGTGGCTCATCAAAAACCAACGTACGACCGCTTTGAAACTCGGTAAACCAATTTTTTACGGTCGCGCGATTTCCCTTCCAAAAACAAGAATCGAATCACCGACCGATATTGCTCTTTCTCCATTTTTCTAACACACACGACCGCTTCCACACGCGGTCAAAAATACGAGTCCGATTCGGCTGAAATTTGGCAGTGGTCGTCTACGAGAATGTATAGGGTCTGTATAATAAGTAACCTGCCCCGCGCCGTCAAAGCGTCTGCTAACCGGTATCTGGTGCTGTAGTGGTGGTGGCGTCTAGGTATAGGGAACCGGGCTGCAGCGGTTGCCTCCAAGCGCTTGGAGAGATAGCATCGAGCGAGAGCGGAGTGCGTATTCAGTTACGTCGTCGGAGTGAAAATGGAGCGTACGATCGAGCAACCGAACCAGAGTTTTTTAACCAAGTTATTACAGGAGACGACACGTGGGTTTTCCAATACGATCCTGAGACGAAGCGGCAGATTTTGGAGTGGCACACACCGGCGTCACCACGACCGAAAAAAGCGCGCATGAGCAAATCGAAGGTGAAGTCGATGCTCACTGCTTTCTTTGACGTGAAAGGCATTGTTCACAAAGAGTTTGTGCCACCCGGCCAAACTGTAAACGGCCAGTACTACAGAGAGGTGCTCCGTCGACTAACCACCCGGGTTCGCCGATTCCGTCCGGAGATTGCCGATTCGTGGATCCTCCATCACGACAATGCTCCGTCGCACACCTGCCTGCTCGTCACCGAGCAGTTGGCCAAACAGTCGAGGGCAACGTTGCCACAGCCTCCTTACAGCGGACTTCTTTCTGTTCCCCAAGATCAAGAGACACCTTAAGGGGACGCGGTTCGGGACTCTGGAAAACGTTCAACGTGCTACGACGAGGGCTCTAGACAGCATCGAGGTTGCCGACTTCCAGGGAGCGTTCGGGGACTGGAAAATCCGTTATCAGCGTGTTATCGACTCCAATGGGGACTACTTTGAAGATTTCTAAAGAAAAATTGTACATATTTTGCCAATAAAAAATTTCCTGAGGTCAGACCGGTTACTTATTATTCAGACCCTGTATTACACTATAGTGAATCCCTCTTGCGATAATGACGCCATCGGGTGGTGACGCTAAGTACTTATCAGACCGCCCTCGTAATTTTTCTGAACAATTACTAGAGAAGAAAAATGTTGGAAGGTGGTTTCACGCGTGTTTGTCTATTAGTGCGATGGCCTGATGAAAATTAGTTCACACGTCCAAAGCACCTTCTAACATTTTCCTTCTCTAATCATTTTTCCAGAGAAATAATTAATGCAACTCAATTAAGTAGATAAATGTATATAGAAACAATTTTCATAAGTAATTCTTTAAATGTCCCTGAAATGATTCTATAAACTTGGACTGACGATCTGCTCTAACTTCAATGAACTTTTTGGTTGATTTCGTTACATTTGCTCATTAATTTTCGAATTAAAATTTAAATTCTTCGCAATAAACTAAGCATACACCTGTAATGGTTTAAATCGAACTATTCACGTCTAGACACTTACGCACCACAAACTAAAGTTTGTTTGAAAATACACCCAATGTTTATTTAATTTAACTGTAGGAAAAATTCCAAGAATTTTGAAAATCGACTTCTAATTTCACCTCAATTCATGGATAGCTTCCTCACTTTGTTGAAATTTATTTGCGAGTTTTCGCCAACATTTAAATACAATTTATTGTATTTATCTTCAACCTACTCGTACATACTCCACAGAATACTTGGGAAACAGTATCAAATTACAAAAGAATCTCCCACTTATTCTTTTAATACTCGTGCAACGGTGAATATACACCCCCAAGCCAATATTTTTGACGATTGAGAAATACCCGGCGTATGCAAAAGAATGTATCGAAGATGGATCGACACCTTGAAAGATACACACCATGTAAACTGATTGGATACATTACTCACGGTTTTAACATACAGCGACTGCTGCGCTACAAATCTATGCCGAAGAAGATTTTCCATGATCAAGAAATGTAAATATAGACTGCTTGCAGCTTCCCACAATTCTGACATATTGGGCCTTTGCTGTTTAATAGAATTTAGCGGTTGGAGTATTGAAACAAAGACAGAGGAAACATCAACAATTTTTTACCAATATTAAAATTGAAAATTTCGGGTTATTGTGAGTAGTGAGTAATTAGTTCTTGTAGGAATCGGAAATGGTAGTAGTGGCGTCGAGGATTAGCAATCCAAGCTTGAGTAGGCGTTCAAATTATAATAATTGAGAAGGTATCGTTGGAAGTATTTTTAGAAACAATCTTCCAGATATATTTGGCGCCGAAGTTACAACGCTTTGTTGCCCGATTTTCATTTAAATTCTTTTATTGAACGATTTGTAGAGTGATATATTTGCATTTCGGGGTTCAGGGACTAGGTGATGGTGGTGTTCGTGAATTCCTGCTCGGTTCATTCATTTTGTTTATGATTCTGCTGAAATAAGATGTAGATGATTAACATTTTTTTTGGATTATTATGTGGTAAAAGTATGTTTATTCCAAAAGATATGCTGGCTAAATCACTAGCATGTGTAATAACCGACTCAAATATATGGATAAAGCTGTTGGAGTGTTTAAATAGGCGTGTTTAAATAATTTTGTGGTAATATTTTGATGTGGAGGAGCAGCGTTGAGGATAATGTATAATGAGTTTATATCCGGTGTAAACAAAAGATAATAGAGAAGTCGAAAAGAAAATACAAAAAAAATGTAGGTGTGTTGATTGAAATATGAGCATCCCGGTATAAAGTTAGAACAAGGATATGAGCGGATGTGCGTTTACATATTCCCATCATTGTTGGCGCCAGATTTTTCGCATTGTTTTATTAATCTAGTGAAGTAGTGCTGATTTGAGACCGAGCTATTTCGGCGCATTTGTTATATAGTAAGTCTTGACTACCACGGTTACGGATAACAGTAAGTTTGCTTGTTGCCGAAGCTCAACAGGCAGCCTTATCAGGTGAATATGTTTTTAGATGACTCCTGGATCTGCCTTGCGTCTTTAGTATTTTTTGTAATCGTTTCTTAGTGGAACTCCTGAATAATATTAACAGTAGTTTCCCTGCATAATATAACAGTCGATTGTCGTAGTAAATTGCGCAACCAGTCTTATATTTCAAGGAATGATATTTGTGGTTATACCCAATTTGGAGGCATTTCTTCCTTCCCTGTATTATTTCCAATGTTTCCATTTTTTGAAGGTTGGGAGGTGAATGCCATTTACAAACTGAGTGTGAGCTCCACACTTCCCATCCAACCTTCAGAGTGCAGTGAGTTTAGTGAGTGTTTGTGAAGGAAAGTTTAACCTATAAAATCTAAAAACCACATTCTGAGTATAACAAAATCCTTTCACTTTTGCGGGTATAAATAAAGTCTAATAGGGTTGGTTAATCCCCCAAACAATTAATATTTGAGTACAGTGAGATATAATTATTCATTTAAAGTAGAGCCAAGTAAAATCAAAACCAGTTCCTTAGAGTTTGTACGTCACAGGTAAGAGTTTTCATTTAATGTTATAATGGAAGATCAATCAAATAAAAAGAAGGTACCCTCCGACCCTGGGGAAAGAAAAGATACTACATTAAGGAAAATCAATGAGACGCCAAAAGAGTGAAAAGAAACATTAAAGGAGACTCCACGTGTAAGGTCAATAGCCTCAATACAAACGCTAACGGTGATTACAACGAACCAATGGACACTGCTGAAGCGGAAAAAAATAGTGGTTTGGCTAACGGTAAAATGTCTAGCACGCCTAAAAACAATGAGACAACGGAATTAACAGAAAAAACACCAACTATGTCAACGCCGATGGAGGACATTGAAAACTTTATGTCGGATACACTAAACAAGATGACCAAACACAACAATACGATAACCCAGATTCTAAAGGATCACATGGCTGAATTAAAGGACAATGACCAAACCAGTGAGAACTGGGAAGAACAACAACAAATATGATAAAAACGACAACAGGAAGAAATTCTTCGTCCTAATGGACCTTTCAAAAGATAAAACAAATGAGAAGATGAGACTCACTCCAATTTCCTTCTATTCAATAAACAAAAATATGAACATAAAGAACATAAAGGACATTAAAAAGGTAGGATACAACAGGATTAAACTAATGTTCAACAAACCTGAGGATGCAAATGAGGTAGTTATGAATGAAAACATCAAAAACTTTCGATTGAGAGCGTTCATACCCAACAATTTTATAATGCGACACGGTATAATAAAAGGCGTTCTACTAAACATCACAGAAGAAGAGATTGCCAAAAATGGAATGCCAAGCAACTCACATGGAATTCAACAAAAGAACATAAAAATTGTGAACGTTTACAGGATAAAAAGAAGAGATCCGGAAACAGAGAAAACTTCATACCAACACAAACAGTGAAGATTTCATTCTCAGGAGATGAACTGCCGGACGAAGTCAGATTAGAATATCTGAACATGCCTGTAGAATACTACTACCGCAGGCCAAAACAATGCTTGAAATGCCTCAGACTTGGACACACGCAATACTTATTGCAAGGAATTCCAAGGAGGAAATAAAAGATGTCCCAAATGCGGAGACAAGGAATGTCTAGACAAAGAGTGCAAAAATACGAAATGTTTCTTATGTGGAGACCTAAATCACAGCGCCATGGACAAAACCTGCCCCAAATGGATAAACTACAATATGGAGATGAGAGTATGTTCCATTAGAAATGTAACACTCAAAGAAGCCAGAAACATCCTGAACAACGACAACCAATTCGAACTGCTGAAGGACACTGAATCCATGGATTCAGCATTCCCACTACTATCAAAAACAAAAGCTACAAACAACAGAAACTCAAACAATACAATAAATAAATTAATGCTAAATAAACCATACACAAAAACAACAAAAACACGAAACACAAGAGCAACCAATTATACAACAAACTTTCCAATGAGTAGTCATCTACTACTACTACAGTCTAACAATACGCTTATGGAGAAAAACAATCTAGCAGAAAACATCTTCAAAACAGCAAACCAAGTCACACCAATAGAAAAATTAATAAATCTACTAAACAATAATTGTAAAAACCAAACCAACACCAAATACTTACAAATAAAAGCAAACTTAATCCAGGAAACAATACAAACACTTACAAACCACTGTCAGAAAAGACCTAATACAACCAAATTACAAAACACAGGCTGACAAATAACAACACTTAATAACATGAAAGATATAAAAAATATTAAATTTCTCCAGTGCAACATCCAAAGCATTTCCAAAAGTAAAGATACACTAGAGTACATTATGTACAAAAACAATGTAGACATTGCACTTCTATAGGAAACACTTCTAACAAAAAATCAAATACCACCAACTAATTAACAAAATAAGAACAGAGAAAGAAGGAGGGGAAGTCTCCATTGTAATTAATAACAAAATAAAATTTAGAGAAATACCGCTAAGCAACAGTGACATTGAAGCAATAGTAATCACCACAACAAATCAAAAACCAAACGTAAACATTTGCGCGTGTTATTTTCCCCCTGACCTAAGCAGCACAACTTTCAAAGAACAAATACATCAAATTATAAAAGTGGTTAACAACAAAAATCTCTGCATAATTGGAGGAGACTTCAATGCAAGGCACAAAGACTGGGGAGACAAAACAAACAATGCAAAAGGAAACATCCTTAAATCCGTGTTAAACAAATATAAATTAGCACCCCTCAACACAGGCACGTTCACCTTATTTAGGAAAACCAATCAACAGACCACTCAAATGTCAGCCCCAGACATACACCCTAACAAACAATTTAAACTACTGGAATGAATGGAACACTAAAAAATACAAAATAGGCAAGAGTGAGCACGTCCCCATTGAATTCACACTGCAAGTTGAAAATTGGAACAAAAAGAAAAGACGAATACCAAACAGAAAGAAAATCATGGAGGACATCAACACGATCAATTTCACTAACGATCTTGAAGAAAGTATGAAGAAAATCAATGAGCTAATCAAAAGCAACCAGACAAGCGCGAAGAAATTCAAACACAGTCCAAAACCATGGTGGTCAAAAGCGATAAACATCCTATGGAGGGAAATAACGAAAGCCTGGACAAATTTCCGAAAAATGGAAAGTAACGAAAATGAAGCAAAGTTTCTAGAGATACAAAATAAATGGGGAGAAACTGTAACTAAGGCAAAAAGAGAACTGTGGGATCAAAAAATCAATGAAATAAACCAAAGTGGAGATATAAAACATTTTTGGAATCTGGTCAATGCAGTCAAAAACAACAACAGCAACAACAATCCGAGATCGCAATGGGACAAAAAAAATAAACACCAGGCGCTAAATACTAACTGGACTCCCTATATGCCCAACAACATAGAACCAGCTGATCCCTTTGAAATACACGAACTGCTCACAGTACTAGATAAACGAAAAAAAAAAATCATCTCCGGGTCTGGATGCAATTGATTACAATATTATAAACTCCCTAAACCATTACAATAAATCAGCACTACTTAACTCTATAAACGACAGCTTCAAAAATAACAACATACATAATGAACTCAGAGACATCAAAATCGTACCTATCCCCGAGAAAAACAAACCATTGCACAAAATAGAAAGCCATAGACCTATCTCTCTCATAAGCATCCCGCTGAAAATAATTAACTGCCTAATAAAAAATAGGATTGCTAGTGACATTGAATACCAAAACATTTTAAGCAATTTCTGTTTTGCTAATAGAAAAGGAAAGTCGGCAATCTCATGCATAAACACTGTAATACACCTCCTCAACAAAGATAAGAAAGCAAAAAAACATCATGATTATCAACTGTGATATTTCTAGTGCGTATGAGAGAGTAAATATCCCGGAACTCTTCAAAATCATGTCCAACTGCAACATCAAGAATGATTATATCTCGTGGATCTTAAACTTCCTGATGTACAGGAAATTACATCTAGGTAAGGATTCGACCGAAATTAACAATGGACTTCCGCAAGGGGACGTACTAAGCCCGCTCCTCTTTAATCTCTACACATCTAGCCTCCACAAAATCACTGACAGTCAAACTACATTCATTCAATTTGCTGATGACTTTCTAATCATAAGCAAAGGAAAAAACAGACCCAACAATCTCAATAATCTACAAATAAAATTCAACAAATTCACAGAACTATGTAACAGGCTAAATCTCCCATTGAAAATCGCAAGCCATAGAATTCTACACAAACAAAAACCACCACAACAAAATAAAATATGGAAACAAACAACTAGATTGGGTAAAAAATTTCACGTTCCTAGGCAGAAACTTTAACAACCAAAATCACTTCAATGAATTCTACAACAAGTCTCTAAGCAAAGTAAACAAAACAATCAACATAGCTTTCAAGATCAGCTCCCCCAAACATGGCCTTACCCCCAAAAAGGCATTAAACACCTTTAAGTCTCTAATAAGACCGGTAATAGAAAGCAATCTAACAAACATTGTTCATGCTCCAAATTATTTTCTTCTTCCAAAATAGACAGCCTGAAAGCCAAAGCCATAAAACGATGTCTCGGGGTACCTACAACCGCGCCAAATATACTAGCGCTTGCTCTAGCTAAAGAATTACCAGCCAGACTAAAAGCTGAGTAACTCCTCGCCAAAGAAATACGAAAAAACCTATTCCGCCAAAACTTCAAAGAAATGATATCGGAAAACCAGAAAAACTCGAACTATGTCACAGTCTACAAAAAACATGTTGACATCTACAACAACACCTGTGTGGGTTCTGCACTACCAAAACCACACAGCATAAAATTTCAAACCAATAACTTCATGCACAACATCCCCAACAACTTCAAGAAAATAAATTACGAAAACTTCAACAAGTCGATTGAAGCTGTACTACAAAATCTCACGGGTAACCAAGCTAAGATATATTTCTCGGATGCCGAAAAAAAACAGACTAGGTACTGGTTTTGCCATACACTGCTATAACTCCAAAAAGACACTAAAATACTGCCTGAACACAGACTCTACAGCAGCAAATGGAGAACTAAAAGCAGTCCAGGAAGCTATAAACAACGCGGATGCTGAACCTACCAACACCATAGCCGTTTCACTGACTCCAAAAACACAATAAACGAGATCTTAAACAACACAAACCACAAACTCATTACAGAAAAAATCAGAAAAACAATCAACAATAGACCTAACGCACTGCTATTATCATATTGGATACCGAAAGTGGAAAAATTTCACAGCTTCAAATTGGTTGACAAAGCAGCTAAACTGGCCACAATAGAAGGCGAAGAGGTCGACTCATTTCTGGAATGGGACGACTCTATCAAAAAGATCAACGACTCCATTAACATAGAATTGCATGAATACTACCGAAAAAACATCAAAAACCTAGCGTGCAGCCCTTGGCTACAAACAGACCTCATTTACAGAACCAAACCATGGTTCCATGATTTCACACCAAGCAGCAACACCCAAAAACAAATAAATAGAATCCTACTCAACCGAGCCTACAATCACAAAAGATTAAAAAAAGCAAAAATAGTTACATCTCAAGGATGCAAGTGGTGCGACATAACAGACGATCTGGAACATAGAATTCTAAACTGTGAACACTTTGAAACTCTAAGGAACAAGTATGAAATCTTTCAAAATAACTATCCAATAGCAAAATTTTTTAATAAAAACAACGAGAAAGCACTGACTCAATTAATCGCCTTTCTTGAAGAAGCAAACTTAGAACTATAACTTCACGCGAGTAGTCCTCTCAATTCACAAAAACTAACTTTTAACCTTCCAAGAAAAACACTCAATCCAATAACCTACTAACCATTCCAAAAGGATAATAACACACTAACACAGTAAAATCACAAAACCAATAAAGAAAAACTGGAAAAAAACACTATATTACCATAAGTCCCTTGAGGACATTAATCGATACATCGGGGGCTTGTGCTCTTAAGCCTTAGCCAATACACGCCTAACGTAGGTTAAGTAGAAGGAAAAAGAGAGTGTGAGCTCCCATGCTCACGAGCGATTGGACTATCCAGAAAATACCTCCCATGCCAACCTAGCCTGTAACAGTTTGACACATTACTTCGATCCAGATCTCGTTTTGCTAGATAAGTGATCCCCAGTCCTGACGTCCCCGACTACTGTGAGTCCTTTTTGTCTTTTAGCACTGCCCAAATATAATGTGCAACATGGTTCCATTTGTCAACCGATCCCAGCATCACCGTAACTATATTATCGGGAGGTGAGCTCTCCTGTTTCTCCTCACTTGTGAGTCTCTCTGTTACAGCCGACTCGCTCCAAATTTATTGCCTTTGGATGAACACATACCGTGACGGACAAAAGTCTACGACAAGTCCTTATATTGAGATACCGGTTAATTGGAAGCTTTAGTCAAAAATCCATTGAAGTGCATTTTTTAGTAACGTAAATATATTTATAAAAAAATAAAGATAAAAACTTTTCATACCAGAATTAAGGAGAATGTCCTAAAAACATAAAAAATTGAATGGACAAAAGTCTACGACAGTCAGTGTTGACTCAGTTATACAAAAAAAATTTCCAACTAAACGTAACGGAATATCATCAATATTTGTTTACTTGGTATTGCTATCATTCCGTATATGTGCTGGTGCAATTCTGTTTTAGTTTTATCGCTGGTATCTAACTGTAAAGACTGCAAAAAGACATCGCGAAAAGAAATTTCTAGTGATATCCAAAATTTGGTCGTACAGTATAAAAAAGACAATAAATCGTGCTCAGAAATCGCAAAATCACTGAAACCTAAACGAACTTCTGTGTATACAATCATCAAAAACTTTGGAAACAGTGGTTCCATTGAAAATAAGACACGAACTGGCCGACCGAAAAAGTTGTCGCGCAGAAACGTTGGTTTTATTCTAAAAGAAGTGAGCAGTAATCCAAAAATAACTGCTCCAGATTTGGCGAAACAAGTGGCTACGGAAAGAAAAAAGGATGTCCATGCAAGAACCATCATGAGAGCATTAAATATTAATGGGTTTCACAGTAGAACTCCACGTAAAAAGCCATTAATATCCGCCAAAAACCGACTTTTGCGTCTATAGTTCGCTAAGGCCCATATTTACAAGGACAATGATTTTTGGAATCGCATCCTTTTCACAGATGAGTCCAAATTCAACATTTTCGGAAGTGATGGTCGTAGTAAAGTATGGAGGAAAAGTACACAGCTTTGGAGACCAACAATTGGATTCCTACTGTCAAGCACGGTGGAGGTAATGTGATGGCTTGGGGAGCCATCGCTGCATCTGAGGTTGACAGATTGGCTTTTGTTGAAACTACGATGGACCGTTATGTTTACAAAAATCTGTTAGAACAACATTTGAAGCAATCAGTGGAGAAGTTGGGTCCTGGAGAGAGATGGATTTTCCAACAAGACAATGATCCAAAACATACAGCACTTTTCGTCAAGAACTGGTTGTTGTACTACGCTCCCAGGCAACTTACTACGCCTCCGCGAAGTCCATATTTAAACCCAATAGAGCATGTATGGGACCTCTTGAAACGGATAATTCGAAAACGTCACATTAAAAATAAAAATTTGTTGAAGGAAGCGCTTGTTACAGAATGGGAGAAAATCACAGCTGTAGAAACTGCTAATTTATTTGCCTCTATGCTCCGAAGACTGCAAGCAGTAAGTGATGCGAAAGGGGTCCGACCAAATATTAAGCCAGCAAAAATTTTAAAAATTTCCAGTACGTTTAGTTGAAAATATTCTGTGCACAAGTCAGCCAGCACTGACTGACGTAGACTTTTGTCTGTGGCGGTTATATTATATATAATTCAAAATAACTCAAAAATATTCATTCCATACATAAAATATACTTTACATAAAAATACTTTATTTTTTACATATTAAACATATAATGTAAATCTAGATACCTACATTATTTTTGGAATTGCATATATATAGATTGTAAATTAATGAACTCAGTTCAGTTCAGATTTGATATTCATACTGTAATGTTGTTTAAATAAAATAGGTATTTACAAAACAGATTTAAGTACATTTCTCGCTTCTAGTGTGCTACACAAATAAATCGATCTGCGTTCGACAGTGAAAGTGTTCGGCTGCTGCATTTCGAATTAGTTATTGGGAAGAAAAAGTTTATCCTTACAAACAATTACTAACCATTACGAACAATAACGAACAATTGGTGACCCCGATAAGGCATAAGCGCCTTTAAAAATTCGAGACCTTCGAGTTCAACGCCGTCTTTGCCGGAGGCCACTGAATTAAATAGAAACTCGGTAGCTACGTCTGAGCAAGCCGCGTCAGCAGATAATTTGGCTTGGAAGCAAACTGTCGAGGCTATAGCTGAGAGCATTCTCTCTTCGGCAAAGTCAGATATTGTAGGAAGTAATTTAGAATCAAAGGAAAGTCCTGTTGGTGTCAGAGCTACACTACGCGAACGGGAGAACCACACCGATCTCTCTGGTATCAATAATTCTATACAAGGAATCAACACAACAGTCTCAGATTTGGCCCATTCATTTTTTTTATGTTTTTATGAATTTCTCCTTAAGTTTGTTATGAAATGTTTTTGTCTTTGTTTTTTGATAAATATATTTACGTTACTGAAAAGTGCAAATCAATGGATTTTTGTTTGAAGCTTCCAATTAACCAGAATCTCAATATAAGGAGTTGTCGTTGACTTTTGTCCACCACTGTAGGTGTGGCAGTGTTTGTTGTACTATGGTATGCGCGAGCGCACCGATCGCTGTCGTGTCACCTCACTTTGGGGATTCCCACAAGTCACATCGCCTACGGACGCGAGCAAGCTCACCAATAGGCGAAAGAATGAAATAACGGCAAACTGACGTACTCCGCAAACCGTTCTCCCGCTCGTTTATTATGGGTTATATGTGGTCAATCTGGGAGATCGGTGCAAAAATATTTCGCGGCAGGAAAAACCGGTTCGCTTTCAATGGTTTTATCGAGGTTTTCGATGGTGAAAACCACGATTCGAAATTCGCACAAAAACCACAAATTAAATTGCACAATTTGAATTACACCGCTTTACGTTCGCACGCAACTCCTTTCGATTTGGGGAAAA
Organism: Odontomyia ornata; assembly: GCA_963969285.1. Lineage (NCBI taxonomy): Eukaryota > Metazoa > Arthropoda > Insecta > Diptera > Stratiomyidae > Odontomyia > Odontomyia ornata. The sequence continues at coordinate 86,056,067 of OZ017740.1, forward strand.
ATATGACTCAAATCGGATTGCAAACAATGACGACGATGGCGGCGATAAGAATTTTCTGTACTACCGGCTTTCAGAAAAAAATCACAAGATTTGTGAGGGCAAGCACGGTCGCCCTTTCGAAGCACACTCGTTGCTTATCTAGACGAGTCTCCTGCATGCCTGAAACGTAATTGGAAAGATTTCCACATCATGGCTGGTGAGAGTAGTCTAGAACGGGTTCCACATAAATCCTGTGTTCGATACCTCGGTGTTTATCTCGATCAGTATCTGTACTATACTGAACATGTGAAAATCATGCTCAGTAAGGCACTTAAAGTAGTCATGGCCCTTCGAAAGCTCTTTCATTCCAGATTCATTGATCAAAAGGTCAAAATTATCTGTTACAAGACCCTGGTTAGACCAGTTTTGACATATGGATGTCAGATCTGGTACAACCAGAGCGCTAGTACTATGGAAAAATTAAGAGTTTTCGAAAGGAAATGTCTTCGTGCATGTACTGGTTTGTACAGAAAGCCTGAGACGGATTGGAAACATTATATATCGAATAGAAGAATTTATCAAACTGCTGAAGTGACGAGGGTCGATATCTTCATATTGAGACTTCTTCGGAATCATATCGCAAGATCTGTGACTGTGAGTGAAAACCCTTGGATTTCACAGCCGTTCCACCCTACAGACGGGTATATAGCGACTTGCCTCGCTACTGGCTTCATTCCTCCAGAAGCATTCGTGTATTTGGACATGAATCGATATGTTTTTGATTCTGACGGCGTCCCAGTCATATATCACATATATCGACGGGCCACCGATAAGAAGATGAAATATCCTCCCAATTTGAGTTCACGAGACCAACGATTTCAAAGGAGGTACTCATTTGCTAGATTCGTTGAAGCTGATCGAGTTGAGACGGCGCAATCCAGGTATTGGTGGCTGAATGACAATGTCTAAATTATTCGTGTTTATTTTCAGTTTTGGTGTTCTTCGTTATCTAGTTTTTGAGTTTCAGCTTATTATTGCTACATTTAGTGTTGTTGTTTATTTTTGTTAAAAATTAGGTATAGGTTAGGTATATGTAATGTTTACTATATTCCGTTAGAGATAAGATTAAACACTTAGGTTAGGAACATTGTTATTGATTTTTTTAGTATAAGTTAAAGTTTTTGATTGTATTTTATTAGAAATAAGTTACAACATATTAGGTGTAGGATCAAAGTTTCACTGTTGTGTTTTGATTATAAATAATTTTAGGATAGTGTTGGTTGGTTTTTTCTCCTTTTTCCAATTAAATTTTAAAAATATGTAATAATCGTAATTAATTGAATTTGCTATAGTTTTTTTTTTGATAATATGAGTTAACGATAACGTACAAATTTAGAGAGCCATTTGGGCCATTAAGTTTTTTTTGATTGTTCTTGGTTGGAATTTGCTTTATATTCTTTTAAAATTTATAACGATTAGTATTAAATAAACTGACTGACTTTGACTTTGACTTTGAAAAAAGGGAGGTTTTCTCAGCGAGCCCTTTGCATGGCGGTAACGGTGGTTTTTTTCCGACGAGATAAAACTGTTATTCTTTGCTAAATAGCGTTGCAAAGGGGTTGCCCTCATCAAATTTTTATTTAATTAAATTTTTTCATTAATTGTTTTATTTGGAAAGCGATTCTTCTAGCGATGACAGTGCTGGTAGTTGTGGGTTGTAGTACGGGAAATAGAAATTTCCCCGCAAATGTTTTTCGAGCAGCTTGCCTAGGCGACTGATCGATTAATATAAGCGCTGACGCTGCGCGCCATATTTGAATATAGCTCGAAAAAGCGCGAGATTTCCCCAAAGGATACTGACGAAAACCCAAGACCCCTCCCCCGCCTCTGTGATCAAGCGTTGTATTTTAAAGACCCTCTCCCGCTAAATGGTTCACGTAGTATGGGTGCATTCCCTTAGTTCTACCAGCGTTTGCCGTTATCATCCAGAAAAAGTATACGGTGGAACGTACAATTGGCAGAGCATATATACTAACTAACATCTGCAATCGAGGAGCTGTCAAAATGAAAAGAGAGGCAGACAAAAAAGATGGATTAAAGTTTACCATGTGTTGGTTCAATTGCTTACAAATTCACGTTTTTGTTTACCATGCATATGCACTTTTTGTCCATTTCTCTCTACTCTATAAGTACCGTAAGGAATAAAATTTGTTCTAATTGCAGCTGCTATTTAGCAGATATTTGGTTGTTTTCTTGTTTAATTTTAACCATTAACCACTCATTTGTATTTGGGGAAATAGTAATAAGGGTGTTTATTTTTTTGGTTATCTCAATAACTGCTATTGAGAATTAAAAAAAAACATTTCTTGATACTAAAATCACTCGTATATGTGCCACTAGAAACTTTTCCCTATCATGTTTTGGAGCCATATTAGTCTGTATCAGGGTGGCTTTTCTATAGGCTTATTTTGTCTAGAAAGGAGAAAAGCGTTTGGCATCTCCTTAATGCGAGATTGGCTTTTTTCGCATGTGTGGTCTTGTAAGGTGTTTGCCAAATTTTATCAGGGATTTTGATTGCTAGATCTAATAATATAATTATTAGACGCAAAAAAATGCACGTACAATGAAAAATAGAATAGTTTGAGCATCTTTGATTAGGTAGTATAATATGATATGAGGTTTTCTAGTACTATGGTCAACACTTGCGGTATAGTGCATGCACGAAACCATAATCACAGAAGTATTTTTCTTTTGAACAGAAGACTATAAGCTAATATTTTTGGTAAAACTCAGATTATATTTTGCGCCTATTCTTTTTCAGGCTACCTACTAAAAAACTAAGGTGCTTTTCTTTTGAAAAATTAACCAGTTCTTTTGAAGAAAACTAAGCGTCAATATTCTAGTCTCTTTCCAAAGGTGAAAGACGGAATTGCCTGATTAACTTTTACTCATCTGAAACTTTGCCGAAGTAGATGTAAGCATAAAAAAGATAACCTCTCCTTGCATCTGTAATGCACATAATTTTAGCGTAATATTTTGTTGACTTTTCAGTAATGTATTATATACAGGGAGCGTCATCAAAATCCTTAAAGAACACGCAGTTTATAATAATAATTATTTATTACTTATAAACTAATATTTACCACGAAAGTTATTATATCTTGATTCTAGGTATTATCCTTAAATTTATAACTCAATGTAACCCCCCGACAACAAATGACTGCTGTCGTTGACATCCACTATACAGACACAAATTAATGTGAAGTTTCTCCGGATTTTTCTGATGCGCCCTGTGTACACAATATATATATATATATATATATATATATATATATATATATATATATATATATATATATATATATATATATATATATATATATATATATATATATATATATATATATCTTCTTCCTCTTTGTGGCACTACAGCCTCTCTCGGGCCTTTGCTTCCTGCAAATAGCGTTCACAGTAGTAAGCAATGTTTATTGTGCAACGATCGTGAAGGAAATCAACGAGTAAAACTCCTTGAGAGTTCCAAAAACCTGTTGATACCACCTTACCAGCTGAAAAGTGAGTTTTGGCTTTTGATGGTCCTGGCTCCCCCTTCTTTTCCACTCCATAAGGGCTTTTTTGACTCGATAGTGTAGTGCTTTCACTAGTAGCCATGAAAATGCATTCTCCTCGAACTGTGTACGCACTCAGTCCCGAATTCCGGCTTGTTTATCGCCTTTGTTCGTTAAAAACGTTCAGGTAGATAATGCCATCACGTTCTATTTCTGATGCGTTGTTACCCTCTGCGTGAGAGTTCATCCCCTGATCCCAAGTAGCTGCCAAGCGAGAAACGCGGCCGCTGAACACCCCTCACACAGCTGGAAATAAGTCCTACTATTTTTCTCTAACAAGGAAGAATTAGTCAAAGCCGGGGCGATCGCTTTGCACTCTTCCGCCGGTATCAGTTTACCCGACGTAACTCGCACTGGGAACCCGAGCTAAAATCTAAAATACACCCGAGCTAAAATCTAAGATCTAAAATTTTTTTTCTTTTTGTTTATTCTTACTTTAACATTTTTATTTTAACCTTTATACCCTTTGTACTCTTCTATGCGGTTGTTAAAATACCGCCCGAATCAATGTTATAAAGGTTAAAATAAAAATGTTGAAGTAAAAATATACAAAAAGATAAAAATAATCAAATGATTACACTAAACAAAAAAAAAACAAAAACAAAAAAAATAGTGGAATAAAATAGAATAGATAGTTGAATAAAATAGGTTGTTCGAGAAGTCGGATATTGGTTGAAGGATAAAATGAATACATCTCCAAATGTCAATTCTAAGGCCTCACAACCACCCAACAACAGTTCGAAGTCACAGGCGCGATGTATAAAAAATCGTGCATGTGTTGAGAAAAAGTTAATGTTTTAGTCTTTGTGGAGAAAAATTACAGGGTTGAAATCAACATAGTATCGCTCCCTGTGAATTAAAAATTGTTTCAGCTTTAATGTGCGTTCAGTGAAAAATCTCGCTGAAATTGAAATTAAAACTAATTTGTTTATTATTAAAAGTTCTGCTGGCAGCGAAAGAAACATATGCTGAATATTTGCTTCATTTAATTACTATGAAAAGTGTCGGTGTACAATGGACAAGTGAAATGTGAATTTCTATAATTGAGAAAGTAATTGCGCACTCCGCCAATTTTATGGCCGACATAATCGTCCATCAGAACAATTGATCCGATTAACAATGGATCGTTTCCGCACCACATTTACTCTCACTGATAATACGCATCCATCCAGACGTCGTATAGTGTGTAGCGTAGTAGCTGTAGAGCGTAGTATCGATGAAAACTCAAGTGAATCCATTCGACATCGTGCTCAACAATTATACCTGTGCCCATCCACATCATGGAAGATCTTATGGAAAGATCTTGGTTTGCGGGCTTACAAAATCCAACTCGTGCAGGAATTGAAGCCAAACGACCACCAAGCGCGGCGTAGATTCGATGTATGGGCCCAAGATTAAATTGCTTTATGGGCCGGTGTAATCATTGGCTCATATGTCTTCAAGAATGCTGCTGGGAATAACATTACAGTCAATGGTGACCGCTATAGAGCCATGCTCAATGACTTTCTTGCTCCGGAATTGACTAGCCGCAATGCAGGGGACCTCTCGTTTGTACAGGATAGTGCGACATGCTATACAGCTCGTGCAACCATGGACTTATTGAAAGAAGCATTTGATGAGCGCATAATTTCTCGTTTTGGACCTATGAACTGGCCAGCAAGATCTTGTGATTTAACACCGCTGGACTATTTCTTGTGGGAATACGTCAAATCACTCGTCCACGCCGATGAGCCCAAGACGCTTGACCATTTGAAAGACAACATTCGCCACGTTATTGGCGATATACGGCCCCAATTATTGGTTAGAGTAGTCAAAAATTGGGCCTCTCGTTTGGATTTCTTCCGCGCCAGTCGTGGCGCTCACATGCCTGAAAAAGACGAAGAATTATCTTTGCAATAAAATCAATGTCATGGTAATCAAAACAATTAATCCGTATTTTATTTCATTTTAAATTCTATACCTGTAAAAAAATACGCTTTATAATCTTCCTGACGACCCAGCTTTATTCGCATGCGTAAAGCCACGCAAATTGCAATCGGCAGCACATGTGCAGAGAATTGAAGATTACAGGCTCCCCCAGCCGAACGTTAAAGGGTAGAGAGTAGGGGTAACGCCCAGTTGGGAAACCGGGAAAATAATGTGAAGATTCAATCAATGCTGACAGCAGATCCCTGCTTGGGATTTCCAATTGGCGAAAGAGGTTGTAAAACTGCGACGATTGTAGTTGACTACTACTGGAGGCGAAGGCCCGAATTAGAGTTATGCCATAAACCATGATGACATAATTTATCAAATATGTTTTGCCCTTTAAAATCCAAAGGATACCATTATTTTTTCAAAATTTCATTCATAATATACATTTACATAAGAATTTCATAAATGTCGGATCAAAATTAAGTTGGATATAGCACTTTTAATCATATTGCTGCGCGTATTAGGTACCTATAATTTAGATGATCCGCGAAAGTACAAACTCTCCTTTAATGGAAATAAAATGGTTCCTTATAACAAATTCACTTTTTAGTGACTGTGTTTACGAAATATGACCTTTAACATAAATTATTTTCGCTTTGGTTAAACATCACCTTAAAAACCACTTGAAAGCTCCGATTTCGAAATATTTTTCATTATGAAAACACCAAAGAATACTAATATTGCTCGAGTTCGAAAATTCTTGGAGGTAAATCTATTTCTGGAAGGCTGCAGAGTGGAGGCAATTTCACAAAGAAGTAAGAAAACGAAATCGTTCAAAGTATACATACCGCACAAATATACCTGACTTTTCTCTAATCACACACGAAAACGGTAGCGTCTATTGGAGTGGGCTGGTCTTCAGGAAATGGAAATCAAGGAAACCTGTTGTCAACAATAATCAACCAAGCAAATACAACAACAACAAAAATGTAACAGTAATTTCCGCCAATAACAAAAACCTACTAACTAAAGTAAATATCGGTTCTTCAGAAACGAATAACAGCTCAATTTCTGAATTTCACCCTTTAAAACCTCCTTCCAGATATCCGAACTTCGTAAGAAGTGGGTTTCAAACTTCATCCCCTAATTGTGTAATTGAATTACCTAGCACAACCAATAGCCCTTTGAACGAAAAACAATCCTTCTTAGACCCACTCGTACCTCCGATTGTGAAAGCGACAATAAACTCTAGCAAAGATCTTCAGAGCAGGTATCTACTATCAAGACTGGGTGAGCACAGATTATATGAGCTGGTTCGGCTCTACCCAGCTTACATGCATAAAGCACGAGACACAACATGTATCGACGGTAAAACGAATACCAATATAAAAGTAATGATCCAGAGAGAAGGTCTTCCGATAGATGTTGATGCTCTACAAAAACTATATCTTAGATACCATGAGCAACTTGGTGTTACATCAGAACAAGCCAAAAAAGATCTTGAAATTTACGCTTCTCATGTAAGTTCAAATTATATATCCTCGCTCCAAAGGTCACGTGAGCAACATCACAAATTTTTTCGTCCACAATAAGAGCTCTATCACAAAATGTCTCAAAATGTTCTACCATAACTGTAGTGGCATGAGAGGCAAATTCAACAAACTTTTTCTTGACGCTAAATCATGCCCTTTCAGTATCCTTGCATTCACAGAAACCTGGTTGAATGACTCCCATCGTAACGGAGAGATGCTCGACTGTTGTTGGCCTATTTATAGAGATGATTTTGACTGTCTAACCACTGGCCTAACCCGAGAAGGTGGTGCCCTAATTGCCATACACAACGCTTACTCGAGTGATATCGTCAATACCACAACTTTGAAAACTTTCCAACATGTAATAGCGAAAATCAAAATAAATAAATTTTATTTGTACGTTGGTGTCTTCTATATTCTCCCAGAGTGCTGTGAGACAATCTATACCGAGGCTTGTGGAGTTGTCTCTTCACTTGCTGAACTCTCGAAAGAAGAAGATAAAATTACTATCTTTGGAGATTTTAACAGGCCCAATTTAAAGTTTGTAGGTGACGAACTTGACAATCGTCTCATTCCATTGAATCTTCGAGACGATATTGATTTCAACCTAGTTGCTACATTGTACGGCAATGATTTAGAGAAGTAGCTCCGACACCCAATTCCTCTGGCAATTGGTTAGATCTAATTTTCACGAATGCTTATGACGAGGTGGTGGTTAATTAACTAATGATGTGGAAAATCTTTTCAAAAATACCCTTCACCATTCCGCACTTTCATTTGATTATTCCATCTCTGATGACAAAAACAGCCTTCCGTACAATAATTCGATTGTATTTGATTTCCGTAATGCTGACTACGATAGCATTAAGAGTTATGTTTCTAATGTAGACTGGACTAGTAGGCTTTCGACGCTAGATGTAGATGATGCAGTAAGCTCTTTCTACCAGACCATATTTGACGCCGTTGGAAGTCATACACCTAAAATCGAAAAGAGGAATAAACTGTGTGAGGCATGGTTAGACAGTAGTCTTCGAAATTTAAGAAACAGAAGGAATAAGCTCCGCAAAATTATACAAAACTAACCCAATGTCAGTGATGAAATTAAAAATGAATATAATGAACTGGCAAATGAATTTAGATTGAAGTCACGCGAGTCCTATGCAATGTATGTTAATTTTATTGGCGAAAACATAATCCAAAACCCAAAGAAGTTCTTTGATTTTGTAAATATTAAGCGCAAAGCTCATGGTTATTCTAAATAAATGACCTACAAAAACCGCAGTTCCTCTGTCCCGGAAGAAATCTGTAACTTCTTCGCAGATCATTTTCAATCAGTGCATTCCTTACCAAAAACCTCACCTCATGTAGATAACACTAAAGCCGTTTTTGAAACAGCACTTCAGGAACTCTTAGTTTCTGAAGATGATATCATTAATGCAATTAAAACACTTGACCTGAACGATGGACCTGGCCCTGATTTACTTCCGCCTTATTTTCTATACCAGTGCAGTGAAGTATTGGTTTTAACTCTCCATATTATTTTTAATAAGTCACTCGTAAGCGGAAAATTTCCAATACACTGGAAATTTTCTCACCTGACTCCAATTCATAAAAGCAAAAGCAAAGGGAGTGTTCAAAATTAAAGAGGAATCGCCATTTTATCCGCCATCCCAAAATTATTCGAGAAAATAGTATGCTCTAAAATATCGCCCGTAATAGAGCAGCGTCTCAATAACCGGCAGCATGGCTTCAGGAAAAACCCTTCCGCAACCACCAATCTAACAGCTATGGTCTCATACATACTTTGCGCAATGGAAAAAGGGCACCAGGTTGACGCAATTTATATTGATTTTAGTAAAGCCTTTGATCGCGTCAATCATACGATTCTGTCAGAAAAGTTGCGCAATTTTCGAATCACGGGACCATTGCTTCGCTGGCTAAACTCTTACTTCAAAAACCGGACTCAAACCGTTAAATTTCAAGGGTATATGTCCAAAGAAATTCAAGTCTACTCCGGTGTACCTCAAAGCAGTCATCTCGGAGCTTATATTTTCAATATATTTATATCAGACCTTTCTGATGTGTTATCCGATTTACCCCATTTATTTTATGCGGATGATCTCAAATCATACTATGGGATAACATCCCACAGTGATTCGATATTCTTACAGAACAAGATAAATGCTCTGCTTGAATGATCCAACGTAAACCAACTATACCTGAACCTCGAAAAATGTTAGGTGATTAGTTTCTCTCGCAGAACTTCAATTTTATTAGCTGATTATCACCTCGGCATTACTAATCTTTCCCGAACAGACAGCATAGTAGACCTCGGTGTCTTCTTGGATAAGAAACTCCGTTTATATTTGCACTATGATGAGGTTCTCTCCAAGGCTAATAGAATGTTAGGCTTCATCAAACGGCGTGCTAAAGAATTTCAGAATGTGTGGGTAGAATTATAGCATGCTCTTGCTTTGCATTTGATGTCATCCGTGGTACCATTAAAGTTCAATATCTGATTGACAGGATATCCTTGAACGAACCAGTAAGATTTACAAGACATTCACGTTTGCTGGCGGAAAGTCGACAACTTACCATCGACTGTGAAAATGAACCGATTAATAGATGCTGCAAAATATTAAATAGCCTGAGTCATTGCTTTTCCCCAACCATATCCAGACTACAGTTCAAAACCAATCTATCAATGTTCCTCTCTTCCAAGTCCTTTATTTTTAACTTGTTTTTTGTAAGTGTAACCAATATTTTTAACTTGTATTTTGTAACTCTTAACTTGTATTTCTTTGTGATATTTTCTAATTTTGATGTAATACATTGTTTGGTAAATAAATAAATAAATTTAAATAAAAATTTTGATTCACGTAATAACTTTATCACGACTCAGTCGCAATTTTTTTCATGCACTGGCACACGTATCACCTTCATGTACTAAGAGTGAATTCTTCTTCATTTATCTTTTAACTCAAATTCACAACTTACGTATTATCTCCATCACACATGATTCATTGGTAATAGGAGTTGTTTTCCTTTCTGTTGATGATGATGACTTCATGATTAGCTCGAGACGTTTCATAATGCTTGTTAATCATAATGATTCATAATAATTGTTTACAATGATGTAATCGTTTTGATTTATTGTAAGGTGTATGGTGTTATTATTTTGGATTAACAAAGACAGCAGTGATAGTAATTCGTACGATTTTTTTTGGAAATTTAGCAATATGGGATTACAAGAAAAGCCATGTGAACGGTATATGTATATTTCAAAGCGACCTCAACGCAACAGATTTTTTCGGATTTTCATGAAAATTTTATGAACAGTGTTTAATTTGAATATGTTCGATCGGTCGAGCATTAAGTTAGAATAAAATGGTGAATAGTTTGTGTTTATGAAGGGATCTATAGATCTTTATGATTAATTTGAACGATTTCTTAAATGTTCAATGAATGCATGTCTCTGGTCATCATTTTATGTTAACAGAAAAATGTGTTGAACCCAAGAAAATTGCTTACAAAGCCCTTACTCTCCTGCCTACTTAACTTGCTTTAGTATAAATAAGTGACTTTAAGCACAAACATTTGTATGGGTCTAATAATGTAACACGCCAGCTGTAATAAAAGGATTGCTGTGTAAGCTTTCGATTGACTTGTTATGCCTTTTCTGCTTGAGAAACGAATAAATCTATCGAACGGCTCTAGTTCTTTCTGAAAGAATTGTTAATCCATAGGGTGGACGAAACTTTTCTATTTTAACATTCAACTCGACGTAGCATACCACATCCTACTATATATTCTTTCTTTTATATTCACATATTTTTGATCAAATTATGATGTATGTATTAGTAAAATACTCTAGATATCTCACTTCCTCAATTTTATAGATGCTACCAAATTTGAAGTGTATATTCTGCTTTGCCCACTATATCAAGAAGCCAAAATTTATTGAAATAATTAACATTTTAATATTCTCAATTTTTTTCTAATCTATTTTAAAACAATTTCATCCTATGCTTTGCTCATGTTCATATGTGTAAAATCGCAAAATTGAACTCAAATACATACAGTTCGCTAACCATGAAAACTTAAACGAATTGTAATGATTATGCTAAATATGCAGATTTGTATACATTTGATTCATATAATTATTATTCCCGCGTTCAGCCACTCAATTCAATAAGGTCTAATTAAACTAGTGCTCACAGGATGAAAGCAAATCAACTAAATCGTTCAGTGTGAAATGAAAATAAACACAGATAAAAAGATGAGTACGAGTGAATACACATTTCCTTCAAATTTAGCTAGTGTACTTGTATTTTCTTAAGTAGACAAACAATCTTTCTTCTTTTTCCTCTAAAGTATGATTATCAACAAATTATTTCATAGCGGAGCATTGCAGTTAAATTGATTATATCCTTAAACTCGTGAGTATGATATGTGTACTTGTATATAAGGGAGAGAATCATCATATTGCTTGCATACTTTTTGATGTGTTGACGTAAATTGTTGTGATGTTGTTTTCAGTCAATAAAACGTTTTCTTTTGAATAAGGAAATAAAGCGGCAGGTGTTTGATTTTTATGGACATTACGAAATCATGAGAGTAAGTTGTATTACTGCAAATAGATTTGTTAGATAAATAAATCAAACAAAAATAGAAACTTGCAAACCTAGACATGATGATAACGATAGAAATGTTGGTTTTGCTGATTACGTTTTCTCGTTAGACTTCTACGCTGCTATAAGGAAATATATGATTCGCTAATCAGAAGATGATAAAAAGTAATTGCTCAAACTCTCCCTTTTAAGGCTTTTTAAAAGAGGATTTTACAAAGACCTACTAGTTTTGTCTGTTTGCTCGCCACCGCGAGGTTTCTCAGAAATATACGAGTACAAGACACAATCATTTTACTTTGTGTTAAGTTGAAGATTTAACAATTATTAGCATCAAAAATATTTTCAAAAACACTAAGGACAGTTATTCTAAGGTGGTCGAGAGGTATATAAAGTAAAATGTCCTTACAACTGTGCTATCTACGTTGCAAGAAGCAGCAATTTGTCTTCCAACTATCTTTGAGTCAAAAAAAAAAAATCTGCATAATTTCATCAAAATTATTCTTTGTAAGTTTTTTTTCTAATATTTACAATTCATTAATAATTTAACCTAACAATATTCATGCTGGTTGTGCCTTAGGCCTTTTCCGGAGTTCAATAATAATTTACTTTAATTAGATTACAGCATTAATTTTTTGATAAAACAAAACTTTAAAATATTGATATCCACAACGTTATCAAACATTAATAGATTATAAAAAGAAGTTTGGTGTAAAATTCATTTGCTCTAACAACTGCAGTTTTAAAAATTGAGTTTCTTAAAATGAAGTACATTATTTCCTTAAGACTAGCTTAAAACTACTCATTCGTTGCATCCATTGTGCGGTTCTCCGTCGCTCTCCTGACTACTCCCGCCTTGTGCTCCTTGGCTCTCCTGATTCCCAATTCCACCAGCTTTTCCGCATACGATTATATTGGCTCCATTCCTGCCTCCTAGTACAGCGCCTCGTTGGGGTAAGACCGTCCGTCTTCCCGTCTGTATAGGCCTGTGCAAGCCCGAAGGATTTTTAGTTCCACTAATCCTATCTTGCCCCATTTTGTTTTCGGAGCTCCATTCCATATCAGTACCGCATATGTGATGATCGGAGAAATCAAGGTTTTATAGGCCAAAACCTTGACTCACTTGCTCGCTTTTGAATTTTTCTGCATAGAGGTATAAGAAGATGGTACGCATAAGTCACTTTTAATAACGTGAGCACTGAAGGTAGCCTTCCTGTCGAAAACGACCCCCAAGTATTTCGTTTGAATAGAGCAGTGCCCATTCAGCTTAATCCTGGAGTCACAGATGCCTCTTGCACGACGACCAAAGTTTTTTTAGGGGTCCTTGAACACAATTAATCCACTTTTCTTTGCATTTACCTTGATTCCCCATTTCCGGTAATATGCAGTAAGAGATTCCAAATATTTTTGGAGCCTCATCCTAGCAAAGCGCAAATTGTGCTCATATGACCACACTAACAAGTCGTCAGCGAAAATGTTCACCTCATAGAGGTATATACAGGAGACGGCGAAAGATCAAATTCATGAAGCCACGAGCTTTTGCCTTTGCTATTGTGATAACTCGCATAGGCTCGAAGCCAATTTCGAAATTGGGGTCGAAATTTTGTTCATCATATGATATGGTGTATCATACTCTTGACGATAAACTTTATGAGAATGCAGCGGTTGAAAATTAATTGTTTACAACAAAAAAGAAAGCCAAAAAATTATCATATGTGCTGATATTATTATTCTGGTGGAATTTTCTTGCAAACGCTTGAGAGGGTACCACTTTTGACCTACGTAGTAAATTTCATCATTCAAGTATGTGGTTTGCGAGAAAACTTGCTGTGACGCACGGACGGATGGACAGGTGGACGAAAAGACAGATCGTGATTTCAATAGGGGATTGTAAAAATATTTTACAATCCCCTAAAGTGGTCTGTTGTATAAATACTTGCAAGTTACGCCATTAAAAATGTTTCCATGATAAGCATTCATTACTTCAGTTGCTACTAAAATAGCGAATTGCACTTACCTTCTGACCTTTGTGGGCCGCCATTTTGAATGCATGCATTTGATTTTGGATTTTTAAAAATATTTCAATCTTAGAGTCTCATCAGTCAATTTGTCCAATCTCAGTCAAATCAGTTTCCTCTAGACAGGGCAAAAGTATTAAATTTTTAATGAAAATGGCAGCGAAAAATATTAGGTTTTATATTTTCGACTTCTTTATTTTTCATCCGATTTTTTTTAGTACAAGGACTTTGTACAATTATCCATAATCTCAAGTTTTATTAAAATCCATTGGAAAATTTGGCCACTAGAGGGCCACAAAAATCTGAAAAATTCGCATATTTGAATCGCCGCCATTTTGAAACTTGAGCATGTCTGTGCACCAAAATAGCAAAATGTTTAGATCTAATTGTTTTCTATCTTGGAAATAAATTTCATTCACATCGAATTAAAATTGGGTCTTTCAGAAGCCTTTGAAATTTCTAGCTTCAACTAGCCGCCATTTTGTGTTTGGAGACCTGATCTCTAGTTCCTTAACATGATTCTTTAGGCATTTACAGTAATTACCGAAGAACCGAATTTCATTAACATCGGTTGAAAAGTTTGGTCACAACTACAACATCCAATGCTTACACGCGTTTCACCGTCTGAGCGGCCACCATTTTGTTTCAAACGGTTCGACTTTGGATTTTTTATTGTGAAATTCATCGCATACCTCAATAAACCTCTGTATCAAATTTCATCCAAATAGGAGCCACGGTTTGGTCAGAAATGAACTCACGAATGTTTGTCTAAAATGGCCGCCATTTTGTTTTCCCTCGATCGATTTTGCTGGTTAAACAACTTAACTGAGATATTCACGCAATACGCCTTTCCTAAAAATATTGTGAAAATTGGAGCGAAATTGTGACCTCTAGCATAGTCACGATTTTCGTTATATCATATATAAATCATATATATATATATATATATATATATATATATATATATATATATATATATATATATATATATATATATATATATATACGCAATAGGTAAATATCTCTTGAGAAATTCACCTAAAAAAAAAAAAAAAATCCCCGTTGGCAGCACCAGCCGGAAAGGTAAATTTCTCGTATGTAGCGTAAAGTTTCGAAAAAGAATTTGGCTTGCCTACTACTAAACTTCTTTCTGCAATTTTCGTAGTACCATATGGGTATTTATTAACATAAAAAAAATCTGGCCACGTTCGTTCATAGAGACCTTTTATCGGGACGCAAATATTTTGCTAATTAAATTGAGTTGCACACGTATGGATTACATATTGAAAATAGGCGGATAATAAATTGTTGTAAACATACAAATACCGGTTTTGCCCTTCTCGCATTTGCTGTTTACACAGTTCACAGTGGTAACCACACAATGGCTTAAATAGCTCGAATGGTTAATTTCAAAAGATTTCCATAAAAGTTTAATCAGCACTTGCGTTGCCATTAATATATACATTTTCAATTTTTTTCTGAACTATCAGGGCCGTCATTTTGATTTTTATTGAAATCGGCTGCAAAAAATATTAAGCTGTAAATTTTCGACTTTTTAATTTGTCATTCGATTTGCATAATTAAATTAAATTAACTTGCCTTAATAACTTATAATTTCAAGTTTCAACGGAATCTGTTGAGAATCTTGGCTGCTAGAGGGCTACAGAAATAAAAAAAATTGTATGCCACCCCCTGTATGGGGAGACCCGCTTGTATGGGGAGACCCCCCTTAAATACCTTAAAATATTTTCTTGCACTGCAAATTACAAGAGGCACCAATTTTGACCTACGTAGAAAATTTCATCATTCTAGCTCATGTGGTTTGCGAGAAAACAGGACAGACAGACAAGTCGCGATTTTATAATTTTCTAGGGTATTGTTAAAAATATTTTACAATATCTTAAAAATGATCTGGTTTATAAATTCTTTCAAGTAAAGTCATTTAAAACGTTTCCATGAAAAATATTCATTAATTCAGTTGGCACTAAAATAGCGGATTGCGCTTGCCTTCAGACCTTTGGGGCCGCCATTTTGAATGCATGCATTTTATTTTGGATTATTTTAAATCTTTGTATGCCAGGACCTCATCAACCAATGTACTATCTCGTTCAAATAGGAGTTTCACTCTAGACAGGGCAAAATAATTCAATTTTTATAGAAAATGGCAGCTAAAAATATTAGGCTTTAAATTTTCGACTTTTTCATTTTTCATTCAATTTTAATAATTTCCTGCAAAATACAAGAACATAGTACAGAGATCCATAATCTCAAGTTTCATCAAAATCCGTTGGAAAATGTGACCACTAGAGGGCCACAAAAACATGAAAAAAACGCATATTTAAATGGCCGCCATTTTGAAATTTGCTCATGCATGATCACCAAAATAGCAAAGGCTGTAGGACTAAGTAATTTCTATCTGGGAACCAAGTTTCATATATATCGGATCAAAATTGCGACTTTTAGAAGCCTTTGAAATTTTGACATTGAACTGGCCGCCATTTTGTTTTTTGCAACCTGACCTCCAAATTTTTTAAGCAATTCTTTAGATATTTATAATTTCTATCAAACCACCGAATTTCGTGAAAATCAGTTGAAAGTTTTGACCACTATTACAACAACAAAATTTTGCACGTTTTTAGACCTTTGAGTGGCCGCCATTTTGTTTCTGCCGTACCGACTTTGGATTTTTTATCGTGAGATTCATCACATACATCAATAAACCTTTGTGCCAAATTTCATCCAAATCGGAGCTATACTTTGGTCAGAACAGAAATCACGATTTTTCGTCTAAAATGGCCGCCATTTTGTTTTTTCCCGGTCGATATGGCTGGTTCACGAACTTAACCGAGATAATTACCCAATACACCTTTCCTGAAAATTTGGTGAAAATCGAAGCAAAATTGCAACCTCTAGCGTGGTCACAAATTTCGTTATATCCCATATATATATATATATATATATATATATATATATATATATATATATATATATATATATATATATATATATATATATATATATATGTATATATGTATATATATATATATATATATATATATATATATATATATATATATATATATATATATATATATATATATATATATATATATATATATATATATATATATATATATATATATATGATGCCCTCCGCAAAAGGTAAATTTCTCTCGAGAAATTTACCTAAAAACCGACTCCAAAGTAAGAAAGATGAATAAAATTTTTTAAAAGAGGTGCTATATTGCATGGTGCTTTAATATCACCTTCATAAAACTTATTTCATCCTTTGTAGGGCACTTTGAAGTCGGTTTTCTTCGTTTTCCGGTAAAGAAACAAATATTTTCAAATTAAACCACCATGCATGCATTTCGACATTAATTGGTTCTATTTTCAACAACAATTTCAGTCCCATCACCACAACTCCAGAAACCTAGAAAAACATTTTTAAATTCAACCGACCAGTTTTCGAAATTCATAAAACAGCTCCCATATTGTACGTGCACTGCACTGGTACGAGATCACGTATTTTAGAAAACCTTCAAAGTTTTTCAATTAAAATGTTTACTCCGATACATGAAACTTTTACAAGCATCTTCGCAATAACAAAACGAATTATTTTCAACAATTTAACCTTAACACCATTATGGACGCAGCCAACAAAACTTCAACATTTGCGCGCAACATCTATTTCACTTGCAATTTGCTCTTTGATAATTACGAACTTTGACTTAAAAACACAATTAATTACTTCAACACGAAGCTTTAAAGATAACTTAAGCCCATTTAAATCCGTAGGAATAAAAATCAGAAAAAAAGCGCGTAAATTCTTAAAATGCAAGCGAGTTTCAGTTGCATGTTATCGGAATTCTATGACCGGCGTCAAATCTGTTTCAACCGAGAAAATCTTTAAACTCGCGTCTCCCATATACCGTTTCTAGCAGGCACGATTCACACAACATTCGAAATTATGTTTTAATTCACGAATCACACCGAAAACCTGGACGGACACAGAAAACATCACGTAAATTATACCCGGACACATAATTGTTTCCTTGACTGCACTTTACTTACCTAAATAATGAAAAATACTCGATGACGCGTTCACATTTTTGCTCACGTTTACACATTGAACACTTTATTTTCGAAATCACTTATAGAATCCGACCGAAACAAGCGTTTTCATTGAAAATTTTTAAAAATTACGATATCTGATGGAATTTTCGCAGGAATTGTCAACTTCCGGTTTTCTATCAGCTGAAACATCATTTCCGAAATCAGGGGTGTCACAATTGTTGATTTCGATCGAAAACGATTTGAATGTGGCGCACTTCGTAGTTTGTTAGTATATTTTATGGAAAGGAAAGAAGTTTGTTGAACAATATTTGGAGGCATTGTTTACAATTGTAAATGCTGTATGATCATTAAAGAGAAAACTAAAAATAATGAACTTTTTTAGCTATTTCGAAATTAATTTCGAACAATGATAGAGTTTGGACAATCATACGTAAGCTCATTCGTGAAAGCCAAAAGCTTTCGAAAATTGGAGTATACGGACATGAAATGTTTGTTCGTATTGAGCATGTATTAAGAGACTTCAATATTTTATATGGGAAATGAAAGCTCGCCGTCTCCAGTGTATACCTCTATGGTTCACCTGGATTCCGGGCCCGTATTCGTCTCTTACGCCCGGGACGTCAGAGGTGAATATGTTGAAAAGAAATGGGCCTACTAAAGATCCCTGTGAGACCCCCGAGTAAATTCAAAATGGGTCTGACCTAGCTCCACCAGCAATCACAAAGGCAGTTCGTCCCCTCATGAAGCTGCCTATAATTTTTACAATATGGGCCGGAAAGCCAAAATTTATCATTTCATAGAGAAGCCCATTGATCCATACAGTGTCAAAGGCTTTCTCCACATCAATCAGGCAAACTACAACAAGCTTATTGTTGCGCCAACTTCTCGTTATATCGGCTTGAAACACGGTCATAGCATCCACCATGGAGTGGGCTTATTGAAGCCAAATTGTCTTTCCGGCACAATTCTTGCCCCCGTAGAGAATTGTATGATGCCTTCAAGTATTACCCTTTCAAGCAGCATACCAATATATGAAAGCCGCTAAATCGGACGATTGTCTACTACGTCAGTACTGTCCGATTTCTCGGGTATTGCGAATATTTTTGCGCATTTCCATTGCTGAGGGAAGTAGCAAATATTAATGCATTTATTCAGAATGATCGCGAAGAGAACAAGGAAAACATGCGGAAGCCTTTTAAGCATATAACATAATTGGAGATTCCATCAGCCCCTGCTTATTTTTTGGAGTTTTGCTCCAGTGTCAACAAGGTGAGTCGCTCAGGACTGACTAACAGACCATGGCCAGTAGGTGCGTCAGAGGGATTTGAAACAGAGAACCTGGTCAAGCACAATGGCTCATTGTCTCTGTTGAAATTCGATGTGGTGCTGCGGAGGAGTGCTCACTTACTTTCCCTCTTTGAAGAACTTTCGCAAAATGTTTTGCGATAGAGTCAGCGATAGCTTTGTCATCCATGAGCATGAATCCATCATAAGTGAGGACCCCGGGCAGCCTTTTTCTGCCAGTTATCCTATTGATATGAGGAAACGTACAGGTACCTGGTTTGATACTTTCCAGGGCCTTTTCAAATCACTCGTTAGCAAAAGTCGTGGTTCCCCTCGAGATCATTCGGCTTAGAGACGTAGTCACTAGATGAATACGTTCATACTCCCAGCTGACCATATTTAAATTGCGGTGGCAGATTCTTGCGAGTAGCTTTCTAAGTCGACTACGTCTACGATGGAGCTCCAAGATGTCTTCTGGTAAATCTCGATAAAGGTTATTCGTCGAGGATTTCTTAATGGAGATCTTTGAGATGACCGTATTCAGGGTTGAATTTATACATGCGACTCCCTCATCGATTTCACGAATAGAAAGATCTATTGATCGAAATTCCCTTCACTTTTCCGTCAAGGTCAGCACTTACTGCTGCCCAATCGATTCACTTGTATGGAATGAATAGTTGAGGATCTGCAACCTCAAGTTTCACACCCTTTTTCACTCTTAAGATCAGCTCAATCAAAAGGTGGTCAAGAACTCCACACTCGAAATACCTTCAACTGTGGGAGAGATTTACTAGATTGGCCCAATGAAGAAGTCAATAATAGATGAGCTTCGGGGAAGGTAGGCTTTTTCGGGGCAATCAGTATGAGATCCATATTTAATTGAACCCAGTAAGAGATAGCGGTTCCATAGCCATTAGATGCAATATTTCCCCACGAGGGATGCTTCGCATTGAAATCACCTCCCATGGCATAGAAATAGAATTTTTTGCACAGAGTTAGCACTGTTTCCAAGTCGTCAATTAGTTCCCTCACCGAATATCCATGTCGAACATAGGTCTCCACGAATGCAAAGGTGCACCCTCCCAGCATGGAGCTTATTATTTCTGTTTCAATACATTTCAGACTTGGAATGCAGTGCCTTTGGACTTTTAGGTGATCTTTGTGAGCCATAGCAACTCCAAGACTTCCCTCTGCATCATCACGCCTGATGATCTTGTATTTTCCTAGATACACTCTGTCTTTCTTTGAGTCTTGTTTCCGACATAAACAAGCAGTCTGGTCTTTGGGCGTTCAAGTATTCTTGAACAAAATTCCTTTTATAGCGTGGAGCTAGTGAACATATGTTGAGAATGGAGAGTTTAATGGAACTCTTCACGACAACATACTTTGAAGGCGAATTCCAAGTGCGCAGCTTTTTTCTCACTAGGGTTGGTGAGTTTTTTATAATGGGGGATGAAAGAGTCCACTTTTCGAATGAATTTTTGAACAAGTCACACCCGAAAAATTGTTGGCAGTCAGTGCTCAAAACCGCATTTCGGTCATTCTGCAACTGCTGAGGTTGCTGCATTGGTTGCTGTTTTGTTGCCGTATAGGCTGAGTTCCAGGCTGCTTTGTACCTTGCAAAACGCTAGAGTACGAAACCCCTTCACGTACAGTACTTTTTATAGAAGCGGTGATGAAATCCCTCCTTTTCTCCTTTTTTAGGGTTTTGTAAAATAATTTTACAAAACCCTACTAAAATCGCGTCCTGTCTGTCCGTCTGTCCGTCTGTCTGTCCGTCCGTCCGTCCGTCCGTCCGTCCGTCCGTGTGTCACAGCAGTTTTTCTCGGAAACTACTTAAGCTAGAGACATCAAATTTTGTATGTAGGTGTAAAGTGGTGTTCTATTCAAAGTTCAACTACAAAAAATTTTTATATGGTATTTAAGGGGGGTCTCCCCATGTAGGGGAGTGACCCCCCGAAAAAAAAAATTTCATGTGCTGGCCGATATGGGTATCAAATGAAAGGTCTTGATGAGAACTTTTCAAAACAGGTCTTAATTTGGCAAAGTTCGCTTCGAGGGGCGCACAGGGAGGGGAAATACACGAAAAATTTGTGTCCCCCCCTCTCGC
This sequence comes from Odontomyia ornata, assembly GCA_963969285.1. Classification (NCBI taxonomy): domain Eukaryota; kingdom Metazoa; phylum Arthropoda; class Insecta; order Diptera; family Stratiomyidae; genus Odontomyia; species Odontomyia ornata. The sequence continues at coordinate 86,077,235 of OZ017740.1, forward strand.
GATTGGTCACCTGAGATCCGAAAAATCTGAAAAAAATCAGGAATATAGGCCTTGATGAGTACAACAACAACAAATACGTTAGAAGTCGCAATTCACTCAACTTTGTTAGTAATAGTATGATTTATCGATTTTATGTTTTCTTGAATAAAATCTTAATGGTACCCTTAAACTCTATGACATTCAGTACGCAGATGATTATTAATAAGATTGATCTATCCTGAAAGTTTCATAAAGGTTGAATAATATTTAGCGAAGTTATAGCGGTTTGAATTTTCCTGTATTACTATGGAACAATATGCGCTGCATGTATTACTATGGCAACATATGGCTATGGAACAAGATGCGCTTTTTACCGACTCAGACACTACATTTTTGCTAGGATTTGCATGGAAATTTCAGGAATGATAGGTGTCATGACTATCTTCGAGAATCGGTTCAGCTAGTGGTATCAGTAATCGTAAAAAAAAATAGTGGCTGTTTTAAATGCGAAGATTGGATAATTTTGAGTTATTTTTTCCCAACTTCAACGTTTAAGGTGCATGCTTTGAACACTTGATTCAATTTAATGAATGACTGAAGATGAGTACCTACAATTAATGCTCATAAGTGAAACAAGTCAAGGAGGTGGGAGAGAGCCTTTAGCAAAAGGGCTTTGTAACCATTCTAGGATTCGAAAAAATTGGCCATGAATCGATGATTACAGTACAGGAGAATAGCCCATGAAAAACATTCATCAAACGTAGCCGATATGAATATGAAATGAACGTTTTCATGGGAGCATTTCAAAACAGCTCTTAAACTGTCAGTTTTTGCTTCAGCGGGGCACAGGGGGGAAATACATGAAACATGTGTTTCCTCCGTCGCGGATGGACATCTGAAATAATTATCAAGGGAGATATTTATGAGTATAACAATAACAAAAACCTCAGAAGTCGAAATTCGTTCAACTTTGTTAATAATAGTATGATTTTCGTATTTCATATTTTCTCCAATAAAATCGTCTTTGACATGTATCTTGATTTGATTCGATCTGGTGACTGCATTTTGTAAATTGAATACAAAACCCTTCTAACATGAGCGTAGGTCTGTTTACCCAACTTGTCTTTTGGAGATTATTCGTCCTCTCGTTAACTTCTTTTGCTTTAGGACAACCTCTGAAACTCGCAGGGTGCCCCTTAGCATTGCAGTTGACGCGGAAGATGTCGTCTTTTTTCTCGTGCTTCGAAATTTAACATTCAATAGACTTATGCTGTTTGTCGCATTTTACGCATCTAACTAATTTAGAAGCGACGGGACAAAATCTTTAGCAATTGATCATATTGTATCTTCTGATATAATAGGAACTTTATGTCCATTGCTTTCTTCACATCAAAGTCCGGTTTGAACTGGATTAAGAAAGATGAAAGCGTCCGTGTTTCCCTCCTAGAGGTTATAGTGGAGAACCTTTTTGCTGAAAGGATATCTTCTCCGAGATGTTCCTTTAGCTTAGCCAATACATCGCTCTCGTCGTATGAGCTGTGCACGCCTTTGAAAAGGAGAGTCAATTTTCTCTCTCCTGGAAGTGTGTAAGTGTAGCAAGCCACCTTCGCACACTTCGGAAAATTAAAGACGCTGGTATGATCCTCAGTCGTTTTAGGGTGGAGCGAAGCTCGTGAGAAGCTGTTCGCCGTCACGTTGAACTCTGGCTCCTTTTCAGAGTTTCTTGCGCAAGCCCTTTTGACGCTATCCCTGAAAGTCTTCAGGTCAAGCCTATAGCACACTATAGGAGGCACCCTCACTTTTTTGGTAGCAGCCAAGCTTGGCTGCTGGGGCTTCGGATTTCTTGTATTTCCCTCAAGGCCCGGCCTTCCACCCGGCCTAGGTATGGTCCCTGACAAACTAGCGGAAGATATTTTCGACACTTTTTTGAGCTGGGGAAAATCCCGCTCGCTCACTTCAAGGGTCTTCGATACCTTTGAAGTAGGTTCCTGTGTTGAAGACCCTATTGGCCTCTTTCTGACTTCTGGCTTTTCGATAGCCTCCACATCGTCACCACTGTCCGTGAAACTTCCACCCTCGTCCATCTCCATGTCACTGGAAACTTCCGGCACTTGTGGTACTTACAAGTAGCAAGCAAGTCCAGAATAAATTTCTCCTTTATATTCCCCCAAACTTCTCACAGAAACCCTGCAAGTTTTTCCTCGCTTTCCGTGTAAAGCTAGATTTAGCGGCGGAGAGCTCTCCCTACTCGTTATTTTCCCCCATGCCCACAGATTCCAAGACAGAACTAGGAATACTGTCGCGGGAAAATGAGAGAAAGTAAAAACTGAAACCCTTATTGCCTAGTTATTAAAAGACTAAAAAGCAAAATAATTATATTGTACAGAAAAATAATAACACTTAATAAAACCTTAATCAAAATCGTTTTGGTTTTCGTTTTTTTTTTCAATTTCTACAATTCCAATTCAACTCCTTTTCTCCACTTTTCTCAGTCCATTAGCTTTCCTACTCGTCTTCGCACTACGCGCCTCACCCAGGCGCTTTAACTCCTTTTCTTCTTCCACAATTTCTAAAATTACTGCTGCTCAATCCGTGCTGCCTCGACGACTGCTCGACTCGAAGCAGACTTAATCAAACAAAGGGGAAGGAGAAGCAGAGGGAATCATATGAGGTGTGACAATTCCGTAATGAACTGATTCCATGAAAACCGTTTATTTAAAAATTATTCTACAACTCTGCCATCCCCGTCAAAGTAGTCCCCTTGGGCAGCTATGCAACGATTCCAGCGCGTTTTCCATGCTTTGTAACATTTTTGGAATGCTTCGACTGGGATTTTGTTCTAGGGAATCCATCGATTTTGTTCTAGGGAACAAAAAAAAGCCACATGGTGATATATCGGGCGAATAAAGCGGCGGTTGCAACACGGTGATCCCTTTTTGAGGCCAAATACTGGGACACACTGAGAGCGGTGTGGCATGGCGCGTTGTCGTGATGAAGGTCCAGTTACGAGCGATGTCTGGGCGCACCCTGTTGACTCGTTTTCGCAATCTTTCGAGTACTTGGCGATAGTAGACTTAATTTACGGTTTGCCCCGATGGAACAAATTCTTTGTGGACGATTCCACGGCTTTCAAAAAAAGCAATAATCATCGTTTTCACCTTCGACTTGCTCATGCGAGCTTTATTCATCGCCTGTAATAACTCGATCAAACAGCGTGGAACCGTTTTTCACTTGTTCCAAACAGTCTTCTTCGACGGTCATTCGATGCTGTTTTTGCTCCTCAGAAAGGTTCTTTGGAACCATTTCGCGCACAACTTTTTCATCCCAAAATCATCGGTTAAAATTTGTCTGACTGTTTCGCGGTTCATACCCAGTTCCAAGGCCAACATTCAAACTGTTAAACGCTGATCTTCACGGATTAGGGCGCGCACACGCTGCGTATTCGCGCCAGTCCGCACCTCGACTGGCCTCCCGCTCCGCGCCTCTTCTTCCACGCTTTCACGCCCCTCCTTAAACTCTTTATTCCAGCGAAACACCTGGGCACGACCAAGAGCACTATCACCAGGCACTTTTGCAATTTTAGCGTACGTTTCCGAAGCTGTTTCGCACAATCTGGCGCAAAATTTGATCACGACGCGTTGCTCTTGATTTCGTTTCCCCATTTTCGTGACGAGCACCACCAACACACGTCTACTGAACACGACACAGCAGGTGAACTAAACAAGCTAAAGCGATAGTAAATATATCAATGGAAGGATGCCGAGGAAGGGGAAGGGAATTGCAAGGTCCCAGGTTTACCACAAATGCAGCGATAAAATCAGTCTCATTACTTAATTGTCACACTTCGTATAGTTTCGAGGGCGTAAGATATTTGTGTGTAAAACTTGCTTGCCACATAGATGAGTGCACAGATTCTCGTTGCTCATCCATTTATGTATATGGCTTTGATCGGACACATTCGACGTAAACGTAGTGTAAGCAAACACAAAAAGTTAAGTCGAAAAACCAACCCTTAGGTCGCTCCGTAACTTAAAAGTAGTTGTGGTTCGGGTTTGTTGATTGCCTTGGTTTGACCGCTTAGTTTGAATCAGCTGGTGCCATTTCTTACTCATTTTCTGCAAAGTGAATAAAATCATCACACTTATTTCACACTCGTCCATATTATGTCACAATACTTTAACAATTTAACCATCAAATCGACGTAAGCGCAAAATTGACGTTTCCTGCGTTTCAATCTGTTCCATCAGTAAAGGCCGGCTAAATGATGGCCATTAGTTACCAGGATGTGTTGGTCGCATTCTGCTTCCACAATTGTAATCTTACCGTTCCTTTAGGTTTTCTATGCATGTTAAGATACCGAACCGACGCGGGAGTACTGATTTGAAATTTTTTTACGTACATTAAAGGAACGTTTACCAACATAAATAGCAAACTGGGATGAGCGAATCGATGTCATCAGGAAAGCGCCCTAGGGTGTGTGTCAGATCTATTGCGACGAATGTGCGACGGTCATCAAACCGTCGTCGCACCAGGCTAAAATACCTGTAAAACCGCCACCTTTTTCGCTACTACTAGGCAAAAATGAGGATAGGTACTTACCGCAATCCGCAGACTTTGCAAAAGTGTTCAACCAATAAAAAGTAAAATAACCTCGTACACGAAAAGGTCTCTGGTTGTCGTCGGTGCTGCAAAGTGCGCTCCATCCACGCCAATACGCACACCAACGGCACTGTACGGCTCTTGTTTCTAAAGGGGCCACTTCGATTGCAATCCTGAAATAATTATACACTTTCCTCGGATCTAGTGTGAAATGCATGCCTTCGACCGGTTCATTAAACTATAACTACACATTTGGGCGATTCAAACTAGATTTATGAGCGAAAGAATGAAATTTCTTTGGGTTCTGGTATGGCCCTTACACACACTTTGCTCACCAGAAAGTCTCCCGACACTTCCTAGCATTGCGCGGCGACCATAATCATTGGCCTATTACAAAGTTTAGAGTCAGAAAATACTTCAAATGCCAAAGTGTCATGTTTGATCTATCAATTTTAATTTTACTCCATTAATTTATTATGATACTTTCAATACGCCAAATAACATACTATTTCGTACAGACTATGCACTCAGAAAATTGCATTGGAATCGAATAGATGTCGGTCAGATAACTTTTTTGCAGTGCTTATCATTGCATTGTAATAAAAAGTCACGAGTTTATTTGATAAGAATATATTTGCTATCACTAATAAATATATAATAAAAATAATTAACAATAAAATTAATGAACCATTCCAGAGCTCAAAAATTTCGCGTCCAACATTCATCACAATCAAGATGAAAGAGAACCTTTTTCCTTTTGCTTTCTTCTTCTTCTTTGTAGTCCTACAGCCCCTTTCAGGCCTTCGCTTAGAGATAGTTAGAGTATCTCATTGTCTTGGTCGAATGTATCGGCACTCCATAAGGTGATATGATCATTATCACGCTTTGGCCGTGTCTCCGTCCACCCAGCTGCGATACGTTCTGATTTTAAATCAGCACGTATCATAACTGGACAGGCTTATAGTCCGTCCGAAGAACCACTCGAACTAAATCTTGTTGACGCCAACGAGACTTGAACCAGAGACCCTCAGCTTATGGGCTTAGTGCTCTAACCACATAAGCAACGTGGACTATCCATTTGCTTTCTATCTCTTTGCCAGCTACGAAGTTCCTACATTTTTAAACCTTAAATAGGCTACAGATATGGTTCTCAGCTATCCAGTAAAACATATACATAATACAAGTGAATGGACCCGTAAATGCACTGTTTGCGTTAATTGGGCTAAGCTCGCAAAAAGGATTGCGGCCTGTTTCAATATTTAGCTGAGTCCTGTTTTACGTACTATGAAAGTATTATAGGAGAGTATCAGGGAGGCTATCGAAGTTTACGGTCTACAACAGCCCAAATATTCTCAGTAAAGTAGATGCACGAAAAGTGTTGGAAATATAACATCGATGTGCACCAACTCTTTGTAGACTACAAGCAAGCATACGACAGTGTTGATAGAAAGCACTGTACAACATAATGCTTGACTTTGGCGTCCCAACAAAACTAGTCCACATGGGCAAGATCACGATGCTAAACACAATGTCACAGACCAAGGTAAACGTTGAACAAGCGGACAGCTTTGTAACGGAATCAGGCTTAAAACAAGGGGATGGAATTGCCCCAATGCTCTTTAATATTGCGCTGGAACGCGTCATCAAGAAGACATCAGCAGAAACCTCGGGTACACTAACGTTTAAGCCCACCCAATTGGTAGCATATGCTGATGACGTCAATATTATGGCGCGTTCAATCTCAGATGCCAAAGGAGCATTTCTGAGCCTAGAACCTGAAGCAAACCGAATTGGCCTACGAGATAATGAAACTAAAACTCAATTCATGACTCAAACGAAGAAGAAAACTCCAGTTCGATAAAACCTGATCGTAAGTGACTACCGCCTTGAAAGTGTTGTCTATCTTGGAGCCAACCTGAATAGAAGAGGTGCCGAAAAGGGCGAGATTGGACGCTGCATAAACACCACAAATAAAGCATATTACGTTCAGTTTTCCAAAGGGTGTCTTTTTGGGTATCTGTTGTTCGTGCATACAATTCACGTGACCAACCCATTGCAGCCTCTGCAGTCTCGTTGGGAACTCCAGCTCGTCAAAAATTTCATACAGCTCATGGTTGTATCGAATTCGCCATTGGTCCCCGTCTAGCTGAAAAAAAATATTATATTTGCGAGCTGTACTCTTCGGCGTATTTCGTCTCTTTTATTATCGATTCTCGTTATTTTGTATTCGCCAAGTGTGATATTCTGGGTATTTAAGGTAATTTTCCTCGACTGCGTCATGAGTTGTTTTATTCTCATTAACCTACTAGTTTTGCTTCGCTGTCGAGTTTCAGGAAGAGTTCTTTGGCGGTTGTTAACGACCATGAAAAAATGATGATGATCTCGTCTAGGCTACTGTTTGGATCGGCTTATATAATAACGTACCTCTTGTATCGGCAGGTAGCTTCCTTATGACGTATTACAGAGCAAAATTGAATAGCAATGGAGCCAGCCCAACTCGCTGCTTTAGTCCGATATTTGTGTCAAAGGCATCGGTGCGTAGGTTATTGATGCACCCTTGGGAGGTTATCTAATTTGGCTGGGAAACCAAAGCAAAGCATAATTTGGTATACAAGGTGTTTTCCAAAATAAATGAGACTTTTGTCATAGAATTTTTCTTGGTGGCGCCATCTGTGAATGAGATAGTGCGTTGGAAAGTTACATCCCTCCCTAACTTCCAGTGAAAGTTTGGTGACATTCGGTTCAATGGAAGCGAGGTTATTGCATCTAAAGTGACAATATGTTTGTGTCAGCGGTACAAAAATGAGTTTGAAACCAAGAGCTAATATCAAATTTTGTTTTAAAATCGGTAAAACGTTTAACGAAACATTTGAATTGATGAAAAAAGTTTATGGCGATGATTGTCTATCTCGTGCCAGAGTTCATGATTGGTTTACACGTTTCAGAGATCGTCGTGAGGACATAAATGACGATGAACATACGGGCCGCCCAAAATCAGTGATCACCGAAAAATCAATCGAAATTGTGCGTGAATTTATCGAAAATGAGCCGAAATCATCGTTGAAATTTATGGAATCAGAGTTGAATATCTCCAAAACATCGATTTATCGCATTTTAACCGATCATTTGGGCTTACGAAAGGTTTGTACACGTTTTGTTCCGCACAAGTTAACTGATGACCGAAAATTGCTCAGAATTCAACATTCAAAAGACATCATTAAAGAGGCGAGAAAAGACGAGAACTTCCTTTACAACATTGTAACTGGTGATGAAACGTGGTTTCTCCAATATGAACCGTCAAAGTGCCGAATGGAATGCCCCAGATGAGCCACCACCAAAAAAATCGTGTTTGAAGAAGTTAAAAATCAAGTCGATGCTCATTTGTTTTTACGATTCCAAGGGAATTGTCCACAAGGAGTTCGTGCCAACGGGCCACATCGTCAATGCAATTTTCTATCTTGGCGTTTTGAAGCGTTTGTTGCATTTGGCCATGAAAGGAAACCGCTTTGCGTCCATAGAGGGCATCCAAAAGACTTGTACCGACATCCTGAAGGACATTCCGGTCAATGATCTGAAACACTCTTTCGAAAAGTTTAAGGACCGCGCAAAACAGTGTATCGAGGCCGGAGGAGTCTACTTTGAATAAATAAACTCGAACTTATCAGAACAAAGCTCCTGTCGTTTCTATTTTACCTCAGTCTCGTTTATTTTGGAACACACCTTGTAGTACGTTACGATCACCACCACCATATTTAATGAGTTCCACTGGAATCTCATCGATGCTCGGCGCTTTATTATTCTTTCGGGCCTTGATGGTCGAACAAATTTAATCCTGAGTTAGTGGGGCCAATGGAAGCGTTTCGGGAATATCTTTAGGCTCCGATGTTCTGGAGCTGTGCGGAGGATTTATCAGGTCCTTGAAATCTTTCTTCAATCCTGTTTTCATCAGCAATGATATTGCCGATGCCATCACGGCAGAGCGTGGTCTTGAGCTGATAACCTCCTTTCAGGCTTTTCACTGCTTTGTATGTTTGTCTTGTGTTGTTGCTGGCTGTAGTTTTTCAATTTGTCATTTTTTTTGTGCTCATAAAGAGATACGTGGATGACTTTTTCCAGATTTTTGGAATCACAGGTGTCTAAACGCCAGGGGACGGGACACAAATTTTTCGTACATTTTCCTTTCCCCTGCACGCATTGTTGCTAGCGGCACTGTTTAAAGCCCTGGTTTGAAAATTTTCTTATTAAAACTTTTCGTTGGCGAAAAAAATTTTTTTGAGGTTCACCCCCTATGTGTGGAGACCCCCTTTAGGAAATTTTTAACATTTTTTTGAAACTCAAACTTTCAAGAGGCTATCAGTTTACATCCACCTACCAAGATTCGTGCTTGTATCTGCTATAGTTTTGGATAAAAACTGCTGTTACACACAGATTGACGGGCGGACGGACAGACAGTTTCGATTTCAATAGGATTTTGTAAGTTATTTTGGAACCCTAAAAAGTGATCGCGAATGAGCTGACAACCACCATTTAAGTGCTAATCACTGGGATAGATGGACAAATCAATTAAACTGAGCTGAATCTGTATCTCGGTTCCAGTGTCGTATTTGGGTGACATTTCGTTCGATTCATAATTGTAAGAAACCATTGTACCTAATATTAAAAGAAGTAAATTACTTAAATTCCTTTAAAACTGCTTGAATAAAATCTCCAATGGGACAAATTTTCAACCAAATCAAGAAACAAAAGAAATTAACCAGTTAAAGTCCCGTTCCTAACTAAAAACTTGATACATTAATAATTTATCTACTACATACATGGTATGCCTTTCTAGTCTGATTGATGAAACTGAAACACCCTTTTATTTCACGGTTGATTAGGCACCCCATTATAGTCAACTTGATGCGCTTTCCATGTGTACAGAAGATGTGAATGTCAGATTGATTAATGCTAATTAGTTTGACTTTATTTCCATATGCATAAGCACGCTAAATCTGTGGGAAGAATGCAGCGTTTCAAAATCCCACTTTTTACTATTCAAACAAATGATGTAACATGTGAGCAATTACATTGCACTTTATAGCATCCTAAACAGAAACTTTGCATTATTTTATTGAGCATTTTAGCGTGCATTTAATATAAATACATATTTTATTCATTCATTTAACTACCCCATTAAAACTCCAAAAAAGCTTTCATCAATTTTCGTCTGTTTACCTTGCCGTGAAAGATTCCAATTCAAACACTCCTACATCTGATTCGTAAAAAAAGGGGAGCTTGTGCTGAAATCCTTGGAGGAAACGAGTGAAGATGTTTATTCCGCTTCAAATTGAGTTACGTACCTCATTATACACGAAAAGGTGGCACTAAAATCTAAGGTCTCGGTGCTAGAGATCACCATCATCACATCGTTGAATGGGTTTTTCATTTTTCCTCATGTCCACTTTTTCATTCGACGCGCCACACTTGAATGTAAAAATAGGCTTTTCCAAATATCTATGTATCTCCCGCGCTTAAGACATTTTCCGGGGGCGGGAAGGTGAAGACCAAGACTGCGACTGAGGGAGGAGATGAAGTAGAAAATTTCTGATCGCCTCGCTTTCCTATATTGCTTGTTTGAGCGACAGCGACGGCTTTTCACTTGGAAAATCGGAAAAATGTCTTAAAGACATATGTGACCCGTGCTACTATGAAGTAGCACAGAATGTGGAATACCGCGATATTACATTTTTTCTCGGTTTTCCCATCACATCGCATCACAACATATTCAATCCCACATCGCGTATATTTGTAGTAACAAAGTGCTCGGCAGATACTGTAGGAAGTCGATTTACTCGTAGATAGTTTCCTCCCATTCTTTTTTCCGCTCATTTTCTCGCCGTTCGTTAATCGAGTTGATTAAAATTTTCATTGAATAATTATCGAGGAAAAATTGGAAGTTTTCAGTGGCGTTTGAGCAGTAGCGATCATGTCGTTGCTACAATGTTGTTGCAAAAATTATTCGATCCGTTCGCGAGGTGAATGTAGCCAAGAAAATCTTAATCGTGGGTGATTTTCAGTTTGTTGTGCGATGGAAATTCGTCGTGATGAATTTCATTTTTGCGGGAAATAAAAGATATTTGCTTTTTGTTAAAAATAAAGTAAAATAGAATCGATTAATATTTTTGCCAAACTGAAATTTTGATCCTGTGCCAAAGGAAAAACGAGAAAAGCGTTCATTGCCGCCGTGCAAGATAAAGATTCGGCAAATCGCGCGCGCGTGTGTGTGGCTACAAAGTTATTTAATATAATTAATTTGTTGCTTGTTTGGTATGTGGTGTAGAAATTTCATTGAAGTTCAATTGTCTGTCGCTCACAATTCGGTGATGTGATGAATTTTCATTGATGAGTGTTAATGAGCAGTAGAAAAATTGTCTAATGTGTTGCACATGCAGGTATAGTGGTGGATAATTTTTCATGATTTCGCACAGCCTAGAATTTAGGAGAGTATTTTGCAGCAACATTTCATACTTCAACCACCTGTGTAAACTATAAACAATTGCAATATTTTGTTTAATTTATACTTGGATAGAATATATTTGTCAGAATAATCCTTATTTGATTTGCCTAATTTTAGTTAGTTTTGTTAACTAACTTATGCCGTCGTTATTATTGTAACACTACGGCTCCTTCCTCTATATGTAGGACTTGGATTCTTCAGTTATCGCAGTTCATTGGCAGCGTCTTCCAATTCTAGAATTAGAGCAACGCGGAACCACAGAATGGATACAGCCACAAGGTGAGCTCTGCATTTGTCTTGAATCAACCACGCCGCTTCGGGTACTAGAAATCCACTAACTTTGCTTCTTCAGTTATCGTTTAAAGCCAGTTTTTGTATGGGACCGCTCAATCTTAAGGCCTGTGAATAGCTTGCGTAAATTCTTTCTAAGCTTTCCTACTGTCTATATTCTGTCCGTTGAACTATCTTCAATGTACTCCTGAAATTTTGACTGTTTTAGTTAATTTTTTGGTGCTTTACCACTACAGCTCCTTTTGGGCCCTCGCTTAAAGATTGTTAGAGTATCTCATTATCTTGATCGAATGTATCGGCATACGGGACGGTGATATGGTCAGTACCACGCTTTGGCCATATGTCCATCCACCCAGTTGCGATACGTTCTGATTTTAAACGATTACGCATCATAACTGAAAGGATTTATAGTCTGTTCAAAGAATCGCTCGAAGCAAATCTCGTTGTCGCCAACGGGATCCGAACCAGGGACCTTCAGCTTACGCAGCAAGTACGCTAACCACTACACGGACTTAGTTAATACTAAAAATCAAATTCACAAAACACTTTTAAAATATCTATTTCTGTTGCCGTTATGACGTATTACTTTAAAAACAGCAACACCAGAAAATTATTCGATCCTGATTATTTTCAATATCTATTCACGTAAAAAGTAGCAAAAATATAATTAAAATTGTTTAGTATTTAAAAATACTCAACAAACCAGATACTTCTTCATGCAATTATAATGGCTCCCTGCAGATGCGCCTACGCTTTTAATTGAATTTTATCCTCTAAGGAGTCTGGTAAATAAAATAATGAACAACATAAAAATTGAAATTTCGCAATTTCATCTGGCTAAGAATAATATCAAAATATTTTATTTGGAGCGAAATTGAAATTAAGTTAACTAGCAGATTCATCATAGAAATATTTTTTAAAAATATGCTTGAATTTCTCATCGGGATTATCCAGAGCCAAGTGCTCATTGAATTATTACAATTTGCGGATAGCAATTTTTGAAATTAATAATTCATTAATTATGTGTCTTTTTAATTTGTCTCATGGTCGTTTTTAAGCGGCCAGACCACGGTTTGTTGAACTTCTTTCTTACATTTTTCAGACGACTCGCATTATGACAAAGTGGTATTTTCTTTTTTAATTCAATAAGGTATTTGCCACTTTCATGTTAAGGGTGTATCATTTCGAGGTATTTAAATGTCCGCGAATATGATTTCATTTGAAAGATAAATTTATGCCATTAATGTTTGAGTATGGTTTCGGACATGTACCTGCTGCGGCTGGCGCATGCATGGCGTAATCTGAAGGTTAAATTTTCGATTATTCTTCGCAGCATTCCTGGCCGATTTTCGGCAATAACACTTCGAATGTTGGGTTCCAACTGTTTAATACCTTTAGCTTATCACCTTTAACAAGTAACCAGATGCCTTCAAGAAAAATAGTGTAGCGGTATTACATCATACGAACACGGTAGCCAGTTGCCAGGTCCAATTTTAGGGTTTTGTAAAAAATTGTTTTAACTCTACTGTATTAAAATCGGTACTTGTTTATCCGTTCGTCGAGGACATTACTAAGTCGAGCCAAGTAGTAGCCTTTGCGGACGACATCAACATTTTGTCACGGTCATTAATAACTGCCAAATAACTCTTTTCGAAACTTGACAGCGAAGCAAAACTAGTAGGGCTAGAAACCAATGAGAAAAAAACAAAGCTCAGGACGCAGTCAAGGAAAAATACCTCAAGTACACAAAATATCACACTTGACGAATACAGTATCCAAAATTTGGGCGAATTTGTTTATTTAGGCGCCAAAATAACGAGAACCAGTAATGAAAGAGACTAAATACGCGGAAGAATACAGCTCGCAAATAAAATATTTTATTCAGTTTTGACGACCTTGAAGACCAGCTACATAGACAGGAAAGCAAAGCTCCAAGTATACAAATCTGTGATAAGAGCTGTGTTATGCTATGTGTGTGAAACATGAACCCTAACCCAAGCATCCGCAAATGCATTGAACGCCTTTGAGCGACGGGTCCTGAGGCGAATAATCGGAGCAAAGCTAGACGAGAACCAATGGCGAATCGGATACAACCATGAACTGCATGAAATTTTAGACGAGCCGGAGGTCTCAACGATTGTAAGACTGCGGAAGCTGCAATGGACTGGTCACATAAATCGTACGGACGAACAACGGATACACAAAAAGGTATTCGTTGGGAGAACTGAAGGGCGAAGTCTAGTGGGGAAACCTTAGAAATGCCAGTCTGACTCGGCCGACGAAAACAGTTCATCGTTGCTCGAATTTCAAAATTGGGGGACGCGGTCAATGGATGGAGACAGTTGGAGGCGCTGTTTGCAGGAAGCGAAGGCCCGAGACGGGCTATAGTGCTACGAAAAGGAAGAATAAGAATGCAAGCTTCATATAGTAGTCGAAAAAAAATGTGAAAGGACTTCGTAACAGTTTTTTTCACTGATGATAGTCGAGTAGGGTATCAAATGAAAAGTTTTGATGAGATCTTTCAATATTGGTTGTTAAAATTGCAATGTCGATAACGGGTTAGGCAAGTGATGTGGAAGAATACGGGTGTCACTACGGACACCCGAAAAATTTGAAAAAAATCACAGAGGTAGTTCTCTATGAGTTCAATAACGAAAATCCCTTAAAAGATGAAATTTGCTTAATTTTTTTCATACTAGTAAGGTTTATAAATATCACATTTCCGTCATTAAAATCAGAAAGGTACCCTAAATTTCAATTAAATGTTATATCGAGGATGTTCATAGAAAGATTGTCCTAACCATATTTAGAAGAAAAACCGCGCAACAACAATGTGCGGTTTTTCTTCTCTATGGGCTTTAGATCTAAATAGATGCTACATTGTTAATAGGATCTTTGTAGTGTTTTAAAGAATTTTCAAATAACCTTGAAAGACAGCAGCGATAAAATGCTGCTTCAACGAGCTATAACGACCGAGCTTAGCTGGAAATGACCAAGCATACGTGTGCTGGCAACTAGATGACTGCGGTGCAACGGGGTTGGTCCTTTTCTCTAGCGTAAGTTCCACTAAAAAAAATTGGATTTACACGTAGGAATTCAGGATAATAATGTAATAATGTAAGGCCAGAACTGAAGAGGGACTAAAACGTTTCCTAAAGCCTTCCAATTTCCTATTTCTGAACCACGCTCGGTGGGGAACAATGCCATCACGTACAAACAAGTTGCAAACCACTGAAAAGATGGGGCATCCAGAATTCTTCTTCTTCATTCCGGTAAGAGCTCAGCAAAACATAAAACGAGCTACAGCCCGATGGCTGGCTTTGAAGTGGATGAGCTTGCCCCCGATGCGGGTCCCACACCCGAAGAAGATCCGCGAAAGAAAATAACCGAAATGTATTTTATTGTTCTTTTTTCCTTATCAAACGTAGACAAATATTGATGGAAATATATATAAACGAGATATCCTTTCACATACTAGAAATCATGCTGAATTTTCTATTTAGTGTTATCAAATTATTTTTATTCTAAATTCTTATTTTTCTTTTCGCACGCTTGAATACAGTAAACGTATATTTTGGGTTGTTGCGAGATGAGTGTCATTTGCGCACTGAATGTGGTGTCCCATGCTCGCGAGCGACTGGACTACCCACTAAACATCTCCCCTGTCAACCTCATTACTTCGGCCCAGGTCGTTTTGTTACGCCGTGGGGTACCTTCAAGCTGCAGGATTCCTCCTCTAGCGGCTGGAGAGGGAGGATAGGGAATTCTTAGATAAGTCATTCTACAGCCCCAGCATCCTAGGCTACTGTGAATCATTTTTACTTCTGAGGACTGCTCGAACATAATGTGCCACATGGTCCTATTTGTCAGCCGATTTAAGCATCATCGCATCATCGCGACTATACTATCCAGGATGAGCTCTCCTGCTCTCTTATAGAAGTCCCGTCGCAGCCTGTTCCATTTTCTGCGCACAATAAATGTGTGTCCTCATCTCCTGGGCAAAATCTACAATCGGGGGACCGTGAACTACCAACCCTGTGCAGGGAAGACTGAAAATACCCATGCCCGCTCAAAAGCTAGATTAAATAGAAGTCATCCTCACCATGCCTCAAACTCGGAATTAGGTGCGCAATCCACCTTACTTTTTTTGCTCGAGACTGATGCCAATCGTTGAGTGAGCGCTGCCTCTCCTCGCGGGCAATCGTCTCCCTGGTGTCCTTGTTTTGACGGAGGTAAATATGCGGCGCTCTTTATCAAGACACACGACAGGTATCACGCCTGTAATAATTCTCACCGTCGAATCAGAGACTATCGGATATGAAGATACAATCCTCAGTGCTCGTCTTTTCTATACCTGTGCCAAGTGTAAGGAGGTATTACTGAGAGCGTCTGGTCTGCTGGTCTGGTCCGTACAGTAGCACTGACCCTACGGCACTCATCAAAATTCATCTTCTTGATGGGTTGGGTTCCCCCTACGTTGGCCATAAGCCGACTCAGAGTTGATACGCCTGAAGCAGCCTTCTCAGCCTTGCCGGGTTTGCTCAGAGAAACTCATCTTCGAGTCGGTCAGTAGCCCCAGGTACTTCGCAGCTGGCTTTGATTCCATTAGTACGTCTCTTTACTCCAGGAATTCTTTTCTTTGTTAAGATGACCACTTCGGTTTTCTCTAGTGCTAGGCTGAACCCGCAAGCAGTCGTCCAATCTCTTACTCGGCACATTAGCATACCTAGCCTAAGTTGCACTTGTTCAACAGTGCGTCCAGTGACTAGAGCCGCAACATCATCCGCATAGCGGATCAAGCGCAGCTCATATGGCATCTCCAGCGGCCGTTGCCCGTCGTAAGACACGTCCCACAGGCTCGGACCAAGAATAGATCGCCGAGCAACACCCGATGTAACTCCTATCGTTCGTTGACCCTGTTTCGTGTCATAAAGCAGGTTTTGATCCTTCATGTAGTCCCTCAAAAGCCGAATGAGATATTCTGGAACTTTGAAAGGCGTTTTTAATGTATGCAATATAATCACCCATCTAGCGGAACGGAAGGCATTTCTGACGTCAAGTGTCAGCAACAGAACGATCCGTCGCTTACTGCGGCTATATGCCTCAGCCTTTTGAACCGTGCTCACCACCTCTGCAATCGCATCGATGGTGGGGCTTCCTACTCTAAATCCGTACTGCCAAAGAGAGCACGAATTGCGTCAGTGAGTCTTCCCTTGATGAGTTTCTTTAGCACTTTCCCAGCCATGAATAGCATGCATAACGAGCGATATGCAGGTGGCGATCCGGAATTTCCCTACCCCTTGCTGATCAGCACGAGCCTCGACACTTGCTATCGTACTGGGAAAACCCCGCTCCAAAGGCAAGCGTTCAATGCGCTGAGCAGCAAGTCAGGACAATGGTGATAGACAAGTTGTAATACCTCAGCGGGAACACCATCTGGACCTGGAGCCTTTCTCGTTTTCAGTGAAAAGACTGCCTCTTCCGATTCCGGCTGCATGAAGAGTAGTCACTCGATTGCTGATTCACCGTGGACAGCGTCAACACGGACGGAATGGGCGGGTTAGAGTGCCCGCACTATCTCGTCAATCTTTCCGCTTCATATATGCACGGCGCCTATAGGTCAGCAAGCTTCCGCATAACTAGCTTATAGCCCAGGCCCCACGGATCCTTGTTCACATTGTCCAGTAGATCTTGCCAGCAGCGAGCCTTGCTGTTGTTAATCAATTTGCGAAAGAATTTCCTGGCTGACTTATATGCTGCCACCCGGTCGCATGCCTCGTTGCGGTTCCGTGCCCGTTGAGCCTCACGTCGAAGCTTGTGACACTCCCTTCGCTTTTCAGCGATTTCAGTTGACCACCAGTACACTGGGGGCTTGTCGTGCCGGGGTTTTCGACCCGATGCTCATAGTTTATATACGTATATACTACTATTTGTAGTAGTCGAAAACAGCTGTTATACAAAATAAATAAAAGATCTAATGTATAATGAAAAATTATTTTTATTATAATTCTCATAGTTTAGTTCACCATGTCTTGAGCTGCCAATTCGTCCGTACCCTCCGAAGCTCCCTGCAGCCGCTCACCTGCTGTGAGCACCTCGACGAACCTCTCGGCGTCCATTCTTCCGATGTTCCATCCAGTTGCAGAACTTTTATCATGGTGTTGCTCACTCAGCAGCAAGAAGTCGGCTTTCATGTCCCTCGCAAACTGCTCAAGCAGATTATGGGTGGTTGAGCTGCGGTGTAGGTTTAGCTGCAGGATGCGGGTCATCGAAGTTCTGATTTTGCCTCGGCTAGGGCTTCCTGGAAAACCCGGCGTTTTCCTGATCCCAAGACGTGTCCAAAATCAGGTCTTGGATCAGCATCCTTGCAAAGAATACAGTATGTCTCCTTCGTACACTCCTTTTACCGCATTTGTAACATAGGGAACTCCTATCGGGCCCTTTGCATACTTGTGTGGTGTGACTATAGCCAAGGCATTTGAAACATTGAAGAGGCGTTGCTCTTCGCCGTATCCTACAGACAACCCACCCTATTTGTATTTTGCCCATGTTCAGGAATTGCTCGGCGTCCTTTTCGGTCAAGTCAACTACGGCCATGCGTTGTCTATTGTTTTCTGGTGTCAGTCTCGCTTTAATCCTTCCCACGGTAGAGAACTCCCTTTTGATGGCCTCTTCTACCTCGGCCAAATCCGTGACGCAGTCAATGTCTCTTATTTCGATCGCCGCCATCAGCTTGAGCGAGGCTATAGTTGCGCTTTTGCCGAGGGCTTTATTTACTGCGTCGCAGAATGCTTCCTGATTGTCAGCCTCTGCTCCGAATTTGACCAGTATGTGGCTCGACCGCGTTGTTCGTACTGCTTTAATGGTAGTGTTGGTGTCTTCGGGCCTTACGTTTCCCCTGATCTCCTGCAGCACCTCCGCGTAGGATCGGCCATCTTGGGGTTTTACGAGCAGTGTCTGCTGCCGGGGTCTTCGTCGGGGCTTCTGTCTCTCCTGTTTTGCCTCAGGTCTTTTTTCTTGTTGGGCGTCCGTGCGAATTTTACTTTCTGGCACTTTTTGAAACAGTTTCTTTGCGGCTTTCTTCGCTCCTTTTGCAAGCACTGTCTGGAATCCGTGATCTGATGCTCCACGCCCATCAAGTGCCTCTTCCTTCCTTTACCCCGATCTCCTTCGATTGGGCTTGACGCCACTCTTTTATTAATTTTTAATGGTGAAGCTATATGCATGTGGGCTTTAGATTTCGCCCCAGCGCTTCTTTAAATTTCTGCTCGTCTTCGGCCTTTGACCAGCTCCTCCGATAATGCCCTATGCGGTCTAGGAGCTCTTTTAATTCAAGGAGCCCAATCTTTACTGGTTTCCTGATTTTTGAGGAGTCGCAAGCAGATAGTAATCTTTTCAGAACATCTCCCGCTTTCCGGAACAGCCTTTTTTCTTCGTGAAGCTGGGCGGCAATTGTACTTTGCGACCATCCTTGGGAGTGGTTACCGCTTTCCGTTTCCGAATACAGTACTTCTGCCACATTTTCGACGTTGCCGATGCAATCACACAACGTCGCTTTATTTATCTGGTCACTCGTTTCTTTTCCTTCTGTAATCTCCTCGTTAGCTTCAGGATGGTTCTTTATTATGTCGGGATTTACTACCCTTGCATCGGCCGCTTCCGTAACGATCGCAGCAGTGACCAAGCTTTATATTTTCTTCCACCGCTCGAACGCCTGAAGCGTCCTGCAGAGTTTTCCGCTTTTCCTTTATAGAACGCTCTGGCATGCGCATAATTTTTTTGCTGAGGCCGAACGCCGCAGAAGTCTCAGTCTGGGCCAGACTGTCTGCTAATCTCCGTTTTTCGTCCGTCCTTCCTGTCCTTGTATTATTCGTCGTTTCTGTCATCGTTATACCGCTCTCGGTGTACTGTTAACATCGTGGCATCAAACGTCGGTTGCGTGGTCGTTGTTATTATCTTTTATTTCTTTTTTTTTGAGTTTTTTATTTTTTTAAGTGTTTTTGGTTGCTCCAGTTTTATTGGATCCCCCCCTTGGAGCCGCTATCTCCGTTCGTGTGTGTAGTCGCCTTTTTGGTCCCATGGTTATCTTTGCAGAACAGGGAGGCCATGCGAGGGTTGGCACAACCCTTTATGGGGACAAGTGCTCAGAGCCAGACCAGCGCTAATCGGGAGTCCGTCTCAACCGAACCTACACCACCAACCCAATGGTGCGAACTTTGAACGTACTTCGAGGCCTGTCAAGGTGTTACCGGAAAGGAGACGATATGATAGTTGAATCGGAGCCGTTCACACACGAGTGTCACCTCGGCGCTATTGTGCAAAGCAACTAGGTCCAAACCATCATATCCGCCAGCCCAAAGCGTCAATTCCAGTTCGTTGTCCAAGGCGTAGTCCAGATCCATTCCGGGTCGTTGCCTGTCATCCCAGGAGGGAACCTCACGGCACCCCCCATATCCTCGGGTCCTTGGGTGCGGCGCTTCCCAAAGAATGCTAGCTTCCGAGAGTGCTCTTGTCGACCGGCATGAATTCCTCGGGTACGTGGGGGCGGAAATCCCCAAAGAATGCTAGCCTCCAAGAGTATTCCTGTCGGCCAGCATTCCCCCCTGCGGGGAAATTGCTCCCTTATGGCTTTTACTTACGTTAGCTTCGGCTTCGACTGTATCATGCGTTGTATGAAAGCGAATGTTGAGCGTTAGCTTCCACTCTGTGTTCAAATATTAAGTATGGTATTGGGAAAGAGAAAACCAAGTTTATAATCCGATTAAAATCAATTTAAAAATTTAAAGCTACCTTTACTTTATCAACAAATTTTTAAATTAGATCATACCGACGTAAAAAGGCAATATTGATATCAAAGACGTATTGTTGATGTTTATTTGAAAATTGTCATATGGTGAGCAATTCAAACAAAATCTTACTCCCACAATGTAATTTATTAATAACCCATCAAAATTGGAAATGTTTTTTTTTTGTTTTTGTCTGTAAAAAATGTTTCCACATCAAATCAGAGAAATTGTCTTTATTACTACTGCGCCTACGCCACTGAATATAAGAAGATTAATTTATTTTAACGATCACTCTGATCTATTCAGAAACATTGAAAATTCAACGTACACAGGAGAGCGTATCATGTCGACATGATCCATTAATAGAACGATGGGCAAACCATTGTCAAGGCAAATCAAAAGTCCTTCTGCGTGCTGTCTGCCTACTAAATGTTTCTTAAATCTTTTCCTCTTTAATTAGCTGTGTATGCTAAATATTTGGCTTATTTCACGCATGTCTACTGATGCTATCATGTTGTTGGCAAGAACCTCGATGTCGTCTAATAATTTATGTTTGGGACAATAAAACATGTTCAATTTGTAAGGATCTTGAATCTGTAAACAATCAAGAATAAAATTTGTTTCCACTAACAGAAGAGTGGATGAAAATTCCAAAGTTAATTATCTTATTTATTTTTTGTTCAAATCAGATTAAGCCTTTATGAGATATTGGAGTACATTTGTAAAAGACATTTAAAAATGATTTGGAAAATAAACATTCCGCACGAAAATTCTCTGACGTCATAGTAAACGTGAAAATTTTAAGACGATTCATCAAACATTTTTATGACATTTCTAAGAAGATCTAAATTCTCATCACCCATTCAAAATAAAGAAAAGAATTTCTTGAAACATTTCCAAATAGCTTATTTCGCCTAGCATTTGTATAAACATTAGGCAGAAAATGTGACCAAATTATTTAAAATTGTATTAAAAATCTCATAAAATATTCCATCGGCCTAAAAATAAGATAAATTATTTCTTCATTAATATTAAAATGTTTAAAATCTTTACCTCCAGTAAGTCATTCCATTTCAATTTACTTTAGATCAGTCGCTTTTGAAACCCTTTGATGATTATAGCTGTAATTAAAACGTGCTCCCAATTCCCTCACGAATAATATTCTCCATTAATCTTCTCTTTTTTCCATTTCAGAGACGTTAGTATGGAACAACCGTACATAGTCCAAGCCGAATATTCATTTCGCGGCGGGAACAATGACGAGTTGTGTTTTAAAAAAGGCGACATTATCACGGTGACACAGCGTGAGGAGGGAGGTTGGTGGGAAGGCACTCTTGGTGATAAAACGGGCTGGTTCCCGAGTAACTATGTCAAAGAGTACAAAGCACCACTTCCCGTATCAGAAACGATACGACCCCCGGAAGAAATTCAAGAGTATCGTTCGGTAGTTTTTAAGGATTTACTAGACAGTGAACGGGCTCATGTTGCCGAAATTCGTGGTCTGTTGGAGAATTTTTTGGAACCGTTGGGATCAAGTCAACTGTGAGTAGTAGTTTTGATGGATTTTTAATTAAATTTATTTTGTAAAAGAATATTTTAGTTTCTTAAAAATTTTTGTAAATATATAAAGGAACGCCACAATTTGAGCTGTTGAAAAAAGAAGGGAAAGCGAGGGGAATCCTAAATATAAATCTGGAAACTATTACGTGAAGATGTTTTCGAAAATTTCATTTAATTTTTAGATCTATGAACTTTGCTACTGGTTAAATTTGAATTCTAAATGCGTTTTGAGTGATCCTCAAAATTTCCTAGTGGGAAATTCGTTCATCGCATAAGGAGGGAAAAACCGCCAGTAAATTTTTCTAGTCCCTTTGAAAAGCAAACAAATCTACGAGTATATAGGAGGAAAAAAAGCCTGCTGAGAACCCTAACCAGAATTTCAAGTCAATCATATGTGATTGACTTGGAACCGAATATCTACTCGGAATAGTTGGCCATTGAATTTCTCGGAGCTTTATGATACTAAAAGTTAGTTAATCCCAAATATCTATTCAGAATACACTTTATTAAAAGATGATTTTCGTTGGCATGCATAAATTAATTTTTATTTTGCTTTCTGAAGTCATTTTTTGTCATACCACCAGCATGAAAATATTTTTCCTTTCCTGTTTAAACGTGCCGCTGTATTCACCAGCATGAAAACATTTTTCCTTCACTGTTTTAACGTGCCTCTGTATCTCGGCTTTATTATTGCCCTCTATTGAAGGCTGTGAGCGAAAGTACACAAAAAAATCGACCTGCTCAAAATTTTGTAGTGAATTGAATGAATTTAAATGTCTGCAAAGGACTGCAGCGATGTTCTGCTGCCTAGGCGAGCGAAGATGTTGGTGCTCGCCGGAATTGGCCTTGTTTGAGGACGCGTGAATGCACTGGCAGGTTAGCAGTGCAGTGTCGTGGGGAGGGTTTTTTTCTCCAGCAAAAGGGGTCACTACAAAAAATTTCGCATTCACGAATTAAGTGATCAGAGGACTCTGTTCGACGGTATCGAGGCCGAGGTAACCTACTGAAAGGATGGATTGCCAAAGCAACACGACAAACTAGGCCTGGCGAACGCGCGAGAGACTCAAGAGGATCTCGTCTTTACCATTTATACTTACGACCCCCAACTAAGAGTGGACATCCAGGTGGAAGCCCTCCCCATCCGGATCAAAATCCATCGTAGATGTGGCCATATACAATATTTTCTATTCAATCATACAAACATATGTGTGCACCTCGACCCCGCGGATCGATATTCCACCGAGATCTGTCACCCCTATATTTAAATGTCCCAACCAGCTGATGAGGTTGTGTGACAAATCTCTACACCCTACGCCACTGACGTCGACGGGTGTTGAGCGAACTAAAAAGAAATACTGACAGCTTGCGGCGACTTCACCGCGACGTGAAGGAGAAGAAAAATGGCGGTCATGTGTGTGCTTATTGTCGCGATGTGTGAAGTACGTGAGGCGATTTTCTTAAACTTTCGCTATTAAAACCTTTGCAGTACTTATTTAAATACGTGACAAAGCAGCCGCCACACTATATTTTCAAGTAAAATAGTTAGTATGGGACGAGCGCAAAGGTGAACGGCATTATCCACGAGTGGAAGCAATTCTTTTTTTTGCCTCGTGCATCCAGGCAGCCAGATAAACTAAAAAAAACTGTACGGCGCTCAGTCCATACTTTTCTTCATCGTGGACCGGTTTCCGCAGTCTCTGGAGTCAACGATACAAGCAATTAATCTAAGATTGCTTTAAGATGCCGCATCGAAATCGGGCTGCTCGCAATGGAATGTAAACGTGCGTGCACGAACCACCAGGTCATTTTGTGAGACTTGTCAGAGCAACGAAGTTTATATTAACAGCAACGAAATTTATATTACATAATATGGAGTCCAAAAGAGCGTACTTAGCCAGAGGATTTGTTTGTGCAGAACATTGAAGGCGAAGATTTTCAGTATATAAGAAACTCGCGACAAAAAAGGTAACTGCACACCATTATTCGTGTTAGCTTATCGTCATTGTGGGACTGAAGTGTAGATTCACATATATTTGCAACATGCAGTTATAGCTACTTTACTTGGTTGGGTGATGTGTTTCACTGAAAAAATAAAAAATAATAAAATTTCTTTTTTTAAACGCTATTTATTCTTAATTTTCTTAACCAGATACCGGAATTTCAAGGACAAGCTATCCTCTTCATCAGTGGCGGTATTCTCAAGCTCTTCTTACAATCATCCGAATATTCAAACCTTCCACATTTAATGGTAATAAACATAAATATCCTTAAGTACTACTACGGGAAAGAACAAACAATTATAATGCAATTAAGGATTAGCTAAGGCAGGTATAAAAAAATTCCCGGTATTACCGGGAATTACAAAAAGTTGGAAAGTAATTACGGGTTAGCTATGGCAAGTAAAATAATTGTGGAGATTTTATTACAAAAAATTAGTTATTTGATGATTTTAATTAAGTCACTATATCCATTCCTTAGATCCGTATTTAAACGTTGTTGTTTCTTCTATCTTGTTTCTCCATTTTTCGAATACGTTGCTCAATCAAATTCCACCTGTACCCATTTTTGCTAGCCGTGTCCACGATGTATGGCTTTTCTCGTTCCAGACGCTGGTTATTCAATGGTACAGTTAACATTCGGTGGATCATGCAATTGTATGCAGCCATTTTCTGTACATAAGAATGGTTAGAAGAACAGGGGATTGTTCTCTGGGTACTTGTGCTCTTCCTATAGATGTCAAATTCTAATCCACCTTTGGCCTTTATGATCAAAAGGTCCTGGAACGGTAATTGGCCCTGACTCTCTTTTTCCATCGTGAATATTATTTTAGGGTGTATCCCATTGAATACATGTAGCAACTCTTCCGCCTCATTTGATTTAACCATCGTGAAAATGTCGTCCACATATCTGGCCCATACCTTAGGCATCATTCCTTTTTCCTCCACCTCGAACTCCAGCCAATCCATGAAAATATCACTCAACAGAGGTGAAAGAGGGTTACCCATA
Organism: Odontomyia ornata; assembly: GCA_963969285.1. Classification (NCBI taxonomy): domain Eukaryota; kingdom Metazoa; phylum Arthropoda; class Insecta; order Diptera; family Stratiomyidae; genus Odontomyia; species Odontomyia ornata. The sequence continues at coordinate 86,101,952 of OZ017740.1, forward strand.
GCTGCTCCTATCGTCCCTTTGAAGAAGTTGTCCCTGAAAATAAAATAGTTTTCATTCATACATACAGCTGCTAATTTGCTATAGCATTTAACCCGTGAGTTTCGTTACCCTCATTCGGAAATGATCAAAGTAATACATGATCAGGAACGCAATTCCTACATGCTACGAAGAGCTACGAGTGGTAGTTACAATCAAAGAAAGCATCCACAACACGAATCTCGTTGTGGGCGGAACGTTCGGACAATACCGATCAAAATCTAACTCAAAAGTGGTAACGATTCGGAATCTACAATTACAACCAGATGAGTAGTGAGTTAATTAAGTAAAACGGGACAATGTTCAAGTATGACTCTGTTTTTGTTTGTTGACGTTGTATTGATTTCTATGTGTCTTATGATAAACAATATTTTTATATGGTGCGTCAATTATAGCTTAAACGTTTTGATTTCGGTAATTAGATTGTGAATATAAAATAAGTTTCAAATATACCGTGAGTGATGTATATACCAGCCATAAATTTATCTATTTCAATAGATTGAATATCCGCACCTGCAAAAGTAACTAAATTTCGAGACAATATTCCTTATTACAAGGCCAAAGAATTAATTTTATTTCCCGTATTTTGCAAAAAATTCGTCAGTAAAATGAGAAAACTCCACCCAGGGAAAAAATCTAATTTGATGAAAGGGTTAATATCATTTTGAAACTCATGAAATTGCTTGATCAGGTTTCAAAAGAAATTCGGAAATTTCTGTTGTACTATGACCAAAAAATAAGGTGACATTTGTATTTAAACTGCGAGCATCGAAGGATTTGGAGAATTGTTTTTTTTAGGTTGAGAGTACTGTCAGTGACACCTATGTCAAATTTACATGTCAAAATTTCATTTCGATATCGCAAAAAATGAAAAACTCACCTTTAGCAACTCACAAAACGACGCGTATCTCAAACACTAATAAATATTTTGACATATAAATTTGAAATAGATGTCACTGACAGTACTACCAACCTTTAAAAAAATAATTCTCCAAATCCTTCGACGCGCGCAGTTTAAATTCAAATGTCACCTTATTTTTTGGACACAGTAGTATAGTTTTAACTACCGGGAATTCCTTCACAAAGTAAAACATTCATGATTGGGATGCTTACAACTTTTTAAGTTGTTTAATCTATCGACTTTCTGGTATAAAATTTTTAAAAGCTATAAATCTACTAACTAAATAAAATTAAATAATCTGATTCAATTGTTTTAGCACAAAATAAATAAGCTAGGACTATTTTTAAATGCTAGGACAATTGTGAAATTGGGGGAAAAAATATTCTGAGCTAAAGTTACCGTGAATGATAGGCGCCGATAAGCTGAAGTAGCTTTGAATGTTTGTTGGCATTTGAACGTGTCTATTAAACAGATGCCTGCTGAAAAATAAACAACCAGGAAGTTATTGGGGGCTCGCGAAAGGGAATCATTCGCAAGTCATTCGTAACGATCTCGAATGGAGGAAATTTTCTTGGAAAAGATAACAGATGTGGTGAGACCTGGAAAAAATGCTTCAATGCTTATCGACTGGTACATAAGATCAAATTCATCATTCGTTTTGAATAAAAACCAAGAATTATTATTTAGTTTGTTAATGCAGATCAGAGTACAATAATTCAATCAATTTCTTAAATTTGTGTCAAAAACAAAGCGTTCATAAAATGTTCAGTAATGCTTTCTATGATCCATGGTGTAACGTATTGAAAAGTCCAAGGAAGCATTAAAATATCAGTCCATTGTTATATTTGCATTATGCTTCCTGACGCAGCATTAGACATATAACAAGTTGGGTAGACAGACCTATGCTCATGTCAGAAGGGTTTTGTACTCTACTTACAAAATGCAGTAACCAGTAACGAATAAAATCAAGAAACATGTCATGTTCGAGGATCATACTATTATTAGCAAAGTTGAAAGAATTTTGACTTTTGAGGTATTTGTTATAGTTATACCCATAAATATCTCCATTGATAATTTTTTCAGATTTTTTAGATCACGGGTGTCCATTCGCGAGGGAGGAAACACATTTTTCATGATCCATGTTTCAATTGTATGTACTCATCTTCATGATACCTATCATTCCTGAAATTTTAATGAAAATCCTAGCAAAACTGTAGTGTCTAAGTCGGTAAAAAGCATATATGGCTCCATAGCCATATGTTTCCATAGTAATACAGGGCATATTGTTTCATAGTAATTAAATACTATTCGATCTTTATGAACAGAACAGATCAATCTTATGATCAATCTTATGAATAGTCATCCGTTTGCTAAATTTTATTGAATTTAAGGGTACCGTTTAGATTTTATTCAAGAAAACATAAAATCGATAAATCATACTATTACTAACAAAGTTGAGTGAATTTCGACTTCTCATGTATTTATTGTTGTTGTACTCATAAAGGACTACATTCATGATTTTTTTCAGATTGTTCGGATGGAAGGTGTCCAATCGCGAGGGGGGGTACGCAAAAAGTTCGTACATTTCCCCTTCCCCTGCCCCCCTCGGTACTTATAAGGCAATTTTTGAAAAGATCTCATTGAGACCTTTCCAATGACACCCTACTCGACTACCAATGGTGAAAATTTTTTTTTGAGGGGTCACCTCCCTATATGGGGAGACCCCCCTTAAACCCCTTTGAAAAATTTTTCCATCCTTGAACTTTCAAGAAGTCACCACTTCTGACCTTTTCTCAAAGTTTCGTGGCTGTAGCCTCTATAGTTTCGGAGAAAAAGTGCTATGACATACAGACGGACGGACGGATGGACAGACGGACACAGGTCGTGATTGCAATAGGGTTTTGTATTTTAGTACAAAACCCTAAAAATGAAAATTCAAATAGTTTTTGTTTTCACTAAATATTAAAGAATCTCTTTAGTATACCATTTTTATAAATTTACTGATTATTCCATACTCATTTTTTATCATTAGTGTATATATCAATTCATTTTGTGTTATCCTTAACGAACATGTATAACCGTAGTCAAAATAAATATTATTTTCTCTTTTGCAAACAAATAGCACTATTTACTAACGATAACTACGTCTTTTTTGCATTTAATGAAGGTTTTCCTATTTAAAAATAGATATTTTTTAAATTATCGCATAACTATTAAATTATTTAATGTTTATCCTTACAGATTGATTTATTATCCTTTTTGTCTTTGTTACACATATATACAAAGTGTGTCCCATGGAAAACGGAACTTTTTCAAAATAAAGACAAAAACTCAATATTCCGGCAAATCTCATTTATTTTATTCAAAATAGTCTCCTTCCGCAACGTTTTGCACGATCAATTAACATATCGGATGAGTTTTTGAGAGCATTTTTATCCATCGACTTTAGTATGTCGGTCGTCGCTCTTTGGATGGCCTCTACGTCGGTATAACGTTTTCTTTTCATAGGCAAGTGCAATTTGGAGAACAAGTAAAGTCGCACGGAGCCAAATCCGGTGAGTACGGTGAATGGTTGATGGTTAAAATTGAATTTTTGATAAAAAAAATCCGGGATCAAGTTCAAAATGAGACGGGGCAACAAACGCCTGCTTCCTTTTTCACGGTATTGTGGCCGCACACGACGAATACGGCTGAGCAAACGCTTCATAACACCAAGATAAAACACAGCAGTAATCGTTTGACCAGGTGGAATTAATTCACGATGAAAAATACCCTCCGAATTTTTTTCGGATTGGGCTCGGTTGGGTGCTTCCATTCAGCACTTTGACGCTCGGTTTCGGGATCATATTGAAAACACCATGTCTCGTCACCAGTCACAATCGAATATTTGAAGTTTGGGTCCCTTTTTGACTCTTTAGTCAAATCCTTACAATGTTGAACTTAATATTTGCTCTTTGTTCGAAGTTCATTTTTCGACCGATGCCACAAACACACTGTCACTTCGAGAGCGATATTTTGGTTTTCATTGAACAATTTCGACGGTTTGTCAGTTAAGAATGGACCTTTCCATTGCTAACATCCACCAATAGGTGGCGCCAATATAAATCTATGTTTTGAAAAAGTTCCGTTTTCCGTTGGGCACACTTTGTATATTTTATATTTAAACAAGTTGAGTAAGCAGGAGAGTGCTCCTACCAGAAGGTCTTTGTAAACATCCTAGGGTTAGAAGCAAGTTTTCTAATGGCGTGAATCGATAACTTGAATTATTCATCCAATACTTAGATATGAAATCGTTCAAATTTATACAAAAGATGCACAGTTTCTTTCATAAGCACAGTGCAGCCGCCATTTTAATCTAGCTTAAATGATTTTTCTCAATGCTCAGCCGATTGAACATGTGCAAATTAAACACTTTTCCTTAAATTTTCATGAAAATTGAAAGAAAATAAAAGTACCTAAGTCAATTTTAAATATATATATAGGGTTTTCCAATAAGAGGTGTTATTTTGAATAGATCTTCTGATTTAACACTTTGCGACTTCTTCCTTTGGAGTCACGTGGTAGAGAAGGCCTATGCCAATAGCCCAGCGTCAATTCAAGATCTCAAAGATGAAATTCGTGAGGCTATCGAGGACATAGGGCAGCCAGTTTGCGATTTGGTTATGGAAAATTTCATGAAGAGGATATGGTCCCGTAAGCGTGTCGTAGTGGTTATTTGCGCAATGTTAGTTATTGCTATTAACGGCATATCTTCTTCTTTATAAGGAACTAAACATCCGATCATTTATTTTAAAAAATGGCATTTTCCTTTTAATATCAAAATAACACCTCTTATTGGAAAACCCTATATCAACCATAAACACGTGTTATCGTTGTTGTAATTCCATATAGTTGAAATTGCTATAACTCACTTGATTATGATTCGATCTCAATTAAATTTTGTGAACATATATATCTTATGTCAGTCTATATAATTGCAAAATTTCAAGAAGTTTAAAGGTACCGTTTTGATTTTATGGGCAAAAATGTAAAATCTACAAATCATACTATTATTAACAAAGTTGAGTGAATTTCGATTTCTAAGGTATTTGTTGCCCTTGTACTCATAAAGGTCCACATTTGTGATAATTTTCAGATTTTTCGGCTGAAAGGTGTCCAATCGCGAGGGGGGGGGGGGGGACACAAATTTTGGGTACATTTTGCCTTCCCGTGGGCCCCCTAATTCATAAAATGATTTTTTTATTTCAGATTCTAAAAGTTCTAATCAAGACCTTTCATTTGATACCCCACTCGACTACCTTTGATTAAAAAAAAATTTTAAGGGCCAATTCGTTATTAGGGGGGACCCCGCTTAAACATTTTTTAAATTTTTGTCAAGGCCTTAACTTTTGAGAGACCATCACTTCTGACCTTTTCACAAAGTTTGAGCATTCTAGCTTCTTTAGTTTCTGAGGAAATCAGCTGTGACGCACGGACAAACGGACAGACGGACAGACGGACGGACGGACAGACGGACGGACAGACGGACAGACAGGTCGCGAAACTAGTAGGTCTTTGTAAAAAATTTTTTTACAAAGACCTAAAAAGGACATAATTATATCCATCGTTTAGTTTGTAAACATTTTTTTAATAATATTAACACACGAGCATCAGAAGACAGACACTTTGACAACCTCAAAAATAATATGTAGAAAACTAAAACTTATAAACCGAACATTTTGAGAGTTAGCCACAAAGTAATTTATCTAATTGGATCGTAGGTTTTAATCAAATTGCCTTTTTATGTAAATGCAAACCTCCCGTGGAATGTTACCAAATTTTCTTCTGTGGTCCTAGTTACAGAATACGAAATCATTAATGGGAGTCCTTTACTGCTAGCAATCCTAGGACTGAAAAGTATTTATAAACTTGAAATATATTCTGCTTTAATTTTTCGATATATTTTTTGATAAGGATGCATTCTATACCAAATTTCTTGTAGTTTCTACCTTAAACTTAAATTTCAAGCTTTAATATTGACTGCAAAAATATTCCTAATAGTTTGCATGTTGCGGTTCAGTAGAATTTATCTGTACTTGACTAGGCATTTATTTTGAATATAAAAATTTGCAAGATGTCACATTGTATTGGCCAAATAAATTCTTACGTACCGTAATTGGATGAAAAGTGATAGCCATAGCACAATTATTTATTCTTCTACTTATTCAAGTAACTTTTTATTGATTTTTGTGACTAACATATTTTTGCGAATCGTTCACATTCTGACTAGAATTTTTGACTCAGAGGTAAATTGTACAAACTAGTGCAATATTACAAATAAGCTCTTTCCATTAATATTAAATAAGGTTATTAAAAAATTGTAAAAAAATATAGAAATAAAAAAGATAACGATGAATTGCTAAACAGGAAAAATATAATTAATGATGAATTGCTGAATTCCTAATCACGTCTTTCCTTTCCAGTAAACCCGTTCTCTTTCAGCAGGATAATGTGGGCGAGAGGTAAGTATGCCGCTGACAGGGTAGGGTTCCATTAATCCGCAAATGGTCGGTTTCGCGTTGCCTTCAGTACACGGTGCCATGTTTTGTATTAGATTTTTTTGGTTTTGAATTCGTGTAGAGTATTTCGGGCACCGCGTCGGTAATATTCGGAAGCGCGTATTTTTACATTTTTTAGTTTCTCTTCAGCGGTTGTTTTTGTTCCTTTTCCCCGGAACGTAATTTAAAGTAGAGTTAATTGAAGTTGTTCGACGCGTTTTAAATCGGGCATTTGAACCAGTGGCTGCGTTTTTGTATTTCGGACTTAGTCTGATCGCGTAAGACCCGCGACCGAAACTCCTCTCAAGACTAGCTAGCCAGCCAGCAGCCACCTTGGAGTAGACTAAGAGTGTCTGGACTTGTCGACCCGATGGGTACAGTCCGTTGTCACGTTCCAAGACTTCACGTCTAGAACCGATGGGAAATCTCGAACGTACGAGACGTGTGAAAATCATTACACATAATTCGCGTGAATTTTTCCTTTAAATGAAAAATAAAAACGTTTCATATTTATGTTAAGCGGAAGGCCACTCTACCCTGCGGGAGCACCTGCAACGACAAAGAAAAAGGAGTGAGCTCACCCGATGGCTAGCTCATGAGTGGAGGGGCCAGCCAATGTGGCGGGTCCTGGTTCGGGTTTCAATAAATGAAAAGACCGAACTTTTTCCTTTTTATCTCTTTATTTTTTTTATCAAATTTTATAAATATTACATGCCTTTTTCTTTCATTTGCGGGAAGGACACAATGCAGACATTTATATTTTTTTTTTTAACTATGTATGTATAGAACTTATTCTAACTAATTCTTGTGAAAATACTTCGTTAAATGAAATCGAAAAATGAAAGTGTTAGACATTATAAGCCCACACTAAAAAACACACTTGTCTGTATGTTGGCGCTAATTCTTACTGGAAGTAGACATATTCGTGTTTTGTATCTTGTTATGCAACAATCAATTTACTTTGACTTTTAATATTATTCCGTTATTACACATTTCTTTTTTTTTTAACAAATGTACTCATTCTACTTTAATTATTTAATTTAAATGATTTTTATTTAAAAATTTTTTTTTGTTTTTATTTAATAATCGAAAAGGATACTCACCCAGTCCTCCTCCGATGAGCGCTCGTATTTGTTGCGGGTAAGGGCCTTTACTGGTAATGATGCCTTGATGCTTGTAATTAAACTAACTATTTAACCTAAGATTAAAAATATATACTTTCAGTCACTTTTGGATGATTTATAAGTGGTTGTGTGTGGAGAGCCTACTTCCGCTTCCAATTTATAATTTAATTTATATTGACTTCCTCTGTAAACTCCAACCGAATAATTCCGTTCGCGTTGTAATAGCTAGATGCTCCTAATTATACCGTTTAATTCGGAATAAAACCGTGCTTGCATGTAATTTTTTTAATGTTTTTCTTTTCGCGTTAAATAGAGAAAGATATTTTGTTGATTCCTTTAAGGTTTAAACATTTCGATTTATCGCAATATTTCGCAAAATTGCGCGAATTGAAAACGATCAAAATTGCGCGAATTAAAAATGATCGAAATTAAGACAAATCCTGAAATAGTGCATAATCTCACTTTGAACGTTTGCGACACTTGAAAAAAACTAAAAGTTGTGCTTTTAACTAAGTCCTGCTGAAGAGTTTCAATTTCACGAATATCCTTTCTAAGCACTTACATTTTCAAGCCGTCTCTTGTTAAAATTCACTTCACTGCAACCAATTACAAAACTTCGACTGAATAAATTCACTACTTTATTTCAACTAGTCTGTACTTTTGCACTTACCTTTTCTCAAAATGCGAATCAAAAAAAAGATTATTCCCAATTTTCCCAACCAAGACGTAAATACCAATCATCAATAAAGTCGCCGAGAGTTGTTGTCAACCGCACATGAAACTTCAATCCGCCGTATAACAACAGCACTTTGACCCGTGCTCGCACCCGTCGTTCAACGTCGTCGGTGAATCTGAACACGTTGCGATTACACAATTTTCGAAAGTCGAAAATTACACTGCACTTTTCAGCAACCAGTCCTATGCAAAAATCGACTGTAACCATTTGATCACCACACGAGACACCTCTCACGAATCTCAAGTTCAATAACGCCTGAGTCAATCCGCCAAAACACAGTCAAGAAAACCAAAATAAAGATTTTCACCGGCACCCAATCTGTTCTACGAATTTTTCCCTTGCTCCACTGTTCAGTTGCGAATGTTCAACGATAACCAGACCGACTTCAAGCGAAAATACACAGAGCAAATGTGCTAGTGAAAAAACCAATTCCAAAATGAGTTGAGAAAAATTGCGCGAGACGCGTCGACAAAATAAAAACGAATTCCAAATTTTCGCAATGACACACATCTCATCTCTTTGGTCAACCGCTAACGTTCAAAATGCGTGTTCCGCTTCGTAGCAATCTTTCCGCTTATCTCGACAGTCCCTTTATGGCAATAACGGAGATTTTTCCCGTCGAGAAGAACTAGCAATTGCTTCACTAAATTGCGTCGTAAAGAGGGTTGCCATTAGCAATTTTTCATTTGTTTCTTTTGCAAAATATTTCCCTGATAATGGTAGCGATGGTAATGGCGACGTAATAAGCTGCGTATCAAATTGTTCCGCACTTATTCCGCTGCTATTTTCTTAAAAATGGTATTTTCTGCGCAAATGTCTTTTGAGCAGTTTGCCTAGGTGGCTGCTTGATTACTACAATTGATATCAGCAAATCTAAGTTTTGTCCTGCTAATATCGATTTTCGTGTCTGTATTAGTTTTGTTTGGTTTCTCTCGGCTCTTTATGAGACAGTCTCGGTGGTTCTCGGTGTGATAAGTACTGATGTTGGTGAATGCAGCTTTATGAAGCAAAATGCACCCATAATGTGGGAGGACATGCTTGTATGATATGAACTGATTTCTTAGACACAAAGCAGCCCCTTCTATATTCGAATTCGTGATTGAATCTGCGTCTGGAAGACAACTGATCTATATATATGGTAGATATAGTAGTTCCTGTGAGGTATCATATGATTCCTTTGGTTAACTTAATTATTTGAGAGTCACCCCCCACCCGTCGGCTGTAAAGATTTTCAGTCTACCGGTTTAAAGTGCTGATTACATGTGCAAAACTGCAAACTTTTTCTCCGTGCTATTCCTTATTAACCACTTGATCCGTTTTTAAATAAACACTGCTGAGAAAACTGCATCGATAGTGGGGGAGGGGAGTAAGTTTCGTTGGGTTTTTGTGGTGCCCTAACGTCCACGTAAACCTTCAGCGTCTATAGCAATGTTACTTTATATTTAAACCTATTGTCGCGTGTTATTGGTTCGCGGCCAATAATTTTAATGTTTCGGGAAAGTGAAAACGCAATGTCTTTTAATTTAAGTTAAAAGTGTTTATTTAATTAAATAAAATGCACAATAATCAGTTAACACTTTCACTAATTTTAATTGTCACTATTAAAATAAAATCTAACACTTGTCCATAAATTTATTATCGCAATTGTCTTCTAAATTACTTCACTATTACGAAACACACTTCCCACACACAATCGCAGTTCTTATCGCGGTCGAATGAATGATCTCCCCATTCATTCAGCTCGCCTTTATATAGGGTCTCTACCTATTCACCCATTTCTCGCACATTGGCGAATGTTCTACCGAGAGTTACCTGGTAGGTTCGAGCAAGTTCATGAATGGAGTGACGTCACTTGCAGATGTTGATCATGCTTGTTGGATTCTCGTGGGTTCGAGTAAATTCATTCGTTGACGTTCTTAATGATGATGAAAACAATTGCGACAGTAGCTCGCAGAATTATTTGTACATGTAACACTATCATACCTGCGTATAAATTGCGGCGGAGGTTCCCTAGTTTCGTTACCTCCCACCCGTCGGTTATAAAGATTTTCAGTCTACCGGTTTAAAGTGCTGATTACATGTGCAAAACTGCAAACTTTTTCTCTGTGCTATTCCTTATTGCCCACTTGATCCGTTTTTAAATAAACACTGCCGAGAAAACTGCATCGACAGTGGGGGAGGAGAGTAAGTTTCGTTGGGTTTTTGTGGTGGCCTAACGTCCACGTAAATCTTCAGCGTCTATAGCAATTATCCCTAGTTTTGGTGAGAAGAGGTAAAGTCTACGTCCTAAGTGTGGAACTCCCAAATGCGCAAAGCTTCTGAACTACCCACTAAGCACCTCTTCTGTCAACCTAACAGCCTGGAATCGTTCCAAACATCTAGACATCGTTTTTCCATGTCTAGAGCAGCCTTCGAGTTACAGGAATCCTTTTTCTAATGGGAAAGAAGAGAGAGAAAGCATTGCTAGATACTTCTTCACCGCTGACGTCTTCGGATGCTCAAGTCATCCCTTTTTAACCAACAGGACTGCCCGAATAAAATGTGCCACACCGTTCCATTTGGCAACCAATCTTAGCATCTCTCTGATTATAATTTCTGAGGAGAGCTTCCCAGGCAAAAAATGTGCGCTAGATTTTCTGGTCCAGCTTGAATGAACCATAACCAAATCAGCTTCATAAGAACATCAGTTTTCTTTCGTAGGTACACTTTCCATAAGTTTATTTTTATTATCGAAGTAGTTGAACCCTTTCATGTAGCTTCCGCTGAGGTTGTCAAGTTCTCGTATAGGATGTCGATCACCACGTGCATTAATTTTAGTGTATATCTTAGCGAAATTTGCAAGAGATTTACTACCTTTTGAAGTGAAAATCGTATGAATGAAAATGTCCGTAAAAGACTTGCAGCGGTGACCTGATGCCTCCGAAAGCTAAATATTGGTGCTCACTGGAATTCACTTCATCCGGGGACGCGTGCATGTGATGGGGCGGGTTCTTTCTCCTAGCAACAAGTCCCACCACAAATTATTTTTCGCATGCACGAATATGTGGAGCGACAATAAAAAGGAAAGCGCAAAGGCCTAGGCACGTACCAAAGATCTTGCCGTCCTACTACGTACCTATCTTATTCACCTGCATGCTATCAGCGGTGCGACCTCTTCCTTGTCCAGAAAAGTAATAACCCACGCTAAGAGGTTGAGCTCCTGATGGGATTGGTTTCACCTCGCAACCCCTCCCAGTCAGACCTAAGGTCTCGATGGTTCGAGCCCGCATGCGAGGACACTCTCTCTTGGCGAGGGTTCTACAATAAAAAAAAACGATAGCCTGATGGCTAGGTGAGTGAAGGTGCCTCGCTATCGATGCGAGTCTTCTATCCGGTCCTGTCAGACGGTGAAAGAAGACCGATTTGGAGATTTTTGTTAAATATTATTGTTATTTAAGAAATATTTACAATCAACTTTTTTTCAGTAGTAGTTACAAAAACATATTGAGTTCGCATAAGCAGAATAAATCAAAATAATTTTCTCACCTTTAAGTATAGTTGTCGGCATCACCCATGTGTTACTAAAATTGTGATGGCCAGCGGAGACTTAGAACACACGTCGAAACCACCTTCTAACATTTTTCTTCTCTAACGATTTTTCAGAAAAGTTCTAATGCAATTCAATTAAAGTAGCTACATAAAACAATTTTCATAAGTAATTTGAAGCTATCGGAGCCATTTGAAAAACGAGATCCATGCCCGTGCGAAGCAAAAAGCTCAGTGTAGAGCACATTAACGTATTTGCGTGCTAAGCAAAATAGCTAAATTACCGTTTATATTTGATTCACCCTCGTATATATTGCTCAACCAGGGCTCTTATTACCGCTTCTAGGTATATTAAGTTGAAAGCTTTTTGAAAGTCAATAAAGGCTAGTGCTAGTGGTAGTTGATACTCATTTGTTCGGCTTAAACCTGCCGTAAAGCGTGGACATGGTCTATGGTACTGAATCCGGCTATTAACCCCTCTTGCTCTTTTGGCTGCTCTGCTTCCAGTGTTTTCTGAATCCTATTATTTATGATTCTTGTAAATATAGGTTGGTAGCAAGCTAATATGTATATATATATATATATATATATATATATATATATATATATATATGTATACAGGGTGCGTACGGTATTTGAGGACAACTTGAGAGTGAAATTAATTAACTTGTATTTTTAACAAAATTTAATGAAATTTCAGGAATTTTTTATATAACGTTAAATTAATATATGGCAATAAAGTTATTCAATAAAATCGCCATTAGCAGCAATAACCTCTTCGATCCGGGTCCGGAAACGATTACATGCCCGAATCAAATGCTCCTTGTTCATATTGACCATAACGGCATTAATAGCAGTCTTCAGCGAAGCAGGGGTATTATAAGGACGCTTATTGGTCTGACGCTCAACTACGCCCCATACGTAATAATCCAAAGGATTAAGACCTGGGGAGCTAAGTGGTCATAGGTTCGGTGTTATATGGTCATGAAAATTTTCGGGCATCCAATCTTGTGTTGCCATCGCTTTGTGTGAAGGAGCAGAGTCTTGTTGAAAAATGTATGGTCTGCCTCCGCTTACATTGTCTATCCAGGGTTTCACTACAGTCTCCAAACCTTGATGTATGCAGCAGAGTTCACTCGAAGTCCTTGAGTAAAAAATCGTGGTGGCATAATTGTCCTTCGTTGCTGAAAACACCTAAAACCATAAGAGTGGCTGGAAATTTTGTGTGCATAACAACAGGAACCTCCCTAGGATTTGAACATAGCCATCTGTCATTTCTGCGATTGGTGTTTTGATCTTGCTCAACATATTTGTCGTCGTAAAAAAAACCATAACATTTTGGGCGCCTCAGGGTGTTTGATTTTGTTTAAAAGAAGTTTTGATTGGAGAACCCTCTGTTCCCGTGTTCGTTCCGACATGAACTGTCCTCTGCGCATCACGTAAGACTTATACCGAAGGTCTTCGTGGACAACTCTACGAATAAGGCACTCAGAAACATGAAGCTCACTCGCAAGGATCCTCATTGATTTTGAAGGGCCCTCGTCTATGATCGCTTGCACTTGCTCTAAAAATTCTGCAAGCTGGACAGTGTCAGAACGTTGTTCGTGCTTTTTGTGTATTGCAACCGATTCTATATTGCCTCCTGATGCTTCTGATTCACGGCGAACCTTATGCACGAATGAACGGGCGCAATTAAGGAAATTAGAGATTTCTAAATCTGTATGGTTCGCACACATAGCGATGATGACAGCATGTCGCTTCATTTCTTGAGTGATGTTGTAGTCCGCCATTTCTTATCTGAAAAGGAAAAAAAATTTAAAAAAAATTCGCGAAGTTATAGTCACATTTATGCATGTCCTCAAATACCGTACACACCCTATATATATATATATATATATATATATATATATATATATATATATATATATATATATATATATATATATATATATAATTATATAAATTTATGCATATTGTATATCCATAGCATGTTGCTCTCATGCTCTGGTCTTAAAGCTTTATAGGGTTCTATTTATTTACAAATAACTTTCGAGTGACTTAAATTTTATTTTTATTCTTTATCTTTCGACTTGCTTTTGCTTTCTTTATGTTTAATTATTTCTTCATAATTGCTGTAACTATATTAAATACTCTATTAACATCAATACCTGTCCGTCCGTGAACAGCTCAGAAGCTCTAGTCAAAAAAAAATCAAAAATTAAGAGCGATCTCTCCATATAAGGATGTGAACCTTTAACATTTTTTTCACCAAAGATAGTCAAGTAGGGTATCAAATAAAAGGACTTAATGAGATCTTTAAAATCTGTTTTTAATATTGCAATATCGTTGATGGGGTAGGCAGGGGAAGCGGAAGAACTCAAAAAATGGTGTCCCCCCCTCGCGATTGGAAAACTGCGGTTGAAAGATCTGAAAAAAACATGGAAGTAGTTCTCTATAAGTAACTCCACCGTAGACGGTTCCAAGGCCGTTTGAGAAAGAAGGAGGGAACCCCTTGTTTCCCCACTCCGTAGTTTCCATGATTCCTCATCCCAAACCCCCCAATTAAATGGTAGTAAATGCTCTCGGGGTCGCATTTTGGGTTTACTGGTTCCCCAATAATGAGACATTAAATGCCGAGAAATGCTAATAACTGTAAATACACCTACAGCTCTGCTACTAAATCCTACTTGCACCTCCTTTGTGAGGTCGTAAGGGGGCTAACTCCCCGTCCCTGGAAAACCTTAAAATGTTTCCAAACCTGCAGATAGGCCTCGGAATGGATTGGACTCACGGCAACGAGATCGCAAATGAAAACAGGACTATGGCATTGGATCCTGGAATGTCAGATCACTCAATTACCCTGGCGCTGTTAAGGAACTTTTACAACAGGCCAGTCAATATAAACTTAAAATACTGGCAATCCAAGAAACGAACTGGACAGGAAACGACATTCAAGACATGAAATCGCACACAATATTCAAAGTATGAAGCCTACTGGGAAAAGAAAATTCGGAGTCGCCTTCATTGTGGATAGGGAGTTCAAATCGCACGTTATTGATTTTAGGGCAGTTGTGTGAGATCCGTATAAAAGCAAAATTCTTCAAAATCTGGCTGATTAATGTTCACGCCCCGACCGAAGAAAAGGACGAAAAAACGAAGGAAAAATTCTACAATCACCTGGAAAGATTAGTCTACTCATTGCCTACAAATGACACAAAAATAGTTCTGGGTGATTTAAACGCTCAGGTTGGCAATGAGCTATCTCATCGGGCAATGACTGGAGGATATAGCCTCCACGATGAAACAAATGACAACGACCAGCGCCTGATTGACTTTGCATGCAGCAGAAATCTAGTCGTGCGTTCAACTTGCTTCTCACATCGACGCATTAATAAAATGACTTGGATATCACCGGATGGTAACACACAAAACTAGGTCGAGCATACTCGACGTCCGTACTTTCCGAGGAGCCAATCGTAATTCAGATCATTACTTGATCAAATTAACCTATCGATGTCGTATGTTAAAGGGGAATTCAGCGAAGACCAGCCCGCTCCAAAAATTTGACATCCAAAGGCTCCAAACGGCGTCTGTGGCCAAAAATTTTACGGAAACCCTTGACAACCAGCTGGCTCCCATCTTATCAGACGCATCGTTAAAGACAAGCAACGAGCTCTGGATGGAAGTGAAAGTGGCTATTAAGACCGTGGCCGAACAGACGATCGGACATCAAGCCCGGCGCAAGAAAAATGGAGTTCGATGATGAATGCCAGAATGCGTTAGACAAAATGAGCGCGTGCTCAGACAAGGCCAATTTCGGCGAGCAGTAATATCTTCGCTCGCTAAGGCAGCAGACCATCGCTGCAGTCCTTTACGGACATTCCAACCCAGATAAACCTACTCCAGCCACTATAGCTGATAATTTTAAAGCAACACTTTTAGGCCCAAGCGAATGCACACAAGTTGCGATGCGGATAGTGAGTTTTAAAATTTGTTAAACTAGATTTTGATCATTTTTGAAAACTGATTAAGTTTGGCAACTACAAAAATCAAATTGAAAATTTACGTACAAGACATTTGCTATCTATAGATTAAATAGCTTGGTGGTTGCACCTAGCGGTTTTCCCTCTTAGTTACAACTCCCTGAAATATTTTTTATTTTCTTCTGGTCTAATTATTTATTTCCTGAATGTTTAATTTTTTATATAATATTTAAAATCACTTTGATTTACTCTTCTACTCTTTATTTCTCTCACAAAAAAAGAAACTATAAAAATTAAAAGTGTTCTAGATTTCAAAAATGATAATAGTATTCATTCTTACTTCCAGGCTTTCAGCCGATGAGTATGCTCAACTTATGTGCAATTTTGTTGAAGTCGTGGAAACGCACGAAGATCTTCTACGAGGTCTTGAAGAATGCAACGATCGAGTGGGTAAATTATTCCTGACCAAGGCACCAATAATGAAATCTGTCCATCAAGCCTACTGTGCCGCTCATCCTCGTGCAATTGTGATTTTAGATCGTTACAAGTATGACATTTATTTCTTATGTCCTTTATTATATATATTTCTTCATTGTTCTAGAGTTAATCTATCTACTTTTCTCCTTCTTCAACTTCTTCACAGAAATGACCTAGAGTCCTTTATGGAGCGGCAAGGCGCTGCATCGCCTGGACTTTTAGTATTAACAACAGGACTTTCAAAACCTTTTCGACGTCTTGATAAGTATTCGGCCATGTTGCAGGAGTTAGAAAGGCATATGGAAAGTTCACATCCTGACCGAGGCGATACGCAGCGAAGTGTTGCGGTTTATAAGGATATTGCCGTAAGTGCTGTTCTCCTTTTGCACGGTCCTCTTTTGCATCATTAATGGGGTAGCGTTCCCTTGACTTTTCCCTCTAGTTATAATTGAATTTAGCTGACTAGTTTCTATTTCTGTAGACATTTCCATTTCCATTCTCTCCAGCTATACTTCCCTGATTCAATATGGTCTACATTTTCACTCATAATACCAACTGCACGATCCGTTCTGTCCAATTATCTATAATAACGAGCTGAATATTAATAACTAACAATTTCATTTTAGGCGACATGTTCAGCAACGCGACGACAAAAAGAGTTGGAGCTACAAGTTTTGACCGGTCCAGTTCGAGGCTGGCAAGGTCAAGAACTAAGTACGTTAGGTAAGTGGAATGAAATTACTTGCTGGCACATTAAAATCTTATTTCAATGACTTTCTACAACATATTTTGCATTTCTCGCGTTTTTCATTTTCATAAACAAATGGGTGGTGACCGGCGCTAGCCGTAATTTTTAATGGTATTTTCGTTACCGAACATTGGGGAATAAAATTTGCGGCTATGACATTGTCGGAAAAACATATTTAGACTGCTCTAATAAGTTAGATGACCTATTTAAAATTTTCCTGATTTTCGGTCGTTTTCCCTTCCGCCTTGAGTTTTTAATTTTTCTGTATGCTTGCAATGAAAAGCATTGGAATTTGTTTTGGAAAAAATAACTTTTAGGAATATTTTAAAATAAGTTTATGTGTTTATTTTGGCAGGCTTAATAAGATACTTATTCCCCAACGAGATACTTCCGCTTAAAGCGATAAATTACTGACTGGAAATTTGCTAACATACAATTTTGTTCTTGCTTTGACGAAATCAATATTAAAATGTTAATCGGCCATATCTCGACGTGTTAAAATAGTTGTAAAATGAATTTGCTAAGCTTGAATGCTATTCCACATTTACGACGCCTATAAAATCTCTGTAAATAGATTTTCTCGTAGGATTGGAAATTATCTCTAACGACTTGAATTACGTGCGGTACTGTGGCGATGAGTTCTTGTTTGTTTCTGTGAAAATTGTTGTTAAACAGAAGTAATTCACAAGTGTTCGTCGATTTAATTGACTGTAAAAATATTGTTCAATCAAGTGAACGAGAAATGTCGCACTTGAATGAATTGCTTGTGGTGTACATTAGTGCTCATGACAATATTTAAAACTACGATGAGAATAATTTCAAAACATTTGAGTCTCTATCTTAAACTATTCTAATGGTTAGTTTTATGTGGAAAGTTTTCGAATTTTAGGAGAAGTTTCTGAAATCAGATCGCGGTACGTCAATGATAATTCTAAGGCCGCTTTGGGGCCCTCGCTTAGAGATAGTTAGAGTACTCATTATCTTGATCGTATGTATCGGCACTCAAGAAGTTGATATGGGCAGTGCCATGCTTTAGCCGTGTGTCCGTCCACCCAGCTACGTTACGTTCTGATTTTAAACCAGTAAGTATCATAACTGAACGGAAATTCTAGGTGATGTTCCTTCTTTTGTGCTTTAAAATGTGTGTTTGTCAGCGTTTAAACTTTAGTTTTCACTTTTTATATTAGATATTGTATAATAGTAGTTAAGGTAAAAATCACTTAGTTGAGCGTGATACTGACCGTTGCGATCACGGAATCAGATTCCTTAAGAAATCACAACGCCAAGGTTCGAATTTGACTAGCAGCGTCTAGCATGCATTACGGGCGGTATGCAGACGGCGATCCGGGATTTTCCTTCCCCTTGCTGATAAGCACCAGCCTCGCCACCTTCTATCGGACCGGGAAAATCCCGTCCCGTAGGCAAACGTTGAATGTGCTGAGCAGCAAGTTAGGACAATAGTGATAGATAAGTTGCAACACCTCAGCTGGAACACCATCTGGACCTGGAGCCTTCCTGCTTTCAGCGAAAGGTGCCTCTTCCAGTTCTGGCTGTGTGAAGAGTGGACACTCGACTGCTGTTTCACCATGGACAGCGGCAACGCGGACGGGGTGGGCGGAGAAGAGTGCCCGCACTATCGCATCCATCTTTTCCGCATCATGTATGCAAGGCTTCCGTAGGGAACCAAGCTTCCCCATAAATAGCTTGTAGCCAAGGCCACACGGATCATTGTTCACATTGTTCACATTGTCATTGCATAGAACCGATGCAAGCTGTCGTGATGATGCTCATAGTTGAGTTCACCACGTCTTGAGCCACCAGTTCTTCTGTCCCCTGCGAATCTCCCTGCAGTGGAGCACCTGCCGTGATAACCTCGACGAACCTCTCGACGTCCATCCTTCCGATGTTCCACACAATTGTAGAAAGTCGATAGCACGGGCATCCGGAGACAACATCACTGATCTCAAGCAGAATGCACTGATGATAACTGGCTGAGTAGTCCTCTAATACTCTCCAATTGTGTATCCTCCGTACTAAGAACTCTGAGGCGATATCCACGTTCGATATAGTTCCTTCGCAGCCAATTCGGCGTATTTTCGGTGTTTAGTATGACGAGCGCCGTCCCAGCCGCCATTTCTAGAACTCGTTTTCCCTGCGGATCTGTTTGAGTCATGCCCCATTCGATTTATTTAGCGTTGAAGTTTCCCCCACGTTGCCGTCTGCGTTCGAGACAGCACCCTCCAAAGCATTAAGCTTCGCTTGGAAAGATGATATCGATCAGTCCGGCGTTAGCTAGACACTGAAGAAGGTGGTCCTTGAGCACCCAACCCACACGAAATCATCCCCCGTCCACAACTCTCCGTCTGGAAGTCACTGTTCTGAACCCGGATGGTGGCAGTACCAGTTTCAGCAGGATACCATGATGCAGAACTTTTATCACGGTGTTGCTCACTCAGCAGCAAAAAGTCGGCTTTCATGTCCCTGGCAAACTGCTCACTGCGGTGTAGGTTTAGCTGCAGAATACGGCTCGACAAAGCTCTGATTTTGCCTCGGCTAGGGCTTCCTGGAAAACCCGACATAGCCCTGATTCTGACACGTGCCCAAGATCCGATCTTGGATCAGCATCCTTGTAGAGAATACAGTTTCTTTTACTATATGTCAAATTTCACCGCATTTGTAACATAGGGAACTCCTATCGGGACTTTTCCATACTTGTGCGGTATGACCATAGCCAAGGCATTTGAAACATTGAAGAGGCGCTGCTCTTCATTGTATCCTGCAGACAACCAACCCTATTCTTACTTTGCCCTTATTCAGAAATTGTTCGGCGTCCTTTTCGGTCAAGTTAATGATGGCCATGCGTTGTCCCCTATGGTTTTCTGGTGTCAGCCTCGCTTTGATCCTGCCCACGCTAGGGAACTCCCTCTTGATGGCCTCTTCTACATCGACCAGGTCCGTGACGCATTCAATGTTACTGAGTCGCAGAATGCTTCTTTATTGTCGGCCTCTGCTCCAAATTCGACCAGTATGTGGCCCGACCGCGTTGGTCGTACTGCTTTAATGGAAGTTTTGGTGTCTTCGGGCCTTAGATTTCGCCTCATACCCCGCAGCACTTCTGCGTAGGATCGGCCATCTTGGGGTTTTGCGAACAGTGCTTGTTGCCGGGGTGTTCGTCGGGGCTTCTTTCTCTCCTATTTCGTCTCAGATCTTTTTTCTTTTTAGGACGTCCATGCGAACTTTATTTTCTGGCGCTTTTTGAAGGAGTTTCTTTGCGGCTTTCTCAGCTCTTTTTATCAGTACTGTTTGAAACCTGGTGTTCCACGCCCATCAAGTGTCTCTTCCTTCTTCTTTTTATCCCGCTCTCTTCAGTTGGGCTTGGCGCCATTCTTTTATTGATGTTTGATGCTAGAGCTATCTGCGCGTGCCTTTTAGGCTTAGCCCTCAGCGCTTCTGTAGCGTTCTGCTCTTCTTCGGCCTTCTGGTCCTTTTCGGCCTTTAATCAGCTCCTTCGGTAATGCCCTATGCGGTCTAGGAGCTTCTCTAGTTCAAGGCACCCAATCTTTACTCCTTTGCTAATTTTTGGCGAGTCGAATGCAGATTTTATTAACATTTCCCGCTTTTTGGATTAGCCTTTCTTCTTCACATCGCTGGACAGCAATTGTACTTTGCGACCACACGGTTGCGATGAAATCACAAAACAGCGCTTTATTTGTCTGGTCACTCCTTCTTTCCCTGCCTTAATCTCTTTGTGCCCTTCAGGATGGATTGTTATTATTTCGGGATTTATGACCCTCGTCTTGGTCACTTCGGTAGCGATCGCAGCAGTAGCCATCAAGCTCTTGATGTTCCTGATATTTTCCCTCACCGCTTGGCATCTGGCGCGTCCTGCAGAGTTTCCCGCTTTTCTTTTTGAGGACGCTCTGGCGTTCGCAAACGCCGAAGGCATCTCAGTCTGGACAAGATTGTCTGCTTGTCTCCGTTTTTCGTCCGTTTTCACTTTCATTGTATTTATGTCGTTTTTGTTATCGTTAGTACCGCTCCTGGTGTGCTGTAAACATCGTGCGTCGTCATTGTTGTTATTTTTTGCTTTCTTTTCCTTTGAATTTTTTGATCTTTTTTTAGGGTTTTTAGTTTCTCTAGTTTTATTGGGTTCGTATGTGTAATCGCCCTTTTTGGTCTCATAGTTACCTTTGCAGAGCAGGGAGGCCATGCGAGGGTTAGCACAAGCCCTTACGAGGACAAGTGCTTAGAGCCAGACCAGCGCTGATCGGGAGTCCGTCTCAACCGAACCTACACCACCAACCTAATGGTGCGAACTTCGAACGTACTCCGAGGCCTGCCAAGATTTTACCGGGACGGAGACGGTATGATCGTTGCATTGGAGCCGTTCACGGACGAGTGTCGCCTTGGCGTTACCGTGCAAAGCAACTAGGTCCAAACCATCATATCCGCCAGCCCAACGCATCAATTCCAGTTCGTTGTCCAAAGCGTAGCCCAGATTCAGTCAGGGTCGTTACTTGTCATCCCAGGAGGGAACCTCACGGCGCCCCCCATATCCTCGGGTCCGTGGGGCGGAACTCCCCATAGTATGCTAGCCTCATAGAGTATTCCTGTCGGCCGGAACTCCCCCTGCTCTAGGTCATGTTAATTCGTGACTTGGTTAAGGGTTTTAGGACAATTCTTTGAATATCAACAATGGATAATAAGAACAAATTTAAAAACTACTTTGACAAAATCCCTATGCTGAGATAATTACACTGACACAAGTTATCAATTGAGGCACATTTTAAACGATTGACTGTACTTTTCGCATATTCCGTTCGGGTTTTAATCTTTTCTATTCGCCGTATTTGAAGTTCGATTTCGCCATAGTTTCTCAACCTCGATTTCAAAATTTTAATCGTTACTTTATTAAAAAACGTAAGGTTAAAATCAATCATAAAAATCCACAAATTAAAGACAAATTTTAATCTTCCAATAACTTTCAGGTGACATAATTCATATGGGAAGCGTTGCAGTTGGTCCTGATCACCGTGATCGCTATTTTGTACTGTTTCCTCAAACATTAGTCATATTAAGTGTTAGCCAAAGAATGAGTGCGTTTATTTATGAGGTAAATGACAATAATGCCTTAAAATCAAATATATCTTGAATTAAAACTCCTTCTTTTGAATCTGCAGGGTAAATTACCATTAACCGGTATTACAGTCAACCGTTTAGAAGACACGGAGAGTTATAAAAATGCTTTTGAAATAAGTAGCAAAGTAATAGAGCGGATCGTAGCTATATGCCAAGGGCCAAACGAGGCAAATAAATGGGTTGAACTCCTATCAGCAGCGAACTCTTCCGGACCGATTAATATTAAGCGGAATATTAGTTCGTCTGCAATTAGTACACTGCAACCGCAACCACATGTAAGTAATCGAATATTATTTTTCAAATGATTTGATTGGTGGCTTATTCGTTATGAAATGGTTAGTGCGCTTTTTTTCAGATAATTTGGGAATAAGACATTTAACTATTCTTGAAGATTTTTAATTTTGTAATCAAATTCAATATGAATGGAAAAAAACATAGTAAATTCGCACTATTCCTATTTTACTGAACAATATTACCCCGGACACTATTTAACTTCTTAATATCTTTACCATGTATGTAGTCGTCCACACATTTACTCGACTCCCGAGGCTACTGTACACGTTTCTCCCTTTGTGCATACAATCTCCAACAGTCCTCGAAGTTTTCTGTAACGCTCCCACCAAGACATTATCCTGCCACTGCACCATATGCCGCGTTGACAGAATATTTTAAAAAACTCGTTCATCAAGGTATTCTACGTCGATTCATCGTCAAAGCTTTGTTATATCCTGAATCGATACGTAGTATTTCATCGACGAGTACGGTTACATATCGACAGAAGAGAGCCATTGCTACTGCAGAGCTGGATCAAAAACAATCAGGATCAAGTGATCGGAGTCACTTGTCGCGACAGGATGCATTTGAAATTCCTTCAGATTCAGGAAGTGATATTGAATCATGTGATAGTAATCCTTTTGGTTACATTAAATTCTATACGGGAAAAAGATCCGTGGATAGAGATACGGAATATGAAACGTTTGTAGATTACGGTGAAGATTGTGATGTGAATAATAGGAATAGGTATCAACTGCATCGTTCTAGTTTAGAAATTAAGGATTTTAGTAGAAGCGGAGAAATTGTTTGTCAAAGTAAAAAGTCACAAAAAGATTCGATGGTGATTTGTTCTAAAGCTGTTCGAGCCCTGGATATAACAGGATCCTCAGGGGAGTCCGTTAAAATCCATACATCGACGGCTCGTTTGAATATAGGCCAAATAAAGCAACAACTTTCAGAGAAATCGGATTTGCCGTGCTTTGGTCAAGGTATTTCGGGTAATTATGTAGCCTGTGAGAATTTAGCTGATATGGATGATGAAACTGAAATTAAAAAGACGAAAAACGTAGCGGTGCCCGATGAACGGAGAAGTATGCCTACGTTGTTTGTGGGCAATCGTTTTAATAATTCATCAATGACAGAAGTGTATATTCCATCGTGGAAGGACAAAAATGAAATGCAAATGCAGAGTATGGACCAGGACACAAGTAGCATTTCGATACATAATCAAGATGATGAAGATGATGACGACGACGACGAAGAGTATTTGAAAGACGCTTCTTTAGCAACGCATTCCAGTTCGATTGATCTCCCTGCTCTTATGCCTGCCCCTGATCAGCTATCAGCGGAATTATTGTACAATTTTCATAGTAATGAAAACGATGCTTGTAATTATGATCTTGATAGAATTATTCCTCCACCGCCGATGTTTAATAATGGGTCAACTGAGGCGTCTAAGCGATTGAGCTTAAGGCCAGATCCATCTGTTCCATTCCGAAAGCATTCAATTAATTCTGACAAACGAATAGCTAGCCGATCGGATAAGCGATCTTCGGATGAAACAAATAACATTCGAGGCAATCAGTCCACAGCTATTCGGAAATGCATAAGTTATCAGTATTTAAGGCTTGGCGGAAATGATGGAAACGCAAATCCCCCAGATAATGAACGTAGACGTAAGGCTGGTCACTGCAAGTGTTGTGAAAGTTCTCAATGTCCGAGTCCACGATCAAGTGACTCAGGTATGGCTGGTAGCTGCACGATAGCTTCACCTGATCCACCGACTGCAGTCGAAGAAAATGTTTATTATACACCCGAGTCGGAACCGGAAGACACGCGATCAAGAACAACCGAAAGGCGAATGAGTCGATTGCAGCATTCACACTCTAGTCATAATTTTATGCGATATGGTGTTTGCGGAACGTTTCGCAACAAGTTTTTGACGCCTTCCACCGAAATGGAAAAAGACAATACAGCTAGTGGTAGTAATAGGAGACAAAGTGGGCGTAGTCGAAGCGCTGAACGGACAGTACATGTCAATACAAAACGTATTTTCATCGGTCTCGTGAATTCAGTCGATGACAACGAAAACGTTGCAGAAAATTTAGAAAATACACAAATGTTCAAAACAGGATTGTATGCACATTGGTGGAAGAAAGAGAAGTTGCCTAATGAGCTATTACGAGAAATCGTTTATGGTTTTCGCAAACCATCATCAAGTAGCAGCAGTTCTCATTTTAATCCTCGTACTCCTACGGGATCGCAAAATATATCAGCGACGGGTTCATCCAGTGGTTGGAGCAGGGGCTCAGGCAAGCGAAGAGTGTTGATTATTGTATTAGTTTTGCTTGATTGTTAATTTTCAGAAGAAATTTTTAGTTTGATGTTTTTCTTTTCTTAAGTTCGTTTCATAGTGTGACAAAACATGTAGATATCAAGGAAACCATTCTCTATTTTCGTTGTTGACTATCGGCTTTTTCATAATGCATTGTATAACTGCATTAAAAACATCCCAAAAACACAGATATTCAATTGGAAAATATTATCTATTCATAATTGATGTTAATAAATCTTTGATTTCCTCGAGTATCTAAATTTTGTCACACAATATTATGATATTTATGCTTTCACTTATGCACTTCAAAAGCCTAGCTCATACATTTAATAAGACACAGATGTATATTGTCATTAAATCATCTAATAGGATTGAACAATTGAAAATTTATCATTCGAAAGTTTTTAAATGAAAATTACAATCGCAGCTCATATAAATGTTGACTAAACTAAAAATCAAAAAGCAGCAAACGCCAAAAATAGTATAAAAACAACTACAACTCGCATCTCATCGCATCGCCTGAGCCCTTATTTTTAATAATAATCAATTTAACTTTCAGTTTTAGTATTTCCTGTTTTAATTTGTGTTCAATTATTCTTTGATGAAAACTAACAAAAACAATATTTATGAAACGCTGCTACTAATCGTCCTGATTGCATTGTCAGCTACTCGATGTGAATGATGACATTTAGATATTAAACTTATAATGAATACGTTCATATCTAGATTTGTTTTTTTTTTCACTTAGATGTCGCCACCCGCGAGCCTAAGTCACGGTACGGTTTCCATGCACCAACAGCAACTGCAACAGCAACAGTCACAACACAAACGCAGCCTATCATTCAATCATCATCTCAGCTACAATCAATATCACAATCATCAACAACAACCACAGCATCATCATCAACAACATCGTCATCAAACGCAACAGCAAAGTCAACATCTTCAAGTCATAGGCCACAAATCAAATTTAGCCCCGACATCGACCTCATCAAAATCGGGAGCGGTGCAAAGCGGAAAGATAGGAAGCACAAAAGGTATTTAATTGGATGAATTGTAATGTAGTTTTCGGTATATTTCAAATTTCTTGCAATATTTCCTTTACTCAATCACATACGAGTATTGCTGTTCCCAATTGTATTATTTAATTTTTATAATCGAGTATGAGTATGATGAATTTTAAAAAATTTCATGCCCAGGGGTCCTTGTTTATCGACCGGCTTTCGATGCCGCTACGCAAAATGCTAGAGTGGTCTCCGAGGTAATGAGACTGATTCCATGAAAACCGTATATTTTAAAATTATTCTACAACTCTACCATTCCCTTCGAAATAGTCCCCTTGGGCAGCGATACAACGATTCCAGCGCGTTTTCCATGCTTCGTAACCTTTCTGGAACGTTTCGACTGAGATGTCCGCGAGTACCCTCGTTACGGCCGCCTGGATGTCTGTAATCGACTCAAAATGGGTTCCTTTGACCAACGATTTTGTTCTAGGGGGAAAAAAAGTCACAGAGTGAATATCGGGCGAATAAGGCGGCTGTTGCAACACGGTGATCCCTTTAGCGGCCAAATACTGGGTCACGCTGAGGGCGGTGTGGCACGGCGCGTTGTCGTGATGAAGGACTCAACTTTTTCATCCCAAAATCGTCGGTTAAAATTTGTCTGACTATTTCACGGTTCATACCCAGTTCTGAGGCCTACATTTGAACTGCTAAACGCCGATCTTCACGGATTAGGGCGCGCACACGCTGCGCAATCGCTCAGTCCGCACCTCGACTGGTCTCCCGCTCCGCGCCTCGTCTTTCACGCCCCTCCTTAAACTCCTTATGCCATCGAAACACCTGGGCACGACTAAGAGCGCTATCACCATGCACTTTTAAAATTTGAGCGTACATTTCCGAAGCTGTTTCGCCCAATCTGGCGCAAAATTTAATCACGACGCATTGCTCTTGATTTCTTTTCTCCATTTTCGTGACGAGCACCACCAACACTCAACACTCAACACGACACAGCAGGCGAACTAAACAAGCTAGAGCGATGGTAAATATATCAATGGAGAGGAGAAGGATGTCGGGGAATGGAATTTCAAGGTCGCAGATTTACCTCAAGCCCGGCAATAAAATCAGTCTCATTACTTAATTGTCACACCTCGTATGTCAATCTTCTGTGGTCGTTTATTCATTTAATTGATTGATCTTTCCCAGAAGCCTTTGTGGCGGGTCAAGCTTCTACCAGAGCTTGCATTACAAAATTTCAGAATCTGCTCAATTCATTCTCCTTCATGTTCTTTAAGAGCTCCGATGGTTAATCCAGTTGATTTCTTTTTATCTATTGTTGGATAGTAAGCGTAACAATTTTTTTCCTTTAAAAGCCGCCGGGCCTTGCTTTGTTGTGTGGGCAGACGCGCTTCGACTCCTTTGAGTCATCTTCAATGTCTAAAGGATGTAATGAAGGGAATGACTTTAAATGGTTGTAGGATGGGTTAAGCAGGTAGTACTAAATTAGATCAAGATGACTCAAAGGAGTTGAAACGTGTTTATCAACACAACAAAGCAAAGCCCGACGGCTTTTAAAGAAAAAGGAAATTTGGCTTGCGGACACCAAATAAACAAAATAATTGACTGTGACAAATTTTATTTAAGATTTGATTAATGATACTCGGACTATTGATGAGTTCCTCTTGCCAAAGACCATTAAGTAGCTACAACGTTTCTTAGGAGTGTGCGGTTTCCGCACCTCTATTAGACATGCTTCGGAAAGGTAAGATCATTTGGTCCGATCTCAGCCGGGATCTATACCCTCGATCTTCTATGGGAGACGTTGGAGTTATCGTTGTTCTAGATCAGCTATCTAAGTTCCTGCTGGTGGAGCCCATTACCCTATTCACGAGTGTTCTATGTGTTCGGGGGTCCTGTATTCGGACAACGGAGTTCAGTTACAATCTCGTCCGTTTAAGAATCTGCTCGAGCAGTACAATGTCCAACATCAACTGACACCAATATACTCTCCCAATCTAACGCATTGGAACGGCTGAATCGCACCCTATTAGCTGCGATCCGTTCCTATATCTACTCAACCCAGAAAGATTAAGATCGCAGATTGTCCGCAATCACTTGCGCACTCCGGTGGTCTTATCATTCCGTGTCAGGTGTCTATTCTTACTTTGTCGCTTTCGGATAGCATTTGACTTGCCACGGCAAATCATACAAGCTATTGCGGCAATTAAAATGCTTGGTAGATCCCGTCATTGCGCTGGAGTCCCACGAAAGATTAAATGAGCTCCGGCAACAAATCCGATTGAAGATAAGGAACGCAGGATGCGCAAATGAAGCGCATTATAATCTGAGATCCCGACCTTTTGAGTTTAGAGAAGGGGATGAAATATTCCGACGCAACTTCCGCCAAACTGACGCAGCTGGCCATTATAATGTAGAGCCTGGATACTATCTCCTCATTGATCTATCTGGCAAAGAAGTTGGTATACTCGTATGCCACGCAAAAGACCTCTGTCGGTAACAACTAGCTAGGTACGCTCATTTGTTCGTCCGTCTGCCCTTAGTTTAAGCACATACGTCTGTTTTTCCGTCCGATACTTGTTTTTTTTCTGTTCTCTATCCCTGCTCTGATCACAATCTGTCATTCACCGGGGAGTCCTTCAGCTCCTTTTTCGCAATACTTGTCTCTTTAGAATCGTGAAAAAAATAACTACCCTGTAGTAATCGAGCAGTCGGCATATGCAAACTGCTCGAAAAACCTTCTAGATACAATGAAACCACACGAAATCCAATCTCTTTGAATAGTTAAACATAAAAAAAATGCACACATAGAAATCACGTATGACCTCCTAAATGTTGTAAACGACTCTCTTTTTCGTGAATTAATTAAAATCAACCCAAAGAAATTATCCCATCATTCAGTGGAACAAAAAAATATAATTACAATGGAATCACAACTTATAACAGCGGGTCCTGGCCTGGGCGTTCCACCGGTATATGCACCACACTATACAACCGCAACGAATATGCCTTACTAGGGTAATGGAATGTAGGCTGACACACAAAACCATTATCGATATTGTTTAGAGAGAAAAATCATAAACATAGAAATTAATGCGAAAAAAACACACGCACCTACATTAAAACTTCAACACACGATAGAAAAAAGAACAGAACACTAATCGCTAAAAAACCAGTTGTGCATAATCCTAATAAGTGCTCTAGTTTTTCAACTGAGAGAGATACTGCAATAATATGATAGACATAGATTTATATACTAAATATATTAAAAAACAAAAATTGCGAGATTCGAAAGAAACAAAAAATCAACAATTGAGTAGTAGTGAATCTGGTAAAAAAAATAAATCAAACTATCGCTACTACGACAACTGCTGCAACAAGATTCAAGATCGTTATTTGGTGATTTCTATTTTTTTTTTTACAAATATCCGATTCATAAATAATTAACCTAATAATATTCAAGCGGATTGTGCCTTAGGGCTTTTCCCGGATTTCAATGATGATTTACTTAAATTAGATTACAATATAAATTTTGCGATAAAAACAAACTTTAAAATTTCCGCAGTTTCGTACGAGGTGACCGATACTCATCAGGAGCTGCCACATCAGTCACCTCAGGGCAAATGTTTATAAACTTTAAAATATTGACATCCACAACATTATCAAACATTAATAGATTATAAAAAGAAGTTTGGTGTAAAATTCATTTGCTCTAACAACTGCAGATTTAAAAATTGAGTTCCTTAAAATTTAGTACATTATTTCCTTAAGATATACCTTAAAACTACTCATTCGCTGCATCCATTAAGCGGTTGTTCGTCGCTCTCCTGATTACTCCCGCCTTTTGTTTCTTAGCTCTCCTGATTCGCGATTCAACCAGCTTTTCTGCATACGATTTTATTGGCTCCATTCCTGCCTCCTGGTACAGCGCCCTCCCGTCCTCCCGTCTGCTTAGGCCTGTGCAAGCCTGAAGGATTTTTTCGCTCCACTAATCCTATCTTGCCCCATTTTGTTTTTGGAGCTCCGTTCCATATCATCACCGCATAAATGATGATCGGACGAATCAAGTTTTTATAGGCCAACACCTTGACTCGCTTGCTCGCTGTTGAATGTTTCCTGAAAAGAGGTATTAGAAAATAGTACGCATAAGTCACTTTTTTCAAAATATTATCAACGTGAGCACTGAAGGTAGCCTTCCTGTCGAAAATTACCTCCAAGTACTTCGTTTGCCTAGAGCAGTATACCATCTGCCCATTCAACTTAATCCTGGAGTCACAGATGCCTCTTCCACGACGACCAAAGTTTTTGTAGGGGTCCTTAAACACAATGAATTCACTTTTCTTTGCATTTACATAGATTCCCCATTTCCGGTAATATGCAGTAAGAGATTCCAAATATTTTTGGAGCCTCATCCCAGCAAAGCGCAAATTGTGCTCAGATGACCACACTAACAAGTCGTCAGCGAAGAGGTTCATCTGGATTCCTCTTATGGCTGGGACGTCAGAGGTAAATATGTGGAAAAGAAATGGGCCTAGTATAGATCCCTGTGGGACCCCCCCCCCCCGAGTCAATACAAAATGGGTCTGACCTAGCTCCACAAGCCAGCGCAGAGGCAGTTCGTCGCCTCATGAAGCTGCCTATAATTTTTACAATATGGGCCGGAAAGCCAAAATTTATCATTTTAATGAGAAGCCCATTGATCCATACAGAGTCAAAGGCTTTCTCCAAATCGATCAGGCAAGCTACAATAAGCTTATTGTTGCGCCAACTTCTCGTTATATCGACTTGGACACGGCCATAGCATCCACCATGGAGTGGGCTTTTTTGAAGTCAAATAGTCTTTCCAGCACAATTCTTGCCCCCGCAGAGAATTGTATGATGCCTTCAAGTATGATGCCTTCAAGTATTACCTTTCAATTTGAAAGCAGCGAAATCGAACGAGTATCGACTACATCAGTACTGCCCGACTTCTTAGGTATTGCAAATATTTTTGCACATTTCCATTGTTGAGGGAAGTAGCAAATTTTAATGCAGTTATTCAGAATGATCGCGAGGGGAACAAAGAAAATATGGGGAAGCTTTTTAAGCACATAATTGGAGATTCTATCAGCCCCTGCTTATTTTTTGGAATTTGGCTCCAGTGCCAACAAAGTGAGTCTTTCAGGACTGATAAACAGAACATGGCCAGTAGGTGCGTCAGAAGGATTTGAATCAGAGGACCTAGTCAAGCACAATTATTTCATTGCACTATTTCCAAGTCGTCAATAAGTTCCCTCACCGAATATCCATGTCAAAAATACAAAGTGCGTTCCAAAATAAACGAGACTAAGCTAAAATAGAAACGACAGGAGGTTTGTTCTGATAAATTCGAGTTTATTTATTCAATAGTCTCCTCCAGCCTCACTGTTTTGCGCGATTCAAAAACTTTTTGAAAGAGTGTTTCAGGTCATTGACCGGAATGTCCTTCTGGATGTCAGTACAATCCTTTTGGATGCCCTCTACGGACGCAAAGCGTTTTCCTTTCATGGCCAAATGCAATTTTCCGAATAGGTAAAAGTAACAGGGAGCCATATCAGGTGAATACGGTGAGTGATTGATGGTTAAAATGCGATTTCTAGTAAAAAATAGAAAATTGTATTGACGGTTTGGCCCGTTGGCACGAACTCCTTGAGGATAATTCCCTTGGAATCGTAAAAACAAATGAACATCGACTTGATTTTTGACTTCTCCAAACGCGATTTTTTGGGTGGTGGCTCGTCTGGGGCCTTCCATTCGCCAATTCGACGCTTGGTTTCGGGTTCATATTGGAAACACGACATTTCGTCACCAGTTACAATGTTGTAAAGGAAGTTCTCGTCTTTTCTCGCCTCTTTAATGATATCTTCCGAATGTTGAATTCTGAGCAATTTTTGGTCATCAGTTAAATTGTACGGAACAAAACGTGCACAGACCTTTCGTAAGCCCAAATGATCGGTTAAAATCTGATAAATCGATGTTTTGGAGATATTCAACTCCGATTCTATGAATTTCTTCGGCTAATTTTTGATAAATTCACGCACAATTTCGATGGAGTTATCGGTGATCACTGATTTTGGGCGGCCCATATGTTCATCATCATTTATGTCCTCTCGACCATCTCTAACACGTGTAAACCACTCATGAACTCTGGCACGAGATAGACAATCATCGCCATAAACTTTTTTCATCAATTTAAATATTTCGATAAACGTTTTACGGTTTTAAAACAAAATTTGATATTAGCTCTTTGTTCGAAACTCATTTTTGTACCGATGACATAAACATACTGTCACTTTGGACGCAATAACTTCGCTTCCACTGAACCGAATGTCACCAAGCTTTCACTGGAAGTCAGGGAGGGATGTAACTTTCCAACGCACTATATCATTCACAGATGGCGTTACCAAATGACAAAAGTCTCGTTTATTTTTGAACACTACTTGTAGATCCCCACGAACGCAAAAGTGCACTCTCCCAGCATGGAGCTTATTATTTCTGCTTCAATACATTTCAGACTTGGAAGGCAGTGCCTTTGGACTTTCAGGTGATCTTTGTGAGCCATAGCAACTCTAAAACTTCCCTCTGGATCATCACGTCTGATGATCTTGTATTTTCCCAGATGCACTCTGTGCCTTTCTTTGAGTCTTGTTTGCGACATAAACAAAAAGCCCGGTCTATGGGCGTTCAAGTATTCTTGAATGAAATTCCTTTTATACCGTGGAGCTAGTGAACATATGTTGAGGATGGGGAGTTTAGTGGAACTCATCACGACAACGTACTTTGAACGCGAATTCTAAGTACATAGCTTTTTTCTCACTAGGATTGGTGGTTTTTTTTTATAGTGGGGGATGAAAGAGTTCACTTTTCGAATGAGTGTGAACAAGTCACACCCGAAAAGTTCTTGGCAGTTAGTGCTCAAAACCGTATTTCGGTCATTCTGCGACTGCTGGTTGCATTGGTTGCTGTTTTTGTTGCCGTATAGGCTGAGGTGCAGGTTGCTTCTTTGCATCTCGCAAAATGCTTGAGCATGAGATCCCTTCATATACTGTATTTTGTATAGAGGCGGTGATGGAATCCCTCCTTTCCTCTTTTTTCTTTTGGCGATTCTTCCTCCTCTCTTCAATTTCATTTGCTTTAGGGAACCTCTGAAACACGCAGAGTGCTCCTTAGCATTGCAGTTCACACAGAAGATCTTGTCTTTTTCTCGTCCTTCGAGATTGCACATTCAATGGACTTATGCTGCTTGTCGTATTTTACGCATCTAACTTAAAGTCCGCAGTTAGAAGCGACGTGGCTAAATCTTTGGCAATTGAAGCACTGGGAAGTGCAATTTTACTGCAAACGCTCCCATTGTATCTTCTGATACAATAGAAACTTTATGTCCAT
The DNA here is from genome assembly GCA_963969285.1 of Odontomyia ornata. Taxonomy (NCBI): domain Eukaryota; kingdom Metazoa; phylum Arthropoda; class Insecta; order Diptera; family Stratiomyidae; genus Odontomyia; species Odontomyia ornata. The sequence goes on from OZ017740.1 coordinate 86,135,186, forward strand.
TGCTTTCTTCACTTCAAAGTCCGATTTGAACTGGACTAAGAAAGATGAAAGCGTCCTTTTTTCTCTCCTGGAGGTTATAGTGGAGAACCTTTTTGCTGAAAGGATATCTTCTCCGAGATGTTTTATCAGCCCAGCTACGACATCGTTCTCGTCGTATGAGCTGTGCACACCTTTGAGAAGGAGAATCAATTTTCTCTCCCCTGGAAAAGTGTAGGCGTGGTAAGCCACCTTCGCACACTTCAGAAAATTAAAAAGGCTGGTATGATCCTCAGCCGTTTTAGGGTGGAGCGAAGATCGTAAGGAGCTGTTGACCATCACGCTGAACTCTGGCTCTTTTTCAGGGTTTCGTGCGCAAGCCCTTTTGACGTTATCCATGAAAGTCTTCAGGTCAATCATATAGCACACTCTAGGAGGCACCCTCTCTTTTTTGGTAGCAGCCACGCTTCGCTGCTGGGGCTTCGATTTTCCTTTATTGCCCTCAAGGTCCGGCTTGGGTATGGTCCCCGAGAAACGGCGGAAGCGGGCGAAAATCCCGCTCGCTCACTTCAAGGGTCTTCGATACTTTTATTTTATTTTTATTTTTTTTATTTTTATTTATTTTATTTTTTTAATCTATAAAACAGATATAATACAATTAAATTATAGACAAACAAAAAATAAAACAAAGTTTATACATACAATCAATATATCCAAAAAGGATAATAAAAAATTAAATGAAAAAGGAAACTACGTACAAAATACAATAAATTAATTAGAAATAGAAAAATTATTCTTCGAAGTTAAACAGAAGAACCGATTCCTTAAGTTTTTTTTTGAATTTAGCAAAAGACAGCGGTATTAAACCAAGACCAAGCGCGTTATGATTATGTGGGAGTCGTACAGCAGGCGAAAAAAATAAAATATCAGTGCGAGCAAAGGGAACATTGAAGACTACCGAGGATCTAGTTGGACGTCCGGTATTGAAGGAGGAAACTTCAATGCCAAGGCCTATATGAAGCGAATTGTGATAAAGCTTGAAAAGAAGGCATTCATCGAGAAAAACCCTGCAAGAGACTAATGAAGGAATGCGCAGAAAAGATAGGCGATCGCTATAAGCGCAATACGCGATACGGAATTTAACAAAAAGGAACCGAGTAAACCTACGTTGCACAGCTTCAATAGCATCTCTTAGGTAACGTTGATGCGGACTCCATATTTGCGAACAATACTCTAATATGCTTCGAACAAGAGAAAAGAATAAACAAACATACGATGAAATATCTTTAAAATCTTTTGTGGATCTGAGGATAAAACCTGACATACGAGATGCTTTAGATACTAGATGAGTTATATACTGTCCAAAATGAAGCTTGGTATCAAAAAATACTCCCAAGTCCTTGTGGGACACCACAGCTCTCAAAGAAACATTAGCAATCGCATAGTTATAATCAAAAGAAGACTTTTTAAGGGAGTAAGTCATCTTGAAACATTTGTTTACATTTAACTTCAGCCGATTAGTTGCACTCCAGCCAGCTAGTATATCCAGGTCTTTCTGCAGAATAATACAATCATTGACAGATTCGATCACCCTGAATATTTTCAAATCATCTGCATACATGAGTGCACGGGAGTTGAGTAGGGAAGGAATATCATTGATAAATACGAGAAACAACAGAGGACCAAGAATGGAGCCTTGTGGAACTCCAGAACAGGGATAAAATGGAGAGGATTTATGGGCATTAATGGTAACAACACAACTCCGATCAGCAACATAAGAACAGAACCAATGTACAATAGAACTGCCTAAGCCGAAATTACTCAATTTTTGGATAAGAATCAGGTGATCAACTGAATCAAAGGCCTTAGAGAAGTCTGTGTAGATAACGTCTACTTGGTTCACCTTATCAAACTCAGCAGCAATCTTATTTGTAAAAGATAAAAGGTTGGTAAGAGTTGATCTACCTTTGATGAACCCATGCTGTTCATTGGCAAAAAACGGAAGCAACAAAGGATAAACTTGTTTGTATACAATTCTTTCCAGAACTTTGCTAAAACAGGGAAGAAGTGAAATGGGGCGGTAATTGGACACGCTTGCTTTATCTCCAGATTTGAAAATGGGAAAGACATTAGCTCGTTTCCAGCGTGCAGGAAAACAACCATCTGCGAGACTTTGGTTAAATAAGATGGACAAAGGAACACACAGCGAAGACGACAAAGATTTAGCAAATATATTGGGAATTCCATCTGAGCCACAACCAATACTGCCATCCAGACCATGTAATAGGCATTCAACTTCAACAGGGTTCACATATGCAAATGGCAAATTCATGGTTGGACCATCGATGAATGAAGATGCTGCACCACTTGTCTTACTATAAAAAGAAGAAAAATGTTGCGCAAAGAGTTCACAAATTTCCCCACTATCAGAAGACGTGATACCATCAGAATTCATTGAGTAGGGCATATCGCGGGACTTTTTAAACGAATTTATATAGGCCCAGAAAGGCTTTTTAGCACTCGACCTTATGGAGCCCTCCACGTGATCAATATAATGGCTTTTAGCACTTTTAATTAAACTATTGGCTTCAGTTCTTAGACCTTTATAACAACGTAGGTGCACCTCAGAGCCCGTCAAGTGATATTTCCTGCGGGCAGCGTCCTTGGCATTTAAGACTGAAGCGATGTTGTTATTAAACTAAGGTGCATCTTTTAACCTTCTACGTGCATAGAGCGGAGTATAACTGGTTATCACGGATTCAAGAAAAATATAAAACTTTTGAAGCGCTGCACCAACCCTTAAGTTTCGAAAAAAAGAAAACCAATTAACAGAATTTAATTCTAACTCCATATCAGAATATTTGGTCTAACTCCATATCAGAAGTAGGCTCCTGCGTTGGAGACCCTATTGGCCTCTTTTTGGCTTCTGGCTTTACGATAACCTTCTCCTCGTCACCACTTTCCGTGGAACTTCCATCATTGGAGACTTCCGGCACTTGCAGTTGCATCTTGCAACTAGCAACCAAGTCCAGATTAAATTCCTCCTTTATGTCCCCCCCGAATTTCTCATAGAAACACTGCATATTTTTCCTCGCTTTCCGCGTGAAACTAGATTTAGCGGCGGAGAGCTCCCCATATTCATTACTCCCCCATAGCCACAGATTCGAAGACAGTACTTGGAATACTGTCGTTTCCAATTTCTCCAATTCGGATTCAACACCTTTTCTCCACTTCTATCATTCCACTTGTTTTCCTACTCATGCTCGCAATACGTGCCTTGCCCAGGCACTTTAACTCCTTCCACAATTTCCAAAAAATTGTTCCTCCAAAATTCTTCCGAAGCTTCTCCAAAATTCCGCAATTCCTGAAAATTCCAATTTCTTCCAAATTTCAATATTCATAAAAATCCTTCAAAAAATCCTCCGAAAATCTTTTGCTGCTCGATCCGTGCTGCCTCGACGACTGCTCGACTCGATCTCCTTATATCTTATCGACAACTGCTGCAACAAATACATGTTACATTTATATTGCTACAATCATCAGCAGTAAGATCGATGAATTCGGTAAGATCTCAACTCTTTTATGGCCCCAAGGGAAAAAATAAAAAACACAACGGAATCGAATATAGAAAATTGCGACTTTCTATTAATCGAGCAGTCATACAAGCAAACTGCTCGAGAACCTTGCTATCTCCTACTTGGAATTTTGTGGCAGATTTAAATAAAATATGTAATTATGTTCAATACTCGTAATTTGTAGAATACTATTTCTTCTTATTATTTTTATTAAAGGTTATTTCATATCCATTTTCCTTAATGTTAAATGTTATTTTATATCAATTTTCCTTTATATTAAAATTTAAATGTTTACCTTTAATTATGTTCGTCATGAGATTAAACTTTTATTACTATTTAAAATCTTCATTTCTTTACTTCATTTAAATTTTCTTTACTACAATTAAATTTTGTTTTAAAAAAATTGTTAATCTGCACATCGAGTTCCGAGTTTGGGAAAGCAGATCCTAATACACCCCAACGGTGTTATACATCACGGAAGGCAAGCTAACTGGGCTGATCGAACTCAGCTGATTCGATTTTACCGGTTGCTACACGAAGAGAAGAAACGTTTTTGGAACTGCTGGGGAGTTCGAGTTGGGTCACGACACGGGATACGAGGCGGAGAGTGCGCGATACTACTACGAAAGCTTCATAATTATTGCTCTAGTCATAAGTGTTTTATCAAGTAGATTTGAACCCATAAAAAAACAATTTTCGAGAACCTTACGTGCTAGTAACATCAACCGACAGTGTCAATTTGGTGTATCCATTGTAAAGTGCCCGCCAGCAATGTTCGCTTGTGTTGTATGTTAAAGCCAAGTTCGTTTGCGCTGCTTATTTCAATTTTTTCTCGCATAAATCATGCGCAAGATGTTGATGACTTCTAAACTCTTGCATGGTTGTGTTGGGCTCCAGTTTTTACAAAAATCAAATTTACTTTAGATGTCTCATTTTCGAATAAAAGCTTCGGGACTGACAACTGATTTCTAGTACCTAATGATTCATGCATCGTTTAAAGCTGAAAGGAAGTCAGAATATCTTAAATACTTCCTCAGCAATCAATCCAAAGTCATTATAGTTTGAATTTTTGGTATTTATTCGTGTAACCGGTAAGGAAGTTTTTTAGAGTGAACTGCAATTTCCGCAACACAGTGCTGGATAACTGCTGCATGTTAAAGTGGCTGATGTAAATTGACTGGAATAAACCCTGTCCCAATTCCACGAACTTGCATTATTATACCGGTTACGTAGCGTGTAGCGAACGAGAAAGCAAATTTTCGGTCAGTTCGTGGTAGCAAGATATAGATGAAAGTGGGCAAAACGACGAAATCCGGGGGTTGACTTACGACCGCGACACGGGAAGCACGCGGAGAACGGCAGTTTTTTATAGGAATACTCGGAGATTGCATAAAAAGTGTTGAAGTTTTGTTGTTTAACTCCCTTTGACAAATTGCCCAATGGATAAAATTAAATTCAGTAATAAGTATTTCGACTAATGCTATCAAAGAAACTTGGAATAAAGTGACAAGAGTAAATTTCGCGACATTCAAACTGATCGCATCAGTTGTATCAGAAGTTTCACACCTAAGAATTCAAACGAATTCAGAAAAAAGTTTATACGAGTATACATTGAACGATTTTGATCTTAACTCAAATAAAATGTTTTTTAGTGCTAGGTAGTTTAATAATTTTACAAAATTTGCCGATTCTGATAGCACTCAAAAATGGTTTTTAAAATTAATTCGTATCTGTAAAAAAGTGCGGCTAAAATTAAAAGTTGAGATATAGTGGAAAAACTGAAATAAATCAAAATGAATGGTAACGACACATCAAATTCACAGTTTTCATCCCGTTTGTGGAAGGATTTTCTTTGTGCGTGAAAGGAGATACTCCCGTCGGAACTAATTTACTCAGCCTCAAGTTCTCTTATTTTTATTCTGTGGGGTGTGCAATTTTCATACATCTGACATAAAATCGTGATAAATTGCTTAACCCAATCACCTCGGGAACATAAAAACAACCACGATAGTGAATGCAGAGCGATTGCAACGAGTGAAATTAATCTCTGGTCGACCATCAAGACGAATACGGCGAGAATTCACGTTGAAAAGGACGACAACGTTCTGTAGTGTGAATCGCCAAGAGCGGATTATTCTGAGCGCTACGTGTGCTGCCGTGTTCCCGCTTTCACCTTACGGTCAGCATGAACTAAGTTCGCCGGATTTGAACGAAACTTAAGCTTATTGTTGAATAGGGCTGATATTGTTGCATTCGTCAAGTCGTCGTCGCCTGTCTCTGAGAGGTATTTATTGAGTGGAATAATTATTCTTGAAGAAAAATTGCTTCATTCAACGTTGCAGTTGTTAAGGAAGTCATCACAAAATAAATTGCATAGATAAATGAACGCAAACAACAATGCTTTCAAATTGTTTGTGGTCTCGGTGTTTTTGCGCTTATTTAAAAATATGTTTAGAAAATGTTTTTCTCCTTAGACGCAAATAAAATATTTTGTTTTTTATACATATATATATATTTCGAGGGTAAGTTTTCCCTCTTCTTCAGTGTACTGATGGTCTAGGTACAATTTTCTATTTGCGTCTAACGAGAAAAACATTTTCTAAACAATGCTTTCTTCAATATGTTTCCCTCTTGATTTTAATTAGAAGCCATTCTTGGAAAAACATGATCAGTGGGTGTAAATTTCATTTTTCCTACTTATAATTTGCTGCTGCTTTTTTTTAAATGACAGACTTCCCCACACAACCGAAAAATATCTTTCATTTGTGTAGAAGATAGAAATTCATTAAAAAGTTTCTATTTCGTTATGTTTTATAATAAATCAAAGAAAAACGAACAAAAAATTAAAAAAATACAATCATTCTCGGTAATAATTTTACTCTCACGACAACAACAAACATATTATCTATATTTTGTCTACACTTTTTGTTCATTTATTTTGCAATTTTAGTATCGATCCATAGCTGATAGTTTGAATTGAGCTATGTTTTGCCATATTTCATAGAATACAACACAAAATAAAATAAAGATAAATATTAATTTCAGTCAACAAATAAAAGAAATCGAAAAAATAGCAAAAATGATAATATTATCATTATTACTATCGCAATGATCATGGAAATGAATATAACGAAATAATACAAATAACTAAACATACACCTAGATCTGAAGTCATTGAAAATTATAAAGATTAAAAGAAAAAAACAAATTTTTTTTAATGTATTATTTATACAACTTCTACATATTACTTATATTATTGATCTATCTATCAAAATGAAATTTTGATGAAAAATGAAAACAAGAGTTAGTGAATATTTTTTTATACTAAAGTAAAGTAAAAAAATAAAATGGATTGTTAAACTTACACCTCGATCTTTCCATTTCGGTGTACCTGACCGGGTATAAGACCGGCAACGATGGCAGGCTTTTCGTCTACTATGGGCTAGCCATCGGGCGCGCTCCTTCGTTTTTCCGTTGTTAGCAAGGGCTCTTGCCGGGTAGAGTGGCCTTCCGCTCGCGTGCCCTTTTATGATATAGGGTTATGTGATTTCATTGCATAACGCTATAGCATAAATCGGTTACGTTTGTGCTTCTAATTTAAGGGAAAGTGTCATACAAAGTGCTTTTTTATGAGTTTTTCACTCAAATGGGAAACACATGGCACCGTCTACGTTTGGATCTTGATCCGGTTGGGAGGGTGCGAGGGGGCACCACCTCCATCTGGATGCCCCCCTCTTATTTGTGGGCCATAAGGATCGTCGTTAATGACGAAGTCTCCGCCAGTCCGTTAGTTTTTGCTCGTCCCAACTGGTTTCTGAACAAGCAATTTCAACCCTTAGAAGGTTACCTTGGCACCAGTCGATCGGCATTCGACCCTTTTAATTCGCGAATGCGAAATTTTTTTCGTAGTGGGTCCTTGTGCTAGGGGGAAAGAACCCGCCCCACGACACCGCAACGCTAGCCTGCCAGCGCATTCACGCGTCCCCAGACAAGTCCAATCTCGGCGGATCTTAACATCCTCTTCCGCCGAGGCAGCAGACCATCGCTGCAGTCTTTTACGGACATCTATATACCTATTTTCACTACAACTTCCCATCATCAAGATTTCCATTTATTTAATGCGGCTAAATGATTTAGTTTGTAAAATTGTTAAATTGAAAATTTAGCAACATCATTGAACCAGAACTATATTTTTTTATCATGTTAACAAAAAAACCAAATTCTGTCCTCCTACAAACATTACAGTTATGCTAACAATTGGAAGCTTGGAGAACAGTGACTATAATTTGAAAATACATACTCGAAGACAAATTGGATCGCACAGGGACCGTTCCGACACCATAGTCGGAAAATTAATTTAATGTTTCGAGTGATCCTTCCGACGGACTGTGAGTTCTCCAAACTGAGTCCATCACGGCTGAAAGGATACTGATCAAGTGTAAAACTGACTTTATCACCTTCTAGAGTATCGTATGGTCACGAAATGAGACAATTCGAATGCATCTCAACGCAAAGGCCCAATCAGAACTGGAGAATGATCTTTATGTAAAATAAAATTAGATTCAAAAGGTCAACTAGAAATAGTAGAGGATTAAGTTTGATTGTTTGTATAAGAAAAAGGGAATTAATTATTAAAATTAATTATAATTTAAATAAGGAGCTAATATTGTAAATAAGAGGGGACAAATTAAGACAATAAATACTAGGAAATCATCGAGAATTACGTTTGTGAATAAAAAATAGAGAAGTTTTTTGTGAAAACAAAACGGTCATCCAACCATGCTATGTTTATTTTTTACCGAATCTTCTACGGTGACCACAATGCTATGCAAGTTTTGTGAATATAGGTAAATGTAAAAAACTATTTTAAAAGCTTCGTTTTCCGAGTGCAAACCATATGTTGGCAGACTAAGGTCCATAACTCTAATATACCTAGAAACCACAATTTGCCTAAGATCTCAGGAAAATGCCAAGCCTTTTAGTAGCAAAAACACAAATGAGTAGGAAAAACTTACTAACTGTTACCAATTCCATTCATGATTTTCATTTGAAGTAAATATATTTTATTTATATCAAAAAAATTTTAATGATGAACATTAAACCCATTCAATAATATCTTACAGAAAAGCTGCCATTTCAATTTTGGATATATTAAACTTTGTGGAAGCAATGTTTGTCGATCGATTTTCATGATTATAACGTATCGGTAGGTTTAGTTAGTATCTAGATATTATGTGTGTTGATGGAGCAAATGTAACAAACTGCTGAAAAAGTGACGCCTTCATAATTTAACCATATGTGCGGCGCTTCAATTTATGAAATTACATAATTATCGATACTAAAAATAAAATGTATTTCCACTGTCGTTTATATAAAGCTAAAAGTTCCCATAATCCCGGATTGAACTTTGCTGTTGAGATACGTTCAAGAATCTCATTTCGTGATTTTAATGGGACTCTAAAAGCTGACATCGTCATCATCATGCTTGACTTTGCTAATTATCTGGTTTTTTTCAAAATCATTGTTCGAAGTTCTCAATAAAATACAATTGAAACAATTTCTTTGCAATCCTGCAGATTTGATCTGAACACCTGCTATGCTAAGCTTTAACCCCATTATGATTTTTCACAATTGTAGGACGAATTTTAGCAAGAAATGTCATGTCAGATCATTTGAGCAATCTGCTGGAAATGACAATAGACGTGGTATACGATATGGTCCCCCATCCAAGTACCATCCATCGGCCATACTGGTTGACTTTGGTGATCTAACGAGAACTAGTACATATCCAGCATGGTTATACTTCACTTGGCCGCATTAGAAATATAGAACGGTCTTGATATTGCGATATAAAGTTTATATATTCTCTATTGTTATTAGTAATGATCTTTTGAGTGCTCTAAGTTCAGACCCAAAAATGGGCCTGGCTACCTGCAACTGCCCATGCAGACTTTATTGCCCAGAACTGGTTGATTTTGAGGCGAAAATATACAGTTCAGATACCATACTATTATTTAAACTCCTAGTGGATTTTCAAATCAATGTAAATTCACATTAAATAATTTTGAGCATCCTTTATGGCTCTGAAATTTAAAAGTAATAAATCATACCATATAATTAAAAAATTTTATTTTTTCTCCATCTAAATTGAATGCAGTTTGAAAAAATTATAATCGCCGTAATGCTTTTCGATTATTTAGCGAACTCCTTTTCAACGGATATTGTTTTTCTTCATATACTTCACCTTCACGTTCTCTTTTTTGTATTGTATCTTTCCCATCGCTTTCTTTTGCATCGGGAAACGGATTTCTGCTTGAAACTGCATCCTCTTTCAATAACGACTTATTAAATTGTAAACTGCGACGTCCACGTTGTCGAATAATGACTTCATCTTGTGATAAAATATTAGATGTTGAATTCCGTCTAATATTTGATACGCTGGCACTTTCAAGTGCAATATTTGCTTGCCATGATACGACCTCATACTGAATAAAAAAATTATTATTTCGGTTTTCCGATAGGTTTCCTTGCCTGGTTGGCATTTTCTTTAGAATATCAAGAAACACTGTTTAGTTCCGATCTTAAATCCTTGTATTTATGTCCTTAGCTTTAATCTTCACTGAGTTCAAAACGTTTAAAGGGTTTTAACATTATTTATGACCAAACCATAAAGTCATTAGTTCATAAGAAGGGTAATTACTTAATTGTGTTTCCCGAATATTAAAAGACGTTTAAAAGGGCTGAGAAAGAAGGAGGCTAGAATAATTATAAATCCAAAACGTAACCCAATTGATGTTTATGAATATTAGTAAATGGTTTTCTTACTTAATGAGCAAAATTTCTTTAATTACCTAAAAAACGATTAAGGCAGCTAAAAAAAGAATATAAAAATCATTTTTTCATTAATTTGGTGTTTCCGTATCAAATACACAAAAAACGATTCAATCCAACTGAAAATTTATATTTCAAATAAACATATCGTATTTATTATATAAATCCCAAAAATATTAAAATATTCCCTTCTCTCATTTTAGCTAATTGGAGTATAACGAATTTACGACCAGCACCACCACTTCGACCAAATTTTATAAATACTAGTTCTGGTGTTGGTAGTTCGGGTGCTTTAGCAAATTATTCAAGTCGTAAAATACAGCCAACTTATGAAGAGGATGCATTGGTTTTGCGTGTTATTGAAGCTTATTGTGCTGCGTATCAGACAAATTCGAGAAATACAATACATTCAGGTAAATACTTAATTTACTTTATAATTTGGTTTTATTCCGCAAAAACACCCATCTTAAAGAAACCCATTTCCAATTAAATTATTTTGTTCATTTGTTCCTTTCATTTTGACTAAAAAAAATAAAAATTTAATAGTAGTTAATTAAATTATGAACATATTTATTTAAATAAACAAACACACATTAAAATCAATGTTTCGTTATAAGCATTTAATTATGTTTAAGGATTGGCAAATTAATTTTAGAACAGTCATTTTTCCATTGCTTTTGCGTTTTGGCTTATCAAGTATTTGTTGAATAACTGCATTATATTTGTCTTGACTAATTTCAGTTGGTTTCACTTAACCGTTGTTATTTGGTTTATGTTTAAGTTACATATTGATAACAAATTGATTAAAAGAAATTCATCGTTGGTGAATAGTTATTTGTCGAATTCGTCCCCTCCACCTTTTGTATTTGTTCTCCATTGACATCATAGGAATTGGCTAATTTTTTTGTTTTAAAACATATTACACTATTAAAACATTATAATCGATAAAATTATGTCATAAATTCGTTTTTAACATAAACTATGTTATTCACAGTTATTTTTGGACATTAGCTATAAAATCACAATAGCATTGAAAAAGGTATTTCACTATCGTTCTAAAGCTTTAAATTAAATAAGTTTCAAAAAAATAATTATAAGAAGTTACTTCTTACACCAATCCATTAATTATATGCCCATATCTTTCGGGTATTCTCATTAGAATTCAATTTGTTTATCGACAACAACCGTTCAATGAAATTTTCCCACGTCTCTTTTAATACAATAATACATTTTTATCGTGGAAAAGGCTAGTTGATTTTTATTGGGATCTAAAATCGATTAACAGCTTCGTAGAGCCATATTCAAATAATCTAAAATTATCGTTTTTTTCAACCGAATCAATTCAAACTGAAGTTTTACCGAATATCTATACCCGAACTTCAGCATATTTAGACTTTCATCTTGCCAAAGTTTTGAATCAATTAAATTAAATCTAGCCAATGGAAAAATTTTCACAGAATTAATAATCACCATCAGCTTTGTCGCAACGGAGAAAGGTCGTAGGCACCTGCCATGAAAATGCCTAACTCTACGGTTACCAATTGTCAAGAATTCGACAACATGCGCCAATCAGCACCCAGCACATCCTAGTTTACTCCCATTTGGGATACCTGCAACACAACTGGTGTGTGCTCAAAATTATTTTCTGACTATTCACCGTTTAGGTAGTGACAATGACCTGTCATGGGCTCCCCTAACCCGTGGTACAGATCAAAGCTCTGCTCAGCTTTCTGTGATATTCTGTCTTAGTATCGCTTTCTATGTGGCTTCCGTACCGAAATAGGCAACCTCGCGTGGGGCGGTCTTCCTCAAATACTACAAGTTTCTGAGAATTTTTCTCAGGGCTTAGCAAATCTCCCTGTACGCAGACTACCGTGTTTCAAGGTAATCGCAGACTAAAGTTCTCGATCTCTTTTGCTTTATCAGAAATGTTATTCGGCTCATTATGCAATACGAATCAACGGCTGCCAAGATTCACGTCTCCAGGTCCCTCGTTCCCCTTGCTACTAAACTTAGGCCGTTCGTTCAGTTCCACTTCTCCCTTCCGGTCTCCATGCTTCTAGGGCCATGTTCTCCCCTTTCTACTAAACTTACGCCGTTTGTCCAGGTCGACTTCACCCTTCAGCCATCATGCACCACCAATTTCCTCATATCTCCAGGTCCATCGTTTCTTCTTCCTACTAATCTTACGCTTCTCGTCCAGTCCACTTCTTCCTTACAGCCACCAGCCTTCTGGTCTCCGCTTCTTGTCGCTACCAGCGTAGGTTTCGCTCAATTTAACTTCTTCGTTCCGACCAACTTGCACTCGAAACAACTATGCCTCCGGGTCCCATCCGGCCACTTTACATCTTGCCTTCCATCAAATTCACCTCCAGCTTCGTTGTTCTTTGGTTTCTCTCATGCGGTCTCTTCATCCATCATTCTTCGATATGTCCGTACACCTTCCAGTTCCTCAGGTTCTTCTATTCAACTAAATCACGCAAATTCACCCTTTTCTGCGGTTTCAGCTTCGCTTCCCTTTCAAATCCGCACCCTTTACAACACAGATATGCTTCACTTCCATCCTTTGGTCCCCCTTTACACTGGTTTGAGAAAGTCATCACGGATATACCAGGGGCACATCCGCTTGCGGCATTTCTTTGGCGTAACAACACATATTTGTGGCCAGGCCTTCGGGAGTGGCTTAGCAGGAATTGCATGAAGTATTCAGCAATGTACTATCCTTCGCTGGCTCAATTAGCTAAACCAAACTGCAAAATTGAATTAGCTGTTTCGAAATAACAAAACTAGTTTTTTCAGCAGTTTCTTCGAGGCGATTGGAAGTTAAAAGCTTTAGGCACTCATTACTTAATGCTGAGTACTCGTAAAAAGTTTGTTCAATAGCATCTTCTTCCAACCCGAACCTCATGCATAAACTGCTGAATGTCAGCCTACATTAGGCAATGAATGATCGTCACATGCTTTCGCTTCTACACTTATTGACCAATGCAATATGGCTACTCTACAATCTGACCTCTTTTGCCATTCAAATGTTAATTTGCCTAAAACGGCCATACATTGATGTAAATTTAAAAAAAGAGCTGTACATTATTAATTTGTGATAACTGTTCTGTGCCTCGAACACTTTCCTTGTCAATTCGTTACTCGGTACATGATCATGCCCTGACACCCACATATTGTTTAAAGGGAATTGTATTGTCTATTCGTCTACAGCTATCCTGCATGTGTTTCCTATGAAGCACTAGGGCAGGAATGACTACTCTGCTGCTCTTTGAATTTCTGTCTCTTGATTCTGCTGTTGCACGTATAGTATGAAGCTCAGGTTGCGGTGTGAGGCATCACTGGCTAAGTTTGTGGCAGCACTCACTAAATTAGTTGAAGATTTGACAACCATGGTGAGACCGCTAGCGTCGACAAAAAGAAGATAAATCCCTCTCTTCCTGATCGTATTGTCAAATGAGTCGGATGTGTTCTTGAAAGACGGAATTGAATTAATATAGTGTTCTTTCTTAAGTTCACTTCGTGTTTAACTGTAACATAATCCATACCGAACATTGGTGACCCCGAGAACACAAACTTTCGTTTCCGCCAACGCAACTTCAATATTCGTCGCATCAGACGATCACTCCATTGCAGACTCGATCGTCCATAAAAATTACATTAGTTTAACTTCAAAATGGCTGTCGCACCTGGCAACAAGAACAAATTCGAGAAAGCCTCTCCCGATTCACAAATGCTGGACTAGCAGACTGACACTATCAATGATATCGCGCAAATTCGTGTCTAAAATTCGATCGGATGCAACCAAGTTCGATAAAGTTCTTAGTGAACTGGACTGCGCTATTTTGGACTCCATTGCTGACATTGTTGATAATCCTCCGATTGCCGACATTGTTAATAATCCTCCGAATGACAACAAGTACGAAATTTAAAACAATAAATGAATTGGTGTGTTCGTCTCATTCGAGTGATCTCAAATCCATTCGCTACTCACGGGACTTGACCTTGGTACTAATAAACCGTCACACCTATTACGTACCATCGCAACCATAGCCAAAAACAAAGTTAACGATGACTTTTTAAAAAGCTTTGTGGCTGAAGAGGCTGCCTGCGCGCATGTAATCAATTGTCGCGGTATCAGAATCTAAGGGTGTCAACTGCCTCGCCGAACTGGCAGACAATATTTTAGACATTAGAGAGTCGAAAATCGCTTAGTGGCATTCTGCGAAGAGACTAGCACAGATATCTCCATTCAGAATCGTCTGTTTGTTTACTACTGTGAATCAAATTATCGATTCCTTATTGACACAAAAGTAGATGTATCTGTGCTTCCTAGACTCTCGACATTCAGACAACGACGGCCAACCGAATTTAAACTATAAGCTGCAAACGTACGTATAGTGAAAAACGTCTAACCTTTACATTTAATCTTCGTCGATCATACATATGTCCGTTCCTTATCGCCGATGGTGCAAATTCTAAAATTAGTGCAGATCTCCTATGCCAGCATAGTTTGTTAGTTGACCTCAAACGCAAATGTCCAGTTGACACGGCAACGAAATGTGCATCTCCTAGAAGAATTTGTCGGTCGTCTCCAGATTCCATGTCGAAGGAGATACAATCACGAGTTGTATGAAGTATTTGACGAGCCGGAAGTCTCCACAATAATAAAATTCCGAAAGCTACAACGGGTTGGCCACGTGATCCGTATAGACGAACAACGGATACCTTAAAATGTATTCGTTGGAAAAACTGCGGGACAGATACCAGTGGGAAAATCGATTAACCGCTGGCCTGACTGACGATCAATACTCGGTTTCGAAAATTGGAGGACTTAGTTGATGAAACGAGGCAACTGGAGGCGCTATCTGTGGGAAGTCAAGGTCCGTGAGGGGCTGTAGTGCTGCAGCGACGACACCTTTCTCTCTTTGTTTTACCGGTCGTAACTCTAGAGACCGCGGTTCACTAGGCTCTGGTATTTTCGTAGCCGGGCTTTTGATTATTCGACAAATTAATTGTAGTTCGATTGTCGTAGAAAGGTAAGTGCCTCATTGAATTGCGCTCACATGCTGCTACTACCTCTGCTTGGTTCCAGCTATCCTATTCCTCGCTCGTTCGTCCGTTTTTTGTATATTTTCGATGCCTTGATCGTCGATGTTTTTGTCGTTCGTATTGTGGTTGATTGCAAGAATTGCATGTTACTGGGTCTCCCCTCGGAACCGCAATATCCATTCGTAAGTGCAGTCATCTTGTTGGTCACATGGCTATGGCAGTAAAGCCATACGATAGATGGCATCAGATCTTATGGGGAGCCAGACCAGGAAACGTATACCGCCAACTCAATGGTGTAAATTTCGAACGCACTTCTGCCAAGGCTTTACCGGGACGGAGACGGTGTGGTACTTATATTGGAGCCTTTCGTGCTCAAGTTTTATCTCTGTTGTACTCCTGCAAACTAACTAGTTCCAAAATATATCCGCCAGTCCGAAATGTCCATTCAAATTGGTTGGTCAATTCGTAGTCAAGATGTCTGAGCTGGGTCGTATCCGCTAGGTCACTTAGAGTTATCCAAGGTGTACCACGAGGAGGCGAGCTAGTTTGCAGCCCATCGTTATCTAAAGTCTTCGAAAATAATACGTCAGTATCAACTTCCAATAGTTTAAAATTTCAAACCTTTAAGCTAGTCTTTACGCCAGGGAAAAAGAACGAAGTCGCTGAGCGCCAGATCTGGAGAACAGGGTGGTGTTAAAGTAATTTGAAACCAACTTTCAGAATAGCGGCTGTTGCATATTCGACTTTCTGTCTTAGTACGTTGTCTTGGTGAAACCGCACTTCAGCTCGAGTTTTACCTCGCCTGTTACCCTTGATAGCTTCCCCAAATCTCCTGACTTAGTCTGCAAATCTCTACTAAAAGATTTCCAAGTAAAATTACTTTTAGGCCGAGCTTACAAGATTAATTTTTTTCGTTTTCATTGAGGACTGTCTTTCCAGACCATATTTTGTTGTTTAGTCGTAAGATCAGAGTGATGGATTCAGGCCTCCTCTATGATTATAAATTGCCTTAAAAATCGATCAGTATCAATATAGTAGTTTTCGAAATTGCTCTTCAAACTCCGACTCGTTTCTTCTTATGGTCGGCGGTTAACATCTCTGTCCTATGCAATGTGCTTAGATCATTTTCTTGTGAAGTTCAACTTTGATCGTCTAAATGCTAGCATGTGGTATTTTTTCCGGTCTGGGTCATGAATGGCCGCTCTTAGTGATACTCGTATTCTGTGAATATTTTCTGCCCAGCTTAATCTACTTGCAACTGCTTGAAACTGTAGAATACTGGCAGTCAAAGTGCCCTCAATGCTTCTTAAAAGTAAATATTTATATCTTTGGTAGACATCATTTTCAGGCAGAGGTACATATTGGCATCTTGGACTAGTTTTTCTTAATTTTTGATTGATCGCTTTGTCAGTTCGTATTCTAAGGGATGTCGTTTCCAGGAATACGTTTAACCAATAAAGATATAAGCAAGGTATCACTTTTTTCCAAATTTTTAAGACGCTAAGCAAGACCCAAGAATCATTAATTTTAGATCGTCACACCGAATTATCTTCATTCAGTTTCTCGATCCGAATGCAGTCTTGGTATTATACTTCGTACTTCAACGTGAAGTCTCGCCCTATAAATCATGCCTTGTAGTGATTAATGCTTCAGTTTGTTTTGCTTGAGCTCGTAAAACCATCAATTTATCAATCACCTTTTGGCTTAGCCAACTAGTATGGTGATTACAATCCCTTTTTGATTTTTATGGATTAACTGCCTTATCCATCGCTTGTCTGTGATCTTCAGCCTTAAGATTGTTCAAGCATTTGCTGCCGTGAAGGTGCTTCAATCTCGCAGTCGTCGATTCTTTTCAACTGTGTTCCTTCCAGATCTATTCGGCACATTTACTTCCAAGTTCACTGCTTTTCTCTATAATTTCCTGTCTATTTCCTTTTAATGATGTATCACATAACCGTTTTGCTCTGGCGTATACCGTACATATCGATGATGTTGAATTCCAGCCTTTCTGAAAAAAATCCTTCAATCTCTAACAAACATACTCGTTTTTTTGGGTGAGGTTTCCCGCTTTTTTCAGGTCCAAAAAGGTCTGCACATGTCTGTTCTAATTCCCTTAATGCTTGGACTCTGCGAAATTTTCCTATATGTGTCACAGTTGGATGTCCAATTCATTCGAAATTAAACAATTTTAATTCTAGCTCGTTCTTCTGTGGACCTCACAAATTCACTAATTTGAATTTTGGAGCTTGATTTGAAGCGTTCTATTTGTACAATTTCGCAATATCACCAAAAATTCTTTTTACCGTTATTATAGAGTTCACATGATCTAATATCATGACCTCTGGGCTTATTCAAAAAAAGCAAAGTATATTGATCACTGCAATCAATTTTTTTTTTAATTCTGTGGTCAACCAAATAATGATTCGATCAGAGAAATAGCCTAGGCTAAGTAAAAGGCACTGGCCAGCGGGTTCGATACTTTGTCTCGACTATTGTGGGACTGGTTCATATACTGAACCCAATACGGGCGTACAAAAAACTGCTTAGTAGTAAGACTGAGGCTCGGGTGATGTTAGTATAATAGTTAGGCGACCAGTCAAGAGAAGGACCGTCTCTCTCTATTAAGTCTGTATAAGATTAAAACAAATTTAGTCTTCTGGGCGAAAAGCCAGGGGAAATACATGTTAAAAACATGAGCCTTAGTATCGTAAAGCAATCATAACTAAACATTATGTGGCAAACCGCATAAAAACCAATTGTGAAATGAATACACTTATAAAGTCTATGAAGTGAGCACTCTTTGTGTCTCTACGCAGTAGAGTGACTTTTTTCTGATAAAAGAAATGTAAAACTTCCCTATAATTGCAGAATTGTCTGTAAAGGAGTTAAAGAAACTTTGTAATGTGAGCAGTGGGGGGTAATAAAAAATACAAAATAAGGAAAACAAGAGAAAAAATAAAAATACGAATAAAAAATCTCAATTCTTTTATGCGCTGATTACCAAATACCGTGCGGTTTTTTGAATCATAATCTTTGCAGTATCAATGTAGGTTCCCAACTCAACGATGAAATTTCTGTCATTTTTGACCAGCATGTCCCTTACGGTGGCAGACCATTTGAATTTATTAAAGTAACCTAACTCAACTCTATTTGTTTTGTATGTATCACATCTAAAAAATTTGTGATTAAGGTCATCCACTTCATTGCAGTACCTCAACATTTCAGAATCTACGCATTTTGCTTTAAACAGTCTCAAGTTGTTGTAACCTTTATTGACCAGGATCTTTTTAATGGATTTGATTGCAGACTGCTAATCGCCAGAGTGTGGAACCACGATTTCTCGCATCTCAAGTGATGGGCTCTTTTCTAGAGACACTTCGTGAGCCCTAGTCCTTTGTCTAGGTAACTATTCCTCCACTCACATTTAATGCTTAAAGCGATAATACCCATAATATCATCATGCTCCCAGTGGGTGTGTTCCAAAAGGCCTCTCTTAGCTCCTTCTTTAGCATAATAACCAACTTCTGCAGTCGCCTCTATCTTTTTATGCTCGGGGATCCAAAGAAAGTTGAACTTGAGAGTTTGGTGTTGATGACCTGCCAGATGTCATAGATTACTTTTTTACGATTTATGTTATTTTCAATGTACAGCAGTGCGACCCTGGAATCTGAAAACAAACTCAACACGGGGGGTCGAGCGCGGGCAGGATCCTCCAGGGATGCCATAATATCGTGCGATTCAGCGTTGAGGCTAAAATAGGAAGACTCGTTATTTGTGAGGTTTAGTAGGCACCACCAAAAACGAAAATGAGCTGAGACATACTCTTTGATTGCTCCACTTAACAGATCAATTTGTTTTTTAGTTCAGTGCCATTGAGGTCGTTGTTTGTGTTGTACATTGGATTTCCAACCTCTAGGAATATCTTAAAATTAGGCGGTCTAATAACCACGACCGTGAGAATAATTCCGTCAAAGTAGGCCTTAAATAAATCACTGCAATCATAAATTGCAAATAAAAGATCCTCATGCTTAGTTAGCTAAGACGAGTTGGCGTCCTAGTCAAAAGCTTATTTAATGTGAAGGTAGGGTTCTTAGCCATCCGCACATACAGCCAAGAAATTTTTGCGTATTGGTGCATGAGCGCTCACTTTGAACTGAAGGAATTGCGTGAAACTCCATGTACGAAATCTAATAAATTATCATTCCTATCAATAAAACATAATTTTATGTCTCTAAGCGTTGTTCGTAAAGGCGCTAATTGCGGCAATTCTTGAATAATAAAGTAAGCATATACATTTCTAATTTTTATCATTTACTTTGATGATAGTAGTTTCAAAATACAAAACTCAACTTTAGACGATAGTGAAAATCGATACCAACATGTACACTTATAATTGAAATTACACATCCATCCACACGTTTCATTTCTCCATCCGTAATAAGTTTAATCTCGTTACACATCAATTTTGATTCGTCCCATGATTTGGTTTTGTTATTGGATTTGTTATTTTATTGTAATCATTCTCGTTTCTGTTTCTCTCTTTTTTCTCTGTCTCTATTCTGCCTTTCTTTCATACTATCCATCATCACTACTACAACCAACTGTAGCTCTACAACCATGGACACCATGCCTTCCAATACGTGGCGGGAAATTGAAAACCAGTAAACATTTTTCTACATCCAATCCACAATTGCCATTTCTTTGTTCGGGAACAGGTTCGAGTTCGGCCGCTCAGCAAAATTCAACGACCAGTAGCCTTAATTCATCGTATATTTGGCGCGAGGCGTCTCCAAATAATTTCAACATGTACTCAGCATCAGTATCGTCACTGAATGCGGCCTATAGATATTCTTTGGGTGCTGGAGTTGCAGGAGGAACAGGTGGTGGTGGAGGTCCTGGCCATGGTCCTATCATCAGCGGAACTGGTAGTATTCCTAACTATTATAAATCAGCAGCTGAATACCGTTCGGTATCAGAAGAACGTCCACCTTCAAATCGTAAATACTACGGTAATCACAACAACAGCAGCAATCATGCCTTATCAGGGGGCGCAACTACAACGACAACAATGAAATTTAAGACTGGCTCTAACTACGATAATATTTGTATGTCACCGTTACTTCCACGTAAAAGTAAGCAAACAAAAATTTTCGGTAAAAATTCGTATCAATCGATTAATTCGCGAGGCAGTAGTGATAGTCCAACGCGAACGATACTCTTTAGTCGATCATCGTCGCGCGATTCAACACCAACACCACCATTATCGACACGTGGTTTATATGATCGACGATTGAATCGTTCATTTGAAACGCCCCAAGGACTTATCAAGGTTTCACCAATGCGTCGGAGTACACCGCACCTGAGTGCCGACGATGAGGTCATGCCGGATACGGAAACGGACAAACGGCATTCGGCAACATGGTGCTGTGGAAAATTCGTAATGAAACAATGGCGAAAAATTAATAATTATGATTAGGTAGTTAGAATGTGTTATGTTTTAGTTTGGTTTTTTTTGTTTACTTGTTTTCCCTTTTTCAGTTTTTGTTTTATGAACACAGATTGTGATAGTTGAACTTGTTTAATTGTTAGAATTCGAATTTAACAATATTTGGTATGTAAGAAACATGTTTCAACTAATTTTCATTGTTTTTATTGTTTTTAGTGATGGGTAAAGCTTTTCTGGCTTGTTTGTTGTGTTAATGCTTCATCAAGCGTTATTGTCAAACAAAATACAATATTACTTAAACAGGATAAAAGTGCTTTAAAAAAATGCTTGTTGAATTTTCTATTAACAATTAATAATCATATATTTTTAAATGAGCAGAATATAAATTTTACAGTTTTGTAAGAGCTTCATAATTTTCTGTTGAACATTTTCATGTTAAATTAATATCAAATTTTGAGATTAATATAAAAATATTGACATTAAACAATTTTTACCCATAAAAAAAATAAGATACGCTTAAGAATTCATTGAATAATTTACATGTAGATGAAAGATATTTGACCTTTTTTCAAAATTTTTAGATATTTACATTCAACAAATTTTATTTATATTATGGAGTTAAATTCGCCAATATAATACAAGGTGTCATTTTTCAACAAAATATGGCTTAATTTTATAACTAGAATGATTTCGAAATTATCTTTTTATTATGCTGAGCATACATCAAAAATCCTTCAAAATTTGACTTGCCCCAGAATAACAATTGGTTTTCCCGATGAAACAAACGTTGCAGTACTGCACTTAATATATCGTTTATGGTCTTAGATGGTAGTATGTAGACATCTGTATTTCTCTCTGATGCTTAATATGGAAATAGACTAAGAATAAAACTCTCCGGGTAACATATGTAGCTACCCCGATATCAGTTAACCTTTTTGATCAAAACGGCGCGCCATTTCGACTTAGTTTACCGCTGTTTTGCGCTCTACTATGCTTATAAAATGGTCAGTATATATACCTTCGAGTAAGCCAATTTATCATTTAGTACACTCCATTTGATATCTGATATGCCTAAGGAAAATCCTTATTCAAGTTATGACCGAATTCAGCGCCACCAAAAAGCTTTAAACTCTACATTCATAATTCCTCCAACCAGGCTAGGTGTGTTAAGATTGACGCATACTAGATGACTTTCGTCGGTGAGTTTTCATATTCGGTTGTCATCAATCGAGGGTTTTTCTAGCATTGAGCTTTCACCTTCTACAGAAACCCGTTCAGAAATGACTACAGAAACCCGTCCAGAAAGGACTCATACAGTTGCGGATTTGCTCAACACATTCGCCCAAGGTTTCTCCCAAAAAATTATCGATAACATCAATGGAAATGTAACAACACCTGGATAACGTAATGCTTTCACCTAGGACTACTTATACACCTCAAATCATGAGGATCAAATTTATGTTTCACAATAGATTGTTATGTTTCACAGTGAAGCGACAGGGGTCTCTATGAGCAGTCCACCACCCAGTCACAGATTTCCCCTACTCTCTTCAATCCCGTGTTTAATATATTACATGTTTAATATATAAATATATTGCAATCCCATGTTTAAAATACATATTACAATAGATGTTTAATATATTGCAAAGTCTAATAACATAATATTGAAATGCATAGAAATTACTACTTCATTGGTGATCTCAGAACAAATGACATTAGTGGGGGAGTTAGTATCCTTGTTAGGAAGGACATAAAATCTATACGGATCAGGTTGAATATCACTCTAGAAGCTGTTGCGATCCAAACGTTGAATCTTGACTATACGAGTAATCTTGTTCTTATCTCGGTATATGCTCGAAGCTGAAATGGAAAACATAAAATGACAACCGGACTACTCTAAACGTTATGTCTCTCTGTACGACACTTACCTGCTACTATAACCATCCAAACAAGAAGAAGAATTTATTTTAAAGGATTTAACTTTATTTATTTGATAATTCCGTTGTATATTTACACATTGTTTAAGTTTCTGTGTATTCTTTGAAAACGTATAACTATCGATATTGACTGAAGCGCTTTTGACTTTGGCTTGAAATTCCTTGAGGCCGGCGGGAATTATTGCGCTTCCCATGTGAACGTTAACTGTAGACGGAACCGAGAAGACGAGCTTGTGGATCGGGGTGGCCACACGATGTGAAACGCCAAAAAGCAGATTGAGGTTCACGGCTCAAGCCAACACCTCACCTCTCACCATTTAGTTGAACACTATCACTGTACTTCCGTCTAAAACTTTAATCGCATAATTTCTCGTACGTTATAATTAATAATTGGGTAGCAGCACGCTCCCTACTAGACTCGAACACAAACTGCCCTTCATAGTTCGCCCAAGAACTTTAAATATCGTTCCCTCGAAAGCTTTTAGCCTCAATTCTCTTGAAAAGTGTCGAGTGGACGAACATGTGCGTCCTCGTTCCACAGACCACTTTCCTCCCCACTCCGTTTCGCTTGCTCGGATGGTGAGAGTCAGTAGACGAATATACGAAACTGGGGAAATTGCGCGAAGGAGTGCTTTTCGCTTAAGCTTTCAGCTTTTTCGCGATCTTTTGGCGCGAATTGGCGAAACTAGGGACATTGAACAAGAGAGCGTTTTCACCTGAACTTTTAGCTTTCCCTTCAGCTTTACTCTGCTGGAAGCACACCCAAAGCTTGTCGTCAACGATGTGATAACTCGTGTTATGCGCATTGCGGGTTGATCTTTGCTTATTTAATTTTTCGCTTGCTCATTGGACGACAAGTACATGCTTTGATGCCTAATTTCATTATCGAAACGCGAGTATATAGGCAGTACTTGCTCGCTCGCAACTACTTCAGTCACGAAGCGTAAGTACATAGGCGGTATTTGTTCGCTCGCAACAGCAAGATTATGAATGATACCGCAGCTGGCTCTTTCAAGGGGAATTTCTTTGAGATTATTAACGATCTGAGTCAAATTGTTAACAATAACACCAGTAGTATGAAAGTAAAATTTAACACCAAGTATTGGTGCTCGAACGACCTAGTGAAAATCTGGAAAAAGTAGTGATAAACTCAAACTTTTAAAGAATTTAGTGAACATTAAAAGCTTTTGAGAGTTCATTAACAACATCAAAAACCCCAAGAGCAGAAACCCGTGCGAACAGATGGGCGAGAAAGGAAGTCAGCTTTTTCTCCAAGCCATCAGAAGTAAAGAACATCCCAGTGATAAAATCACCTTCGAAGCTGTAACCGCCACCGACTCCGAGCACCTTTTCAAAGTTGAGGAACTGCTGCAGATCTTTGAAACAGAATAAGCCCACCACTCCAAGTATGGACTCTTATCGACTATAACATGCTTGCAATAAACGACACTCAATGTCTCCTCGAAACATGCAACAATGCTATTATAGAGTGTAATGTCCCCGATGTCTGTATGCTCATCAGAATAAAACTTAACAAAGACACAGCTACAGACCTAGCTACGCTTAAGAATTCATTGAATAATTTACATGTAGATGAAAGATATTTGACCTTTTTTCAAAATTTTTAGATATTTACTTTCAACAAATTTTATTTATATTATGGAGTTAAATTCGCCAATATAATACAAGGTGTCATTTTTCAACAAAATATGGCTTAATTTTATAACTAGAATGATTTCGAAATTATCTTTTTATTATGCTGAGCATACATCAAAAATCCTTCAAAATTGGACTTGCCTCAGAATAACAATTGGTTTTCCCGATGAAACAAACGTTGCAGTACTGCACTTAATATATCGTTTATGGTCTTAGATGGTAGTATGTAGACATCTGTACTTCTCTCTGATGCTTAATATGGAAATAGACTAAGAATAAAATTCTCCGGGTAACATATTTAGCTACCCCGATATCAGTTAACCTTTTTGATCAAAACGGCGCGCCATTTCGACTTAGTTTACCGCTGTTTTGCGCTCTACTATGCTTATAAAATGGTCAGTATATATACCTTCGAGTAAGCCAATTTATCATTTAGTACACTCCATTTGATATCTGATATGCCTAAGGGAAATCCTTATTCAAGTTATGACCAAATTTACATGTAGATGAAAGATATTTGACCTTTTTTCAAAATTTTTAGATATTTACATTCAACAAATTTTATTTATATTATGGAGCTAAATTGGCCAATATAATACAAGGTGTCATTTTTCAACAAAATATGGCTTAATTTTATAAATAGAATGATTTCGAAATTATCTTTTTATTATGCTGAGCATACATCAAAAATCCTTCAAAATTTGACTTGCCCCAGAATAACAATTGGTTTTCCCGATGAAACAAACGTTGCAGTACTGCACTTAATATATCGTTTATAGTCTTAGATGGTAGTATGTAGACATCTGTTCTTCTCTCTGATGCTTAATATGGAAATAGACTAAGAATAAAACTCTCCGGGTAACATATTTTGCTACCCCAATATCAGTCAACCTTTTTGATCAAAACGGCGCGCCATTTCGACTTAGTTTACCGCTGTTTTGCGCTCTACTATGCTTATAAAATGGTCAGTATATATACCTTCGAGTAAGCCAATTTATCATTTAGTACACTCCATTTGATATCTGATATGCCTAAGGGAAATCCTTATTCAAGTTATGACCAAATTCAGCGCCACCAAAAAGCTTTAAACTCTACATTCATAATTCCTCCAACCAGGCGAGGTGTTTTAAGATTGACGCATACTAGATGACTTTCGTCGGTGAGTTTTCATATTCGGTTGTCATCAATCGGGGGTTTTTCTAGCATTGAGCTTTCACCTTCTACAGAAACCCGTTCCGAAATGACTACAGAAACCCGTCCAGAAAGGACTCATACAGATGCGGATTTGCTCAACACATTCGCCCAAGGTATCTCCTAAAAAATTATTGATAACATCAATGGAAATGTAACAACACCTGGATAACGTAATGCTTTCACCTAGGACTACTTATACACCTCAAATCATGAGGATCAAATTTATGTTTCACAATAGATTGTTATGTTTCACAGTGAAGCGACAGGGGTCTCTATGAGCAGTCCACCATCCAGTCACAGATTTCCCCTACTCTCTTCAATCGCGTGTTTAATATATTACATGTTTAATATATTAAGGGGGCATCTCTAGTCTAAATCGATGAACAAATCAATTTTCCAAAAACACCGGTTTTGCATTTAGTATACTAATAGTAACATCGTACAATAGTTTATTTCAACTTGCTCGCTCTAAAAATGTTTCTATAGCGTGTATTCTTGGTGCGCGCGCAAGTGTGATTTTGGAGCAATTCAGACAGCTGGCGATCGGAGAGGTATGTATATACTTCGTTTTGGTACGCTCATTCGCGCTTCTTTCTGTATTTATATATCTCACGAGTATTTTCAACGATATTTTGAAGCACTGAAAGTACTGCTTTCTTTTAATTTAATTGTAAAAACAGTTATTCATTTATATTAGTTGGAAAAACAAGTTCATAAAATGGATAAAAAAAGTGCAAAATTCGGCAATTCGAGAGCTGATCGACAAAAAAAAAGAAATTTTCGTGGCAATCGATTTACGAGTGAGCGTGATGAAAGTGTGGTTAGTGCATCTGCTAAAAAAATTAAGAAAAATAATCCTGCATTCGAAGTGAACGTTGATCCATTGTTGCATTACGTCATAGTGAATTTCTTACTCTTTCTAAGATTACAAGACATTTTAATTTGTAAAACTTGTAAAGGCGATATAACATTTTCCAAACGTAACGAAAAAGGATTAGGTTTTCAATTAGTAGTTTCGTGTAGATGTGAAACAGAAACTCATATTCCAAGCAGTCCAACAATTCATACTTCCTACGAAATAAATCGCCGCTTTGTATTTGCGATGCGTTTACTCGGTGTTGGCTTGCTAGGTATAAATAATTTTTGTGCAATGATGGATATCAGCAAAGGATATGCTTCAGCTACTTATTATGCAATAGTAAACCACATTTGGATAGCAGCAGAAGCAGTAGCTACATTAGTTTTTAGACAAGCAGTTAGTGAAGAGCAAAGAGAAAATGAGGCTGCCGGTAATGTAAAAAATCGGCTCACAGTTTCTGGTGACGGCTCTTGGGCTCGAAGGGGTTTTTCTTCTCTTGTCGGGATTGCTACATTGATTGGAAAATTTTCTGGAAAAGTTCTTGATGTCATTGTGAAAAGTAGAATATGCAAAGCTTGTGAACAATGGGCTGGAAAGGAAAATTCTATTGATTATCAAGACTGGTATGAAACTCACGAGCCAGATTGTAGTGCAAATCATGAAGGCAGTGCGGGATCGATGGAAGTTAATGGCATAAAAGAAATGTTCAAAAGATCTGTAGATTTGCATGATAGTTATTATGAATATTATATTGGTGATGGCGATTCGAAGACTTTCTCATCGTTACAAGATATACAGCCCTATGGTGATGTTTTGAGCGTAAAAAAGAAGGAGTGTGTTTTACATGTTAAAAAGCGAATTTATAAAAGAGCAAAAGATGCTAAAAAACAACTGATACAGATAAAAAAGGCTCAAAAAGCGTTAGAAGCTTCACAAAAAGGTACCGATGGAAAAAAAAAACGACAAAAAAACCAAAAAAAAAACTGAAAAGCCTAAAATTAAAACGGCTACATTGACTAATAAAGTCATGCTGGAGTTGTCAAAATATTACGAATTAGCTGTTCGCCGAAATCCAGATTCTGTTGAAGATATGAGAAATGCTATTTGGGCAACTTTTTACCACAAGATTTCTACGGATGATAAGCCTCAACATATGAATTGTCCCGCTGGGTCAGACTCATGGTGCAAATACCGAGTTGCTGAAGCTACCGGCCAGTTGAAAAATTTTGTGCACCCTCCAGCACTAGACGAAGAAATTCAACCTTTATTAAAAAAGATTTATGAAGATCTTACCACAGACGATCTGCTAGAAAGGTGCATCGGAGCACACACACAAAACACCAACGAAAGCTTCAACGCTTGTGTTTGGAATATAGCTCCAAAAAACATGTTTTCTGGGAAGAAAATTGTTGAAATTGCTACCTATTGTGCTGTGTGCGTCTTCAATGAAGGATTTTTACCTTTATTAAAAATCATGGAAACCATGGGTATTTCGATTGGCAGCATAGCAGTGGATTTTGCGCAGAGACAGGACGAAAATAGAATTAAGCAAGGAAATCGTCGCAGCATTGAAGCTTCAAGGGAACGGCGACTCGAGCTTAGAAAGGCTAAGGCGCAGGAAAATGAGTTTTTTGAGGACCAGGAAGGAATTATGTATGGAGCTGGTATCGCGGATTGAGTGTAAGAGGTTTATTTCTTCATTTTTTACACAGTTTTTCAAAAAATTATTTTAAACGCGTTTTTCTCGAAATAACATTTTTTGACCTGGCTGACATGATTTAACAAAAACTATTAAACCGATTGTGCTGAAATTTTGAGAGGTTATTCGTCACACATATAGTTATAGCCCGTACTAGAATTATGAATATTCGATTACATTTGAGCACTTTTTTAAACAACATAACCTCAAAAAATAAGCCGAAAAATAGAAAAGCCCGCCATTTTGTTTTTTTTTTACTTAAACTTTTTGATTTTAGTACGGGCTATAGCCACTTTCTTATACTTTAATATGCATTTTGAATTTTTCATTTCAGAGCTTCCTGTGTCAAGATATGATGTCAGCCAAAAAAAAAGCAAGCTTCGTTGTGGCAGCCATATCTGGGCCATATTGGATGAAAAATGAAAAAAAAAATTTTTTTTGCAGACTTCAATCTGTACTTTTTTAATATAAAAAAAATTGTAGTGTGATAATAAAGTTTACTGCAAGAAAAAAAATCTTGAAAATTTATGCAAAAAGACTAGAGATGCCCCCTTAATATATTGCAATCCCATGTTTAAAATACATATTACAATAGATGTTTAATATATTGCAAAGTCTAATAACATAATATTGAAATGCATAGAAATTACTACTTCATTGGTGATCTCAGAACAAATGACATTAGTGGGGGAGTTAGTATCCTTGTTAGGAAGGACATAAAATCTATACGGATCAGGTTGAATATCACTCTAGAAGCTGTTGCGATCCAAACGTTGAATCTTGACTATACGAGTAATCTTGTTCTTATCTCGGTATATGCTCGAAGCTGAAATGGAAAACATAAAATGACAACCGGACTACTCTAAACGTTATGTCATAGGCGACGACTTCAACGCTAGACACACCTTTTTGGGCGACAAACTATCCATTAAGTTCAAAATACTTAGCACAGGCCTAGACACGTTTAAGAAAATGGATTCTCTCCTCGCCCAACGTTACCGTGTCCAACATTCCTTTCAAGCTGATCAGTTGGAGTGAGGTCGTGCAACAGCGGGCATTGCCCAATCAGGATCACGATTAAAATGGCCTCAAGTACGTGGTAGTTGTGTTGGGATACGAACAATGTTACATAACCAGTATACCCTATGTATACTGATATGAACTGGGAGCTCGATTTAATGTGTATCCTATATACACCATCAAGGCTCCCGGGAAGAGATCTCTCTGTACGACACTTACCTGCTACTATAACCATCCAAACAAGAAGAAGAATTTATTTTAAAGGATTTAACTTTATTTATTTGATAATTCCGTTGTATATTTACACATTGTTTAAGTTTCTGTGTATTCTTTGAAAACGTATAACTATCGATATTGACTGAAGCGCTTTTGACTTTGGCTTGAAATTCCTTGAGGCCGGCGGGAATTATTGCGCTTCCCATGTGAACGTTAACTGTAGACGGAACCGAGAAGACGAGCTTGTGGATCGGGGTGGCCACACGATGTGAAACGCCAAAAAGCAGATTGAGGTTCACGGCTCAAGCCAACACCTCACCTCTCACCATTTAGTTGAACACTATCACTGTACTTCCGTCTAAAACTTTAATCGCGTAATTTCTCGTACGTTATAATTAATAATTGGGTAGCAGCACGCTCCCTACTAGACTCGAACACAAACTGCCCTTCATAGTTCGCCCAAGAACTTTAAATATCGTTCCCTCGAAAGCTTTTCGCCTCAATTCTCTTGAAAAGTGTCGAGTGGACGAACACGTGCGTCCTCGTTCCACAGACCACTTTCCTCCCCACTCCGTTTCGCTTGCTCGGATGGTGAGAGTCAGTAGACGAATATACGAAACTGGGGAAATTGCGCGAAGGAGTGCTTTTCGCTTAAGCTTTCAGCTTTTTCGCGATCTTTTGGCGCGAATTGGCAAAACTAGGGACATTGAACAAGAGAGCGTTTTCACCTGAACTTTTAGCTTTCCCTTCAGCTTTACTCTGCTGGAAGCACACCCAAAGCTTGTCGTCAACGATGTGATAACTCGTGTTATGCGCATTGCGGGTTGATCTTTGCTTATTTAATTTTTCGCTTGCTCATTGGACGACAAGTACATGCTTTGATGCCTAATTTCATTATCGAAACGCGAGTATATAGGCAGTACTTGCTCGCTCGCAACTACTTCAGTCACGAAGCGTAAGTACATAGGCGGTATTTGTTCGCTCGCAACAGCAAGATTATGAATGATACCGCAGCTGGCTCTTTCAAGGGGAATTTCTTTGAGATTATTAACGATCTGAGTCAAATTGTTAACAATAACACCAGTAGTATGAAAGTAAAATTTAACACCAAGTATTGGTGCTCGAACGACCTAGTGAAAATCTGGAAAAAGTAGTGATAAACTCAAACTTTTAAAGAATTTAGTGAACATTAAAAGCTTTTGAGAGTTCATTAACAACATCAAAAACCCCAAGAGCAGAAACCCGTGCGAACAGATGGGCGAGAAAGGAAGTCAGCTTTTTCTCCAAGCCATCAGAAGTAAAGAACATCCCAGTGATAAAATCACCTTCGAAGCTGTAACCGCCACCGACTCCGAGCACCTTTTCAAAGTTGAGGAACTGCTGCAGATCTTTGAAACAGAATAAGCCCACCACTCCAAGTATGGACTCTTATCGACTATAACATGCTTGCAATAAACGACACTCAATGTCTCCTCGAAACATGCAACAATGCTATTATAGAGTGTAATGTCCCCGATGCCTGTATGCTCATCAGAATAAAACTTAACAAAGACACAGCTACAGACCTAGCTACGCTTAAGAATTCATTGAATAATTTACATGTAGATGAAAGATATTTGACCTTTTTTCAAAATTTTTAGATATTTACTTTCAACAAATTTTATTTATATTATGGAGTTAAATTCGCCAATATAATACAAGGTGTCATTTTTCAACAAAATATGGCTTAATTTTATAACTAGAATGATTTCGAAATTATCTTTTTATTATGCTGAGCATACATCAAAAATCCTTCAAAATTGGACTTGCCTCAGAATAACAATTGGTTTTCCCGATGAAACAAACGTTGCAGTACTGCACTTAATATATCGTTTATGGTCTTAGATGGTAGTATGTAGACATCTGTACTTCTCTCTGATGCTTAATATGGAAATAGACTAAGAATAAAATTCTCCGGGTAACATATTTAGCTACCCCGATATCAGTTAACCTTTTTGATCAAAACATAAAATGACAACCGGACTACTCTAAACGTTATGTCATAGGCGACGACTTCAACGCTAGACACACCTTTTTGGGCGACAAACTATCCATTAAGTTCAAAATACTTAGCACAGGCCTAGACACGTTTAAGAAAATGGATTCTCTCCTCGCCCAACGTTACCGTGTCCAACATTCCTTTCAAGCTGATCAGTTGGAGTGAGGTCGTGCAACAGCGGGCATTGCCCAATCAGGATCACGATTAAAATGGCCTCAAGTACGTGGTAGTTGTGTTGGGATACGAACAATGTTACATAACCAGTATACCCTATGTATACTGATATGAACTGGGAGCTCGATTTAATGTGTATCCTATATACACCATCAAGGCTCCCGGGAAGAGATCTCTCTGTACGACACTTACCTGCTACTATAACCATCCAAACAAGAAGAAGAATTTATTTTAAAGGATTTAACTTTATTTATTTGATAATTCCGTTGTATATTTACACATTGTTTAAGTTTCTGTGTATTCTTTGAAAACGTATAACTATCGATATTGACTGAAGCGCTTTTGACTTTGGCTTGAAATTCCTTGAGGCCGGCGGGAATTGTTGCGCTTCCCATGTGAACGTTAACTGTAGACGGAACCGAGAAGACGAGCTTGTGGATCGGGGTGGCCACACGATGTGAAACGCCAAAAAGCAGATTGAGGTTCACGGCTCAAGCCAACACCTCACCTCTCACCATTTAGTTGAACACTATCACTGTACTTCCGTCTAAAACTTTAATCGCGTAATTTCTCGTACGTTATAATTAATAATTGGGTAGCAGCACGCTCCCTACTAGACTCGAACACAAACTGCCCTTCATAGTTCGCCCAAGAACTTTAAATATCGTTCCCTCGAAAGCTTTTAGCCTCAATTCTCTTGAAAAGTGTCGAGTGGACGAACACGTGCGTCCTCGTTCCACAGACCACTTTCCTCCCCACTCCGTTTCGCTTGCTCGGATGGTGAGAGTCAGTAGACGAATATACGAAACTGGGGAAATTGCGCGAAGGAGTGCTTTTCGCTTAAGCTTTCAGCTTTTTCGCGATCTTTTGGCGCGAATTGGCGAAACTAGGGACATTGAACAAGAGAGCGTTTTCACCTGAACTTTTAGCTTTCCCTTCAGCTTTACTCTGCTGGAAGCACACCCAAAGCTTGTCGTCAACGATGTGATAACTCGTGTTATGCGCATTGCGGGTTGATCTTTGCTTATTTAATTTTTCGCTTGCTCATTGGACGACAAGTACATGCTTTGATGCCTAATTTCATTATCGAAACGCGAGTATATAGGCAGTACTTGCTCGCTCGCAACTACTTCAGTCACGAAGCGTAAGTACATAGGCGGTATTTGTTCGCTCGCAACAGCAAGATTATGAATGATACCGCAGCTGGCTCTTTCAAGGGGAATTTCTTTGAGATTATTAACGATCTGAGTCAAATTGTTAACAATAACACCTGTAGTATGAAAGTAAAATTTAACACCAAGTATTGGTGCTCGAACGACCTAGTGAAAATCTGGAAAAAGTAGTGATAAATTCAAACTTTTAAAGAATTTAGTGAACATTAAAAGCTTTTGAGAGTTCATTAACAACATCAAAAACCCCAAGAGCAGAAACCCGTGCGAACAGATGGGCGAGAAAGGAAGTCAGCTTTTTCTCCAAGCCATCAGAAGTAAAGAACATCCCAGTGATAAAATCACCTTCGAAGCTGTAACCGCCGCCGACTCCGAGCACCTCTTCAAAGTTGAGGAACTGCTGCAGATCTTTGAAACAGAATAAGCCCACCACTCCAAGTATGGACTCTTATCGACTATAACATGCTTGCAATAAACGACACTCAATATCTCCTCGAAACATGCAACAATGCTATAATAGAGTTTAATGTCCCCGATGCCTGTATGCTCATCAGAATAAAACTTAACAAAGACACAGCTACAGACCTAGCTCGCAAATCAGCGTTTCCTTCAAAATGATAACCTGATCCAATTCAAATTTGGTCGATTCATCGAGGAGAACAATGTCGTCTCCTAACTATTATGCATATAGGAAGAATAAGTCAACTTTTTCTTACCTCAGTGCATTAATGTTAAAATTTGCTAAAGATAAGGGATCCAAGCTCAAAATAGCTGTCATTCTTGATGTCTCCAACGTTTCACAAACATGCAAATTTGAATATGCTCAAACAAATATTGTTTGACACTAGAATTAGCACGCTATATATCAACTGGATAATTAAACTCCTCAGTAGAAGAATCCCGATACTGAACAATCAAAGGATCCTGATTACTAATGGTCCTAAGGGCGACATACTTAGTTCGCTCCTCTTTAACGTATACACCAAAAGCCCACACAACCTGGTGGATGAAAAGAAAACCATCCTGCAATATGCTGGCGACTTTCTTATATATTTTTTTGTGGTTGGGAGGTGAATGCTATTTACGCACAAAGTGTGGGACTCCTATGCTCGCAAGCGACTGGAATACCCACTAAACACCTCCCTTCTCAACCCGAGAGCCCAGCCTGGAACCGTTTGACATATTACTTCGGGCCAGGTCTCGTTTTGTTATGCCGTGAGGCGCCTTCAAGCTGGGGATCTCTATTCTAGCGGGAGGAGGAGAGGGGAAGAAGTATTGCTAGACAAACGATCCCCCAGTCCTAACGCCCCCGGCTGCTGTGAGTCCCTTTTATCTTTTAGGAGTGTCCGAACATAATGTTCCACCTGGTTCCTTTTGTCAATCGATTCGAGCATCACTGCGACTATGCTATCCGGGGTGAGCTCTTCCGTCTCCCTGTAGAGGTCCCTTCGGAGCCTGCTCATTTTGTGCACAAAAAAAAAAAAAATGTGTGACAGGCATTTGCTTCCTCTTCTGGGCAAAATCGACAATCGGGGGACCGTGACTTACCAATCTTGTGCAGGTAAGACTGAAAACACCCATGCCCACTCAAACGCTTGGCCAGATAGAAGTCAGTCTCACCATGTCTTCGATGTAGCCACGCTATTACATCCAGGATGAGGCGCACAGTCCACCTTCCCATCGTGAAATTCACCCAAGACTGCTGCCACTCGTTGAATGAGCGCTGTCGTCTCTCCGCGGATAACCATCTCCTTCGCGCCCTTCTTTCGACGCAAGTAAATAGCGCGGTGCTCTCGAGCAATCAGAGACTGTCGGTTACGAAGATGGAATCCTCAGTACTCCTCTTCTCTGTACCTGTGCTAAGCTTTTTCGATATACCTCCTTACTGAGAGCGTCGGCCCGTATTTCTGCTCCGCACAGTAGCACTGACCCTACATCACTTATCAAGAGGCGTCTTCTTGATGGGTTGGGTCCCCCTAAGTTAGCCATAAGTCGACTCAGAGTCGATACTCCCGAGGCAGCCTTCTCAGCAGTTGCCCTGATTTGCTCATCTTCGAGTCGATTAGTAGCCCGAGGTATTTCCTCGCTCGCTTCGATTCGATTAGTTTGTCTCCAATACTGCTCATCCTTAATCTAGGGATTCTCTTTTTTGTCAAGATGACCACTTCGGGTCTCTCACTCAGCTCATTAGCATACCTAGCCTAAGTTAAGCCTGTTCAACGGTGCGTCCAGCGATCAGAGCCGCAACATCATCCGCAGAACCGATCATGTGCGGCTCATCTGGCATCTCCACGTTCCATGGGTCTGCATCATGGATAGATCCCTGGGCAACACCCGATGTAACTTCCATCCTTCGCCGTCCTGCCGAGGAGATAGGTCCCCTGCAACACGAATCGTGTCAGTGAGTCTTCCCTTGATGAGTTTCTCTAGCACTTTCCCAGCAGTGTCTAGCAAGCATTACGGGCGGTATGCAGATGGCGATCCGGCAAAAACCCCGTCCCGTAGACAAGCGTTGAATGTGCTGAGCAGCAAGTCAGGACAATGGTGATAGACAAGTTGCAATACTTCAGCTGGAACACCATCTGGACCTGGAGCCTTCCTCGCTGTCAGTGAAAAGACTACCTCTTCCAGTTCCGGCTGTGTAAAGAGCGGACACTCGACTGCTTTTTCACCATGGACATCGTCAACACGGTCGGGATTAACGGGGAAGAGTGCCCGCATTATCTCATCCATTTTTTCCGCATCATTTATGCAACGCTTCCGTAGGGCACCAAGCTTCTGCATAACTAGATTGTAGCCAAGGCCCCACGGATCCTTGTTCACATTGTCCATTAGATCTTGCCAGCAGTGAGCCTTGCTGTTGTTAATCAATTTACCAAAGCCATTCCTGGCTGCCTTATATGCTGCTTCCCGGTCGCATGCCTTGTCACGGTTCCGTGCCCGGTGAACCTCACGCCGAGGCTTGTAACATCCCCTTCGCTTTTCAGCGATTTCAGTCGACCACAAGTACACTGGGGGCTTGCCATGCCGTGGTTTTCAAGGGAGCATAGAAACGTTGCAAGCAGTCGTGATGAAGCTCATATTTGAGTTCACCATGTCTTGTGCTGCCAATTCTTCCATACCCTGCGTATCTCCCTACAGCGGAGCACCTGCTGTGAGCATCTCGACGAACTTAACGACGTCCATCCTTCCGATGTTCCATCCAATTGTAGAAAGTCGATAGCACGGACGTTGGGAGACAGCATCCCTTACCTCAAGCAGAATGCACTGATGATCACTGGCTGAGTGATCCTGTAATACTCTCCAAATGTGTATCCGCCATACTAAGGACTCCGAGGCGAATGTCACGTCCGGTGTGGTTCCATCACTGCCAATATGGCGAAAAGTCGGCGTATTTCCGGCGTTTAGTATGACGAGCGCCGTACTGGTCGGGGTTTCAAGGATTCGTTTTCTCCGCGGATCTATTAAAAGAATGCCCGATTCCATTGCTTTGGCATTGAAGTCATCCCCAAGGAGTACGTTTCCGTCTGCCTTCAAGACAGCGTCCTTCAAAGCAATAAGCTTTGCTTGGAAAGATGATAACTTTCCGCCTGAAAATCACTGTTTCGAACCCTGGTGGCGGCAGTACCAGTTTCATCAGGAGACCATGATTCCGAACTTTTATCATGGTGTTGCTCCCTCAGCAGCAAGAAGTCGGCTTTCATGTCCCTCGCAAACTGCTCAAGCAGATTTTGGGCGATTGAACTGCGGTGTTGGTTTAGCTGCAGGATGCGGGTCATCGAAGTTCTGATTTTGCCTTGGCTAGGGCTTCCTGGTAAAACCGACATTTTCCTGATCTCAAGACGTGCCAAAGATACGGTCTTGGATCAGCATCCTTACAAAAAATACAGTTTCACCGCATTTGTAATACAGGGAACTCCTGTCGGGTCCTTTGCATACTTGTGCGGTGTGACCATAGCCAAGGCATTTGAAACATTGAAGAGGCGCCATATACTGCTGATAACCCACCCTATTCTTACTTTGCAGAAATTGTTTGGCGTCCTTTTCGGTCAGGTCAATGATGGCCATGCGTTGTCCCCTATGGTTTTCTAGTGTCAGCCTCGCTTTGATCGTGCCCACGCTAGGGAACTCCCTTTTCTTCATCTTCTACCTCGGCCAGGTCCGTGACACAGTCAATGTTTCTTATTTCGATCGTTACCATCGGCTCAAGCGGGCAACAGTTGCGCTTTTGCAAAATGCTTCTATATCGTTGGCCTCTGGTCCGAATTCTACCCGAATATGGCCCGATCGCATTGGTCGAACTGTTTTAATGGCAGTGTTGCTGTCTTCGGGCCTTACATTTGCATTACGACTTTTGCATATGCCGCTAACTATTTCATTAACCGTATCGATTCCATTAAAGCAAAAGTCCTTGAGCTATGTCTTGGACTCCACCGCAGTAACCCCAATGTACATACTTTCGAAATGCCAGGAGAACTTATGATTAAAGACAGAAGCAAGCTGCTCACCACAGGAGAGCTGAACAAGTGCTTATATAGCAACTCTTCCTGCACAGAATTGGAGGACTTAAACACATCAGTTTGCAGATATGCTTTAGTATGCCATAAATTCAGGGCCTTTTTAGGGTTTTGTAAAATAATTTTACAAAACCCTTCTAAAATCGCGTCCTGTCTGTCCGTCTGTCCGTCTGTCTGTCCGTCCGTCCGTCCGTCCGTCCGTGTGTCACAGCAGTTTTTCTCGGAAACTACTTAAGCTAGAAGCATCAAATTTTGTATGTAGGTGTAAACTGGTGCTCTCTTCAAAGTTCAATTATAAAAAAAATTTTATAAGGTATTTAAGGGGGGTCTCCCCATATAGGGGAGTGACCCCCCCAAAAAAAAATTTCATTGAAGGTAGCCGATATGGGTATCAAATGAAAGGTCTTGATGAGAACTTTTCAAAACAGGTCTTAGTTTGGCAAAGTTTGCTTCGAGGGGCGCACAGGGAGGGGAAATACACGAAAAATTTGTGTCCCCCCCCTCGCGATTGGACACCTGTGATCCGAAAAATCTGAAAAAAATCAGGAATGTAGGCCTTGGTGAGTACAACAACAACAAATACGTGAGAAGTCGCAATTCACTCAACTTTGTTAGTAATAGTAAGATTTATCGATTTTATGTTTTCTTGAATAAAATCTTAAGGGTACCCTTAAATTCAATGAAATTCAGTACACAGATGACTATTTATAAGATTGATTTACCCTGCAAGTTTCATAAAGATAGAATTATATTTAGCGAAGTTATAGCGGTTTGAATTTTCTTGTATTACTATGGAACAATATGCGCTGCATGTAATACTATGGCAGTATATAGCTATGTAACAATATGCGCTTTTTACCGACTCAGCCACT
This sequence comes from Odontomyia ornata, assembly GCA_963969285.1. Classification (NCBI taxonomy): domain Eukaryota; kingdom Metazoa; phylum Arthropoda; class Insecta; order Diptera; family Stratiomyidae; genus Odontomyia; species Odontomyia ornata. The sequence continues at coordinate 86,173,417 of OZ017740.1, forward strand.
ACAGTTTTGCTAGGATTTGCATGAAAATTTCAGGAATGATAGGTGTCATGTATATCTTTGAGAATCGGTTCAGCTAGTGGTATCAGTAATCGTAAAACAAAATGGTGGCTGTTTTAAATGCGAAGATTGAATAATTTTGAGTTATTTTTTCTTAACTTCAACGTTCAAGGTCCATGCTTTGAACACTTGATTCAATTTAATGAATGACTGAAGATGAATACCTACAATTATTACTCATAAGTGAAACAAGTCAAGGAGGCGGGAGAGAGCTCCTAGTAAAAGGGCTTTTTAACAACTCTAGGATTCGAAAAAATGGCCATGAATCGATGATAACAGTACAGGAGAGTGGCCCCTAAAAAAACAAATTCATCAAAGGTAGCCGATATGAGTATGAAATGAAAGTTTCCATGGGAGCTTTTCAAAACAGTTCTTAAACTGTCAGTTTCTGCTTCAGTGGGGCACAGGGGGGAAATACATGAAAAATGTGGTTTCCTCCCTCACGAATGGACATCTGAAATAATTATCAAGGGAGATATTTATGAGTATATTAATAACAAAAACCTCAAAAGTCTAAATTTGTTCAACTTTGCTAATAATAGTATGATCTTCGAATTTCATATTTTCTCCAATAAAATCGTCATTGACATACTTCTTGACTTTATTCAATCTGGTGACTGCATTTTGAAAATTGAATACAAAACCCTTCTGACATGAGCGTAGGTCTGTTTACCCAACTTGTTTAATAACATAGTTCCATCCGACAGGACCACCAGACCAGCAAATAGCGACCAATCGGGGATGCAGTTGAATAGTATATTTAATACGAGTAGTTACGTTAATGAGCCAGAGAGAAATTTACATCTCGTCTTCGCTACGGACGGTGCTTAAAATACATCTGAGGCGGGTGGAGCCTTCATCAACCTTACAAAAAATGAGGCAAGTTTTTTGAGGTTGGAGGAACATGTCTTGGCTTTAAACGCACAATTGCATGCCATACTTGCAGCACTCAAGAATCCAGCTGATCACAATAGAAATCATAAAAGGATTGTTAAAGACATTTATCACGTGATTAGGAAACATCCGATCACCAACTTCAATTATCATTGGATTCCTGGGCATAAAGGATTGATGCACTGGCAGAAATTGATCACATTGCTAAAGAAGGCGTCAAGAGGGGAACTGTTGTACAGGGTGTGGCAGCGTAACTTTCAAAACTTAATAAAACCTATTTTATGAATCAGAATATTTTCATTTGTGTTTTATAGTGTAGGCGCATAGCTAGTTTTGTTTTACATCGTTTTGAAGATCAACTCTGGCAGGTGACCTCCCCCATTCTCCATACACTAAGTAAACCAATTTCTGGCGTTTGTTGCCAGCATAGCAATCGTTATGTTGGCGATTTCTTCCTGGATGTTGGTCTTAAAATCTTATAGGGTCCTTAGACGGTTCACATAAACACGGGATTTCAAAAACCCAATAGAAAAAATTCCAAGGGGTCAAATCGGGAGAGTTCAAGGCCAGACCCACGTTTGTACGCAGAACGCCGTGGTGATCAAAACATTGAAGCGCTCACTGGCTTAATGTTCTCAGGTGATTTAATGGGCCCAGGGAGTTCAGTTCTTCATCTTGTCGCACTTGCAGTTTGTCTGAACGTAGTGACCCACGTAGCAGTTGATTGGATGGGGCTAAATTACGAGTAAAGCAATCCCGAAAGGTACGCTGGGTTGCAATCACAGAACATCCGCTCGAAAAGTAGGCCTTAACGGGAAAAGCGCGCGCCTCACTGTTTCAACGCATGATGCCGTCTGAACTGTGTCGGAACAAAACTTTATAGTCCTGCCTCTGGAACGAGATCACTAACGTTCCGCTAAGACATCAACCGACTGAATGGCGCACATTTTAAAAAGTAATTTATGATGCCGCACTCTGTACATATACTACCTGAGCAGGAACAAATTATTGACATGATCGCTACAAGATTGAAACGTGATTGGGCGAACCGTTGCCAAGAAAACGGACAGTGGCTCTCCGATTGTATCTACTTGCATATTTTTCGTAGTTTTTGCCTCCCCCTGCACACTCTGATGCACAAAATGACTTGTTTGTTTCAGTTTCGAAAAGTGTTAATTAAAACCACTCATTTTATACCCCACTCGATCACCATTGATAAACAACTTTTAAGGGGAAATTTCTTACAAAGTGAGACCCCCCTAAAAAAGTTTTGAAATGTTTGATAAGACCTAAACTTTGAGAGACCATTACTTCTGACTTTTCCACTAAGTTTGAATTTTCTAACTCTTATAGTTTCTGAGGAAATTTCCTGTGACGCACAGACAGATGCACAGACAGGACGCAAAACTAGTAGGCCTTAGTAAAATTGGTTTTACAAAGCCCTAAAAATGAATTCAATGACGTTTCAGAAAACAAAACAGACATCAATTACTTGTGCGTAGACGTTAAAAAATTAGGTAAGTCCTTTATTATGTAAAAATAAACAAGGCAAATAGACCGAAGTATGCTCCTGTTAAAAAGGGTTTTTACTCTATGTATGAAATGCAGAATATTTCGCTACGCGAATACTGAAAAAAACTCAAATTACGAGATCAGATTCTTAAATGTGAAGATACCTCCTTTAAAATCCTTTGATTTTTGAATAAAAAACTTACATTATACCACCACTTAATCAAACTTTGTTAAAAGAAGTTTGATGACCCTATGCTCTACAGAGCCTGAGAAAACTTTTTGAGATGCACCAACAGACAGACGGGCGTACGCACAGGCAGGTACTTATTTTGATAGTGCATTGTAAATTTTTTAAAGAAATACCGTTTAGGCAGGAGTATGCTCCTACGAAAAGCATTTTGTATGCAAACTATCAAATGTAAACTTTCCAGTAGTCACCAGACCGTAGTGAACTTATCTTAATAGACCCAAATCGAAATGTTGAGCCTAATTTGGACCTTTTCTCCCTAATAGTTGAGTAGTAAGTAGGTCTGACCTCGAAACAAAATATGGCACTAGTTAGCCACTAAAAGTGGTACAAACTTCCCTTAATTTTAGGATTAGGCACAGAATAAGACGCCAATCTAGACCAATGTTGAGAATTTACATCCTATTCTATTCGCAAGTGCAAACAATGCACCTTATTTTGACCTTTTTCTCGCTAAAAAGGAGTAGTTAAAAGTATCAAAGTACGTCTGATGCCAATGTAAAATAAGACCCAATTTAGCGACTAAAAGTAGCATAAATTTCCTTCTTTCCATGATGACGTCAGTTTTGACCTTCGCTGATGACCCGATTCGACATTTCAAGGCTTTTTTCAGTGACTAAATCACCCTTTGTAGGCTTGGTGTATGTTTTCCGTTCATACACTTCTGATCCTACATCAAACTTATCCTACATATTGGAGTAAAATTACAAATTTACCAACATTAGGGTATATATAGGCTCAAAAAGGCTGAAAGAAGTCCGTAGTAAGTTTTTTGCTACCTATAGACCAATGGGAACCAAAACCCAATCCCGTTCGGGGCAAACTCTAGATAGCTATTCTAAAGTCATCCCTAATGGTTGATTCCGATAACCAACCCATGGTAATTTCTTGTGCAACTATCCTTTATATGCATATCACAACACGGCACAAGTGTAAAATATGCTGGGTTAAAACATATTCACATATGATTGTGTGAAGTTTGAATAAGGTTTGAAATAGGCTTTATTGATCAGGTGAGTAGTAAGCCGATCAAGTGCGACTAATTTGGCGTCACCAGTCTCAGTAGCCCATCGTAAGACACGTTCCACATGCCTGGACCAAGGATAGATCCCTGGGCAACACCCGATGTTACTTTCATCCTTCGTTGGCTTGGGTACTTCAGGTAGTCCCTTAGAAACCACAGATGTTCCAGATATTCTGGAACTTGAAAAGGGGGTTTTCAGCGTATCCAGAAAATCACCTATCTAGCGGAGTTGAAGGTGTCACCAATAGAACGATGCGTCGCTTGGTGTGGCTATGTGCCTCTGCCTTTGGACCGCACTCACCACCTCTGCAATCGCATCAATGGTGGAGCGTCCTGCTCTAAAAACATACTGCCCATGTTATAGGCCCCCAGCAACAAGAATCGCGTCAGTGAGCCTTCCCTTGATAAGTTTCTTATCGTAGAAACATTCATCCTTTCTACCAGTCTCAGTTTATCCTCGGACGATCCAAATGCTGATGGAACTGGTCGCCCTTGGACCAGAATTATAACGGACCGAGCCACTAAAGAATCCTATGTTCCTTCTCCCTGCCGAAAGTCAGCGCGTTTGTTGGTACCAGACTTGGTCTATCACGGAACCGCTCTTGTGGCTGTAGTGACCATACAATGTCCCGTCGGGCGTGGGGCTTGTTGGAATTGTAGAAGTCACGCACATTTTGCTCGGGAGTGTGGTGAACGAATTAGGGTGCTTAGCTGTGGCGCCAGAAGGGGGGAGGGGGGATTTAATATGAGCAGCAATAAAATGCCTTAGCTAGTGTTGGTGATATTTTCAAAGAACTATTTTCGTAATTTTAAATTACGAATGTATTAAATGTGTCTTTTTGTAGGGCATTGTAAATAAACTTTTTCAATATCCTATTAAAATTCACCCATCTGTTCGTCTGTTACATCAATTTTCCTCCAAAAGCAAAGCAGCTATGGTTATCAGTATTTGCAGAAAGCTCAAAAAAGGAATCCAAACAAATTCCAGAGGACAAACATTTTTTTCGAAGATCTTAAGGTTGCCTCTCCATGTAAGGATCTGATCTTCTGTTTATAGTTAAGTTAAGTTTTTCTGCGAATGGGCGACTACATGAAAGATAAAAAAAAACTTTTTTTAAAGCATTTACGAAGCTGCATTACAGCATCAGTGTCGAGAAATTTTATCTCAGATTGGCCAAAAAACAATAATAAACGGTAAGAATTCAAAGGACTCTTTTCAATATGTTACGAATTATCACAAGTTGGCAGAGAAATTTCCGTTAATTGCACAATTGCCTTTAACAGTACCTTACCATGTTTGGTAAAAAGTAATAAAAAATATTTCTGTTGTAAACAAGACATAATTGAGACTTTTGTCATAAAAATGTACGAAAAATTTCGCGATTGGAAACTTTTAATCTGAAAAATCTGAACAATAGTATATTTTATGAATCTCACGCTGTTGCCTATCAGTATTAGCAGTAGATGCGCGTGTCTTGATAATTACAGCTAAGCTTCAGCCGATCGAAAATCAGCAATTACAACAATAACACAATATACTGGGGAGACACACACATATGTACCAGACCTAGACTATACAGATATATAAGAATTTTGATGAAAATTTTAGAAATGGTTTGTAACATTGATCTGTTATCATCACTAATAGTGAAAACAAAATGGCGGCGAATTTGAGTACATATTAATCCAGTTTTAGTTTTTGGACTCAACTAGGGGAACCTGTATATGAGTCAAGTTTTGATATTCAGTAGATCTTGTTTGACTTACTAATAGGTTTGCAAAACCCTTCTGGCAGGGCCAATCTTCTGCTAATTCCACTTGCTTTTTAATTTTTTCTCATGCAAAGTTAAACATTTTACAATCAGTAAATTACACCCGATCTTGGAACATAAATCCAAGGAGAAGAGGAAAATGGAAGCTACCTGACAGCCGATTTGTTTGCCTATTCAAAGGTTAGCAATCCTGAGGGTATAGAAAGCTATTTTTTTGATCAAATGTAACAAGAAAATACTGATATTTTCATCACGCGGAATCAATAACATACTTCCATTGATTTTATATTTTCACAAACGCCATTTCAATGGAACGGTTCTATTTTCAACAAAACTGACGTTAGATAGGGAGCCATATGTTAGCAATTTGCATTTGTATTAGTCGAACTACTATGGACAAGCTTCCGGTAGCTGTCACTCAACCGCGGCATTAGCAAGTGCTTATATTTCGTAATATATACTATTTTCCGAATAAAAAACATGCGGAACGCATTCCGTGCATGCTATAAATTCACCTTGTATAGCCCACTGTACTCCTAAACTTTTCAAGACGAGCAAATGAAGCACACGTTTTGCACCTTCGACTGATAGCTCAGCGTTGAGATGTAAACAAACTCCTATAAATTCACTTTGGAAGACGATAAAAACTAAACGGGTATAAGAACTGAACTAATTTTCACTTCACTAGGAGCGCTATTGTGTTCTCCGCGGGCCATCAGGATTTCACTGTAGAAATCCGCCTCAAAACCGTACAAAACTTCAAATTTTCGTTGGCACCTCCATAATTCTTCTTATACCGCCATGTAAGTTATCCAGCAAAGCCGTCCTACTAATGGTCATGTGTGTGGTAGTAAGCGCTGCTGCCATATGGCTTCCTATCTAACGTCAGTTTTGATTTTCAATAAAAAGAATGATGGAACCCATAGCCTTAACGGCTTCGAAAAACTTAATTGAATCTGAATTAATCGTTAACAGTGCATTCAAACAATTACGTTGTGTTAGTTTTTCGTGAAAACTTGTTTGCTTTGAAATTAAATAGTAAAATTTTCATAACTAAAATATTGCCAGCCAGCCAGAAAAACTTTATCTAATAAAAACCAAGATGTGTTCAATTTTGTAATTTAGAACACATAAGAATAAAAAATAAAAACAATATTTTAGAATAAATTCGTGCATTACTTAAATAAATTGTAACCCTGTGATGTATAACAAAATAAAATTGTAGCCTTTAGAAATCGAGTAGAAAACACAAACGTAACTATTGTATTAATAATGTCTAAAACCAACAGTTTATTTACTTTTAAATATAAATGAGTATATGCGATATAATTGTAATTGTATACAGTATGGGTATGTTTTATATGATCGAAAAACGTAATATATAAATAATTAAAAATACTTCGAAATCGGATATTTTCAGAATTTAATTTTCTTTTCAATTGTTTGATTGTTGTATTTTGATTAAAAAGAAAAATAAAACAATGGAAATTTAATTTCTCAAACAAGTTAACTTGCCAAATACCAAACTAATAAAGCGCAAAATAAATAAATAAATAGAAAAAGCAAAATAGTACAATATGAATGCAGATACTTAAAAATATTTAATTGTGATTCATGATATTATTTGAAAAGATTGTGTATGATGTAATAAGAGTATGAAACCGTATACAATGTAGCAAAAGCTTGATTTATTTTTCAACGATTGTATGAGGTAACATATTAAATTTCAATTTTTGTATTTACAAATATAAACATTTATTTAAAAAATTGTGAATATTTTTCCCTAAAAGATATGGAAATAGTACTTTCGGTATGGGAGTAGTGACTATAGTTTGATTAGTTTGTACAACACCAGAAAGAGACATGAAAAAAGGAAAAAAGAAGATGAAAAAGAGAAAACAAGAGAACTAAATAAAGCTGGGAAATGCAGTCTTTCCATTTCTTCCTCGAATCATAGCCCATATAAAGTACGTAGCAAATTATGGTCATAAAAATAGACATGTTATTCTTCTGTAAGGGTAGAGTTTACTTCTCTTTTATCCAGGACATTAAAAATGGGTGTATATAGCATGAATTTATGTTTCTTATTTTAATCGCATGAAAAAGCAAATATATGAGTGTATCAATGTATTTGCCAATAAATGCTTTTTAGCAGGCTATGGGAATCTATGTGGTACCTTGCATCCTACTGGCATTTGTTCACATATTCTAAAGAAGAACAGATTCAATGTAGTTAAATCTAGGCTTAATATAATTCGTACTAGAAACTTTCTTACGAACGAAAAGTGTAGTCCTTAATCATTTATACTTATTGATTTTGTGTAGAAATAATCATAATAGATTGTTTTCTTTTCTTTTTATTTTAACTTATCACGAATGCCTGAACTGATTGTTATTTAAATCTTGTCACCTGCTCAAATAATGAAGAACTGCCAAAAGGAGAAATTGATTCAAGATGGTTGTAATAACTGACGATCCCGCGGAGCGATACCCCGCAGAGATCTGTCATCTATACACAATTTCCCAACCAGCTGATAAGACTAGCAAGCACTACTAGCATTAACTGGTTCATAGAATTAGAGAAGTAAAATTCATTATAAATGGCGCCCAACGTGGGGCCTAAAAATCCTTAAGGGGAAATATTTGCGTCTTCCGACGTTTTGGTCCTTTACGGAGGGTGTAAGGTACCTCGGTACTAGAATCCCACGGACAGGAGTAGTGGAGTTGTATGAAACACACATTCAGTCACTTCACGTGAGTAGTAGCTTCCGCTCTCCTTTGTTTCATTTATTTATTTATTTTTTTTTCTTCGTGAAAGAGTCCTCCCAATTTGTTGTCTCTGGTTAAAACCGGTAGGAACCTTCTATTTTCTTGATAGGAACTGTCAGCCAGATGGGTTCTCCTATCTGCCTGGACTCTCAAGAAAATAGAAGGCTACCTTGCATTTATGTTACTGAAGGACACTCTGATAGATGAGTGGTTTCGGTTTGACTTCCGGTGCCATATGCTGAAATTGCGATACCCAGAATGCTTCCATGCGTCGGGATTTTGACCACGTACAAAATTGTTACGGTAACACTATCACTCATCTTGTCAAGTCAATTAACGTAGATTAGAGACGGTTTTTGTAATGTACTTAGGGTTGAGATAAATTTTAAAATTGACCAGGAGCACCCTCTGCTCGGCAGACCACCATTCATTTTCGTTTCCCGATGAGGGAGTCGGCGCTGCTGGAAAGGAAAGACTCGGTCACTTTTTATATTCTACTTTTTTGATAACGTTGCCCTTAGTTCGACACTATTGGCCGCTTAACCCGGACTGTTTATTATTATTTTTTTTTAAACAGTAAGAACATTTTCTATAGATATAGTTTTAATTTTTCTCTCAGACATGACCACCAAGCGAACCCCAGAGAAACGTTGGACTCGCTCCAAAAATAAACAGCCAGCTAACTGTGGGATCTGCTATGAGGACGTCATAAAGAGCTCTACTAGTGTGAGATTGGAGTGTGGACACCTGTTCCATCGCATTTGTGTTCAGCAGCTCCTGTAAACCTTCAATCTCTGTCCTCTATGCAGACGTCTCATTGAACAGGCCATTGTAGTCTCACCACCCGGATCGCATGCACCTTCGCTCAGAGCAGTAGCGAAAAACCCAGGGGAAAGGAGGACACGGTCCCCCTTTCCGAAGTCCAAGGAACCATTGGTGGGGAAACCCAGTCTTAGGAACTCTGGCAAGCGTTCCAACGATCCCGGCGAGCACAAATGTCAACGCGATCCTGTCTTTGCTGCAAGGTCTGACCGATAAGATAGGACTGATGGAGTAAGAGCTCCAGGGCCTGAAGAATAACCAGCTTACCAGCCGCGCAAGAACCCCACTGAACTGGGAACCAAATCCAAGCGCAACTATTCCCATATCTAGACCGCTGAATGACTGGGACCGCCCTCGAATGAGCTCAGGTATGGGCCCCAGAGTATAGACCGCGGCTCAGTATTGCAGCCCTACCGATACCGGAAATACAAGACTCAGCTCCGTTCAGCGGATTGAGCAATGACACGAATTGCTTAGCGATCGTCATGACGTAAGTCCAAGATCCCTTCAGCCATTTGAGCTCCCTGGATTCGTGGGGTCCCGATCAGGAACAACCGCTGCACCCGAATTCTCCCAAAGAGAGGCCCGGACCATCCCTGCAAGGTGTCCTGCCTCAATACGGATTAGCAGACCCTTCTCGTCCAGGACAGACCTACTACCAGGACAACGCAGCTCGGGCACAGTTAATTGGCAACCAAGCTTTTGCACGGGCTGAAAATACGCCTTGAACTATGGCCTACAGGAGCGCGTCCCTTTGACCAGGAACACCATCTCTGTACATAAGGCGTCCCAGTTGATAGCTAGTTGTAAACTGACTTCTGCTGGTAAGGATGACACCTGCTCTATCAGGGGATTCCTACGAAGGGCCGAACACATGGCCAGGGTCACGCTGGGAGGGATTTTCTACCTATAAGCTCAACAAGCAATCGCACTCTTTACAGGCTGAGCTCAACGTTGGTTCTGGAGGTTTGTCGAGGCCGAGCCCGACTATGACTGGAATGCGCTGAAACGGGCCGTGATCAGAGAATTTTCTCCGGTTCTCATACCATGAGCTGTATGAAATTTTTGACGAACCGGAGGTCTCGAGGATTGTAAGACTGCGGAAGCTGCAGTGGGCTGGACACATGAATCGTATGGACGAACAACGGATACCCAAGAAGGTATATATATATATATATATATATATATATATATATATATATATATATATATATATACATATATATATATATATATATATATATGTATATATATATATATATATATATATATATATATATATATATATATATATATATATATATATATATATATATATATGCACATATATATTCGTCGTTGCTACGCCAAAGTCACCCAAGTGCAAAATCTTCTTTTTGAGAAAACATCAATCAAGCATTGTGAGATATCTGAAAAATCGTATTTTGTATGTATATCATTGGTTCAAATTATTGTCAAATATCCGTAAAAGGCCTTCTTCCATTATTCTACTATAAGATGTAGATTATGGTTGACCATGGTGTCAGAAATGTCCCTTAGGTGAGTGTGGCAAAGTGTGATTTTGTTTAAAGTTACACTTCGGTGCACAAATAAATTTGAAAACAACACGTTCAATATAAAAGTTGTATTTTATTTTTCTAATGGAACATTCAGAATTAAAAAAAAATAAAAATTAGGCTTTAAATTTAGCTACGGTCCTTTTAAGTCATCTACGTCCTTATGTTAGTGCTTAGTCATGTTCATAGCTGGATTCCTCACTTTCATGGGTTTTGGGATGGCCAGCTCCTGGCACATTTTTATCAGATCCGTTCTTTTCGCTGTTGAAATCGGAAGCCTTTGGGTGTACGCCTGTGGTGAGGCTTGGTTGCTGGGTCTTCCTCTAACAGTCTTTAGATTTACAGGTACCAATTTATTTTTATAGACTTCTTTGTAGAATACAGCAACTCCATCGTTGGTCTTCCTATACTCAAGGCAGCACACTTTCCTCCAACAACTCCTTTGTGAATTTTTTTTTGCCAACTCGTTGAAATCGAGAAAATCGTCGTATTCCATTGTTGTCACATGGAATGGTTTAGGATGGATACGAGCACTTCTAACAATTTGAAACCAACATTCTGGAACATAAACTGGAATGTTTTTGGATTACCTTTCCACTTTCGAGTGAATCCAATCTCAGAATGTCCTGGCTCGAAGAAAAAATGTTTGATTAGGTGCAATGCGTTAGTTTTCAGTAGATGAACACACATTGCAGCAACCATATATATATATATATATATATATATATATATATATATATATATATATATATATATATATATATATATATATATATATATATATATACATATATCAACTGAGGAAGCCGTGTAAATATAAATAATAGGGACAATAATATTTACGAAGGCGGCCCGATTAGTACTTAGTCTACAAAAGAAAAACGAAAATTTTTGAAAAGTAGCGATTTATTTCTCAACATAATCTCCTCTTAGCTCGATACACTTGATTCAGCGATGCTCCAACTTCTCTAACCCATTTGAAGAATACGTTCTCTCGAGGTCTGCAAAGTAGCCTCCGTGGCGCCAATGACCTCATTCGACTCAAATTTCTGCCCTGCGAGTGACTTTTTCAAGTCGCTCGGGGTCACACCTGGGGAAAACTTTGGATGGGGTGTTGTCATGGTGGAGGAGCACTTTTTTCTTCGTCAAGTGATGCCTTTTTTCTGCAGTTCGGCATAGAATATGCCCAATTATTCGGCATAGTAAAGATCTGTGACCGTTTTGCGCTTCACCAGATAGTGGATGCAGATCACACCTTGTGAACCCCAGGTGATCATCACCTTTCCGGCCGATAGAACAGCCTTCGCCTTCTTCGGAGCACATTCACCGGGTGAAGTCCACTGTTTCGACTGCTTCTTGGTCTCTGGTGTGTACCAGTGGAGCCATGTTTCGTCGACGGTCACGAAACGATGCAGAAACTCCTTCGGATTACGCTTAAACAGCGTCAAACACGGCTCTGAAGCGGTTTACGGTTGCGTTTGTTGTCCGGAGGGAGCAAACGCGGCACGCATCGAACCGACAGCTTTCTCATGTCCAAAATTTAATGCAGGATATGACCAACGCGGTTTTTTGACATGCCTGCTGTCTCAGCTATCTCGCACACCAATACAAGCTCGTGGATTTCTGTCATGTTATCCTCTGTGGTAGCCGTTTTCGGGGCACCTGGGCGTGGCTTATTCAAAAACGGCGTACGACCACGTTGAAACTCGTTAAACCGATTTTTGACGGTCGTCAACGCTGTACCGTACACAGCATCCAATCGCTCTTTCATTTCGCTGCGCGATTTCCCTTCCAAAAATAAGAATCGAATCACCGACCAAGATTGCTCTTTCTCCATTTTTCTAGAATCTACGGACACACCCACTTCCACACGTGGCCAAAACAAAACTTTGAGTCCGGCTCGGCTTAAATTTTGACAGCAGCCGTCTACGAGAATGTACTATACGATAGTGAATCTCTCTTGAGATAGTGGCACCATCGGGTGGTGAAGCTAAGTAGTTATTGGACCGCCATCGTACAAGAGAAGAAATCAAAAAAAAAGAAGATACCTCACCCCTGTCTATCGTCGAGTGTTCGCTGTTTCAAAGCCGACTGAAAAGGAGAATAAAATTTTCTAGCAGAGGGTAACCCGGGGTGGCATACTGAGGCCGGCTAGCGCTCAATTGTGTCGCGGGTCTTCCGGGACACCCTCTGCTCGTGCTGAGCCACTCTACACATAAAAACTAACACGAAGGGATAAGGACGAGAAAGGGGGAGGTCATTTTAAGAAATTAAAGATTATTGTTTTAGCCACTTCATAGTTTTGTATTCTCAATTAAATTTAGTTACAAAAAGGCAAACAAAAAATTCCATTTGAAAAAGGCCGCTTTTCAAATTTCCAGTTGAACAAACAAAAACCAAATTATCGCATAAAAACAGTAAAAGTGCATTGAAACACAGTATATAAAAGAAAATATATAACAATGAAATGTTAATAAAATAGAAAGAATGATACGTAACTACTTACTCCTTGTACGGCTGTGGAGCGCTCTGCAACTGGAAGGGGAACGGGAACTGCTAGAAATTATCGAATTTTTAAATTAATTTTTTTTACACAAGTCGTACACTCTAATCACCAGTCGTTAAAATTACTGATAGTCTTTTTAATGATTCGGAGTAAATGTCCACTATTGTCGTTCAATGAAAGGACACAACGAAATTTATTCACTATCGGTCACTGATAATAAAAAAAATTCTCCTCTTCAACGTCTTCTCTTACTTTACGCACGATTTGCTTTTAGTCATTACTAAAATAATAATATTGTTACCCAATGAAAGGGCACCACAGGATGTAATCACACTAATCCCGGATAATCCCTGAATTCACATTTACTAAATCTTCATTCACTCAAAAATCTTTTTTTTTCTTTCTCACCCTACCAACTCCCAATCCGAATCTTTTCTCCTAGAACATCCCAAATCACTCAACCACACCACATTTCGATCCAAATTACAATCACTTCCGATTTCTAAATTAAAATTACTTTTCAGCTTCAAGATTAAAATCAGTTCTCAACTTTCAAATTAAAGTCAGTTTTCAATTTCCAAATCAAAGACACTTTTTAATTCCAAATTAAAAGCACTTTTCAACTTTCAAACTACAATTCTTTCTCAAAGGCCAAATTAAAAAATTTTCTCCACACCGCCAAAGAACTTCTTCCTGTTTTTTCAACCCAAAACCGAATCCCTTTCCAAATCAAAAATTGCACTCACTCAATTCCGCAATCCTTTCATTCCCAATTACCGCGGTCGTACCCGGGTAACGTAATCGAAGTTCAATGCACTTCGATTCCGCTACCCACACTTCTTTTCCATATCGACAAACGCAACAATTTCCATGGCGATTTGCATAACCATGATAGCGTTTGGTTAGATGCAAATCGTCTTATATATACGAAAACACTTGCTTTTGCCGATATCTCGAAAAGAGTGTTTTCCTGCGCTCGAGGGAACTTGAACCCAGGGTCCCAGCTGACCCCCGATCGAGAATCCACGACGCTACCAACGGAGCTACCTTCTGTTGATTTCCCACGAAAATTACATTCCGAAAACTGCGTAATAACTCGTTTTGGGTTTTTCGAATATAACGTAATGACATTCAATTTACGCAACAACGCACAATTCTTCCAGCGTTTTTTTAATATGGTGCTAAAGGATAAGATTTTTGTATTTGCTGTTTAGACAACATTTTAATCGCATCAGAATCTCACGGACAACATGAAAATCATCTTCGTTTTCTCTTCGAAAGGCTTGGCATGTATGAAATCGGTATCAACTTACACATTCGGCGTTGAATAAATAGATATTTTGGGCATAATTTAAACAAACATGGTATTTCGTCACCACCCTCTCGTGTAGAAGCTACATGTCGTTACAGCCTACCCAAGACCTCTAAAGGCTTTCGACGATTCTTAAGGATGCTCAATTTCGATCGTCGATTCATCAGAAACGCAGCAAACTTGCAACCAGCATTTGAAGCATTATTGACTACTATCAAAAAGGAGATAAAACGCAAATCCAGTGGAATCCAGACCTCGAAAAAGAGTTTAACCAATGCAAGGATAGCCTAGTGAATTTGACTCCCCTTGAACATTATTTGCTAGACTAACCTCTTGCTCTGGTAAATGATGCTTCTAGCATCACCATCGGCGTCGTGTTAGAGAAATTACTAAACGATCGTTGGTTGCCAAACGCGTATTTTCAAAGAAGGCTTACACCAATAGAAATCAAGCATAGCATCTATGATTGCGTATTACTACTAGTACGAAAGTATTCACCACTTTTGCCATTATGTAGAAGGAGTACAATTTTCTGTGAAAAAAAGATCACAAAACACTGATCCACTCCTTTCCGCAAAAGATGGATAAAGCCTCTCCTCGTCAACTTACACATGTAAACTTGATTTCGCAGTTTTCTACCAACATTGTGCATATATCCGAAGAATCTGATAACGTCGCTGATTAATTATCTCGCATCAAAAATATTTCGCTACTTATGGGCGTTGATACTGACGAGCTAGTTGATGAGCAAACCAATAATAGTGAGGTCCAGAAGCTTCTTTCCAGTAACTTATCTTCGTTGACACTTCAACCAGTCGAAGTTGGCAAACATAAGATACTATTTATATGGCGACAATTCGGCACCTTCGACTCTACCTTTCGTTCTCAAATCTCTGCGTCAAAGGATTTTTAACGCATTTCAGCAATCTCCTCATCCTGGAAACCGTGATACATTAGGGACTTTAAGGGAAAAGCTTGTCTGGCCCTCTATAAGAAAGGACGTCGCATTGTGGACTCGTACGTGTATCCCATGTCATAAATCGAAAGTTGGCAAGCATAAAAAGAACAATTTTCAACCGTTTCCCGTACTCAACAAAAGGTTCCAGCAGGTGCATATAGACATTATTGAACCCTTAACGCCTTCTCGTGGAATTTCGATATTTTGTCACTATGATCGACAAATTCTCGCGTTTGCCAAAAGTGTGTCCTATAGCCGATCAATCTGCTGAATCTGTAGCCGAAGCATTCCACGCAACTTGAATTTCTCGCTATAGCGCACCCAGTATCATCACAATAGACCAAGTTGAACAATTTGAATCTGCACTTTTCAAATCGCTGGTAAACTTGACCGGTGGCAGACGCACACGAACTACACCATACCACCTTGCGTTAAGTGGAATTGAACGATGACACCGTTTCTTTAAAGCAGCCATTATGTGTTACAAGAACAAATCCCGTTGGATTGAGTTACTACCCACCGTGTTACTCTATTTTCGCAACAGTGTCAAAGATGATCTAACCGCTTCGCATGCAGAGTTAGCCTTTGGAACTACTCTGAGACTCTCCGGTTAATGGTTTATTGACGGCAACACGGAATGCACACATGAATTGGTAAACAAATTCCGTGAACATGTACAAGAGCTATGCCCACAACAAATCACGCATTGTATTAACATAACATTATTCGTGTATAAAGAACTAAGGACTTGTTCTCATGTTTTTGTTCGCGTCGATGCCATACGGAAGTCCCTTACACAACCATACACAGGACCGCATCGCATAATTAGGATACTATCAAAATGAGTCTATATAGTGAAAGTTAATGATAAAAACGTTAACTTGTCCATTGAAAAATTGAAGCCGGCTTTCATTCCAATAGAGGACTACATTCCATTGTCGAGCAAACCAGCCATGTATACTTCAACAATGCTATCACTAACTGTTGATTCATCGTTGCATGACGTTCACAAAAATTAATTGACAGCATCGAGCGAAACAACCTGATCAACACGGCAGACAGCCCTAATCGTCTTGAAGCCTCTATCAAACTACGACCTCCAAATATTCAACGAACATACCAGTCCAGATCTCCACCACACGCATCAGCAACTGACGCTACGAGCTGCGAGAAATACAATGCTATGTCAAATATGAGTTTCATCACTTTGTAAACTATCATTGGCAATGTCAAATGTGTTTTAGCAGGTGCTCCAAAATAAATTGTACTGTTGTGTTCAACAAGTGTTCTGCATTTTGAATACCCCTCAACGCAACACAATCACTGTGGGGGTTCTGACACCACTCAATAATAAAAAGAATCCCAAAGTCAATAAATATGTAAACTTTATTTTATAATTATAATAAGCGACGCGCATAATATGGGGGCCGGTAGAAGGAAGGACGTTCAGCGTTCGTCTACGAGTGAAAAAGGAATTTATCGCCTTTCCCTTAAAACAATTACAGCGCTTCGTTACTGTAGCGGGAAATTCTGTACGACGCCTCAGCTGTTATTGTCTTGTCGCAACAGTACCAGAGCATATATACTAACTAGCACCTGCAATCGAGGAGCTGTCAAAATGAAAAGAGAGGCAAATAAATGTGTAAAAGATGGATTAAAGTTTACGATGTGTTGGTTCAATTGCTTGCAAATTCAATTTTTTGTTTACCATACATATGCACTTTTAGTCCAATTCTCTCTGCTCAACAAAAACCGTAAGAAATAAAATTTGTTCTAATTGCAGCTGCTATTTAGTAGATATGCTCTGACAGTACTCCCTCCTGAATATCTTTGACATTTGTAAATATCAATATGAAATTGTCATGAAATATTATTTGTCGAATGTTACTTTACTTGTTGATTTTAGCTTTCGGTCCGGTATGCGTTCTCGGAGGTTGACTTTGTTGAATAGGCGGCTGTATCGTTGGATTAGCAGTGCATTCAAAATATGCCGTCTTGATACGCTCAACGCTGACATTAATTACTTTCCCGTTGATTGCCAATTTATGCTTTTTGTGTTCTTTCCAGAACTTTGTATGCTCCGTCATATGGAGGCTTCAAAGGTTTTCTCACAAGATCTACACGCAAAAATACATGTGAGCACGTTGCGAGATCTTGGTGTACGAATATTTTCCGCTTGTCTTGGCGCGATGCAGGTGTTGCGTTCCTTTATACGCTCGCGGAACTTTTAAACAGACAGTTTTGGGTCCGGTTGCATATCTTTGTCGAGAAAGAATTCTCCGGGTATTCTTAACGTTGTTCTGTAAACAAATTCTGCAGATGTTGCTCCGATGTCTTCTTTAATGCTAGTGCAAAGTCCTAGTAAGGCTGTTGGTAAAACGTCCATCCGTTATAATGGCACATAATGGCAGCTTTAAGTGATCGGTGCCAACGTTCCACCATGCCGTTTGCTGCAGGATGATATGCAGTTGCTCGAACTTTTTAGGGTTTTGTAAAATAATTTTACAAAACCCTACTAGTTTCGCGACCAGTCTGTCCGTCTGTCCGTCCGTCCGTCCGCCCGTCCGTGTGTCACACCAGTTTTCCTCAGAAACTACTTAAGCTAGAAACATCAAATTTTGTGTGTAGGTGTAAAGTGGTGATCTCTTCAAAGTTGAACTACAAAAAATTTTTATAAGGTATTTAAGGGGGGTCTCCCCATATAGGAGAGTGACCCCGAAAAAAAAATTTCCTTAAAGGTAGCCGATATGGGTATCAAATGAAAAGTCTTTTCAAAACAGGTCTTAGTTTGGCAAAATTTGCTTCGAGAGGCGCACAGGGAGGAGAAATACACGAAAAATTTGTGTCCCCCCCCTCGCGATTGGACACCTTTGATCCGAAAAATCTGAAAAAAATTAGGAATGTAGGCCTTGGTGAGTACAGCAACAACAAATACGTGAGAAGTCACAATTCACTCAACTTTGTTAGTAATAGTATGATTTATCGATTTTATGTTTTCTTGAATAAAATCTTAATGGTACCCTTAAATTCAATGAAATGTCTTTTTATGAGATTGATCTATCCTAAAAGTTTCATAAAGATTGAATCATATTTAGCGAAGTTATAGCGGTTTGAATTTTCCTGTATTACTATGGAACAATATGCGCTGCATTTATTACTATGGCAACATATGGCTATGGAACAACATGCGCTTTTTAGCGACTCAGACACTACAGTTTTGCTAGGATTTGCATGAAAATTTCAGGAATGATAGGTGTCATATACTCGTATATCTTTGAGAATCGGTTCAGCTAGTGGTATCAGTAATCGTAAAACAAAAAATTGCTGTTTTTAATGCGAAGATTGAATAATTTTGAGTTATTTTTTCCCAACTTAAACGTTTAAGGTGCATGCTTTGAACACTTGATTCAATTTAATGAATGACTGAAGATGAGTACCTACAATTAATACTCATAAGTGAAACAATTCAAGGAGGTGGAAGAGAGCTCCTAGCAAAAGGGTTTTGTAACCATTCTAAGATTCGAAAAAATTGACCATTAATCGATGATAACAGTACAGGAGAGTGGCTCCTGAAAAAAAATTCATCAAACGTAGCCGATATGAGTATGAAATAAAAGTTTTCATGGGAGCTTTTCAAAACAGTTGTTAAACTGTCAGTTTTGGCTTCAGTGGGGGCACAGGGGGGAAATACATGAAAAATGTGTTTCCTCCGTCGCGGATGGACACCTGAAATAATTATCAAGGGAGATATTTATGAGTATAACAATACCAAAAACCTCAGAAGTTGAAATTCGTTCAACTTTGTTAATAATAGTATGATCTTCGTATTTCATATTTTCTCCAATAAAATCGTCTTTGACATTTTTCTTGATTTGATTCGATCTGGTGACTGCATTTTGTAAATTGAATACAAAACCCTTCTGACATGAGCGTAGGTCTGTTTACCCAACTTATTTACATGAGGGATTCGAACTGTGATCCCTGGTTCGATGTTTGCAAAGTAGGCGCTGCAAAGTGGGCCATGCAGTTGCAGTAGAAACCAGCAGCAATTTCATCAGCAGTTATTGTCTTTAACGGAACCGCGTCGGGCCACCTTGTGAAGCGATCATTCATTGCCAAAACATATGAATATCCTTTCGAAAGTTTTAAAGGTCCAACGATGTCGATGTGGACATGACTGAATCTTGCGTCAGGAGTTTCTATCTGCCCGAGTGAAGGTCTGGCATGCCTTCCTATTTTGCTGCGCTGGCATGCAAGGCGTGTACGAGCACAATCCAATATATCTTTCGACATACAAAACCATACATACTTCTTAGCTATTGCTTTCTTCATTGAACGCCCGCTGGGATAAAAAAGGTTATGCATTAGCCCAAATACCTCCCCCCTTAGTATTTTTGGAGCGTATGATCGAATCTCGTTCGGTGAAACATCACAATAGATCGATATATCATCCCCAGTCAATCTTATTTTCCGAAAGTTGATGCTTGAGTTATTCTGGAATAGACATTTTAATTCTTCATCATCCTCCTGAGCTTTTGTTAAATCCTCAACGGTGATCATTCCTGGCATGGAAGTACTATCAATTCGAGATAGTGCATCCGCTGTTGCGTTATCTTTTTCAGTAATCTGGACAATGTTTGTGGAAAACTGACCAATGAAATTTAACTGTCTTAGTTGACGTGGAGATGCTTAGTCAGACTTCTGGTTAAACGCGTAAGTGATCGGCTTGTGGTCTCTTTTGATGATAATCGGGCGTCCCTCGATCATATGGCGAAAATATTTTACTGCGCTATAAACCGCTTGCAGTTCACGGTCGTAAGTGCTTCTTGTATATTTACATTGCGTTTTGCGGAACTTTTTTGAGAAGAATCCGAGTGGTTCCCAAGAATTATCGTTTAATTGCTCGAAGACTGCTCACATTGCCGTATCGGATGCATCGGATTTGATCGCAAGAGTAGCGTTTTCGATGGGATGGCACAATAAAGTTGCATGAGCAATTTGCCGTTTACATTCCTCAAAAGCCAATTCCGCTTGTGGATTCCAAACTATTGGTAAGTTGTCTTTTTTCGTTGCTCCAATCAGATATTCGTGTAGAGGTGCTTGAACAGATGCTGCATTTTTCAGCGATTTTCTGTAAAAATTGACTTTTTCTAGGAATCTTCTGAGCTCCGATATAGTTGATGGCTTTTAAAAGTTTAATTTAGTTTCTACACGGTCAGGAAAAGGTTTTATATCGTTTTCATCGATAAGGTAACCCAGAAATTGTACGGTTGAAACGCCAAATGTGCATTTGCTTATGTTGATCGATAATCAATATTCCTTAAATCTGTTCAACACAAGTTTCAAGTGTTCACGGTGCTCATCGTTTGACTTGGACGCGATGAGGATGTCGTCGATATACTCCTATGCATAACAAAAATTTAAACCACGTAGAGCGTGATCAATGTATCGTTGGAATGTCTGCGCGGCGTTGCGAAGTCAAAACGTCATTAAATTAAACTCGTACAGTCCGAACGGTGTTATCACTGCTCTTTTGGGAATATATTCCGGTGCTACTGGAATTTGGTTGTATGCCCTCATAAGTCTAAGGTTGAAAACACGGTGCATCCGTGAAAGTTGTAAGCGAAATCACTAATGTGACCTATAGGGTACCGATCCGGGATAGTAATAGCATTGACGCGGCGATAATCCCCACAAGGTCTCCATTCTCCAGATCTTTTAGGCACTATATGTAATGGGCTTGCCTACGGGCTGCTCGAAGGCTGGCAAATTCCTTTTTGAAGCATATATTCAAATTCGGCCTTTGTTTTACGAAACTTTTCTGGAGGTAAGCGTCTTGCTTTTTCAGGGACTGGTGGGCCTTGCGTAAGAATATGATGGTAAATCCCATGTGCAGCAACCTGCATTTGGGTATCGGAGGCAATTGTGACATCGACGAACTCTTGAAGGATGTCTTGATAATTTACGTCTTTGTTTATAGTCGAGATACATGTATTTGGCTCATCCGTACATAGTATTATCGTGATCAGATTGGTTTCACGATCCATTAATTTTTTCCTGCGTGGGTCGACTATTCTACCGAAATGTTGGGGGAAATCAATTCCGATTATCGGTTCGGTTCATCTGCAACCACAAATTTTCATTTAAATGGTCGTCGTAATCCGAAATTTAAAGAAATAATCTTGTGGCCGTAGGTTTTGATTGGTGTATTGTTTGCAGCATACAGTTGGAACTCCGTGGGGAGATTCTGATTTTTGTCTCGTGGAAGGACTGATACGTCAGCTTCAGTGTCGATAAGGAATCGGTTTCCACTTTGTTGCTCATGAATTATAAGTCAACCATTATTATGTGGTTGGTCATCCTCGCTCGCCGCAATTCGGGACGAAGAAATTAGTTTCCCGCTTTGGCTTTTTCTTCGACTGTCCAATGACATGGTTGTCGACGATTTCTGGCGCATTGTCCGAAGCGTTTATGGCAAAAGCAGTGTCGGTCGTCTGATCTAGACTTTGATCGTTCTCTTGTTCTGCGAGACGTTGGTTTTGATCGAGATCCCGTCCGGAGCTCCAGGGGGTCAATACGACTCAATATTTGTTGTAGCACTTCGCTATTTACGTTATCTGGCATTTGTATAGGTGCAATAGCGGGTGGCTGCTGTAACTTCATCATCAGATTGGCCATCTTTGTGAGTTTGTCAATGTCGGGCTCGCTTGAAATAGCCACCACAAAACGAATATTTTCTGGTAGCTGCTCTAAAGGAAGCGATCGTAACATGGCGGTTGTCACCTGTTGTCTTCCAGTGTTTAGAAGATGTTGCAGGTAATGTGATGGCTTCCTTCCGTCCAGATTTTGTCCTTAAAATAAGCGTCTCAGCTTCGATTCGTTGGACTCTGCGAACGCTGTGAATATACGCTTCTTAACAGCATTATATTTGTTTTCCAACGGTGGGTTTCTTGTGATGGGAATGATATGCGGTAATATTTCTAGCTTTGCGTATTGTATCACGTATTTGAATTTTGTTTCATCCTGTGTGATGTTATGCGTGTGGAATGTGGCTTCTACTTGTTGGAACCAAAACTCGGGATCCAGTTTAAAGAATGTCGGGAATTTTGTTATTCGAGATGCTTCTACAAAATGATTCGTACTTGTCAAAGGTCTGGGTGCGATGGGCGTTAAATTAACACCAGGACACTTTGTAGTTTTCGGGGTTTCCACGAGATCACTTGGTCCGGTAGCCATTTTCGATAATTAATGGCGTCTTTAAGAATTTTGTTTGAGTCAATACTGGAAAAAAATCAATATCACGTCAGAAATTCACCACTGTGGGAGTTCTGACATCACTCAATAATAAAAAGAATCGCAAAGTCAATAAATACTCGTATATAAACTTTATTTTATAATTATAATAAGCGACGCGCACAATATGGGGGCCGGTAGAAGGAAGGACGTTCAGCGTTTGTGTACAAGTGAAAAAGGAAATTATCGCTTTTTCCTTAAAACGATTTCAGCGCTTCGTTACGGTAGCGGTGAAATTCTGTACGACACCTCAGCTGTTATTGTCTTGTCGCTACGTCACCTGTGATTGGGTGCCATCTAGCGCTTATTAGGGGAAGGTTATTAGTCAAGCTTATTAGGTCATTACAGCTAACGCACGAATTACGCGAAAGTGTTCTATATGAAAATTTGAAAAAAACATTATTAATTTTTTACATTCACTAGAGATCGATCCTGAGCTAGAGTTGGCATCTGATGAGTGTACTAATAGATAACGGAATCCCGAAAAAATTGTCACATATACGAACCAGTCTCATTACTGAATTGTCACTCCTCGTATGTCTCTGGTGATTGTTAATACTATTCGTTGCTCTACATAGGCATCTGCAACATTTTCAAATGAAATTTCTTCAATTGGAAACGAGTTATATCATTAATCAAATTTAATGCAATCATTCGTTATACTATAAATTGAAATGCATAATTAAAAATCATGGATCATGGAAATAAATAACTTCCCGTTGCTATGATGCTTGTGGTCGGTGAAATCAGATTAACGATGATAATGTTCACATAATAATATTGAACAATGATTCCTGAACTTTTCCGTCACACATATTTGCAGATAAATGATGCTGACGCGATAAATTTGAATCTGAATCATGTTAAAAATTACCTAAAAATTTAGAATATTTGATGATTTTCCTGTCATAGATATCAAGAGATGATTAAGTTTAAGGGGTCACAGATAGAAAAATCACTATTCAAATTTTTGAGTTATACAATGATAAAAATTCTCGCTAACTTTACATCAAATACCAGTTTAAAATGCTATGATATTAAAGTACTTCGAATGGCCCCTTAAATCTGAAAAATTTTTTTGCTTAACAATCAAAAGCTGAAATTAAGCTTCATTATACAAAAAGATTCATGAAAAGTGAAATTATGTTCAATTGTGTAATATTTTTTCTCAATCCATAGAGGAAATAGGAGATTTAAAAAGATTTGATAGCATTTCTTTTTCATGGATAGTAACTAACGAATAATAACTAAATGCGAAAAAGATTCAAAAGAATAAGTTGCAGACTTAGAAAAAGCGTCATGTCATCTAAAGAAAACCACAAATAATTCATAGATACAAGATGAATGGAATGAGATGATTTCATCAGAGATCAAAGAAAGTAATTTCAAGGAATGATTAATCTAATGCATGTGCGAATAAATGAACTTGCGGTCAATGGTCTCTGAACATTTTCATTCAACTTTTGACTTCTGTGTTTGGATTTGGGCAGATTTATTTGAAAAGAGCATCACAAGCAATAGGTTTATAGAAAAAAATATAGAAAAAAGATGTATGCAATTTAAAAGCTATAATATTAAATATAAATGAAATTAGAAGATTCGATTTGGAAATAAAAGATTGAAATAGAGTATTAATAGAATATTAGCTAAATCACTACAATATTGACGCGTAGCTACAGAGGCTACATTGACTTTAGCAATTCATATTATGATGGTGGAAATTGTGCCCCAACTCATCCTTTCTGACAATCTCTTCCAGAATCAAGCTTCAAACTTTTCTCTTATTTGAAAAATAGATCTACCCATATCTGTACACTTGAAAAATTAACTTTCCCCTGATGACAAAAAAATAAACCCTCATCAAAATCTAGACGAACTTTCCTCAATTTTCAAATTTTACACCGTTTCGCTGAGGTCATGAACCTACGCGAAATTACCGTAAATAAATCGGTTGTTTTAAATGCTCGCCAATAATAACCGATTTGTCTGCTGTAAATGATCTTGTCTGTTTTCTCAAATTTTCAATTTCTAATATATCTGCCTAATTATACAATCATCAATTGGATTTCTCATTATATGGTAAATGAGCATAAAAGAAGCGAGAAAAATTTCAAAGTTGCTACTGTGAGTACATCTGGTGATCCTAATCATAAGTTTGTCGGTTGAAGATTTTTTCATGCTCATCCAGATTATTAATTGAGTGAAATTAGCATAGGTCTCTTCAATGATTTATTAGGTAGCATCAAATTGCAACGCCAATTCAAATGCTTTCTTCATAATCCGTTGCAAGCAATCAAACGCCAATTTAATGATTATTCGCGATCCAAGCGGAAAATCTTTTTGAATATAATCATATGTATGATTTACTTGAAAAAAAAAACGTAACAACGGAACTATGAGTATTTTTTAAACTTCCGTAAATTTGAGTTTTTTTTTGTTTGATACACGCGCCATATCTTTCGTTTTGAATTTTTATTTTCAGGATATTTTTTTTTTTAATATTTTAATGTTGCAGTTTCCTACATCCGCCATTTTTTCCCGAATGAAGAAGTCTTTAATTTAGCTTTTGAATTTTATGATTGCTAATTAAAGAGAAAAAAAGTCCATAGATGATACGTGTTGATTCAAGCTAAACTCTTTTCTTCAGGTTACAAAAAGTTATTCCGCATCATGCTGTGCATACCTGATCTCTGTACAAGAAGCTTTTATTCATGTTTCAATATTATTTATTTTAAATATTTTTATTTCATCAAATGAAAGAATATACTATCAAGTCCACACATGTAGAAATATATTTTATTGTTTCTTTTCAGGGTTTTGTAAAATAATTTTACAAAACCCTACTTAAATCGCGTCCTGTCTGTCCGTCCTTCCGTCAGTGTTTCAAAGCACTTTTTCTCGCAAACTACTTAAGCTACAAACATGAAATTTTGTACGCAGGTGTAAAGGGGTGCTCTCTTCAAAGTTCAACTACAAAAACATTTTATAAGGTATTTAAGAGGGGTCTCCCCATATAGGAAAGTGGCCCCCAAAAAAAAGAATCATCAAAGTTAGCTAATACGGGTATCAAATGAAAGGTCTTGATGAGAACTTTTCAAAACAGGTCTTAATTTGACACGTTTTGCTTCGAGTGGCACACGGGGAGGGAAAATACACGAAAAATTTGTGCCGCCCTCTCGCGATTGGACACCTGTGATCCGAAAAATCTGAAAAATATTATGGAGGTAGGTTTTGGTGAGTACAACAATAACAAATACCTTAGAAGGCAAAATTCACTCAACTTTGTTAATAATAGTATGACCTTCAAATTTCACATTTTCCCCAATAAAATCGTGTAGGTACCTCCTTAAACCTTGTAAGTTTGATGAAAATTGAATGATATATATGAAAGTTATAGCCGTTTGAAATTTCTTCAATTATAACAACAATAACACATGATTTTGGTATTTTATGGACTTTCCATCGAATCAGTCACTGCAGTTTTGATTCGATCTTCTTGAAATTTTCAAGTAAGGTCGATTACATTAATATTTTTAGGAATTCGTGATTTGAGTGATTTTTGTTGGTTTGCAACAAAATGGCGACCGTTCAAAGTAGAAAAACAATGGATTTTCTTATAAATGTGCACATGTCCTTGACATATTTCCGTACTTTATTCGTTGCTGGTGATTGCATTTCTGAGAAGTTGGGGTACAAAACCCTTCTGACATGAGCGTAGGTCTGTCTACCCAACTAGTTTTTGTGTACTTCGAAGAAATACATGAAGTATTGAAAAAAGATTCAAAATTAGAACGACCAATTCTTTGTACTCATTGGGCATATGGGTTATTGCAACTACGGAAATCACCGCAGTTGCAGTCATGAATATTTGGCAGAGGATTACCTATCCCGGGGTGGCCTACTGAGGCCGGCTAGCGCTCAGTCGCGTCATGGGTCGTTCCGGCGTATCCGGTTCTGGGCCACCTTATATACATATACAACTGAAACCTATCAAATAGACGAAAAAGAAGGGAAGGGGGCGGGGGTCATAACAAGAAATGAAAAAGTAATATTTCTTTTACAACATAAAGACCATTTTTATTTAATTAAAAAAAAAACAATAGAATGAATCAGAAAAATCCAATAATTTATCTCAACAAATTTAAACCCCTCTTGTCAGTAAAATATGCTAAAAGTAATCACACAAAGATTTGTGGAAACAAGTTGGAAAAAATAAATGCCAATTAGTTAAAAAAATTAAATCTTAGTAACTAAGTAAATCTTTTTATTAATATTTTTCTACAAATATGCAATCTTAAGTTAAGGGCTATGAATATTCTCTGAATATATAACCCTTGAAGTGCATCGTGGGTGTTTGACACCCCAATGTGTTTAAAGGTGTTTTATTTTGCCACAAAAAATAGTCTTGTGTTGTTTGATATATTTTTTATAAAGCAATTAATTTGTTTTAAATAAGTGAAAAAATTTTTTGTTACTTAAAAAATTATAATTCACGTAATTTTGAGGATTTTAGCTAAAAAATTATTAGTATACGTTTGAATTACTATATTTTCAAAAAAAAAAAAAAAATAGTGCAATGTCGGTGCTCTCAAAAATGGGTTTTATTTGCACAATCAAAGAGACATAAAATAAAACAACACTTTTTGCTATTTCTATCAATTTATTTTATAGAATACACATATAGAAAGTTATAAAAATATTTGAAAAAAATGAAGAAGAGGTATGCCAAATAGTATTTTTATTTATTAAATTTTATTTCACACACCCGCAAATTTTTTTGGGGCGCTTGACGCTCCACGTGCACTTTAAGGGTTAAGTTTAATTTAAGCTTAGCTTTTACTTGCTCATTAATAAATAAATGGCTTGTAGGTTCAAAAGAAAAATTTTAATGTTGCTTGGATTTATGGCTAACTAAATCTACCCTTAAAAGCTAGCCTAAAATATCCTAGTTTTTAAAACGCTTACTAGACTAAGAACGCATAATATTGTGATGCAATTAGGGGGTTGGGTGAAATAGCTGATATGGCCATCAATTTTACACTTCGCTCTCGCGTGAGCTCCATTATTTTGTGAATTCCGGCTAATTGATGTAATTTTCCTATTAAAAATAATAATGGTTATCAAGGGCAAGTTTCATACATCTATTCTGCACGACTGGGGTTATATTTTAACAGGTATACGGTTTCCATTAGGGACATAACAATTTCATATCTTTATATGAACGCACTCTTAAACATTTTTTAAGGAACTGTTACTTGTCAAAACGTTAGTTAAAGTGAACATTTTCTTCGGGGTAAAGTTCACGATTCAGCAGCGTTTGGAAATTATTACCAAAATTCGGAGTCGATGGTCGCAGCTTTAAGAGCGGTTGCTCCAATTTTCGGCCATAATAATCGTCCCACCCGTGAGGCTGTGCATGTTACAGTGGATAAGTTTGAGTCCAAATTTTCACTACTGGCCGTTTTGGCGCCAAAAAGACGTCGAGGCGAAGGAAATATCGCACTCGTAAGTGCATCGATTCAAAATGAACCAAATCTACGTCGTTCTCAAGAATTGGGCATCACTCAAACGACTCTCTGGCATATTTTGCAAAAAAGTCTTGGCCTACATGGTTACAAAATCAAATTGACTCAAGAACTAAAGCTACTTGATCATTCGACACGCCGAGACTTCCTTAATTGGGCTCTGGCAAAGCTTGACGAAAATGAAGAATTTCATCGAAAAATCATCTTCAACGATAACGCTCATTTCTGGCTCAGTGGCTTTGTTAATAAGCAAAATATGCGTTATTGGTCAGCATCAAACCCACATGTGCTTCTTGAGACACCGTTGCATCCGCAAAAATTACTGTGTGGTGCGGTTCTCATGCCGGAGGTGTGATTGGGCCGTATTTTTTCGTGGATAAAAACGACCGTCATGTTACCGTCAATGGAGAGCGCTATCGTGTTATATTGGCCAGAATTCGATAAACTTAACATCAACGATATGTGGTTTCAACAAGACGGTGCCACTAGCTACACAGCAAACCTCACAGTCGATTTATTGAAGGCAAATTTGGTCAACGTGTTACCTCAGGAAATAGTCCGGTCCAATGATCGAATGATCATGTGATCTAACGCCATTGGATTTCTTTTTATGGGGCTATATCTAGTCACTATCTATGCGAACAAGCCAGCAACTTTAGAAGAGCTCAAAGACAAGATCCTACGCGAAATTGCCAAACTTCCGGTCGAAATGTGTGCCAGAGTGGTGGGAAATTAGCTCCAAAGAATCGACCGCTGTAAACGGGCTCGTGGAGGTCATGTGCCATTCATAAAATGTAACAATTGCACTACACCCACAATAAATTTGAACTCAATACCTCAAATGTTTCTTTGTTTTATTAATAGATAAAATTGTTATGTTCTTATTGGAAAACCTTTTATATTCAAACTATTATCAAAAATTTTGACTGTCAATAAGCAATCGGATATCACACTTTGTAATATTGATGACCATACTTTTGTCACGAAAATCCAAATTCCGTCCCTTAATGCTGATCTTGGCATAAGGCCGCTTGTCCTCGTGCAGTGTCACGATTGATTCCACGCACGCTCACTTGAGAAACCATCGCGTGACAAAATATTTCCATGATCTGTGGAATCGCGACTTCGATTCTCGACGCTTGTTGTTAGGCTTACGGCCTGAATCAAAATCACAAGCCGCATCCAGGGAATCGCTTGGCTGAAATTGGACCACAGGCAGCGAGGTCTGAGTGTGCTTGCAAAGAGGCAGCCGGATGCGGGACTGATCGAAATGCAGCCGCCACTTCAGTAAGCCCGGCAACATGAATCATAACTAGTCGAAAACTCGGCATGCAGTTGCACAGAATTCTCTGAACTGGACATCGATGTTTATCCATGTGCAGCTCTTATCATGTGGCTTCAATCCGGCGACATGTGATTCAAAACTCATGTCCAGCTACAATAGAAGGTCCTGCAATCTGAAACCCGTATTTTTAAAACTACAGCATGCAGATCCATGTCACTAATCGGAGTCTTCCGTTTGAGAGCCATAGCCTCAAAGGATTCATAAAATTCAAGGAAAAGTTCGCTGGATCTCTACTTGCTGCTCTGCTTACTTTCCCAAATATGAGCGTCATCAAACCAAGATTCAAATTGTTCCATGAAGTCTGTTTCTAGCTGCCTCCAAATTAAGTCTCTATACAGGTCACGTATCTGCCAGTACCAGTTTTGAGCAGATCCTTGCACGAGAACATGTGGGTCCGACATAAATTCATGCTCTGGGACACCATAGCTTTGAGCCAACGTGCTAACACGGAACACAAACAGGCGACCATCCATTCCACCCAAGCCACCATCAAATTTGAAATCCCATTTATGCATGGGAATAAAAGTTTCATCAGGATCAAGTATCTGGCCATTAACTCGGAATAGAAACTATGGACGAGAATCGAGTGAACCTGAAAAAGAGCATAATGTAAGGCACGTGAAGTTTTTATGTGGATTTCGTGGATCACTTTGTATGTGTGAAAGCATAGCAGCGAATAAAAATATTAAAAATCCACAAACCAGTAACGTTTTTAAATATAAAAAAACAAGCGAGTGCAGCAGTTGAAAATCGATAATAACAAATTTAAAAATTTTTCATAAAACTCGTTTCTCAAAATGATCCTCCTCGTATAAGAGCAGAGCAGAGAAGGCAATTAAATGAGAAGAGGGGTAAAGTCTAGACGAAACTCGTTATAGAAGCAAGCATCTTGGTGCCCCGAATGGCAATGTATCTTTAAGGCGAACTCCGCCCAAATTGTCCCCATCTGGGGCTGACTACGAGACTATTATGGAACAGTCTCCGTAATAGTTCGGACAAGAGCCGCTCAAGACACAATGCCACACAAACAAGATTTACACTTCAATCGAGAGTACATTAATTGTCACTAAGCAATAAGATATCACATTTTGTAATATTGATGACCATACTTTTGTTACAAAAATATAGGTTTCAACTAATCGACTGTTCTGTAAACGAATATAACAAAAGTCTAATTTCCGTTCGACCCGACGCAAGACACATTAATTTGTATGAATGACATCAAATCCTTTTGAATTTATTTGCACTTTCGAGTTTATATGTGTCTATTGATCGCGAACACATTATAATAGATGATTCTTTTCGCAAAATTTTACTGAATACGGTTCCCGTCGATAAAATACTCATTCACACATTATCCAAACCTCACAAACCGTAGCTGAGATCAACTTCCTATTTTTCGACCATGTTTCACGTTCGGACGATACCAACGCGAGCCCACCTTTTTCTTAAACTTCACGTTCTCACTCGACTTTTGTTCGTACTCGACTGCCCAATCATCTGACTGATCCCACAACCCTTTGTTCTTCCAATCATCCGCTGCCGTTCAGGTTTTACGTAATTGAAGTTCATTAGACTTCAATTCCGTTCCCTCTGTTAATCTTTCAACCTTTCGTCAAATGGAATATTTCCGATTGCATTTATGATTCGTATATAACCATGATACTCGTAACACTATGCATCGATATGGCTACATAAAGACCGTCAGCCACTCCGAAATATTTGTATTTGATGAAACTAAATAGACTTCTGCCCTTGAGAGAATTTGAACCCACCGTTCCAGTAGAACTGCAGATTGGCAGTCCAACGCGCTAGCACCTACACTAGCTTCCGACATTCTCTCACGCATCCAACACAACTTAAATTGAGCAACGCATTAGAAAGTTTTCATCAATATTATCATAATGAGCATGTTTCAGGGATTAGGAGGAGTGGTTGTTTTATGTTGTCCCATTGCAATAATGCATGGGAACAACAAGATCAAATGAAAATCGAAAATTCATTATGCAGGAAGGAAAAATACCCAAAAAGGTATTCGTTGGGAGAACTGAAGGCCGGCGACCAGTGGGGAAACCGAGGAAACGCTGGTCTGACTCGGTCGACGAAGACAGTTCATTGCTGCTCGGATTTCGAAATTGGAGGACGTGGTCAATGGACCGAGACAGTTGAAAGCGCTATTTGCAGGAAGCGATGGCCCGAAAGGGTCTTCAATGCTACGAAGAGGAGGAAGAATTACAAATATCTTATTCTTATTCCTTTTTCACAGAAAATGAAACTGTTTACAAATGTTTAAAATGTGTTTCGCTTAAGATACATTTGGCTTAATGTATTTGATTTATTCATGTTCACAATTCATAGTGTACGAGTATTTTATTTGTTCGTATAGGTTTAAAATCTTATCGGGGCTATTGACTTACGTTCTGTAGATCGTTTGATGTTTGTGATGTAACAACGCAACGTCCAGAGAGAGAGAGAGAGAGAAGTAGACGCATGAGTCCTGACAATTTCCTAACGACCTGGCCGCACGCACTGCAACTGCATCTAAAATGCCCAGATTCAGATAGAGCTCATAAAAGTAAAGTGCGAATAGAAAGGATAGCATCTCATTTTCAACGCAATCACTCGCACTGAAAAAAATCTATCATTAACCAGGATGATGTCATAACCTCACCGCGATGTTGAAACGGCGAAAATCGCCACGGACATTAATACGGCTTTGAGCTGATATAGTTAAGACAAAGACATAACTGATTGGAGTAACAAAAAGTTATATTTTCATATATATGACATATGGTCCAATCAATCTATTAAATATGTATTTTAAAATACAAAATGATTCAAAGAACCATATTTTAGTTAGTTTGACTACCTTAAAATACGAACGAAATTATTTTTTGGTGCATGCAAGTTAAATTGTCCACACAATGGGTGGCGTATGCTGATAACGTCGATAGATGACACGTTCAATCTTAGACGCCGAGGGAGCACTTCTGAGCCTAGAATGTAAAGAAAACCGAATTCGACTACGAGTTAATAAAACTAAAACTTCATGACGCAAACGAGGAAGAACACTCCAATCTGGCAAAACCTGACCAAAGGAGACTATAACCTTGAAAGTGTCGGTAATTTTGAGTACCTTAAAGCCAACCTGAATAGAAGAGGCAACTAAATTCCAGTGGAGCTCATCAAATACGGTGGCAGTAGTGTTCATAAAGCTACTCACAAAGTCATCCAGCACATTTGGCAACTAGAACATATGCCGAAAGAGTGGAGCCAATCAATTATATTCCCTACCCACAAAAAAGGTGACAAGCTGCAGTGCGAAAACTATTGAGGCGTATCACTACTTTGTACGGCATACAAAATATTTTCAAAGATCTTAGAAAATAAAATCGGATAATACACAAACAGTATTTGTGGGGAGTATCAAAGTAGTTTTAGAGCAGATAGATCAACAATAGTCCAATTGTTTACTGTCAAGCAAGTACTTGAAAAATGCTGGGAGTTCAACATAAGATAGTATTGATCGTAACGTACTGTACCAAATAATGCTTTGCTTTGGCATTCCAGCCAAATTAGCCCGTCTTACCAAAATGACAATGACGTGGACGACCTCCCAAGTCCGCATCAATAACCAACTCGCCGATGCCTTTGACACATATATCGGACTAAAGCAGGGAGATAGGCTGGCCCCATTGCTATTCAATTTGGCTCTAGAGTACGTCATAAAAAAGCTACCTGTTGATACGCGAGGTACATTACTAGAGAAGTCGAGCCAAGTAGTAGCCTATGCGGGCGAAATCAACATTTTGTCAGGGTCATTAACAACTGCCAAAGAACTTTTCCTGAAACTCAACAGCGAAGCAAAATTATTAGGGCTACAAATCATAAAAATGTAATTAAATCATTGCAAATAAAACAAAGCTCATGACGCAGTCAAGGAAAAATACCTCAAGCACAAAAAATATCACACTTGCCAAGTACAGTATCGAAAACGTGGGCGAATTTGTGTATTATGGCGTCAAAATAACAAAAACGGGTAATGAAAGAGACGAAATACGCCGAAGAATACAGCTCGCAAATAAAATATTTTATTCAGTTTTGACGATCTTGAAGACCAGCTGCATACATAGGAAAGCAAAGCTCAAAGTATACAAATCTGTGATAAGACCTGTGTTATGCTATGGGTGTGAGAAACGGACCCTAACCCAAGCGTCCTGGGGCGAATAATCGGAGCGAAGCTAGACGGGGACCAATGGCGAATTCGAAAGGTATTCTCTGGGAGATATGAAGGCCGTAGACCAATAGGGAAACCGAGGAAACGCTGGTCTGATTCGGTCGACGAAGGTAGTTCATCGCTGTTCGGATTTCGAAATTGGAGGACGCGGTCAATGGATCGAGACAGTTAGAGGCGCTATTTGCAAGACGCGAAGGCCCGAGAAGGGCTGTAGTGCTAAGAAGAAGAAGAAAGCTACGCAAATTGCAATGGGCGAGCCATGTAGAAGCGATGAAAGAAAAACTGCTACCCAAAAGATCATCAAAGGGTAGACCACAAGGAAGACGTCCAACTTGAAGACCGAGGACTTGATGAGAAGATACGATAAAAGCTGACAGCAGATCCTTGCTAGAAGTGATTAGCTGGCGAACGAGATCATAGAACCGTGATGATCTGAGGAAATTAATCCCGGTGGCCAAGGCTAAGCTTAAGGTATCGCGCCAGAGATGATGACACAATTTTTTTGGTGCCGTCCAAATCATTGGTATGCAAATGGCAAATTTATAGATTCTTGTTTAGTCTAACCTAGTAGATAATGCAATGTAAAATGTAAGGTATACATACTGGCCCGTTAGCGGAAAATAATCACAAAATATTATAGAGCGTGTGCAGTAACGAGATCTCTCGATATGGGACTGATATTATTCCGTTATTCGTGACAGACGGCCTATTACACATCCAGAGGAATGTGGTTATACAGTCCTCTAAATTAGGTTATTCAAACAACAAACTTAAAAGAGGCCAGAAACAAATAAACTATAGCGGCCACAGAAAAGCTAGATGTAGTTGAAATAAAATTTTTCAAATGAGGATAAACATAACATAAAGTAAATTTAAACATAAAGTCCAGAAGCTTAATCGCAACTCGGTCACTCAACTCAATACATATCACATTTATAGTTCAATCAAAATGCTGTAATTTTTACATTACATAATACTAAAAACGTAATATTAAATCATTGGGCAAAAACGGGGGAAAATCGAACTAAACTTATTGATTAAAACACAAAATACAAAAGCAACACCTACTCTTTATTTCTAGCCCGCAGAGTCTCCCAAAGTCCCACAAATTGTTCATAATAACAGTGACTCCAAAGGGTTCCAGGTCTCAGTACTTCTCAAACTTTTCCAGGTATCAGGGACTCAAACTTTTCCAGATACCAGTGATTCAAAGTTATAAAGGTACCACTGGCTCTTAAATTTTTCCAGTTATCAGTGACTTGAAAACTGTTCTAGGTACCAGTGACTCCCAATTACTTCCTGGTATCAAACTGTTCTAGGTACCAGTGACTCCCAAACTGGCGTTATTGACTCTAGGACTGCTCTACGTACCAGCAGGCTACGAAATGTTCTCGATACTAGTGATTCTGTGTGAGCGATTTTCAAACTGGTGCAAGTACCAGTACGTATGAAATAGTTCTATGTGACTTAATTTTAAAAGTGGATTTGCTTCGTCATTGGTTCCGATAAAACATTATTTAGAGAGTGTTGCTGTGAATCTAGAACTAAAGTACTTTTGGTTTCCTGAAAACGGGAAAAACGAACCCTAGAGTTGGCGGCCAGGACAGGGGCTCGTGGTGCTGAATACCGGTGATACCCTGATTTTTCGTTGCATGGGTTGTAGAGGAACCATACCCGACATGACGTCCGCCTTGGAGTCCCTAGTGCGGAGGGTACGCAATTGAAGAGTATTCGAGGACTATTCTGCAAGTGTACATTTTGCTTGAGATCCGTGATGCTGTCTCCCGTCGCCCATGCTCTCGACATTCCACGATGGGTAGAATATTGAGAGGACGGATATCGCTGCTGCGAGGAGATTCGCAAATGGCTATAGGGCTAGCATCTCAAAACTTTGTGGAACTATTAACATCATAACGTCTGCTTGCAGCGCATCTATGCCCCATCGAAGACTCCGGCATGGCGAGCATCCAATGTACTCATGCTCGACTGAAGCTCAAAAGACACTGAATCGGGACGAGGCATGCAATCGCTTAGCAACACACAAGTGGGCCAGGAATTGCCTTCGCAAACTGATTAACAGCAGCAACACTCACGGCTGGCAAGATCTAGTGGACAATGTGAAAAGGGATTTGTGGGGGCTTGATTAAAAGCTAGTTATGCAAAAGCTTGGTGTTGCTAGTTATGCATACATGAGGCAGAAAAGATAGACAAGAGATTGCGAGCACTTCTCTCCGTGCATCCCGTCCGTTTTGCGCTGTTCGCGACGTATCAGTAGTTGAATGTCCACTCTCCATACAACTGGAACAGGCAGTTCTATTAATGAGAACAAGGAAGGCTTTAGAACCAGACGGTCTCCCACCCGAGGTTTTGCACTGTGTGTATGATTATTGTCCTGACTTGCTGCTCAGTATCGTTTGCCTGCGAGAACAGATCCTCTCGGATAGTTGGAAGGTAGCAAGGCTCATACTGATCAACAAAGGAAAGAAAAACCCTGGGTCAATATCTGCATGACACCCGTTATGCAATTCGTGACGTTGGGAAGCTATGTTCTCGGTAGTACGGCTTTAGAGCGGGATGCGGTTGCACAGATGGTGAGTGTGGTCTCATAGGCGAAAGCACACAGCCGTACTAAGCGAAGGGTAGCTCTTTTGGTGACACTTGATATTCGGAACGCCCTCAACTTTGCTAAATTGATGGATGTACTGCATATGTTAAAAGCCATTTTCAAGCTCCAGAAGATCTTATGCAGCTTTTGATCGACTACTTTGAGAACTGAATCCTGCTTTATGATACAACGCAGGGCCGACGAAGGATAGAAGTGTTGCTCAAGAATCGAGACCTGTGGAACGTATCGTACCTGATCGGCTATGTGAATAAGTTGCGACGCTAGTCGCAGGACGCACAGTCGAACAGGCGCAACTTCGACTAGGTAGCTCTCAGCAAGTAGCTGTACCAAAAACGATGGCACAGTTACATGGGAAGAGGAGCACTGAGAATTGTATCTTCATAACTGACAGTATCACGTTCGACGATGCTAGTCATCGCATGCGTGATACCCTTCGCGCTCCTTGCTGAAGATCGCTGTGTTGTCTACTGTATCGAAATGAAGGCACAAGGGAGACAGTTGCCTGCGAGGAGAGACAACGCTTATTCTGATTGGTAGCAGTCCTGAGTGAACAGAACGAAAGGAAGATGGACTGCACACCTTACTCCTGATTTGTAACTGCGGTACTGAAGGAACGATCAGACTGATTTCTACCTGACCCTGCTGTTGAGCAGGCACAAATGTTTTCAGTCTTACGTGCACAAGATCGTTTGTAGGTTTTGCCCAGGAAAAGAAGATGATGCCTGCCATACTCGTTTTGCATGCAAAAGATGGGACCGGCTGAGTGGAACATCTGTAAAGAGATGTCATGAAAGCTCTCTTCAGATAGTCTACTCAGGGAGATGCTTGGATTGGTTAGCAAATGACACCATGTGACACATTACGTTCAAGCGGTTCTAAAAGATAAAAAGCAATCCCTCTCCTCTCATTAGAAGAGGGATCCCCTTCAACCTGATGTTGCCTCATGGCGTGGCAAAACAATGTTTAGCCCGAAATAATGTGTTAAACGGTTGCAGGCCAGTTTCTCAGATTGTTAAGGGAGCTGTTTAGTGGTTAACCCAGATGTCTTGCGCGCCTAGGAGCCCCATAATCAGAGCGTAAATAACCCTCATCTCCCAACCATAGAATAACTGTTGTTTTATGGTTATTTTGGGCAACGATTCCTATTGCCTCAATTTTAGAAACATTATTTTAACTTTCTGGCTATATGTACTCATATACAGCCGGCTGGCCATAAAAGAACTGAAATAATTCGTTATTGAGCTAGTGGTTAGAATCGCAAGGGTCTAATCAAGAGTTAAAATTTATAGGTGTGAAGTTAAAAGCGATATCTGATAAATGGCATATGTTTTAATTAGGACGAAATCTAGAGATATGCATCAGTAGAATTCATTTGCTGGATTCTAGGCC
Source organism: Odontomyia ornata (assembly GCA_963969285.1). Taxonomy (NCBI): domain Eukaryota; kingdom Metazoa; phylum Arthropoda; class Insecta; order Diptera; family Stratiomyidae; genus Odontomyia; species Odontomyia ornata. The sequence goes on from OZ017740.1 coordinate 86,211,261, forward strand.
GCCCAACAAGTACTTAGCCGCACCGCCCGATGGCACCACTATCGCAAGAGAGATTCACTTTCGTGTAGTACATTCTCGTAGGCAGCTACTATCGAAATTTGAGTCGAATCGGACTCTTAGTTTTGTTTTGACCACGTGTGGAAGCGGGTGTGCCCGCAGATTTTAGAAAAATGAAGAAAAAGCCATACCGGTCGGTGGTTCGATTCTTGTTTTGGAAAGAAAATCGCACAGCAAAATCAAAGAGCGCTTGGATGCTGTGTATGGTGACTCTGCACCTACGATGGCAAGAGTAAAAAATTGGTTTAACAAGTTTCAACGTGGTCGCACGTCGGTTTTTGATGAGCTACACTCAGGTTCCCCGAAAACGGCTACCACGAACTATAACGCGAGAAAAATCCACGAGCTCGTATTGGCAGACCATTGATTGAAGGTGCGTGAGATAGCTGAGATAGTTGGCATTTAAACAGACCGTGTAGGTCATATCTTGCCTGAAATTTTGGGCATGAGAAAGCTGTCGGCGCGTTTGCTCACTCCGGACTGTTGGACGCTGTTTAAGCATAATCCGAAGGAGTTTCTGCGTCGTTTCGTAACCGTTGACAAAACATGGCTCCACTGATATACACCAGAGACCAAGGAGCAGTGGACGTGCTCCTAAGAAGGCGAAGACTGTCCTATCGGTGATGACCACCGTTTTCTGGGATTCACAAGGTGTGATCTGCATTGACTACCTGAAGAAGAGCAAAACGGTCACAGAACTCTACTATGCCGAATTATTGGGCTGATTCAACGCCGAATCGAAGAAAAAAGGCCCCCTTTGGGGAAGAAAAAATGCTCTTCCACCATGACAACGCACCAGCTCACCCCTCCGCCATCGCCACGGCCAAATTGGACTACCAACTGCTACCGCATCCACCGTATTCTCCAGATTTGGCTCCATGCAAGTTTTTTTTGTTACCTAACCTGAAAAAGTCACCCGCCGGGAAGAAATTTGAGTCGAATGAGAAGGTCATCGCCGCCACGGAGGCTTTTTTGCAGACCTCGAGAAAACGTATTTTTCAGATGGGTTAAAAAAGTTGGAGCATCTCGGAGTTAAGTGTATCGAGCTAAGAGAAGATGATGTTGAGAAATAAATCGCCAAAATTTTCTTTTTTCTTTTGCAGGCTAAGTACTTATCGGACCGCCCTCGTATTACTGGATACATTTTTTTTGTAAACCTCATATTGCAACATTTTGAAATATTAAGAGGAAGCAATTTGTCTTGATATCATTTTTGGAGCTTGCCAAGATCATCTTGAAGGTATGAGCAGTCTTTGATGGAGTTAACGATACGATTACTTTTTAAATCATCATCGTAAAGAAGACAATTCAAGAATAGGCATTGGGGAAGGTCATCAATGAAAATGTAATTGTAAATAGTAAAGAGATTTTGGACTAAATGAGGCTGACGAAATATTACTCGTCTCCGGGTTTATAACTCAAAAAGATAGTAGCTTACTTCCAGACGCCGTAGAGGCAGCAGGAAGAAAGGCTAATATTGGTAATAATTGATTGGGGTGGATAATGAACAGAATAATAACTTTAGGATCAGATCTGGTATTCCATCAGGACTCTGGTCACCACTAATGTGAAAAGGGGACAATACACTTTCGATCTCTGATGGAGAGATCACGATAGAGTGTACAATAGAAGAAGAAGAGGGAAACGTGAGTATTTACTGGCATTTGAAACCGTAAATATGGAGGAAAAAATAGCAAAAAGGTCTAAGACGGTTTGCTCATCAGAAGCTTGGGGGTTTCTTTTTTTGCATTCGCACTACCACCCCGTTCGGGCTTTCGCTTAGAGATACTTACGAGTATCTCATTGTCGAAGCTTGCAGTTATACCATGGGAAGGCATTAGTGATATGGTTTTCAGAAAATCGATGTACAACTAGAAGGCTTAGAACAACAATCATATAATAAGATCTCATTGCATTCTTAACCGCCTTTTTGGTTTCGGTTGATGGCGAAGTCAGCGTTACACCTGGGACCGGAGTGGCAAAAAAGTGGATCATTTGTTATGCTACTGAAATTTTGATAGAAGAAAGGCAACGTTGTTTTGAGATCTAGCTTCTGTAACAATGAATTCCAGTTATTATTGTCTAGCTCCAAATCGATGGCTTCTTGAAGAAAAAGGAGTGCGTTTGGATTAAGATAAACGAACCTCAAGCGGAGGATGATCGGGATCAGGCTTTACATATTTTGAGGAGGATTTTAAAATCGAGGAGATTATAGGAGGATTGGTAATAATGATAAAATCGAGGAGCAAAACGATAAAAAAGAAGAAAATAGGATGGAGAGATCATTGTAGGATATAAGGGAGTGAGAACTTATATCTCAACACATCCAAGGCATGTTGAAGTCACCACAGATTATAATAGTGTGAAGAAGGTTGACGCTATTAAAATAAGAAGAGAATTCAGAGAAAAAATGATTGTAAATACGGAAAAGAGCATTGCATGGTATGTACACGCATAAAAATATAACAGTTACGGTTTGGGAGATATTCACGAAGACAGTGATGCATTATACTGAAGTTGAAGGGGATACGTCAAAGCAGGGTTTGCTTCTTAAAGATTTATGAATGGCGATAAGTACATCACTACCGTTTGACTTTCCAAAAACTAAACAATTTCTATTTGTACGAAAAACATCGTTTGAGGAGATGATTTTATTGCTTACGATGTCAAGAGCCAGCCAGGTTTCCGTTAAATAGCTGACGTCATCACCGAAAATAAAAGAGGCAACTCCACCAGCCTCCAGCTTAGTTCGCATGCCACGTAGATGTTGATAATAAAGATTGAAGCTACGAGCAATGTATTGGATATCAATATCTACAATAAATTTTTATTTAAACAAGTAGTTTAAGTCTGGGAATGGAGCTCGCCGTACGAAGAAAGGTTTAATTATGTTGCTAGTCGCTTCGAAAAGACTCCAGGAAGCCAATATTCTGGATGAAGAACTACGTCGCAGCTTGATGGTACAATTAGCTTGAAGGAAGCTACCCACAATGTTATCCTTCATCAGTTTATGGTAGCTGATGATCTTGACCGAAGATCCAAATTTATTTAAGACGTAATCACGAATGTCACTCTCCGGTATTTCATAAGCAAGCCGAGACAGACTTCCAAAAGAAAACTAAAATCTCCATCGAGATGAATACAACTCTTACATTCCAACAAGATCATGAGCTACTATCGTCAACATGAATTACATTAATTAATACACCGACTACAAATACCTTGCAATAATCAAAACATTTACAGAACAACAACGGCAAACATTTTGCAATAAATCAAAACAATTACATCATCTAGAACTATCATTATGAATCATCATGACCAAGAGTCATTATCAACATCAGATAAAACTTACTTATCCCTGATAGGGGAACCCTATTGAAAATTAATTACGGCGTTTGTGGTTAAGTTTCCAAAAACTTTGTCTTTCAAATTTTATTAGCAATAACTAATGACTTTTGTGTATCAACAAAAATTTACATAAATTTTAACTTAGTGTATCAACAAAACATGTGCCTAAATTCTAACTTAAAAGTGCTGCTGTCTGCGCAGAGCCGCTTTAATTTTGATTTTTTGTGATCTAAGTTTTAGTTTGCGCTCACTAATGTTTTGTATTTGTCTGGGTTCATTTATAGAAATTATCTTATTATTAAATTTATTTTTGTTTTCATTTTTATTGATTTCTTTGCAGGCTTGGAAAACGAGGACATGACACCAACGCTACGTCAACTTTGGACATCGCTGAAACAATTACAGCAAGATATGGCTCAAATGAAAATTCAAATTAACGAAGAACGAGCATTGCGTGGAAATTTACAACAATTACTAATGAATCATTTAGAAAGTGTTGGATCGTCAAATACAACGTGTTGATGCCTAAATATATGTTGGTTCAATGTTTGATTGCGGCCTCATTTAAATTTTTTTGGTAGACTAAATTTTAGAACAATCGTTAATCTGGCAAAGTGCATTTGTATTAAAATTCAGTGCGATTCATCATATACCTGTATATAAGTATATATTCCAAGAATATATGAATTACCTGCAAGAATAACAGCTAACTTTGATTATTAAAGTTTGAAACTTTTATTCCATCGACAACGAATAAATAAATAATCGCACTGATTTTAAGGAACAATACCTTCGAAATATTTTATTTGATATGAAATTCTTCAAATGTGTCTAAAACTAGGTCCATATTGAACATGAATGATTTTAATTGGTATTCGAAAACGCAAGTGCACTGAATTTTTAGGAAAAAATTATCTCTTATTATTTTTCGTGAAAAAATTGTAGTTAAAATATTTGGAGAAAACCAATTTTTCAAAATATCCTTAAAATTTATATAATATTCGAAATAATTGTTTCAAACCTTTCATGAATCACATTGTATTGTCACAATCAATTGTATAAATTATCCCAGAATGTGCTCTTTTTGCATTTATTCTCGATTTTAATTATTGATGATTGTTTCCTTATCACTGAAGAAATGAAGTTTATTGTTATTGTGAAAAATTGTTAAAAACATTAAAGTATTAATGTAAGAATTTGTTTTTGGAGAAAAAGACTTGCGTCAATAATTTGGAAAATTGTAACAAAATCAACAATCGTAATCAAATGCAATAATTAGATTATAGGATGATTATATATGTTTTGTTTTTATCATTGAAATGTTAAAGATCTTCGACATGAATATAGACAATATTACTATATAACGCGGTGACAATAAAATATAAATAGGTAAATGTTATAGTGAACCGCACAAAATATGTATACAAATTTCACAATGTACTTCCAAGTATTTACTAAGATGTATTACAGTTATTATTAAAATAGACAAATAAAAACAAATATTTTTTATCTTATGAATTTAAGTAATGTTTTAATTTAAACTCATATAACATTCCACAATTCATGGAGCTACCGTTATCGATGGGTCAGAATCTACTCTTAGATTTCCTGATTAGAATCCCTTAGCATTCAGTAGAAATGGTCTATCCTCCGAAACGAGGGGATTAAAGATTTCATATTTCTTCCAAAATCGCAAAGAGTACCTTTTGAAATGATACTCTTCGTGTTCTGCCTGGGGTCATTAAAATTTATATGCGTCCAAGTGTATGTTATAGCTGGAAATAGGAGAGGTGATCCAAAAGTAATGGTAAAAAATGTAAAACACAAGGTTTATCACTTTAACAATAAGTTTAATTCATTTTCCAACATATTCTCCAGCAAATCAACGCATTGAATCTTATGTACGAATATTTTGAAAAAAATCAAAAGGATGTCATTCAGGACTGCCGCCGGAAGCGAAAACATGAAAAATAGAAAACTGTTTTTTAGTGGCCAGCCACCAAGCGTCATCTAACATTCTCCCTCGGCCATCCGCCATTATTCGCTGTCATCAGTCACCATCCGTCATTATCAGCCACATCCGCTTTTTTCAACAATCTTTTGCAATCATCAGCTATTACCAGTCATAATAAGCCATAACCCGAGATCAAAGGGTATCATCCGTCATCATCAGCTGTCATTGGCAATTATCAGTTATCAGCAACCGTCCGCCAGCATAACCCAGTTTTATAAGCAGTCATCCGCCATGATCATACCGCAACATTAGCCCTAATCTGCCAACATCAAGCATCATCCTTAATTAGGTAGCATATTATTAGCTGTCGACTTCCTGAGCTTTGACCTCATGTTAGTAATTGCTAAGTAAATGAAACTCGTATTTCGCTTATACACGGGTTTATTTTTTTTTTGCCATATACGTAATGGCAAAAACGAAGACCACAGCTGGATCAGTGAAGGATCCTGTAACGGAAGCCGAAAAAAGTGGCATATATGAGGTGAAATGCAACGAGTGTGATATGCGATACGTTGGGCAAACGATAAGACCGATTTCAACTAGGATACAAGAACACCTCAGAGAAGCAGAGCTAGCCGTCCAGAAGAAGCGAAACGAAGTCAAATCATCTGTAGCGAAGCACATCATCAACGAAGGGCATGCAATTAGTCAAAAAGATGCAAAATGCATACAAATGGTCAAAAAACGAAGCCAGTTGGGAGCCCACGAAAGCATATACATTGCTCGAACCGAAGAAGGCAAACGGATGAAGCACGATTTAGGCAACGGATTTACGACCCTAATTAAGAGGATTATAAAATAAGTAGGTAACAAAAAGTAGTAAATAGTTTTGCAATTATACGAGTAGTAATGAATCATGTTGAAATATTTTGTAACCAATTAGTAAATAATTAATGTAGTAAAAATAAAAGATATAAAAAGCTAAGAAGTAAGGACATAAATTTAGTTGTAAACAAACCACTGAAGAAGAGGAGATCCCGAAATACGTACATGGGTAAAACAAAATAAACCCGTGTATAAGGGAAAAACGAGTTTCATTTACTTAGCAATATTATTAGCAATTATTCATCACCATCAAGTATCATCTGCTGTCATTCCATCATCCGGTGTCATACGCCCTCCTCGGCCACCATCGGTTATAATCAGCCATCTTAAGCCAAAGCTTGATACCGTACGTCATAACGAACCATCATCCACCATAATTAGCACTCATCTGCCCTCATACATCATCATTCGTCGCCACTCACCATCAACTACCATCATCAACTATAATCCAGCATCATTCACCTTTACCCATCGTCATCATCAACTGATCAACTATCAGCCGTCTGGTATCATCCGTTCTCAGACGTTATCACGATTTCTTATCAGCCATCATCTATTTCTATCAGCCATCATCTATTACTATCAGCAATCATCGGCCCTCATCCACCATTACCAGCCATGGAAGACTACCACCCGTCATAAACTTGTGTCAACCGGCGTCATCCGTCATTAGCAGCCAACATCCCGCATCATTCATCTTCATTCGTCATCATCCATCACCAACATCTTTCATCATCATATGCCATCATACGCGGTCATGAGTCATTATCAGCAATTATCCATCATCATCAGTTATTATCAGTTATCATCCGGCATCATTCACCTTCATCGGCCGTCAACCGTCGTCATCAGCCATTAATTGTCACCATACACCGTCATGAACTATTATCAGCCATTATCAACCTTCATCCACCATTGTCAGTCATCATTCGCATTTATCCACTATCATAAATCATCCGGCTTCGTCCGCCATCATCTGGCATCGTAAGGCATCATCCGTCATGATCTGCCATCGTTCGACATTATCAGTCATCATTTGCCTTCATTTGTTTTTGCCATTCATCATTAGCCATCACTCGGTATCATCCGTCATCATACCACATAATACGCCATCATGATCTTGTATTAATCGAGCAGTCGCCTTAGCAAACTGCTCGAAAACAAATTTAAAATAACATTCATCATTTAAATTTACAATTGAAATCTGGACACGGCAATCCCCTTTCCAACGGAGCTAATCCACGATTGCACTTTCGCCATGAAATGGAAAGTGGATGGAAGGCTCTCCTACTGGTGGTGAGCGGTCCCGCAAGGCGACAACCAGCAACAATGGGGAGTCGAAAAGAAACCTTCGCGGCGAGACGACGAGCTGTACGTGCGCGGATTTTTTATTGGGAATCAAAAAACGCCTATTACGGGATTCACCATGTCATCGCGAAAAATTGATTGTTCTTGTCGGTGGCAAATAACAATCGAGCCACAGTGAAATGCTGCATGGACGAATGTTGGCTAGAATGAACGTTTAGGATGTAGTTTTGTATGAAATCGAGTGATCATGGTAGAGAGAAGTGACTGACCGCAAAGGAAGAATTTGCATTCGAAAGGAAAATGGAAATTTTCTTTTGTTAGAATTGAAGCAGAAAACTGATTATTGTAGAGTGTATTTCTTTCGTAACATTGATTCGTACAATAAATATTACTAGAAAGCATTGTGGAGTGTGAAAAAAAAATATCCTCGTGGTCGCCTGAACCGTGTCGATTATTTCAATTCTCGCACGTTATATTAACTTATTCCTGCTACTACCATGTCCCAGCAAATAAGGGTGGGATCATGCTATTTACCCAGGAAAAATTGTGCTACTCGTTCCTTGAATTTAGTCGGATCCACGCTCAAGCATTGCCCACTCTCGTCGTTGCCGGCATGGCACGCATTCGGAATGCGCATTTTCTCAGCGGTTTTCTTCAACGTGAAAAAGTGGAACGCTGTTCATGTGACAGCGACAACGCAAGCGGCGGCGGTTCGATAATAATTGATGGCAGACTCACGCATTATGCGAGCCAGGCAGGCGATTTGTTACAATTGCTCCTGAATGATCAACGTAAAGCAAACAAATTCACAAAAATAAGAATATGGTGTAAAAAAACCGTTGCCCCATTTGATATTTTTAATTACGAGTACAAAACACTAAAGCCAATCAATGCGTAGACATCACGCAATAAAATCGGGTTTGTTACAATAGAGTAATCGGTTACTGTTTCAGTTTGCTGTGATCAGAGTTAATATAAATATTTTTTTAGTTGGCATGGATTGGGTTGATGCTTTTCCTAAAGGGAATCGTTGAACTGTATCATGCACAAAAGACTGAACCATCACTTGAAGGCAGGGGTGTTTTCGGTCGGATGTGAACTCGTCGTGAAATTCACTGTGAATCAAATGCAATGAGCAGATGCCAAGTATGAAAGTTGTTTGAAGGGTGCACTTGCCGACTACGAGACGCGAACAATTTGCGAAAACGCGACTTAAAAAGTCATTTCGTCGAGTTGAACGAGGGGGAAGACAACTTTGACGGGGGCCCTAGTTGGAGTTCGAAATTGAAATACGTTGATGCTGCGTCGAAAGTTGAACAATATGAAGTAATTTTCAGTGAATTGAATAGCACACATGTCCATGGCTATGCGCGTGCTCCTGCGGGGATATTATTCGAATTTGGCGCTGATATCACGAAAAAATTATCACTTTGACGTTGAGATATCGTAAAAATTGTTGACAACATATGCAAACAGGACCTTAGGCATTGATTTGAAACCAGTTTAAAATTGGAAATTGATGAACGGAGAAAAATATAAAGTAAGTATTTCGATTGAATGGAAGTTTCTCGGCAAGTACTTAATTTTATCACCTTCCCAGTTCCGTTTCGGTAGATTGAAGATAAATTTTGTTACCTTGGGAATTAAAAAAAAGGGAAAAAAACATTTTTGGATTTACTAATTTGCCCTGCAATACTATAATAAACCGCTATTACTGATGTTTATAATTTGAAATATAAATTTTTTGTCAAATATTTTTCGCAATAATCACAAATATATTATCACTGTAAAGTCAGAATAATTCAGGCAAAGGAATTATAGAAAGTTAATTGGGTGCACGATGGGAGTTTCCTTGGATAATTATATATTTGGATTTAAAAGCGGATTCTAAAGGCCACGAGGTGATACCTTCCCAAGGATAACATCATTGCATGACTACTAATCACGTAATAATATCTAAAAGCGGTAGTTTATTATAATCGTGTCAAATGTTTCCACATGTTTTATTGTCATTAAAACAACATTTAGTTTGTTTTTACATGATCTTGGGATCTTATAATATCTATCGTTTGCAATTTAACTCACCCAATTTTTTCGAATAAAGCCTTGGAATGTACAAGCATTTTTCCTGAACATCAGTAAGTCTGCACTTAAACTTCAGAATACACTTTCAACACAAAAAAAAAGAAGACAATCGGTATAATAAGTTCCTGTCTCGTCGAAATTTGACTATTAGGAGTAGACCAATTCTGATGTAATTTGGCAGAAATTAATCTTTTAACATATAATGAATTGTTGAAATTGTATCTTCGGTCTTTCCCTTTCTCATAACCTGACCGGGACCCGCAGCGATGGCAGGCTCCTCCACTGAAATGGGCTAGCCATCGGGCGCGCTCTTCCCTTCTTTTGTTTTATACAGGGCTCTTGTCGGGTAGAGTGGGCTTACGATCACGTGCACTTTTGTGGTAAAGAGTTATGTGATTCCATCGCATAAAGCTATAACATAATTTGGCCACGTTTTTGTTTCTCATTTGATGGAAAAATTCATGCAAATTATGTTTGTATGAGTTTTTTACGCAAATGGGAAATACATGGCCACGTCTACGTTTGGATCTTGATCTGGTTAGGAGGGTGCGAGAGGACATCGCTTTCACCTGGATACCCCACTCTTATTTGTGGGCCCTAAGTATCGTCGGTAACGATGAAGTCCCTCTAAGTCCGACCGTTGTCTCAAGGCCCTATTTGTCCTCTGAACCAGCGTGTTCATAGTCCTTAGCCGGTTACCTCCTTTCTCGACTCCGGTCGATAATAAAAGAACCTTTTCCAAATTCGTGGATGCGGAAAATGTTTTTCTGGCGGGTGTTATGCTAGGGGGAAAGAACTCGCCCCACGGCATTGCAAGGCTAGCCTGCCAGCGCATTCATGCTTCCCCAGACTAGGCGGATCTCTGCAGATCTCGCCATCCTCTTTTGCTGAGGCAGCAGACTATCGCTGCAGTCCTTCACGGACATGTATCTACCCACTTTACATTACAATCTGTCATCAGCTAACATCAATCATCATCAGCCATAATCCGTCATCGATAGCCCTTATCAGCTAATATGCGGAATCATATGTAATTATTCGCTCGCACCAGTCATCATCATCCATTATCAGCAATTATCCAGGATCATCCGTCATCACGCACCATCATGAAATACCTCATCCAACATTTACCATCATCCGACACCATGCATCATCATCCAGTATTAACCTGCCTTCATAAGCCAGCATCAGCCATCATCTTCTACCATCAGCCATAATTTACCAACATCCGTTGTAATTCGACATTATCTCTCATTATACGCTAGCATCAGCCATCAACAACCCTCTTCCATGATAATACAGTGTCATTCGCCCTAAGCCGCCATCATCTATTATCATGAGCCATTATGCGACATCCTCATCCTTCATCGGCCATCATCCGGCATCGTCATCATCAACCATCGTCTGGCATCATCCGCAATCATCTGGCATCAACTGCCATCATTTGGCATCACCCGGTATCATTCACCCTTACACGTCGTCCATGACGACCATGAACCATCATCATTCTTCATCATCAGTTAGCATTCGCAATCATCAGCAGCAGCATCCTCAATCCGGCACCTTTTGCCAATCGGTATTCACCATCCTTCATCCTCGCTTCCTAAATGGTTCTACTTTCTCGTCATGTGACGTAAAGTCATAATATTTTACCCATCCGAAAAACCACTTAATTTGTTTACGGAAGATTTCACTGTTCGCAACTGATTTCCACTCAACTGTAGTTTCGTAGTCTGCCGACTCCCTAAACGTTCTCACACGAAAATTTAACCCCATCAAGAAATTTAATATAGGGCGAGCATGCGTATAGGATTTTTGATTTCAAAAAAATTTTCAAACCGATGCTCACAAATATTTTCTCTACGCACTGTCTTCAAAGCTACCATCTCTGCGCTCTTCCTTAAGCCGGAGAAAGAGATAAAATTTGCATGGATGCCAGAGCTGGGGAGAAGGTGAACTGTTCGAGGGTTTCGAAGCTAGATTCTTGTATTGGGGCTATCGCAACATCGGCTTTAAAAGCTGGTGCGTTATCTTGGTAAAACAAAACTCCAACTCGAAGTCTGCCCTGTTTCTTACCCCTAATAGTATTGCGTTTTTAGGTGCAAATGCCAAATTTTAATATCCACAAATATGAAAGACAGTAATGTTAATGCAAATTTCAGATGTATTTATTAAAAATTGACTTTTTGGTCACTGAAAGCCCACGAAAATAATTTCGTTTAAAGTTTGTTTATTCCCACTTTAATGTCATTTTAAGCGTAACAACTTTCATCTCGTACTGTCTTATGTATCACACCCTTATCGAGGACAAAGACTTCTTATATCGTTCCTCTTATATTTATATTATATAAAGCAACAAGACTAGACATCACGCGAGTTACACATAATCCCAAATTCCTCCATTAGCATATTACCACACAATTCACTAACCCTTGATCATAATCTCCCATGACTCATGTATTGATCATCCATGACTCATATCCTGTCATCCAGTAACTTAATCTATCTAATATAAACATCTCGTTATTGCAGCATCAAATTTCGCTTACTTGCATTGCTGACATCAGTATATCAAAGTCCAATTCTTAGCTTGAATCAAAGTAACACAGAGAATGCTTCATCAGCATTCTTATCATTATAAAAGCAGCCCTTTGAGAATAAGTAAATCAGTTCAAGTTGAGTATTCATTGGAGTTGTTCTTAAAGTTGAAGATTAACGAGTTAACTTGAAGTATTCATCAGAGTTAAATCTAACTATGATAGTTTGAATAGTTAAAGTTAAGAAGCGTTTGTTGTTGTAACTTAAAAAGTGTTAATTAAATAAAATAGTTAAAAGTGATAACCAAAGTGTTTTTATTAAAGAGATTCCGGGGAAGGAATCTCCAACATCTATATTTTTAACAATTGTAACGTTCAATAACGTAATTCGCGCGAATTCTATCATCGCAGAAAAGATCATGTAAGATTTTGTGTAATGTTTCTACTGCTGCTGCTTTCAGAAATTTTTCATAAAGCTTGTTGTCCAGTGCTTGTTGTCTTCGGATGATGTTTTTTGTTTGTTTACTTGAGGAAAGTAACTTGTCAAGCTGGTCAGTACTTAAAAATAACTTCTGGCGATCGTTCGTTTAGATAGTAAGAACCTGTAATAGCAGCTTATTGGCCAACCAAAAAACGGATCCGTCAATTTTGGTGCCGAACTTGAGACCTTGAATTTTTTGGTTGTAAGTGAAAACGATTCTTTTAGGGGCTGTGACTGTTGTCTCGTAGCATGATCAAAATGTTAATGCCAGGTCATATGTAAGGATATAAATCAACTTAAAAAAGTGTCCATATTAGCTTGGTCGTTTTCAAAATTTAATCTTGGAACTTCAATACATTTCTTCTATTGTTCGATGGTTAACATTTTTCTGTACCCTACTCACCAAATCCGTATTCTGGTGAAGTTGATCGCTGAGCATCCACTGAGTTCTGGCATATGAGATGGCAACTCTTGCATGAGTTAACACCAAATCCCATTGACCAGCGTGCAACTATAGAATGTGAAATAGCAGCGTTCTCTAATGCTTCTAACATTCTGGCAGGTATGTCTTTGTTAGATATTTTTTGAGACATAGATACTTGATGACAACTTGGATAAATTGGTTTCCGTACACTTTTCCAAAAAATAATACAAGAATCATTTCGTATAACGATTGGGAGAGAAACTTTTTAAAGAGGAATTTCAGTCCCGCTAGATACAAGTCTATCAATGCTAGCATAAACTTTGTTGCCCTTTGTTTTCCGTGTACTTTGGCTTCAAATAATAATCTAACCATCTGCCTAGGGCTTTTCCGGATGCTAAACACATTGTAATCTCTTAGTTTAAATTTGAAGCGCACGGAAGATACTTCACTACTTATTCACACCCCAAAATATCGCCCTGTACGGAGCAGAGGTATGGGGCGACGCTCTCAGCAACGAGGTATACCGAAAACGATTGGCACAGGTACAGAGAAGAGGAGCACTGACAATTGCATCTTCGTATCCAACAGTCTCCGACTCGGCAGTGAGAGTGATTGCAGGCGTGATACCTGTCGCACTCCTTGCTAGAGAGCGCCGCGCTATTTACCTGCGCCGAAACGAGGATGCGAGGGAGATGGTTGTCCGCGAGGAGAGACAACGCTCGCTCAACGATTGGCAGCAGTCTTGGGGGAATCGCACGAAGGGAAGGTGGACTGCGCGCCTCATCCCGGAAGTGAGACCGTGGCTAAATCGAGGACATGGTGAGACTGACTTCTATCTGACCCAGCTTTTGAGCGGGCATGGGTGTTTTCAGTCTTACCTGCACAAGATTGGTAAGTCACGGTCTCCCGATTGTCGGTTTTGCCCAGAAGAGGAGGATAAAGCCTGTCACACATTTTTCGCGTGTACAAAATGGGTCAGGCTGCGAAGGGAACTTTACAGGGAGACGGTAGAGCTCACCCCGGATAATATAGTTGCGGTGATGCTCGAATCGGTTGACAAATGGAACCAGGTGGCACATTATGCTCGAGCAGTCCTAAAATATAAAAGGGACTCACAGCAGCCAGAGGCGCTGGGGCTGGGGGATCGCTCTTCTGGCATTTCCTCTTCCCCTCTCCCCTCCCACTAGGAAAGGTACTCCCCAGCTTGAAGGCGCTCCACGGCGTAACAAAACGGGACCTGGCCCGAAGTAATGTGTCAAACGGTTCCAGGCTAGGTTCTCAGATTGACAGGGGAGGTGTTTAGTGGATAGTCCAAGGGTATCCTCCATGGGAGTCCCACACTGCCAGACTCGGCGGGCATAAATGCCTTCACCTCCCTACCACAAAAAAAAACCGTCTGCCTAGAGCTTTTCCGGATGCTAAACACATTGTAATCTCTTAGTTTAAATTTGAAGCGCACGGAAGATACTTCACTACTTATTCACACCCCAAAATATCCATTTGAATAGATCTTACCTACCCACCCACCTACCTAAATCATACTTTTGAATTAGTCATACCATGGGATACCGTAAAATTCTGAGTCTCGTCCCATCGAACGATATTTTCCCGCTAATGGAAATGCTCCCGGTGAGAATTCTTAAGACTACAGTTGACAATACTTATTCCAATGTCGAAATACGAACGTTTTTTTGTTGTGATTGAGAGATGAAGGCTATTTACGCCCAGGCAAGGAAGACGTCTGAACCAGCTACTAAATATCTCCACTATCAACCTGAGAACATAGCCTGGAACCGTTTGATACATTACTTCGGGCTGGGCCACGATTTACCATCTTCGCGTCCTTCAATTTGGAGGACCTCTCCTCTAGCAGGAGGGGAGGAGGGGGCATTGCTGGAAAAGTGATTTCCTGACGACTGACCACTCTTTATCTTTAAGGACTGCTCGAATGTAATGGGCCACATGGTTCCATTTTTCAACCGTTCCAAGCGTTTTCCCGATTAGACTTACCGGGGGGAGCTCTCTTCCTAATAGAGGTTGCGGCGCAGCCTGTCCCATCTTTTGCATGCAAAAAATGTGTGATAGGCATCGCCCTTCCCACTACGCAAAACCTATTTACCGGGTGAATGACAGTCTCACCATGCATGCGATTAAGCAACGGTCTCAGATCAGCGATGAGGCATGTAGTCCATCTTTCCTTCGTGCTGTTCATCTAGGACTATTGCCCATCATGCGTAAGCATTGTCTCTCTTTGTGGAAAACTGTCTCCTCGTATCTTTGATTCAGCGAAGGTAGATAGCGCAATCCTCTCTAGCAAGGGATAGGTATCACGTCTGCGATGACTAGAACCACTGAATCAGAGACTTTCAGATGTGAAGATGCAATCCTCAGCACTGTTCTTCTCTGTATCTGTGCCAAACGTTTTCAGTACAGCTTGTTGCTGAGAGCGTCGCCCCATAGTTCTGCGCCATATAGTAGCAAAGATTTTATGGCACTCATCAAAAGTTACCTTCTTGATACGTTGAGTCCCTCAAAGTTGGTCAAAAGTCTACTTAGAGGCGACTTGTATGATGCAGCTTTATTAGCCGTTGCTCTGATTTGTTCAGAGAATCTTCGAGTCGATCAGTAACTCCAGATGTATTACTGATGATTTCAATTCAGCTAGTACTTTCCCAATGGTGATCGTCTTCACTCTAGGGATTCTCTTCTTTATCAGGATGGCCACTTTGGTTTTCTCCAGCACTAGGCTGAATCCTTGAGTAGTCATCTAGCCACCCAGTGCATCAGTATACTTAGTTTAAGTTGCGACCGTGTGATATTGCGTATAGCCGATTACGCGCAACTCATCCGGCAGCTCTCGTCTCAGTAGCCCTTCAACCCCCCCGATATGTTCCACAAGTCTGCACGAAGGGTAGATCCTTAAACAACACCCAATGCAGCTTCCATCCATCGTAGGGCTTCGGGCATTCAGGTAGTTTCTTAAAAGCCGCACAATTTATTTCAGAACTTGAAAAAAAAATTTCAACGGAATCAGTATATACACTCACCTAGCGGAGTTGAAGGCATTCCAGGCATCAAGTATCACCAACATAAGCACCCGTTGCTTCGTATCACTAGGTGCCTCAGCCCTTTATACCTCACTCACCACCTCTGCAACCACGTCAATAGTGGAGTGTCCTTCTTTAAAGCTATACTGAAAAGGAGACAGGTTTCAGCAGCAGGAATTGCATGAATCTTCCCTTCATGAAATTTTCTAGCACTTTTCCTACCGTATGCAGGTGGCGACCTGGGATTTCTTTTTCCCTTGCAGATCAGTACGAGTCTTGCTACCTTTCAAAGTTCTGGGAAGACCTCTACCCATAGGCAAGCGTTGAATACACTGAGCAGCAATTCAGGATAATGGTGATAGACGAGTTATAATATCTCAAGCGAAACCTCGTCTGAACCTGGAGCTTTCCTTGTCGTCAATGTTAAGTCTACCTCTTTCAGTTTCAGCTGCTTAAAATTGGGGATTTGACTGCTAATTTGTCGTCGATAGCGTCAATATTGACGAGATGGGCGGGAAAAAGTGCCTACACTCTCTTGTTCATCTTTTTTTCTTCACGTAAAAGAACTTGTATAGGGCAGCAAGTTCCGCATAACTAGCTTGTAGCCAAGGTCCCAAGAAGCCCTGGTGTCACTGTCTATTCTCTTGCCCGCAAAGAGCGTTACTTCTGTTAATCATTTTGCCTATACATTTTCTGGCCAACTTATGTACCAGTTGCATGCCTCGTCCCGGTTCCATGCTAATTGAGCCTCGCGTCGAAACGTGTGACACTCCCTTCACTTTCACCGACGGAGGATAGAAGCGCTGCAAGCAGCAGTGATGATGCTCATAGCTGTATTCACCGTATCTTGAGTTGCTAGCCTTTCTCCTCCCTGTATTTCACCAACTGCGCACCTGCCATGAGCACCTCGATAATCCTCTCTACGTCAATCCTCCCAATGTTCTACTCAATCATGGAAGGTCCAGAGCATGGGCATCAGGATATAGCATAATGAATTTTAAGTAGAATGTACAATATTAATGATAACTAGCTGGGTAGTCCTTTAATACTTAATATTGTGCACACTCTGTACTATAGACTCCAACGCAAATGTCACGTCAAGTATGGGCCCCTCATAGCTCATACGGCGGAAAGTTGGGGTATCGCCGACGTTCAGCACGATAAGCCCTACCTTGGTCCCTATCTTTTCAGAGAAGATAGTGTAGTAGACCTTAGTGTTCACCTGGACAAGAAACTCCGCTTTCAGTTCACTACGATGAGGTTGTCTGCAGGGCTACTAAACATTTAGGCTTCATCAAACGATGCGCGAATGAATTCAAGAATTTATGGGCAACGAAAACATTATATACATTGTTAGTGTGCTTAATTTTTGAATACACTTGTGTCGTTTGGACTTCATTCTTTGATGTTCCCTCAGAGAGGTTTGAGGCAGTTCAGAAACAGTTCTTCCTATTTGTTTCAAGGCTCCTATATGATACGAAGAATTTTCAATAGTTGCCGTCATATGATAATCAGTTATCGATTGTTAACATGACATCACTCGGCCCCCACAGAATTATAATTTGGCCTTGCTTTGCATTTGATATCGTGAGAGGTACCGTTCAAGTGCAATATCTAATTGACTAAGTGACCTTAAATGAGCCTGTAAGATTTACGAGACACTCACGCCTTCTGGTAGAAAGTAAATACCATACTATCAATTCTGATAGTGAGCCAATAAATTGTTTTGTCAAAATTTTTATTAAGCCATCCTTAACATTTTCCTCAACCATCTCTAAATCCCAATTTAAATCCAGTATATCCATCTGCTCTTAATCCTTAGATCCTTTTGTATGCAAAAATTGTATAAGGTTTTGTATTAGGGACACAACAATTTCGTATCTTTGTATGAACACATCCTTAAACTTTTTGAATGAACTGTCAATGCCAAAACGTTAGTTAAAGTCAACATTTTTATCATGGTAAAGCTCACAAACCAGCAACGTTTGGAAGTTATTAAAAATTACTACCGAAATTCTGAGTGGGTTTCATCGAAAAATCATCTTCACCGATGAAGCTCATTTCTAACTCAATGGCTTTGTTAATAAGCAAAATATGTATTATTCGTCAGCAGCAAACTCACCTGTGCTTCTTGAGATATCGTTGCATTCGTAAAAAATTACTGTTTGGTGCAGTTTTCATGCCGGAGGTGGGATTGGGCCATATTTTTTCGTGGATGAAAACGACCGTCATGTTACCGTCAAAGGAGAATGCTATCGTGTAATGCTGGAAGATTATTAGCGGCATAAATTGGATGAACCTGACATTAACGATATATGGTGCCACTAGCCACCCAGCACGCCTCCCAATCGATTTATTATGTCCTTCATGGAAAACCCTATATACTTGAAAATTGTGATATTTAAATATGTAAAATTTTAAGAAAAAAAAACAAATGAATTATATACCTGGTGTCAGGGGTGCATCTTGGGAACAGGATAATTGTAGAGAGAAAACAATAAACTAACGCGCACCGCTTGTTAATAATCAATTTATTGTGTTCAAAATACAATAACTCGGTTGATGGTTCGGATGCGACTGCCTCTCCTCGATTTCTTCTTTGGCCCGTGCTCTTCAATTGGTATTGCCATGACACTCGACCATCCTGACATTGAACCGTCTCGATTCATTACTCCGTGTTTGAATCCGCAGCATCATCGTTAAAAATCGAGTTTGGGACTCACGACGATCCACGGTTTCAACTTTTCGCTCGTAAACGCCGAACAGAATTTCCGTTGATTGGGGCGTGCGATTCCCACGTCCTCGACGAGATATCTGTCGTTTCGTAAAACTCTCGAAATGATGTAGGGCCCACAATATTTGGGCTCTAACTTCCGAGATTCTCCCATAGGAGCAGGTACGTTCTCCAGAACGATGAGATCTCCTTCCTTGTAGATAAAAGGTTTCTTGTGTTTCGCGTTGACCCACATTCTCTATTTCTCTCGTTCGGTGCTAATTCGCTCGGCAGCCAATTGTCTTCGGTTAACCATATTGCATTCCGTTGGATCAGCAGTCGCTTCATCTGATGTTAGAGCCATAAGTAGCCGATTTGTGATGACGCCTCGAAGGCGATGATCGAATATCAACTCGATCGGACTAAACTCAGTCACAGAGTGACATTGCGAATTCAGAGGCCACTGAAGATTGCGCAATTGTAAATCCCAATCCTTATGTTCAGTTGGTGTAGTTCTCAGAAATGATAAGATGAACTGATTTGCACGTTCGATTTGGCCATTTGTCCGAGGTGTTCTGACGGCAACCTTAATATGTTGAATCTCATTAGATGCGCCGAATTCGTGATGTAAAAGCAGTGCCTTGATCGCTAATTATACGCTTAGGTAGACCGAAGTGTAACGTCAGATTCCTGAATTTCGTAGTTTTGACAGCTCTCAAAATTAAATACTTATTGAATGAATCAGATATTGCAATGATTTGCAAATTACCTTGACGACAGCGTGGAAAAGGTCCCAGGTGATCGACGTGTAACGTCCAGAACGAAATAGGTGTCACCTCGTCCGAATAGAGTTGACCCTCTGGTTTGCCTGCGATTCCTTTATTATAGCAGCACTCAAAGCATGCTGCGATGTACAACTTGATGTATTTTCGGAGATTGTTGAACCAAAAATCTTGCTGAACTCGATTTATGGTCTTCTCAAGGCCAAAGTGGTCCATGTCATCGTGGTACGTGCGGATAATTTTCCACCTGACTGTAGACGGATTTGAGATCTTGGTCGATCTTAAGATATAACCGACCATTTTTGAGCTGATAATCTAACTTGATCTGTTTGGATTGAGCGGACTCAATATCGCCTCTCAGAACTTCGATTAACTTCTTCAACTTTACGTCTTGTCGTTGTAGGAGCACAAGCCAGTCTTCGTTTTCTTTCACTCGCATTATGTTCCCCGATGCTATCTCTGGCTTAGAGCATCTGCGTGACTCATGCGTTCAGCCGATCCTATAGCTTCAGAAACCGTTATGCGGTAGCAATAGCTTAGACGTTCTTGTGGTGTTTATTGCGGCGCAATCGGTAGTTATGTTATCTCGAAATGCCTACCGAGCAAATAAATGCGAAATCTTTCTAACGATTCAACGATACTCAAAACTTCTAGCTCATGACTATGGTATCTGCTTTCGGATTCGCTACACTGGTGGCTGTAGTAGAAAACCGGTATGAAATTGCCACCGTCGTCTTGTTGCCTGAGGGTTCCGGCAAGATCCAGTGTGCTCGCATCAGTGTGAACTTGATGTTCCTGTGTCGGATCATATGCACTGCGCACTGAATTGCAGCAAAGTGCTGATTTTAGTTTTTCGAATGCGTCTCGTTGTTTTGTCGACCAACATAATTGTGAATCATCCTTCGATATTAGAGAATAATAAGAATTTGCGGAAAAATTCGCTTAATCCCAGAAATCTTCGAACTTGGTTAGCTCCGGAAACTCTCGAATCGCATTAGTCTTTTCAGTTCCTGGTTTTATTCCGATGACACAAAAACGTGATTTGCTTGGACAAAAACGTACACTTAGAGGGCCGAAGTGTCATACAGGCATCTCGAAGTATAACCGAGAATTCACGGAGTATGGTTCCCTCGGTGCTGGTTTTACTGGGCAGAATTACTTCATCTACGTAGCGAACTGCTCGATTTCCTATTTGTCGTACCAACTTGGCAATGACTTCATGAAAATAACTCGGTGCGTTGCACAAGCCAAAAGGTATCCGGTATGGCTGGCGCCGGACAGGTTTTAAGGTCGTTAATCTTATCGTCATCGTTACCGAGCTGCATTGACTGAACTGAGCATGTGATTCAGAGAAGCATTCTCTATGTTCACTGATGAGCTTATACAGAAGGTTCTTTTCTTTGACGGATAGCGTTGGCTCAAAAGTTGTAGTGTTTTCCAATTGACAAGCTCCCGGTTCAATGATCAGTCGTTTGCCCGATGTGCAGAGTAGATTTGACCCCAATAAAAGTGGCTCCGAGATCAAGTCGTCATCCACCGGCAAAATCTTCGCATTTAGATTTTTACCATCCAACTGAATTTTAGCTTCTAGTATCTGGTTGCACGTTACTGAAGCTCCTCCGAATTCTCGTAGGATGATCGGTGAACACTGCTTCAAGCCTCCCATTGCGATCGTTCGTTGAATGAGTAGTCTATCGCTGCCGGGGGTGATGAATGACTTAATTTTGTTTCCGTTGAGAAGAACCTCCTTAACAAATGGATTAATTGTTTCTGTTGACATCGATTGGTTGTATGTGATGTGACATCGATTGGTTGTATGTGATGTTTGTTGACACTTCTCGCATCTTTGTTTCCGTTGCGGTTTGGGACAGTTCAGCTAAATATACCCCATCTCAAGAGAATTATAAGATCGGACTCGACGGGATTCCGAATTAATTAAAGTTGACTGCTCTCGCGCATTTGATGACATAATACCTCACTCTATCGGTGGTGGTGGTCCGTAGCTCCAAAATTCGAACGGATTTCGTTTCAAAGTTCTTTATACTGGCTAAAAGATCCTTGACGGTGTCAAAAATTGAGCTCGCGATCACATTTTGCAAAGATGGGTGCCGTAGCCCGTTCCTTATATACCGGATTATAGCATGATCGCTCGAGTTACCTTGTCTTCCCAATGCTAGCATAGTAAGAAGTAACTTTATGTTGTCTCGCTCGGCTCCCTGGTGCAATTCATCATTTTTATGTGAACATCGGCCTCACTTTCGTGGCTAGAAAAATCTCGCCTCAATGATTCGGCCAGCTCAAGCCAGCTTTCAGGAACCCGTGTAGAACCATCGCTCCAAATTTTAGCAGGCCCCTTCAGGAAGGCTTGCACGGCGGACACCAAAACTCTTTCGTTCCACTGATATGTCTCAGCAAACTTCGTAACGCGATCAACGAACTGTGCTGCCGACATGCCGGACTCGGACGACGGGTCGAAGTCTGGTAAAATATCCGTCACATCTCGGATGTTATGAAAATGCGGTCCACTACATGTCCGCACTAAATTAGCCGATCGTTCGCATGTGTCAACTTCGAACATCGCTGCCGGCGGCGTCTCACCCGATTTCATGGTGTTAGTGAGTGGCAGTGTTGGCTCCTGTACTACAATTGGATGAGTGTTAATCTGTTCAGTTATTGACGACGTCGCCAACTTTCCCCCGCTCAGTAACGCGGTGACGACAGCTGATATTAACTCACTAAATCACTTCACTTCATCACGTAACTCGCGCACATCATCTTCACCCGAAGATTCTAAGATTTTCTCGTCCGTTTCGATTTCGTCATTAACCAGAACTTCACAGAGTCTATGTGCTAGCTCGGCTTTGTTCTCCTGCGTAGAGACGTTCCATAGCCTAAGTTAAGTTTTAGTCGTTCCTTGTTTAGTGTATTGACCTTTTCGACCGGCATCGTGTTGCGTTCCGTTTCCCTCGTATGCGGACCGAAGGGGAAATCGAACAACTTTTACAAGTATGTGTTGCCACTCACGTATGTATGTCGCACGTTTCTCCTTTCGTCTCTTTCGCGTATGTATATCGCACGTTTCCCCTTTCATCTCTTTTTGCAGACGAACCGTAGGAGAATTAAACACGAGATCACGAGAAGGGGAAAAATAACTTTCGACGGCGTCTGTTCGTTCTAGATGCCAGATTCGTGTTTTTACTTGTAATCCGCGCTAAACCATCCTTGGATCCCACTTCTGATTTTGTCAGGGGTGGGCCTTAGGAACAGGATAATTTTAGAGAGAAAACAATAAACTAACCCGCACCGTTTGTTTATAATCAATTTATTGTGTTCAAAATACAATGACTCGGTTGATGGTTCGGATGCGACTGACTCTTCTTGATTTCTTCTGTGGCCCGTGCTCTTCAATTGGTATTGCCATGACACTTGATTGATAAATAAATAAGTATATTATATAAGAGGGTCCCTGTTCTATTGGAGCCTTTTTTGATTTGGTAGAATACATGAAAACCATCACCATTTCGAGAGATTTTCAGCTTGTAGCAAGTGCAGTTACTATTCACAGAATATGCTCAACGCTGGGTTTGGAGATCCCTTAAAATGGAACCTTGCTTAGATTGGAAGGTACTATGGTTGGTCGTTCTCAGAAAACTTGTGCCTGCCGAAAGCTAATGTTAATAGCATAGCAGGAATTCGTCAAAATCCTTTGTAAATATATTTCTTTTACAATTGTAGAGAAACATGGTTTTTAAATTAAAAATCTTCCATATGACCCAATAAAACCAAAATAATTTACCGTTAACTTTTGCAATACACTTCCATGCATTTGAGTGTCTTTTATAAATAGAATATTCTCCAGGAAAATCTATTTTTACCTTAACAGTGAACCTGTTAAACGTTCCACTGCCCCAGAATTAAAGTTAAAAATCTCAATGGCCTATCATTATGAATAATATTGCGTGGTTTTAATTCAAACGAGAAAAAAAGAACTCACTTCTCATCATAATCCGAATTCCATCATACACGAATTTCCATTTCAAAATTGAATAATTAAATCATTTTCACTTCATCAAATCTTTTTCACATTGCTCATACCTGGCATATAATTACTCGTTGAACTTCCGTAGTCAAAACTTGATTCTAGACAATCTTCACGATTTTGCCAAGCTCAAGCCGCAGAATGTATGCCAAGTTAATAAAATAATTTGTGGTTTTCACGTAACCGAAACCTGACGAATTGATTAGAGGGAAGCGCAACAACGTAACGTGAAAAACAATTGTGGAAATGTTCTCAACTCGCAACTAGCAATCATTATTAACGAATATGACACGCTTTCACAGCAGTGTGCAGTGTGTTGATTAAAAACTGAGTACGAGGTAAAAATAAAATTAAGACTAAACAAAACAAAAGATGCTCAACCAAAACGGGTAGCAGATGGCATCATTGAATGATGTGTAGAAATTATCTTTAGTGCGTTCTTCGCGCAGCAAAAGTTAAGGAATAATGTCAAGAAAACAAGAAGCAAATTGGTTTCAGCTTGATCGTTCTAAATGACCTTCGTGTCGGTAAATTAGGTAAACTTAAGTTGGTGAGATTGCGGAGTTTCCAAGAAAGATACTTGGATGGGGCTAGAAGGAAATACAACTCTATTGGAATTTGAATTGAGATTTCTGTGATGATGACAAGATTGGATGACTCACTAAATGATGGTTTAGGTATTACCATGGGCGCAAATAAGAACAGAAGCCAACAAATTGCATTAAATAACAGACCAATTTGTATTGTTTTTATTGCTAGAGGGTTTCAAAAATAAAGCAAAGCAAAATTGTATCTAATGTCCCACTATTAGCCTTTTAATACTCATTGATTGCATTGAATTATTTTCTAGGAAAAAAACGAAAGACTTAAGGCAGTAACCTGATTTAAAATTCAAATCAAATATTCATCAAAATAGCAAGCACTCTAGGCTAAGAATGTTTGACCTAATCAAAGCTAATAACTTTTTGTATAAGACATCCTTTGATCATATAACAAGTCCAACAATACCAAACATGGTGTGGCGTGTATCTTAGGAGTGGATTTGAAAACGTTAGATTGAGGTAAACCCTACAATGTTTCGAAATCTGCAGACGGGCCTCGAAATGGATTGGACTCATGGCAACGACCTCGCAATCGGAAAAAGGATTAACGAATTGGATCCTGGAATGTCAGATCACTCAATTAGCCTGGCACTGTTCAGGACCTTTTACAACAGGCCAGTCAATATCAATTAAAAACACTGACAGTCCAGGAACCGAACTGGACAGGTAATAATATTCAAGACATGAGATCGCACACAATATTTAAAAGTGGGAAGCCTACTGGAGAATTCGTAGTAGCGTTTATTGTGGATAGAGAGTTCAAGTCACACTTTATTGATTTTAAGGCAGTCAATGAAAGGTTGTATGCGATCTGTATAAAAGCGGAAAGCTTCAAAATCTTGTTGATTAACGTTCACGCCCTGGCCAAAAAAAGGGCGAAGAAACGAAGCAAACGCACCTGGAAAGATTAGTCGACTCATTGCCTACAAACGACATAAAAATAATTCTGGGTGATCTCAACGCTAAGGTTGGCAGAGAGCTATCTCATCGGGGAACGACTGGAGAATAAAGTCTTCACGGTGAAACAAATGACAACGGCCGGCGCCTGATTGACTTTGCATGTGGCGGAAATCTAGTCATACGTTCGACTTGCTTCCCACATCAACCCATTCATAAAATGACCTGGATATCACCGGATGGCAACACACAAAACCGGATCCATCATGTTCTGATCCAACAACGTTGGGTCTCGAGCATACCTGACGTCCGTACATATCGAGGTGCCAATTGTAACTCAGATCATTACTTGATCAAATTAACCTACCTATGTCGTATGTCGAAGGCATATTAGGCGGAGACCAGCTTACCACAAAAATTTGACATCGAAATGCTTCAAACGGCGTCTGTGGCCAAAAATTGCACGGAGACCCTCGACAACCAGCTGGCTTCCTTGTTATCAAACGCATCTTTATAGACAAGCAACGAGCTCTGGATGAAAGTGAAAGCGGCTTTTAAGACCGTGGCAGAACAGTTGATTGGACATCAAGCTCGGTGCAAGAGAAATGATTGGTTCGATGATGAGTGCCAGAATGCATTAGACAAAAAGAATCAGGTGTACGATTACGAAGGTAGGAAAATCAGGACGAAGCAAGAACATTATGAAAATCTCAGAAGAGTAGCGGATAAGAAAATTAGGATTAAGAAAAGAAAATACTATGACAACCGATTGAGAAGTATAGCTGTAAATCTAGTGGGCATCAGCACAAGACAAGCATACAAAGTAGTGAAAAGCCTAAAACGTGGTTTTCAGCCCAAAACCACGCTCTGTCGTGATAACATCGGCAATATCATTGCTGATGAAACCAAGATTAAGGAAAGATGGGCATCATATTTCATGAACAGGTACATGAAAAATGCTGGGAGTTCAGCATACACGTACACCAAATTTTTGTTGGCTTTAGGCAAGCATACGATAATATTGATAGTAACGCACTGTACCAAATACTACTTTGCTTTGGCATGCCAGCCAAATTAGTCTGTCTTACCAAGATGACAATGACGTCAACGAACTCCCAAGTCCGCATCAAAAACCAACCTACCGCTGATTTTAACTAAATCAGGGAGATGGGCTGGCCCCATTGCTATTCAATTTGGCTCTGGAATACGTCATAAGGAAGCTACTTGTCGATACACAAGGTACATTACTATACAAGTCAAGCCAAGTATTAGCCTATGCAAATGATATCAACATTTTTTCACGGTCATTAACAACTGCTAAAGAACTTTTCCTGAAATTCGACAGCGAAGCAAAACTATTGTAGTAGGGCTACAAATCAATGAAAATAAAACAAAGCTCATGACAAAGTTGACGAAAAATACCTCAAGCACACAAAATATCACACTTAGCGAATAAAGTATCAAAAATATAAGCAAATTTGTGTACTTAGATGCAAAATACGCCGAAGAATACAGCTCGCAAATAAAATATTTTATTCAGTGTTGATGATCTTGAAGACCAGCTGCATACACAGGAGAACAAAGCTCCAAGTATACAAATCTGTGATAAGACCTGTGTTATGCTATGGGTGTGAAACATAGACCTTAACCCAAGCATCCGCAAATATATTGAACGCCCTTGAGCGATGGGTCCTGAGGCGAATAATTGGAACGAAGCTAGACGGAGAGCATGGTCGAATTCGATACAACCATGAAGTATATGAAATTTTCGACGAGCCGGAGGTCTCAACGATTATAAGACAGCGGAAACTGCAATGGGCTAGCCACGTATGAATGAACAATGGATACACAAAAAGGTATTCGATGGGAGAACTGAAGGACGCAAACCAGTGGAGAAACCGAGGAAACGCTGGTGTGACTCGGTTGACGAAGACAGTTCATCGCTGCTCGGATTTCGAAGTTGGAGAACGTGGTCAATAGACCAAGACAGTTGGAGGCGCTATTTGCCGAAAGCAAAGGCCCGAGAGGGGCTGTAGTGCTACGAAGAAGAAGAAGGAGTATTTCTTTTTATTGACTTCAGATTAGAATCCTCTGTAAATAACTCTCATTTTCATTCATTCCTTAACGAACTTTGATACGTTTTTCACGCTAAATAATATTTTTATTGAGTCTAAGCGCATTTGATTAGTTTTTTGTTTAAATTTTTTTTAATTTTGTTAATTATTAAAAATTTAGACTTATCAATAATAGTGTAACATATCTTTGTATTTTATTTCCTAATTGTTTGAAAATGATAGAATCAATATAGAACAAAATTAAAGAATAATTATGGGGGGGAAAATAAAATAATTTTAAATATCGATTAAATACACTTTCATACGGCTTAAAAAGTGGAAGAGGAAATGTTTAAAACTAAACAGATACAATCATTGTATAATAAATATTTTGAAATTTTCAGAAGTTTTGTAAAAATGCAAAAATAATCAATACATAGTTTCCAGAAAATGTGTTGGCACCTGGCTCTTTCGTGGGATTGTTTACATGGAATTATTGCGATGCTTTTTTCAATATTAAGAAAAACAATAACTATTTTGCCACGTTGGTAACCAAACAAGGACGAGACACTTGCAACATTAGACCTTTAAATAATGATGATTCAAGGAGCACTACGGATTACCACTTCGAATCACTTAAATAGTGGCAATAGTCAAAAGCAGACTTCATATTCAGTTATGAATTGTCGATACTTAGTAAAAATATATACGACCACCGTTCCACTCTTGCCAACATCGAGGCCCGTAGCAGTCGCAGAGATCTCAAATTCACTTCCTTCACCACCCGTTGACGTCAGTGGCCTTCTGTTGCAGAAATCTGTCAGTTTTTTAATTCATTCATCACCCGCCGATGTTAGTGGTGTTCAGTCGCAGAGATCTGTCATCCAATCTTATCAGCTGGTTGGGAAATTTATAGATAGGGATGACAGATTTCTGCGGAATATCGGTCCGTGGAATCGTGGTTATCACATGTTTCAGGTTGCGGGAAAGAGCTAGTCGTTCCATGAGTGTTCTTAGTCTTCTTGTGAGTTGTTTCGCATTTGGAATATATGAGTTCGACGATTCCAGTGAGCCGCAAACTCACTCGGTGGTTCTTGGGGTTATCAAGGTGAGTGAGTGGGGCCTACGATCCATCTTCCGAGGAACAACTGGGACCAATGGAGTATTCTCTGCTTAGAGGGTAACAGCTTATAATTTGCTTCATTGCTGCAATGTTGATTTCCTGCAGTTTATCTGCCATAGTGTTCTCAAAAGGTAGTAAAGGTGATCCAAATGGCAGCCCAAAATGTTTGTGATGGTATGCACCTGACTAGCAATAGTCTGAAAAATAGATAGTACTAGTTTCCTACTTGAAAATTTTGCTCGAAGGACTAAAAAATGTTTAACCGACGACGTTATCAAGACAAACACTGCACTTGAGTAAATTTTTATTTGCACACATATGTTTTCAGAATAAATTCTTAATTACTAAAAAAAAATCACAGAATATATTTTCTGCTAGTGTAATAGGTTCATTGATCATTTGTTTGTAAAATATGCAACTAATGTTTTTTTGTTGTTGAACTTTACTGGAATGTGCATTAATCAAAAATTGCTTACATATGTATGTATATTTTATGAAGTGCATTACGCTATGCAGCATTTAAGAACTTTTACGATTGTATTTTTAGTAATCGCGGGTCTCAAAATGATTTACGCTCATTTACAATGTTTCAGTCACCATTAAACGCCCGTTTCAAACGCATCGAAAACACAATCATACGGAGAAGAAACCTATTTTACATTACTCCGTATTTCTTCGTTCATCCAGTCAAAGTACCAAACAAATCTAATTTCTATTTCGCGTTCCCGAATTTTACCGACGCGGTACCGAAAAATATACTACGTTAACGTAAATCCGAAAAAAAAACTACGCTAAGGAAAAACAAACCAACAAAGGTACCGCGTACCGCGCGCGACGCGAAATAGAAATTAGATTTGTTTGGTACTTTGACTGGATGAATGAAGAAATACGGAGTAACGTGAAATAGGTTTCTTCTCCGTATGATTGTGTTTTCGACACGTGTGAAACGGGCGTTTAATGGGGGCTGAAACATTGTAAATGAGCGTAATCCATTTTGAGACCCGTGACCGAAATCCTCTCCGATCTAGCTGGCCGACAAGCAGCCACCGCGAAAATGGATTACGGTGCACGGATTGGTTGACCGGTTGGTACCATCCGTTGGCACGACTCAGACTTAACGTCTAGAACCGATGAGAGGTCGGTTCCTCGTTCGGACTTTAGACTTAAAAATCATTACAAATGGCCCCACTTTGGGCGCCATTGTAATGATTTTCGAAATGCCCGTGTAGGACACGGGTGCCGATGGTCTGGCATAAGTGTCAGCGAGCTATAAACAACACTGAGCTCAGCTAACTAGCTTCGCTTAGCGACCGCGTACGCGTGCTTGACGACAAGCATTTGCGGGATCATATGAGGCGGGTTCTTGTCGAGCCACGAAGCTACACTACAAAATACTTATCAGGCGTACTCTACTCTATAAGACACACCGATCAATTTCTATTGTCTTTAGAAATGTTCTATTAGGTGTCAATTAAGCTACTCTACAGTAATTCAATATTTTTTGCCTCGTTAAAGTCAGCGGACACGGAGGCTTGAGACAAACGCAAACATTACACAAAAAGCAACCATTACTTTCACCGAAGAAGGTCGTTGCATTACAAGGGGAAATTCAAACCTAAAGATGTTAAAGTGGGTGAAGCGAACCACTCATCTCTGCCCTAAAGGATAGAAACTTGACGGATGTAGTTTACTTTACACTAGTAAAACAACAAACTAAGCAGTTCTGACGGGGTGACCACCTTATCTCTTCAGGAGCAGCCACTCCTGATCACCAAGGGGCTGCTCGACTGCTTATGTTTATTACAGGGCAGTCTCTTCAATATCGACCCAGACATGGAGAGACTGAAGGATTTCGCTCTTCACTAGTGAAGAAACAATTGTTTCCGCAGTGGAGAGATGGTTGTTATAATTTTAGGCCCCTCTCCTTGAATATGAGTCCCTGTCTTCTACGAAAGTATGCTAATAAAAACCGCTAACCAATCATTAAAACAAACCGCGTGTCGGACAGGACTAATTGATGATGCGGATTTTATCACTGCCGGTCATCAGATTAGCTCCCAGCAAAAACTGACGCAATTCAGAGCAGTGTATTTGAAAACCCTGGTACCATCAGTTTGTTCAAAATTAGAATTGTCCGACTTCAAACTGTTTAAAAATGTGCAAACCTTTCTTTTGGTAACATTAAGGGACGCACTACTCTAGAGCATCATCGGCCTGTTCAAGTGGCAGAGCCATCACGAACGAAGAACTCCAGAAGATGCTATAGACCTTATTATACCGAAGACAAGACAAACAACACCAAAAGAAAGTTTATCGGTGACTCTATCTTTACTTTACGGAACCCTCCAAAGTATGCTACGTTAATATCAAATGGTGAGGGCGACAATAAAAATTGAATCGGTTCATCTGCCGACAGCAAATTAAAAACGTGAGAACTCGAAGGAAAGTGGTGTTTCCCCTTCGGGCCCCACGTTGGGCGCCATTTGCAATGATTTTTAAGTCTAAAGTCCGAACGAGGAACCGACCTCTCATCGGTTCGAGACGTTAAGTCTGAGTCATGCCAACGGATGGTACCAACCGGTCAACCAATCCGTGCACCGTAATCCATTTTCGCGGTGGCTGCTTGTCAGCCAGCTAGATCGGAGAGGATTCCGGTCGCGGGTCTCAACACGGATTACGCTCATTTAAAATGTTTCAGCCACCATTAAACGCCCGTTTCAAACGCGTCGAAAACACAATCATACGGAGAAGAAACCTATTTTACGTTACTCCGTATTTCTTCATTCATCCAGTCAAAGTACCAAACAAATCTAATTTCTATTTCGCGTTCCCGAATTTTACCGACGCGGTACCGAAAAATATACTACGTTAACATAAATCCGAAAAAAACTACGCTAAGGAAAAACAAACCAACAAAGGTACCGCGTACCGCGCGCGAAATAGAAATTAGATTTGTAATCCATTTTGAGACCCGCGACCGAAATCCTCTCCGATCTAGCTGGCCGACAAGCAGCCACCGCGAAAATGGATTACGGTGCACGGATTGGTTGACCGGTTGGTACCATCCGTTGGCATGACTCAGACTTAACGTCTAGAACCGATGAGAGGTCGGTTCCGCGTTCGGACTTTAGACTTAAAAATCATTACAAATGTTATTGCAATAAATCATAGGTTACTTTTCGAAATGTAATTTTTATTAAAATTCAGTAGATGACTTTGTATTTGATATAAAGGGTTTGTGTTCAAAATTAAATATTCTTTAAGAAGATGAAATTAATAATATTAAGGTACCTATGTCAAATATGACTAGTCGGAAAATATGGCCACCCGCCATTCCCACAAAAAATATCAGTGAAACGCAAACTCCTCGTGCACGTATTTGAAGGCTTTTGTATGCATCATGAAATAGCATAGTTTTGAGCCGCCAGTCTGTCAACATAATTCCGTAATTTAAGTGCAAGAAAACCTCACGCCGCTGTTAGAATTATAAAAAGTTGATAGTGTTTGTGTTTAATTTACTGTTTATGTACAGGTATATTCTTGGCCATTTTTGAGCTGCTGTTGAATATCTTTAGATAAGGTGAATTTCAGAATACCAAAAAGATGCCTGAAAATATAGCCAACAAGTGGCCATATCTTTTGTATGACATTTTTAGTATTTTGATTTATTTTTGATTCAGATCATGGCACCGCGTTATAAATCAAGGGAAATTCGAGGTACTTGGAGTGAAGCCAACATGAAGTTGGCGATGACAGCTGTTGATATTGGTGAAATGAAGGTTTTAACAGCGTCTAAACACTGCAAGATTTCTAGACGATATCTTGCAAATAAAAAAGAACGGAAATCAAAGTTAGAAAGAAAACCGCTTCTAAACATTCAAGAAGAAAAAGACTTAGCAACGCACATCATACGATGATGTCGAATATGATTCCACGTGTACTTTGCATGTGCGTGAAGAAATACTCGTATTGTGCAACAAAGAATATGATAGACAGCAGTAAATGTGCTTTGATTAGAAGAGTTGGTTTCATGGTTTTATGAAATTGAGGCTGAAGATTTGTAGAAGGAAGGCTCAAAATTTAAATCCAGCTAGAGCTCAAAAGCTAATTAAAGATGTCGTTTCAGATCATTTTTGAAACTCCGAAAGCTACTGGAAGAAAATAAGCTCATTTTTAAGCCAGCGAGGATAAATAATATTGACGAGAAAAGTTGTCAGCTTTAGTTACATAAGACACCTGAAGTGTTAGCAAAATGCGGTGCAAAAAATGGTACACCTGGCTGCCCGTGAGCACGCTGAGAATGTCACTATACTCTCTTGTGGCAGTGCTGTTGGTTACTTCCAATGATTTTATTTAAGGGCAATTGTATGAAACTGAAATGGTTAGATTCATTACCAGCAGGAAAAGCAGCATGACCTTGAATGCTTTTGTCTACTGGATTCATCATTTTGTTAAGTATAAGCTTGCTGGACCATATACATTGATATTCGAGAGTGCAAAATGCCATTTGGATGATTCGATCGTTGATAATAAGGAAATGTTCGAGATAAAGCTTTTCTGCCTCCCAAGTAACACGACTCATGAGCTATAACCAGTGGACTTTCAGTACTGAAGGAATATTGAAATACTGGTTACAATATCAAGACAAGAGAATCACAAAACAGAGATTAGGAGCAATTTTTCCAAAGTTAGGGACAAAGCTCTAACTCCGGCAAATATCAAAGTCGGATGTGAGGCTACAGGTATATATCCATTCGATCCTACGAGAATACCCGAAGAAGCATATATGCCAAGTATTCCAACTCATCGCACATCTCTGATAGCTCCTGAAAGTGGCACAGAATTCAATTCATCGCCGTCTACTCAAGCCAATGCATGCACGAGTACAAATAAATCCAGTGATAATGCATCGGCTATATTGCATGATATTTATGACAGTGCAGATGATGTTTCCTTGGCAAATATCCGGAAAGGAATTGAATCCAATAGTATGAGTGAAATAAATCCACATTTTAATAGTTCGAATTCATTTTATGAAATGCTACCAACTCCAAAAAGTTATCAAGTCCTGTAATTGCTCCAAGAAAAAAGGCTGTAATTAGTCTAGCACTTGAGTTAACCAATAGAAGTTTCTCTAATTACAGGATTACGCACGGAACATCCAAAACTGTTCCTGCAAAATACCTAAAGAAAAAAATAGGATTGCATTAAACAATGGGAAAGGGCGCAAAAAATGTGATGAAGATAAAGTCACTGATATGAGCCTTTATATCAAGTGTGCAGCATATGTCCGCGAAGAACGTGTTGGACTTACTTCTCAAAAACTTCATTTGCAAACAATGTGAATGATACTAGAAAATCTGGTTAATTTTCTTATTATTTAAAGAGTGATGTCTTCATTTTAAATTCCTACTAAGAATAATGAAATTCATTTTCTGTTGATCGCAAAATTTGCAATAATTTTTTTCTTATTATTAATGTTGAACCAAAAAACGCATTGTATTTTCAGTTTTCTTGAATCATTATTTATTTTTTGTTAATTTACTTTAAGGACTCATTTTATTTGTTCAAAATATATGATATTCAGATACTTTATGCTGATTTTATTTAAAATAACTTCATTCCAAATAAGAAAACTCTAATTCTGATTGCCATGTAATATGGCCACTAAGTGGCCATATTTAACTACACTATAGAAAATATGGCCACATTGCCAGTTTTTGAAAAAAAAAACGTATTCAAGTCCAATTCTATCCACACAATTTTTTCTTTATGCCTTAATAAAGCGTGGTAGATAGTATACTACGAAATAGAAAAGGAATAATAACCGCAAATTATAATCAATGCAAGGAACCGAATGTCAAACGTTAAGGTGGCCATATTCGGCCTAGGTACTTTAATACAAAATGCAGGACTGAAATGCAAAAAAATTAAATCGACAACGTCAAAACGAATCAACGCGAATAAATATGAAATGGATTAATAAAGACGATTTAATTAAAATTAATGACTTTTTTCTTTAAAAGCCGTCGAGCCTTGTTTTGTTGTGTGAGCAGACGCGTTTCGACTACTTCGAGTCATCTTAACAATATTTACAACGAACTAAACAATATTTACAGAATAGCTAATAATAGCGGATACAAACAATGCGCCATTGACAAACTTGTCACACAGTACAAAAAAAAAAAAAAAAACAGGAACGCCAACCGACTGAAACTCATAAAAATGACCAACAGTGGGTTTCATTAACATACGTAGGCAAAGAGACACACAAACTATCAAACTTCTTCAGGAAATACAAATTACAAACTGCATTCAAAACAAACAACAGCATTGGAAACAAACTGAAACCAAAACTGAATGACACATCAATAATCGAAAACAGCGGCATATACAAAATGACATGCAAGGACTGCAACATGGTATATATGAGAGGACAACACGAAAACTAACGACAAGATACAAAAAGCACTTACGATCTTTCTTACACAACAAGGCAGACTCCAATTATGCAACGCACCTACAAAACCATGAGCCTGACGCTATGACAAACTCTATGAAATTGCTACACAAACAAAGCAAAGGACCGAGACTTGACATCCTAGAAAGGCTTGAAATTTATAAACATAGAAAGACAGACGATTACATTATCAACGAACAACTTGTTACCAATTCCAACGCAATGTCCTCAGTACTAGACCATACTCCTAGACAAAAACGGAAACGAGATGAAACAGAACAAACGGACATTCAACAAGCAAAAAAACAAAAACTAAATATCCCTCTACCTGGCATAAATTATTACTTGACGTAACTTACTATCTGACCTAATTACCCATCGGCTTAACCCATCCTACGACTATATAAAGTCATTCCCTTCAACACATCCTTTAGACACTGAAGATGACTCGAAGTAGTTGAAACGCGTCTGTGTAGTAATAAAGCAGTTACGCAGTTACTCTATCAAACTGCTCTAAAACTTTCCTATCTCCTTCATCCCTACAGCATGGTAAACAAGTAGACATTAATGATTATGCAGTTTAGAATTTTTTTTAAATATCCAATGTCTTCTTTAAAATAATAAATAACTAACAAACACCTTGCATATCAATTTTCTTTCGAATCAACGTGATATTCCAAAAAAAAAATTTTAACTTAATTTAAAATGCTTTTAATTAATATACGTGAGACATAAAAACATTAATATAAATTCAATTTTTCAACAACCAAAAATGTGGCTATAAATAAAAATGCTCGATTCGAATTCGGCGCGGGCAAAGGGTTAAGGAAAATTCATGCATACCATAGATCAGATCTATTAATTCACTACACAACCAGCAAATCATTGGAAATCCTACTATGACTTGAAAGTATTTAAAACAGACACTTTCTCACTCAGCTCATCGTAGTCCTAGACATACAAAATATACATTTACACTCATAGAATTGTTAGTAACAAATCTTATCAGTGAACAATCTACTCAACGCAACTTCGTATTCCATGCATCCTATCAGTGGATGCACATTTACATTCAGGCGCGTCACACAAATCATGTACGCCCAAAACCTGAAACGACAATTCCAAAAACCTGATTTGCACTTACACCACGATAACATAAGCGAAATTAAGAGGGAATTGAAAAGCGTGAGAGCGGGAGATGAGTAGTTGGCCGTGGCGGGGGTAGACGCTCTGTCGTTATTTCGGACGCTTTTAAATTTTCAGCGGTAATTCTACACAAAAATGTTAATTCGTACACCGGAATATGTTTCAATTCTAAGATTTAAAAAGTACAAAAGCGGCGCAAAGTATTATGAACTAGAGTTCACGCATGCAAAAATTGAATCGTTTGCGGTTGTGCTTTGTTTTGCTGAAAGGAAAAATATTCATTGCATGCAGAATTGGAAGTGAAATTTTCAGATTAAAACTCAATTAGTGTACAGTGCTCGGCAATTGATGCTGTAAGTTTTTGTCATTTTCCGTGTCCAAATTTGCCCTTAATGCTTCCCCCTGATCGAGGTCCGACCCATTCAGGAGCACTTAACGGAACACCTGTACTGCTGATTTTTGAAACTACACAGATCTCGAAATCACCATATACTTCGAGGACAGAACAGACAAAACAAGTGCATAGAACAGTGAAAAGGTTCTAGATACATTTCATAAAGTAAAGAGCGAATCACAGTTACATTTCAACGCATGTACACCTCATCAAGGTTCTCAATGATGTATAGATATTCATGGTTTGGTTTTGGTGTTAGCCTATGGAACAAAACATACACCTGAATTGTGTATTGGTATTTTCGAAGCGGTTTTTAATTTAGCCGAAGATGGTTTTGGAATGGAACAATTGGAAAGTTAAAAACATGAGCATAAACTTGTCTTGAGAAGCATATTGTTACATGTACAAATAATTCTGCGAGCTACTGTCGCATTTGTTTTCACAACAATTAAGAACATCAACAAAATGAATTTACTCGAATCCACGACAACCCATCAAGCATCAACATCTGAAAGTGAGTCACTGCTCCATTCATTCATGAAAGTTCCCGCTAATTCGCCAATGTACGAGAATAGAAAAGTGATTTTCGTGATTGTGAAGTAATTTTGGAAGACAATTGCGATAGAAATTTATGGACAAGTGAAAGTTAGATTCTAGTTAAAATTGTGAAATAGTAAAATAAGTGATTGTGCATTTGTAATTTAATCAAATAAACTCTTTTAATTTAACTTAAAAGACATTGCGTTTTCACTTTCCCGGAACATTAAAATTATTGGCCGCAAACCATTTTTTTCTGACCCGGGTCACAATTGGTGACGGAATTTTGTAAATACAAATGTAAGTATAATTATGCTAGCGTAGTTTGATTCAAAACTGTCTGTCATTGACGACAAGAGAATTAAACCATAATTTTGAACTGAAATCATATGATGTATGGCGGGTGATTCACTAATACATGAAGGTGATTTGAATCCCAACAAGTATGAACAGTGCAGTAGACGGAATAAATACAACTACATACTTTATACAAGAAGTTTGTAAAATTTTGTTGCTGTAACTATACTACCAGGAATTCGTTTATGAACGAAGCTTTCGTTGAAGCTCGAATTGCAAGGTCAACGGGCCAGCTGCTACCCGGCGGTGTCATATTGAAAGTGAATGGAATTAGCCTCACAGGACTCACGAATTATCTTAGTGTCGCCAGAGAAGAATTGATACGAGTGCTAGCAGAAGATGAACGGGGAGATGTCGCTTTACTTGTCTCAGCAAACAAACAAAATTTGGCAAATGCAATGAATGCAGCAGAAGTAAACGACAGGCTAGGTTTGCACTCGCTACGAAATCGCAACTCGCATATACCAGTGACATACGCAACAAGTGGTGAAGGTTTATATGAAGGTCTCGACTATTGGTCCAATCAACTACAATAAAAAATGTCTGTCGCTCAATATTTAAAGATTTAATTTAAACATAATTTAAATATAATTTAATTTAAACATAATTTAAATATAACACAAAAAAAATATTAAAAATTAAATAGCAAAATAAAAAGGAACAATATTTAAAGTAGTAGTCTAAAAGAATGAATCTATGATGAATTTTTTTGACAGAATCGATTGTCGTCCACCAACACATCGTTCTCGAGCGCTCGACGGACCATGTGGGTAAGTACCCTTTTAAGTTCATTTCTTTTCTTTTAATATGTTCTTTTTATAAATTTCTTTTATTCTATATTGGTTACATGCTAATAGCAACTACAGCTACAAATAATTTATTTAATTTTCATGGTCAATTTTAGCTAAAAGTGCAATTATTATTAATGTTAACTTCTCTTTAAATCACACATACAAATCTGTTCAATTACCATTCGGTCATTTTGTTTAGTTGCCAAGAATTAATTAATCAGCATAATAAAATGAGTTGTTAGAGTACACCTGTCGGTCTTTCCTTTCCTTCCCCTCTGACCGGGTATAGGACCCGGTACGATGGTAGGCTCTCCACGCCAGAAATGAGCTAGCCAACGGGCACCAACGAACCTCCTTTTGTTTCAGGTGACTTCGCGGGTTGAGTGGCCCGAGCAAGGTATCTCTTTATGGCACAGGGTTATGTAATCGAATTGCATAATTCTATGGCATAAATTGGTCACCGGGGTACTTCTCCTCTGATGGGAAGGCTCATGCAAGTTAAGTTTTATGAGTTTTCCACTCAGAAGAGAAATACCTGGCCACTGCAACATTTATGGATTTTAATCCGGTTGGGCGAGTGCGCGGGGGCTCTATCACCACCCGGTTGCCCCTCTCTGGGCCATGAGCCTCTTCGGGTAAAGACGAAGTTACCCTAAGCCCGCCCATTTTTACTTGTTTCACTTGTTTTCTGAACAAATCATTTTCTCTCGTTATGGTTGCCTACAATTTTTGCGACTTCGGTCGCCTTTCTTTTTTTGACGCCAGAAATTCGTGAATGCGAAATTCTTTTGTAGTGGGTCTTTGTGCTGGGGTATGAACCCGCCCCACGACACCGCAATGCTAGCCTGCCAGCGTATTCACGCGTCCCCAGACAAGGGCATTCTCGGCGGATATCTTCACCTTCCTCTGCCGAGGCAGCAGATCAACGCTGCAGTCCTTCACGGACTTTGGATTTTACCAATTCACTACATCTGCACACACAACAAAGCAAGGCCCGACGGCTTTTAAAGAAGAAAGAGAATTGGCCTGCGGATACCAAATAAACAAAATTATTGACTAAAATTAATGACGCTTAAAATAATCAAGGGCCATTGTCGTGACAATCTTCATATATGCCTCTTGCGTTTCCTTTTTTGTTATTACTCCGCAAATTCTTGTATGCGAAATAATTTCTAGTGTGGCTTGATGCTAGAGGAAAGAACCCATCCCAAGACACCACAGACGCTAGCCTGCCAGCGAATATACGCGCCCCTAGATCAAGCCGATTCCAGTGAGCACCAATATTTGGCTTTTTAAAGCAGTATGTTGCCGCCACAAGTCCTTCATCGATCTTTTTATCCAAACGAAACACTACATAACATATCGCCGAGCGAAAATAACATTTTTCGCGTCAATCTAAATTTTCATCTTAAATAAAGATTATCCACATTTATGTGTGTATATCCTGTAGCTTTCAGATGCCATAGTAAAAGCTAAACAAAAACTAATAACTGTAAATTAAAATTCCCATCCATCATTAATTTTTGACACATATTCATCAATATGTAGCACTCGTATTGTACCAGTTCTAGTCATTTTGAAAATTCTCGTAACACCAATATTTTTGTAGCTTGAAAAACATAAATAATTGCCAGTCAACAATATTGTGACATACTGGAAATATTTTCTGTTCTCACAATGAAGTCCCTCCTGGTAACGTATGGAAGACATATCACACTTCCTATCCTTGCACATTTCTTTTTGTCACTATCTGAATAAATTTTACGGTAAATCGAATATATTATACGAGTAGTCGTTATATAACACCATTGATAAATATATGCTTTAAGTATTCAATTCAAAGCGGACAATCAACCTCTCGCCTAGTGCCGAACGCTGATCTAACCGCAAAGAGAACTATTGAATATTTTGTAGCGATAAACAGGGTCCAAGGCGAAGCCATCCTCAAACCATTCTGCAGACATATTGAATAGTGATAAACAAATGGAACTCTCCAATGTGTATGCCAACATGAAATTCTTCATGCGGTTCTTTGGCCTCAGTCGCGGTTGCAATATGGGTCCCACACGATGGAGTTAGTATGTATAACCAGAAGCATCAGCCTCTCGCCAACTCAGTCGATTCTTATGTACTTTTAATGATGATTTCAGTAGACTCCTTCACTTTGTGCACCCATAAGGTCATTCAGGTCCCTCTGGTCTAGGTGCAGCCTTTGCATCCAGACTTTGCAGCCATAGTGAACCGTGTTCAGTTGATTGAGGTTCTATGGTAGGATGCGGGCTGCCGGTAGCAATTTCATTACCACAAAGTACCATCTCGAATGGTAACGCGCGCTTATCAGTCTTCACTTCTTCTTTGCCTTTGTTTTCTATAGGGTGAAGGCCACATAATTTGAATAGAAAGGAAGTCAGCATAAGAGAAGATTAACGATGAATGCGTACAAAGGTACGCTGGAATGGAAATATTGGGATTACTCGGTCAGCAACACCTTCCCATTGAGCAGTCCCAGCATGAATTCATGTATGTAAACGATTACCCACCGAATGGATTATTAAAACTCCGCAGATAAGATTAATCATTTACCAATCATTCAGTTCGGTTGAAGTTCTTCATAATCTTCCAAGTGCAGACTGTTGACTTTATGGTCGGATTCTATGCAAAAGGAACTGAGTCAAAAGAAAGTGGGTGCTAATAAGATTTATCTCCATTTGGGCCACATAGATCCGACCAAAAGATGGGTCTACCTTTTGCTAGGTCAGCCGTGGTTTACTGTGCAATGAAACCGAAATCATTAATTTGAACACAATTACAGTTACAGTTGGGTACGCGATTTTCAAACAATTTGTGGTTGCAATGGTGGTTAGCAATGTCTATTTAATTACATTGGAGGTAATTTATGCCTACCAACAGATGTGGTAGCGACGCCATTCATCCAACTGCGTCAAGAAGTTGCTGATTGAAATGGAGAAAAGAGAGTGGAGAAATGATTTGACTCAGATAATTTGTTGTCAGCAGTCAGATGTTGTG
Source organism: Odontomyia ornata (assembly GCA_963969285.1). Taxonomy (NCBI): domain Eukaryota; kingdom Metazoa; phylum Arthropoda; class Insecta; order Diptera; family Stratiomyidae; genus Odontomyia; species Odontomyia ornata. The sequence continues at coordinate 86,252,312 of OZ017740.1, forward strand.
AGTAGTATGTGAAAAAGGAATTCATACCATCAAATAACTTTTCTAAGGTATGTTGCATGATTAATGAGCGCAATGGAATCGAAACCGTAGGAGTTCAGACGCCAAAACTTTGGTAGTCTTTTTTATTGGGTTGTTTAAGCAAATCATCATTCACCTATTTTTTGCTCAGCTAACTAAAGACAATAAAGTATACCTTAATAGGTTGAAAATTATTCCAGCAATCTAAGGCAAAGTTTATTTCGGAACGATGCTTGAACGCTCCGCTAACATCGTTCCTTGTTTTTTCGATTTCTCTGCTTCTTTTTCAGGGCTTTTTAAAACGAATTTCATAAGTTTATATTAGTTTTGCGTCCTGTCTGTCCATTCGTCCGGCTATCCATGAGTCACAGCAAGCTTTCTCAGAAACTATAAAGGCTACAAAGCTCAAACTTTGTGGAAAGGTGTAGTAATCGAGCAGTCAGCCTAAGCAAACTGTTCGAGGAACTTTAACGAAAAGTAAAATGGAAGATTAACACTTCGCAATCATTAAATAGTTCCCCCCACTTCAACACCTCATTCTACCCGCAAAAATCTCTATTCTCTATCATATTCTTTTTAAATAGTTTTCTCCGTTTTATATATGTAAATGCTAAGTATATGTAAAGATAAATGCAATTGTGATTTTATTATTTACGAGGGTCATTCAACAAGTACTTAGCCTCACCGCCCGATGGTGCTGCTATTACAAAAGAGTTTTACCTTCGTACAGTACATTCTTTTAGTAGCCTACTGTCAAAGTTTCAGTCGATTCCCTTCATTAGTTTTGTTTTGATAGCCTTTGGAAGCGAGCCTGTCGGTCGATTGTATAAAAATGGAAGAAGAACAACGTCGTTCAGTAATTAGATTCTGGTTTTTGGAAGGGAAAACGCGCAGCGAAATCAAAGATCGCTTGGATGCTGTGTACGGTGACTCTTCTCCTTCGATGGTGACCGTCAAGAATTGGTTCAACGAGTTTGTTCGTGGCCGCACGTCGGTTTTTGATGAGCCACGCCCAGGTGCCCCGAAAACGGCTGCTAAGGAGGAAAATGTTAAAAAAATCCACCATGTCGTGTTGGAAGACTGTAGCAATCGTGCAGGTTGTGGATAGGAACTGCTCGAGAAACTTACAAAAAATGTTGAAAAACCACGGCCTCAAATTTAAACTTAATTTAAAATGCTATTAATTAATATACTTAAGAAATAAAAACATTAATATAAATTCAATTTTTCAACAACCAAAAATGTGGCTATAAATAAAAATGATCGATTCGAATTCGGCGCGGACAAAGGGCTAAAGAAAATTCATGCATACTATAGACTAGATCTACTAATTTAGTACACAACCAGCAAATCATTTCCATCTAGAAAATCCTACTATGACTTGAAAGTATTTAAAACAGACATTTTCTCACTCAGCTCATCGTAATCCTAGACATACAAAATATACATTTACACTCATAGAATTGTTAGTAACAAATCATATCAGTGAGAGACTCTCCTCGAAAGGCAGAAGAAAGAACAATCTACCCAACGCAACTGCGTATTCCATCCATCCCATCAGTGGATGCACATTTCATTCAGGCGCCGTCGCACAAATCTTGTACGCTCAAAACCGGAAATCACAGTAACAACTCCAAAAACCTGTATTGCACTTACACCACAATAGCATAAGCGACAATTAAGATTGACTTGAAAGGTGTGCAGTGCTCGAAATGGGGGATTTGGGATGCTGTTGCCGGGAGGGTAGGTGCAGGGCTTGAGCGAGTAAGTTAGCTCAGCTGGTAAATATTTCAAATGGGACTACAAGATAGTGAACAGCAATTGTTCTAGAATTATTGAAAGACTAAGTGAGAAATATCGAATACGTACATGGAATATTTTGCAAAATCGCGACTCGTTTAAGTTTTGTGTGGAAAATCGAGCTTTTCACCGGTATTGGACGCGAATTCGTAAACCTCGAATCGTCTTTGGGAAGCAGGAAGTCACCCTGCATGCGATCCGCTAGTAGGAATGGTCACTCGGTCGTTTGTGTGTGTCGTTCGGTCGATTATCGAACGGAAAGACTGACTGTGCTCAAGAACAACCTTCGGGTGCGGATTCTGTTTTGTTGCGTTCGTTGAGCGGTCAAACGTGGAATTTCGAAAAACTTAAGTTCTTGAAGCCAACAAAATCTTCTTTATCGTCGAAAATAGCCAACGGGCTTGTTTTCTTATAACAGATTACCCAACATCTAGATCACGGGAACACCTTGACCGTGCTTCAGCTTTAAATGGATTAATGTTCTTGACAGTTATGTGCGAATAACATTGAGTGTTTCTTGCTCGAGAGTGTGAAAAGAATAATTTCAGTAAGAATTTAAAGTGCAAAGATTACAACAGTTTGAAATAGTAAAACATTGAAGATTCAATTTGTATGAAGAAGTCGGCTGGAGATCTTGAGACCGGGTAGTCGCGCGGAGAGGAATCTGCGGTTTTTTGTGAAAAGGTTGACGTTCGGCGTCGAAGTACATGTGTGACGGTCAGCGAAAAATCCTCGGATTTCCATGTAAAGCGATTCTGTTTGTTTGGTGGCGATTACCGGTTCAGGTGATTCGTGTGTGGCGCGTCGCGTCAGGTACTTCATCGAACATCAGACGGAGTGTTGATATCCGCTTTTCGATTGGTATCGGCAAGAAAAGAAAAGCAGTGGAGAAGAAAAGAAAAACGGGTTTCCTGTGGGCTTGTGCCGTTTGATTCGTTGAATCGTTTAGTTCCGTTAGTGAATTATCAAGGGAGTTGATACGGGGATGTCGATTGGATGACTGTGCTGGAGAGCGGTTCCTTACGGGCTTTCCGTCATGCGTGCATACAATTGCGATTCGTACGTCAGGCTCATCTAAAAGTGGATTTTTGTTACGACCCTAGTGATATTCAATTTTAAAATGTATTAACTTCCCGTTCCAAAAGTGATCTCCATACTCTGGCTGTAGAAACCCGCGTCCCCTTCACAGTGCATATTGGAAAGTCACGGCTAGTTAAAGTGTTTCGCGACGAGCATTGATTGTAAATTGTAACAGTCAGACAGGCGGATCTCCCAACTACAAGTCCTTCGAGTGTTAGCCCACAAATCGGAATAGCGGAAGTCGAAGTGGAAATTTTGACGAACCCATAATAAATCGGTTGCTGGGTTACATTCTTGAAAGTATCTTTTTGTATTTAGACGTAATTGCTCGCTAGTGTCGAAACGTTGGTATTGGTTTTTAACGATGAAAACAATGATGTTTGGCGAATGCATTGTGTGTGAAAATTGGCGGAGGAAGCCTTGAAATCTGACCCCCTGTCTTCTGCACCTTTTATCACGCATGGAATCCAAACGATTGCTCGCGGAATGTTTATATCAAACCTAATGCCTTAACACTGCATAAATTCAACATAATTTTTAAAGGTTACAGCGCGGTTTTACCGAATTGTTACCTGTACTGACTGTATCTGGTGATTTTGATTTAAATTATTCTGGCAATAATTTTTAAAATTGATGATTATCATAAATTTTTGTGAGTGTCCCATGCCCAGTAATTTAGATGATATACCCGTAGATGCTCAGTTTGGAAGCCAGGACTTACTCATCCCACCTCGTCAACGAGCGCTCGGCGTCGGAAAGGCTGGGTAAGTACTCTTTTGAATGATTTAAAATTTTTTGATAGACGTTTCAAATTTTTTGTATACATGTAATGTTTTTATACTTATTTCAAATCTTATATGCACTTTACTTTACCTCTACATACAATAATGGGCTTAGGAAACAAAACAAAAAATTCATAGGGACGGGGTGTGACATACTTTATGAACAGAGGAAATGAATCTCTGACATCGACATTAATAGAATCACACTTCTATTCCCTTGTTTCTCTTTAATTCTTTACATAGATGTTTAAATAGTAACAGAAGAAGATTAGAGTTATTAGTAGTTTGTAAATCATTACGATTGGATTCAAACTTGATACTGCTTGTGCTTGAGAGTTTTTGTATCGATTTTCAATCTTGAAATTGTTGCATGAAGAAAAATAAAAATGAATTCGTAACGGTCCCATAAAATCGGTCTTTCCTTTCTTTCTGTACTGACCGGGTATAGGACCCGGTACGATGGTAGGCTCTCAACGCAAGACATAAGCCAGCCATCGGGCACCGACTAACCTCCTGTTGTTTCAGGTAACTTCGCGGGTTGAGTGGCCCGAGCAAGGTGCCTCTTTATGGCATAGGGTTACTTTTCCTCTGATGGGAAGGCTCATGCAAGTTAAGTTGTATGAGTTTTCCACTCAGAAGAGGAATACCTGGCCACTGCAACATTTATGGATTTTTATCCGGTTGGGCGGGTGCGCGGGGGCACCATCACCACCCAGTTGCCTCTCTCTTATTTGTGGGCCATGAGCCTCGTCGGGTAAAGACGAAGTTACCCTAAGTCCGCCCATCTTTACTTGTTTCACTTGTTCTCTGAACAAGTCATTTGCTCTCTGAATGGTTGCCTACAATTTTTGCGACTTCGGTCGCCTTTCTTTTTGTGACCCCAGAAATTCGTGAATGCGAAATTCTTTTGTAGTGGGTCCTTGTGCTGGGGGAATGAACCCGCCCCACGACACCGCAATGCTAGCCTGCCAGCGCATTCACGCGTCCCCAGACAAGGGTATTCTCGGCGGATATCTTCACCTTCCTCTGCCGAGGCAGCAGACCATCGCTGCAGTCCTGTACGGACATTTGAAATTATCTATTCACTACAAGACCGTCGATTGAAGGTTCGCGAGATAGCTGAGACTGTGGGCATCGCAGGAGGAACGATGCATCATATTCTACACAAAGAAATGGGCATGAGAAAGCTGTCGCCGCGATGGGTGCCGCGTTTCCTTATGCTGGAAAACAAACGCAACCGTGAGACCACATCGGCGACGTGTTTAGCGCTGTTTCAGTGCAATCCGGCGGAGTTCTTGCGTCGTTTTGTGACCGTCGACAAAACATGGATTCACTGGTACACACGAGAGACCAAGGAACAGTCGAAACAGTGGACTTCACCCGGGGAACGTGCTCCGAAGAAGGCGAAGACTGTTCGATAGGTCGGAAAGGTGATGGCCAGCGTTTTCTGGGATTCACAAGGTGTGATCCACATCGATTACCTCGGGAAGGGTAAAGTAATCACAAGATGCTACTATGCAGACTTATTGGGCCAATTTGACGTCGAATTGAAGAAAAACGGCCCCACTTGGCGAAGAAAAAGTGCTGTTCCACCAAGACAACGCGCCGGCTCACACCTCTGGCGTCGCCATGGCCAAATTGGTTGTATTGCGCTACGAATTGCTGCCCCATTCACCATACTCTCCAGATTTGGCCCCCTGTGACTCCTTTTTGCTTCCAAACCTGAAAAATCACACGCCGGTATTCGGGTCGAATGAGGAGGTCATCGCCGCCACGGAGGCCTATTTCGCAGCCCTCGAGAAAATGTATTTTTTGGACGGGTTGAAAAAGTTAGAGCATCGCTGGACTAATTGTATCGAGCTTGAAGGAGATTATGTGAAAAGTAAATTGTCACCTATCCAAAATTTTCGTTTTTCTTCTGTTGGCTAAGAACTTGTTGAATGAACCTCGTATTATACTCCTTGCTTGAAAAAAAAATATGTTTCGCTTTCGCCAAAGTTCCATTCTAAAATTTTCTTCGTTCTAGAATTGAATATGCATCCTCATTATTAATAAGTGGTAAACCTTTTATTCGATTGTTTTTTAAAACAAGGATAGTAATTAACGAGGTGCATTGAATGGCAAAAATAAAATTATGTATATTGCATTGTGAAATTTTGTGTAGTCATATTCAATAGTTGTTATGACAGCTTGTATGAATTTTAGGAAATTCATGAGATACTTGTGTACTCCAAGTTCACCGTCTTCTTCCTCCATGGTTTGAATGATTTTCTTCATTATGTCAGCATGCTTGCAAGGATGCACCGATGCCATGTTTGGAGCAGACAAATGAGGGTTGTGTATCGAATGCGAGGGTTGATGGGTAATGCAGTGCTCAACAGTCATCAATAAGGGAGCAACTTTTGAGATAATGGAAACAGTTCTCTCTAAAGCTGCTAGTGATATTTTGGACTTGTTCCTACATTCCTCCCCCATATTCGGTGGTCGTGAGTACGTAGCTGCCTTAATATCATGCACAAACTGCCCGAATGTTCGCAACAGTGTATCGGTACTCAGGAATTTAATTCTTGTGCTCGCTGCTTTGGTCTACGGCAATGAAGTGAAACTGGCTTTGCTGTGTGAGCATTTCCAATATATTGTAGTAATCGAGCAGTCATACTAGCAAACTACTCGAAAACCTTCCTATCTCCTATCCGAAATTTCAATGGCAGCAGTTTACCCACCAGCAGGTGTGCAACAATTTACCCACCTTCAATGCCGTACAAGCCGTTTTATCAGTGCTACAGTGTGCCAAAGAATGTTCCCACCATTTGTCCTAAGAACTATCAAGGTACTTATCCTCGTTAAGGTAGCTGAAGGTACTACTATGATTAAAACAAAAAAATAACAAACGAAAATATGTAATTATAATTGAAATCAAAACAAAATGACTTTGTTGTGTGTATAATGAGGCTACACCAAAGATCGTTTGATTTTGAGACACAAACAGCAAGTAGAATTGTGAAAAGCCCCTTGTATCAAACTTTGGTACTTTTCAAAACATATCGAATGGGCGTTCCAGTTGATAAAATGAAACATGGTTGGCTCATATCCACCGAAAAAATAAATTCAAAGCTACACGACACCAGTTGCAGAGGCGGCATCTGGTATGATTAAACGTGGTACTTATTCTGTGTCATCACGGTTCACAGTCGACGGCAAGCATGAACATTTGAAATGGGATTGGACATTCGAGATTAATATTCGCCCAATTACGTGAGTTGTCTAACAAGTATCTTTTAAAAGAAAAAATATATTTTCAAGATATGGGATATGGTTTGGTTAAGAAACAATGATTTTTTATCAGTTTTTGAGTTCTGTCGATCAAGACTTTCCTGTTTTTTTTCTGTGTGAATAATATGTTAAGGTTTTAGTGGTCCCAATCCACCGTATCTTTGCAATCAAAACAAATAACAATTCATGCTATCAGATCTGCTTAATTAATTTAAAGGTACTCGCATGTATCTTACCGCTTGTAAAATGAAAATATTTCCTGTAATTTGTTTCATCGAAATTTTTTCTCATTACCATCAATAGACGAATGTGTATTTGGAATCATCGATCATCTGAAAAGCAATAAATCGCATACTGCATGAAATTGGTCAAACTTTGAACTTCAAATGCACTTTCAAACAACAATGCCGTTGACTAGGAAAAAAAGAAATTAAATTATTAATTCTTTTTCTTAAAAATCAAGGATTTCGAGTCATTTGTATGTAAGGAAACAAAAAGTTTTCAGTTCGTTTGTATATAAGCACTTTTCCAAGTGCAACAAAAGCGTGTCAATTATAAATTGGCCTGGGGTACTCGTGAACAATATAACCTTAATTATTGTAATTATCAACGAAATGCACCACGACATCTTCACGGACTGAATGAAATTGCATTGAAATGTTTGCAACAGAACAATAAAAAGTACCTGGTTAGTAGTGGTGCTACGAACAATGTTCAACAGCAGCAGCAGCAACAACCGAAATAGAAACAACAAAATGAGCAGTACAATAAGCCATCAATTTATATCATCTGGACCGAAGTCTTTTGATTCTTGCTCTACGTTGAGCACATCTACAATTATAGCGAGGGAAGCAAATAAACTAGCACACCAATTCATGCAAAGCATGGGGGAGAGTACGAATAGTTTAGATTTAGATAATATCAGACCTCCATCAGGAATGGATTGCATTAGTTTGTCAGGTTGTGTTGACCCAATGCCATTGAGTCCGCAATTGTCAAGAAATCGCAAGAGATCACTACCACCAGGCTTGATGGCCCGCCGTGCTCTAAGTGGCGGCACTCAGGCATCTTGTACATTGAGTAGAAGTGCAGAAAGTGTAAACTCAATGTGTAACTTCTTAGACAATATCAAACCACCATCCCTTATTGATGAACTTTTGGATTCAATGATAATGTCGCGAGCATACAGTCTGAAATCGTTGATAATAACGCTTTGGATACAGCACCATCAAACTACGAAACGGCTTTCAGCGATGTTGATGAAAATACAACGACACTACAAAGCTGTAAATGCTTGTAATGCAACACAATTGTATTGATAACGGTTACAAACGAAAACCCTATCACCTTTTGCCTCTTCTTGTTTTTCCTTGATTGCTACCGAATAGAGAAGTATATCCGAACAGATAACATTTTACTTAAGCAACAGAGCTTACGAAATAAATAAAAACTGGAGAGGATTTGTGAAACGGCTCTCATCAGTTATGGACGGCATAGAGTAATTAGCGAGTTTTAACAGATGTGTGTGACATTGTGCTTTTGGTTAAAGCGACAAACGTTCGCGGGAAGTTTAATTTCTTGACGGTTAAGTTTTTTGAGAGATTGAAGTGGGAGTCGAGGACGGATCACCGGGGAGCCCACCACAAACTTCACGAGCGTTTGTACAGAAAGTGTTTTGCGAATATTTTGGGTAGCTGTTTTAGCTCTTTAATTTTCTGTCTGTATCATGTCGAATTGGGAACAGAAATAAGAAAGTGGAATAAGTGGGTATCGAGTGAATGCATGGCGAATAATTCGTGTGCCGGAGGGGGGGGGGGGGGAATATTTTGCATATCGCATATCAAATTTTTTTGAATAAATTAGCATACAATTTGCGTTGAACTGTGAATGAGGTGAAACAGGTGCTGGTGAGGTTAAGTGCACTTTAAGTCTAGTGTGACTAAATAACAAAAAGTAAAGAATTACTGTGCGCCTTTTGGGAGGGTATAAGTATTCTCATTTGAGGGAAAACCATCTATTGTGACTTAAAATGCTGTGTAGTGAATTGGAACTTTGGTGCGTAAATGACCCATGGTGTGTGAATAGTGGATAAAACTTGACCACGTGTCAGATCAGGAGTACTGTTATAGATGCTCTGTTTCATGCACCTACAGGCTCGTAGAATGTTGAGACTATGAGTGAATACGATTGAAGATTAGAAGTAGATTGGCCCAGTGTGGAAAAGAAAAAATTAATCGTGAGCAATTACGCATTGTTTGGCTAAAGGCTTGTTTTCATCCGGCTCTATCGGGGAATACCTGGTGGTGTTTTCTTTTATCTCAATAGTGACTATGTCTGACGATTCTGATCTCAAGTAGTCTGACAATGATTTTGAAATCGATGATTATCATAATACTGGTGATGATTGTGACATGGATCAAATCGACCTAATAAAACAAAAATTTTCGCTCTGGAATATTTTGAGTACGAGTGTCTTATAGTAGCAGAGGTTGAAAAAACTAGTGAACGAATTAAGTGAATGTTGAATTAATACTTTAAATATTTACCGGCATATGCTCAGATGTTGCTGTACACAAAAAAAAGGGAGTATTCATGCGAATTTGGATAATTGTTAAGAAGTTTTAATTCCAGGACTTACCCACCCCGTCTACGAGCACTCGTCGAGGATGATGGGTTAGTACCCTCTTGGTATTTTTAAACCAATTCAAATTGTATATTAGTTTAAAATTTTTCAGAAGAATTCAAACTGTATGTTTGTTTAAAAATTTTTTAAAAGAATTCAAATTTTAAGTGTGTATAAAATTTTTCAGGAGAATTTAAACTTTTGGTTTGTTTAAAATTTTTAAAAGTATTCAAATTTTATATCTGTTTAAAATTTTTAAAAGAATTAATTAAATAGATGGAAATGATTAATTAAAATCATACCATCGGTCTTTCCATTTCGTTTTTCCCGGACCGAGTATAGGACCCGCACAGATGGCAGGCTTTACACCTAATATGGGCTAGCCATCGGGTGCGCTCCACATTTTGCTGTGTCCAGGGGCTCTTGCCGGGTTGAGTGGCCTTCCGCTCGCGTGGCCTCTTATGGTATAGAATTATGTGATCCGATCACGTAATTCTATAACATAAATCGGTCACGTCTATATTTCTCTTTTCATGGGAAAGCTCATGCATAGTACGTTTTTATGAGTTTTCCACTCAAAAGGGAAATACATGGCCACGTCAACATCTTGATCCGGTTGGGCGGGTGCGAGGGGGCACCACATCCGTCCGGATGCCCCACTCTTATTTGTTGGCTATAAGAATCGTCAGGTAACGACGAAGTTTCCGCAAGTCCGTTTGTTTTTACCCATTTCAACTTGTTCTCTGAACAAGCAATTTCCACCCACCATTTTTTCGACATCGGTCGACATTTTCTGCGACCCAAGAATTCGTGAATGCGAAATTCTTTTGCATTGGATCCTTGTGCAGGGGGAATGAACCCGCCTCACGACACCACAACGGTAGCCTGCCAGCGCATTCACGCGTCCCCAGACAAGGCCATTCTCGGCGGATCTTAACATGTTCTTCCGCCGAGCCAGCAGAACATCGCTGCAGTCCTGTACGGACATTTACATACCTAGATTTCACTACAATATTTTGGATTCCAACTAATTTAATTCTGACCGCTTAGCGGAATATGAATATGACAGCCGAAAAGAAGAAGAAAAACTGGCGAGGATACGGAGACTTTTGTTTTTCTAGGCGGTGTACCACTTGAAGAAGTTTTTGGGATTGTTAGCCGAGAAAAACGTGAGCACGAAGAAAAGTTTCATAGAAAACTTGAAGTGTAGAAGGGAAATTCGGTGTCTCCACAGGTGAAGTTTTCTTCCTTGTAGTTTGGATGTTTAGTGATGGAGCAATTGAGATCGAAGAAGAATGCAGAATTGCTTTAGTTGTGCAAGCGAATGGATTGTGCATTATGATTCACTATTGTAAATAGATGAATACTTGAATTTAGTCCACATAAATTTTCCCTGTTATTTTTCGCATTACTGAGGTTAACGTGCTAATTAGTTAATTGCAGTGAACAAACCTTTCCTGGTGACATCAATCGATCACTTGAATTATTCATCCGGTGCTTGTATAAGAAAAGTCTACAATGGCAAACTCGGATGGTATATGAAATTGAAATGATTGATTGGATAAAAATTATTCGATCTTTTTTATGTGGGAGTTATCTAGTGCCTAATCTCGAATAATTTTCATTTGATGTAACTAAAGATAAAATAAAAATTAAAAAGTTATGAGCATTACGTAACATCTACTGGAGATCATGCTGATCCATCGTAGTCAGAGCTAGTATCTGATGAATGATTTCGAAGACGAAATCTCAATAGACTTAGCGTATTTCAAGAATATCTAATCAACAAATCAGTCATAAAAAAAACAATATCATATGCTTTCAAATGAGGATTACTAAATATTATCAATTTATTGGAAAGAAGATAAAAGATCAAACCAGCTGCATTAAAAATTACATATAACTTAAAAAAACATCGAAAAAGAGTGTACTTTGATCTTACAAGTACTATGGAGCAACTTAATTCTAATTCACGTTATCAACAACAAACTTAACAATATTAAAATATTCCTAATCTACATGTTGAACTCAACAATTACAATTAAAAAATTAACAAAGTAATAATGGGTTGTCACAAAAAAGAAGAACAAAAAACCACCAAAGACTGCGAATAATTTAGTAATTGTCATTTATCCACCAAAGCCTAGACTGCTCCATCTCAGCTCAATCAGCCTCAACATTCCTCACAGATGAGTATCACAATTGAAACCGTTGAACCCGCGAGCTCAAATTTGGAGAATATTCTATATTTTGAATGGTGGCGCATCTATGTATAATGGATGATATATAATCGAGGCACAATCAGAACCAAAAATACACCGATTCATGTCCAAATACACGAATGCGTCTGAAGGAATGAGCCCAGTGATGAGATAAGGCTCAACATACCTATCGGTAGGGTGGAATGACTGCAAAATCCAGGAATTTCTGCTCACAGTTACAGATCTTGCGATATGATTTCAAACAAGCTCCAAAATGAATGTATCGACTCTCATCACTTTGGCAGTTTGACAAATTCTTCGATTCGGTTTATAGTGTTTCCTGTCTACTTCAGGCTCTCTGTACGAACCAGCACATGCGCGAAGACATGCAACTGAGAAAGAAATAAAAAGTTTTACATTAGGTCCTTTAAGGCATCATCTTTTGTTCCTTCCTCTCTCCACTGAAATAATATTATGAGCTCCTTTCCTCAAGGAATCCCCAACCTTTTGTCTGAATATTTTCCACTTTTACGCCTGCTCTTTTGTTCTGCATCTGCTGTCCTGTTAATATACCAGAACTCCACTCCATTGATGTTTCCTTGTTTAAAACAGATTTCGTTGAAGTCAAAACCCTCATAAAGTCCCTTAGCCCCAATCTTTCCCCTGGTTCAGATAGATTATCAAATATCTTCGGAAAATCTTTAACCATCTTCTTGTTCAACCTTACTTTAGTTACGGAAAATTTTCCTGCTTACTGGAAAAGGGCCAACATCGCGTCCGTATTCTCCCTGTTACTTTCCTATTTTTCTAAATTATTTAAATGTCTGGTACCCAACCGGTTTTTAGTGCTCTTAGCCCTATTTCGGAAAAGGAACAACACGTATTTTTTAAAGGTCGTTCTACCTCTACCAACTTCAATCGCTTGCAAGTTGACGTAATCTTTACATAACTTTCAAAGGGGTTTGATACCGTCAACCATCACCTGCTTTTGCTACAAATTGAGTGCGTATGGCATTGCTGGCCCACTTTTATCATGGATAAAATCATACTTGTCTTCACGTAAGTGTTGTGTTAGTTATTGTGGTATATCTTCCAGTCCATTTTATCCTTCCTCTAGTATTCCTCAAGGTTCCATTCTTGACCCACTTTTGTTCCTCTTGTTTATAAAAAATTTTCCATCGTTAATCACCTCCGCTCCCCTATTATACGCAGATGATTTCAAAATATTCCGCACAGTTATGTCTATGAAGGATTGTCAGCATCTATAGGCAGATTTGAGTACCTTATGTAATTGATATGCATCTAATTATCACTGTCTTAATTTTGCCAAATGCAGTGAAATGTCTTTTAATCTTTAAGTTTTCTCGATTAGCGTTTAGCTATTTAGTCATGTTCCTCTCACTACTGTGAATTCTACTAAGGTCTAGGTGTTACTTTTGATCTCTTCATCACTTTTGATGCTCATATTCTTAATGTTACCTCTAGGGCACTAAAATTATCGGGGCTCATACTGAAAAATTCAATAATATTTCTACTCCCGTCTAACTTTTCTCTTCCCTTGTCCATCTTATCCTTGAATACTCCTCTGTCGTCTGGTCTCTTCAGCACTCATATCTCGTCAACACATTTTCAGCGTAAATTTACTTGTATCTTGTTCTATATGTTCAAATTCCCATATAAAGCCTATGGAACTCATTTAGCCATCCTTAGCGCCCCAACCCTGTTGTTCCGTTGTACCTATCTGGATCACTGCTTTTTGAATCGACTTTGCAAACATCGAATATCTTCAAAAGTGTCTTCTGAGTTAACTCCCGTCTATATACACGCCTTTCTTGGGTAAATAACTTCTATGTGGTTCCATCTGCTCGCACAAATACGAGTATATATCTTCATTCACCCATTTCGAGAATGATTAGGAGGCATGATAAAGTAGAGCTTGGTTCTTTTTCTGATTCACATTTTGTTTTCAAACTAAAATTGAGACTTCTAGTTTTTACTAATCCCCCCGTAGATGGTCCCAAGCCCTGTTGAGATAGGAGGAGCGATTCCCGTATTTCCCCCACTCCTAGCTTCCATGATTCCCCATCCTAAATCCCACGAGCCAATGGTAGCAAATGGTCGCACATTGGATTTACTGGTTCCCCAATAACTGCAAATGCACCTGAAGCGCTGCTACTAAATCCCACTTACACCCACCTCCTATGTGGTGACGTAAGAGGGTGAAGGCGAGCCTTCCATACCTGATAACGGAATTGGAAGTATAAATCATGCTGCCGGAATGAAGGGTGGGCGATGGGCTAACTCCCCGCTCCTGTGAAATCCTACATTGTTTCGAAACCTGCAATAAGGCCTCGGAGTGGATTGGATCTACGGCAACGTCCTCATAATGGAAAGCATAACTATGGCATTGGATCCTTGAATGTCAAATCACTGAACTACCCTGGCACTGTCAAAGACCTTTCACAACAGTACACAATTAAACATACTGGCAATCCATCAAACGAATTGGATTGGAAGTGATAGTCAAGATATGAGATCGCGCACAATATTTAAAAGTTGGAAGCCTCCTGGAAAGCAAGAGTTTGGAGTGACTTTTATTGTGGATAGGGGGTTCAAACCGCATATTATTGAGTTTAAGGCAATAAATGAACAGTTGTGTGCGATCCGTATAAAAGTGAAATTCTTCAAAATTGTGCTGATAATTGTTCATGGCCCAACCGAAGAAAAGGATGAAGCAATGAAGGAAACGTTCTACAATTACCTAGAAAGACTAGTTGACTCATTGCCTAAAAACGACATAAAAATAATTCTGGGTGATTTTAACGATAAGGTCGGCAATGAGATATCTCATCGGGGAACGACGAGGATATAGCCTCCACGATGAAACGACTGACAATGGCCAGCGTCTGATTGACTTTGCATGTAGCAGAAATCTAGTCATACGTTCGTCTTGCTTCCCATATCGATGCATACATAAAATGACCTGGGTATAACTGGATGGAATCACACAAAACCAGATCCACCATGTTCTGATCCAACAACGTGGGACCTCTAGCATACAATACTTCACGTCCGTACATATCGAGGAGCCAATTGTAACTGCGATCATAACTTGATCAAATAAGTCTATTGATGACGTATGTCAAAGGCATATTCGGCGAAGACCAGCCCCCTACAAAAATTCAAAATCGAAAGGCCTCAACCGGCATCTGTGACAAAAATTTCATGGAGACTCTCGACAACTCTCCTATCCTGCTCCTATCCTATTAGATACATCGCTGAAAACAGCTAACGAGCTATGGGTGCAAGTGAAAGCAAAGATTTAGATAGTGGCAGAGCAGACGATTGGAAATCAAGCCCGCCGCAAGAGAAATGATTGGTTCAATGATGAGTGCCAAAATGCGTTAGACAAAAAGAATCAGGCGTACAAAGATTATGTGGGTAGGAAACTCATGACGATGAGAGAACACTTTGAGAATCTCAGAAGAGTAGCAAGTGAGATCATTAGAAGCAAGAAAAGAAAATACTATGATGACCAATTGAGAAGTGTCGATGTAAGTTTAGCGAGCAACAACACAAGACAAGCATACAAAGTAGTGAACAGCCTGAAACGTGGTTATCGGCCCAAAACCATGCTCTGTCGTGATGACATCGGCAACATCATAGCTGGTGAAACCAAGATTAAGGAAAGATTGGCATCATATTTCAAGAGCCTCTTTCATCCTCCGCAGAGCTCCAGAACATTGGAGTCTATAGATATTTCCGGAGGGCTTCCATTGGCCGCACTAACAAAATTAAAGTGCCGGGCATCGATATGATTCCAGTGGAGCCCATCAAATATGCCGGTAGCAGCGTTCAGAAAGCCATCCATAAAATTATCCAGCACATTTGGCAATAAGAACATATACCGAACACGTGGAGCCAATCAATTATATTTCCTATCCAGAAAAAAGGTTACAAGCTACAGTGCGAGAGCTATTCAGCATATCTTTGTACGGTGAACAAAATATTTTCAAAGATCATGGAAAATAACATTAGATCATATGACGGGAGTATTATTGGGGAATATCAAGTTGGTTTTAGAGCAAGTAGATCGAAAATAGACCAATTGTTCACAGTCAAGTAGGTGCTTGAAAAATGCTGGGAGTTCAACATAGACGTATTCCAAATTTTCGTTGACTTTAAGCAAGCATACGACAGTATTGATCGTTATGTACTTTACAAAGTAATGCTATGCTTTGGGATCACAACCAAATTAGTCCACTTTACCAACATGACAATGATGTCACTAACCTCCCAAATTCGCATCAACAACAAACTCACCGATGCCTTTGACATAAATATCGGACTGAAGCAAGGAGATGGACAGCCCCATTGCTATTCAACTTCGCTCTGAAATGTGTTGTCAGAAAAATACCTGTCCATATAAGAGGTATGTTACTATGCAAATCAAGCCAAGTGGTAACCTATGCAGATGACATCAAAATTTTCTCACAGGCGTTGACAACCGTCAAAGAACTCTTCCTGAAACTCGACAGCGAAGCAAAACTAGCAGGGCTACAAATCAATGAGAATATAATAAAGCTCATGACGTAGTCGAAGAAAAATACCTCAAACACCCCAAATATCAAAAATTTGTATGAGTTTGTATATTTAGGCACCAAAATAACGAGAACCAGTAATAAAAGAGACAAAATACACCAAATAATACAGCTCGCAAATAAAATATTTTATTCAGTTTTGATGATTTTGCAGATTAGCTGCATACACAGGAAACAACGCTCAAAGTATACGAATTTGTGACCTGTGTTATGCTATGGGTGTGAAACATGGACCCTAACCCAAGCATCCGTTAATATATCGAACAGCTTTGAGCGACGGGTACTGAGACGAGTTATCGCAGCGAAGCTAGATGGGGACCAGCGGTGAATTCGATACAGCCATGAACCGTATACAAATTTTGACAAACCAGAGGTCTCAACGATTGTAAGACTGCGAAAGCTGCAATGGGCTGGACACATAAATCGTATTGACGAACAATGGATACCCAAGAAGGTATTCGCTGGGAGAGCTGAAGGCCAGAGACGCTGGTCTGACTCGGTCAATGAGCCGGGGCAGTTGGAGGCACTATTTGCAAGAATCGAAGGCCTGAGAGGGGCTTTCGTGCTACGAAGAAGAAGTGTAAAATTAGGAAACTAGTGCATTTAGTCAAATTTAGCTTAGGAGAGAATAACCGATCGGACTTGATGTTACAAACAATCCGGTTTGGCTCGTCAAACATAATTAGAAGAACATTAAAAAAACTAATTGAAAACACTGCAAAAGAAAGCCCAAATCCACATTAAATAAAATAATTATTGACTTTGAACTATAATTACATACAGTATGTAGCGTTTTGATGGGTTTAAAGTGCCCGTACAGGACTACAGCAGTGGGCTGCTGCCTCGGCAGGCACAAGATTTATGCTTGACTGGAGATGACTTTGTCTAGCTTTGCGGTGTCATGGGCCGAGTTCTATTCCCACAGCTCAAGGGCCCACTACAAAAATATTCGTCACACTTACAGATTTTCCGATAACCAGAGTCGAAAAAAGTGAAATCCAATGAAATCGTCGATAGGCGTCGATGGCTTAGGTAACAGACCGAAAGGATTAAACAAGAGAAACACAACAACCATGCAAGGCGACCACGTCCTTGCCACGAAGGTTCACGGCTCACAAATAAGAGTGCGGTATCTAGATGGTGGCGGTACCCCTTTGCATCCCTCCCAGGCGTATGTTTAGTAAGGAAAGCCAAGCATCGCGGCAGGAGCCCCTGAAATGCAAAAAAAGACGAAGAGCTTATCCGATGGCTGTATCTTAATAGGAGGGGCCAGCCAACGTGATGGGTCCCAAAGCTGTTTGAGATGCAAGTGAGAGGACCGAATGTATTTTTCACTTAAAGCAACATTTTTCATATTTTAATTTATTTTTTGTAATTCACAATAATTTGTTTTAATTTTTTTGAGTTCACTATAAAATATTTTTAATTTTTAAATTTACAACCAAATACTTTTAAACTAACAGAAAGCCTAAGTTATAGCCACGAATAATTTAAATATAATTGATTAGGAGGTATTATGTTTACACCGGTTATTTATGTGCAATTGTTATCGAATACGTACAAAAATTATTTTTATTATAATTTAAATATTTTTCGTTCATGCAATAGAATAAATAGATCCAATAAAAACCAGGGTACTCAGCCACTCCTTTGACGAGCGCTCGTCGTTAGGGGGTAGGTTCCTGCATGCGTTTTGTTTATAATTCAATTTTGGGGAAAAACCAATCATAATGTTAATTAAAGTATGGGGAGCATTAAATTAATTTTAATTTTTTTTTAAATTAAATGGACTGCACAAATTTAAAAATTTAAATTGTATTGGGACATTAAACCACTAGCAAGCAGAAACCAAACGAGCCATGAAATTAATAGCTGTAAGCTGTAAGCTCATGCAGGTAATGGAAAACAGCAGTTAAATACGAGGAAATGAAAGAAACTAAATAAAGGCTCCACAAAATGAAGATGAAAAAATGCTTTATTCATTAAGCTTTTCTTTTGAAAACTGGTGCTTTTTTTAAACTTTGTTTGATTGCCTGTCTCACTACTAATTATTTAGAAATAAAAATTAAGCCTTGAGGAAGTAATTCTTAACGCTCACTTTTCTCATCTTGATAGTAGCTTATTCAAATAAAAACACAAAAAAAATCACCAACGCAACGGATATCCATGATTGTCCAGATAGAAAAAAATATCTGACTAATATATTTTATATTCTGGATAGCCAGTTTATAAAATCACACAATTAAAGTTTCCATTTCACAGAACTAAACTGTTCACTCTGGTATTATCGACGCCAAAATGGTTCCTTAACTCTTCGCTTTGTTGGCCCACCGCTGCAAAAACCGTCTTCTTTTCGTCGTTTTCCGTTTCTTTATTCTTGTTCCAACCTCAACTCAACTTAGGCAATACGCATGATATGGTTGTTACCATATTCAACATTCATGCTGATACTTTGCTTTATGTACGGTTTTGTTTGTTAGTTTGTTTGCTTTATTTCATAATTTTGAAGTAAACACAACTAAGCCATTTATACTTCATCACATCCACATTCATTGTATAGTCAGAGCATATATACTAACTAGCACCTGCAATCGAGGAGCTGTCAAAATGAAAAGAGAGGCAAATAAACGTGTAAAAGATGGATTAAAGTTTACCATGTGTTGGTTCAATTGCTTGCAAATTCAAGTTTTTGTTTACCATACATATGCACTTTTAATCTAATTCTCTCTACTCCATAAGTACCGTAAGAAATAAAATTTGTTCTAGTTGCAGCTGCTATTTAGTAGATATGCTCTGGTATAGTGGTAGGTGCTTAGTTTGGTCAATACATTTAACCGTAGCAATCTTCAATTAGGGAGAAATATGGGTCAAAGTGATCAGAAATATACTGCGCTTTTGCTCAGCGTTCATATTGACAATTGGTTTTTGACATGATCTTTCAGAGCAATAAGAAATGGAGGGGCTACCGGCAAGATAACTTCCTAAAAAAACCCCCTCTGACGGAGAGAGCACAGTTCCCAGCAAAGACTATAAGATGGCAGGCCTCAGAGCAATAATTCTTATTGCACTGAGGGAAATACGTCCAACTAGGCTGTCAACTTTGACGTTAAGAGACGAGAGAGAATACGAGAGAACAATATCGTACCAGTTTGACAGTACGACACGAAAAGTGGCTCTCAAATCTCCCCGTATACTTTGACTGTCGCCTCCATTTCTTATTGCTCTGAGCATGATCTGTCGCTCGATAATTTGCCTGTTGGGGCCAGCAATAGTTTCACTCAACACTTCACATGCTAAATTTTTATCCTTGAGTGACGATAATAATTATTTCAAGCCGCTTATTTTCACCGTTTTTCTTATTTTTTCCTGTCTCAATGTATGAGGTAGTCTGTTTTTGTGCTTGAGTTTGCTTTCGAGTAGTTTGCTTTTTGCTTTCAATTTTCCAATTAATTCATTTCCTGAACAAATATGCTTATCGCAATTTTTCTATTCAAATTATACATTTGCTGAAACATTTCAACCAAATTTTATATGCTTGCAACAAATTCCTACATTTACCTTCTAAACACATGGAATCGGGAGAAAATAAGTACTAAAGACTACACAGTTGATAAAACAGAAGCTAATTGAGAATTATTTCAAAAATGCTATCTTTTTGTTAATATGAAGTTTTTATTTCAACATACTTCCTTTTAACAAATTTTAGAATAAAAGAATAAATAGCATTCAAGAAATGAATGCCTAAATTGAAAAGACTAATACTTACGACGTCAGCATGTTGTTTCTCACCTTCAAACGGGAGAGGATTCGTATTCAGCACCTGCAATCAATTATCAATTTAAGATTTCTATATGATAAAACAAAAACAGCTGTGCTTACATCAATATCCATTGAATTTTCTTCAAAGGGACTCTCCCCAATACGCCTGTCAACTCGTGATATTTGCGAAGCAACAAAATCATACCTCCCATATACCGATATTGTGCTCCGGCCCTTCATCGCAAACTTCATCTCAAATCTAATAAACGTTATATCATTTGAAATCACATATTATTTCAGAATACCTTATTGTTATAAACAAAAACTTCTTCTAAAATAGTGGAATCACTGCCTCAATCACAACTCTGCATCTAAAAAAAAAATATGAAAAACAATTTTGGATCTGCTTTACACAAAAACAGGCAACTGGTGCGTAGAACTCTGGAAAATTGGAAATAAGCCTAATATAATATATTTTTCTCTAATGATATATTTCTATACCGTAGCAGAAATTGAGTTAGTCAATTCGCTGGTGTCACATAGTTACTAAATGAGTAATTTGTTCCTTAGATTAACTAGTGTTATAAATTTATAATAAAACTATTAAACATTGTCAGCGATGCAAGAGCTTCCCTGCTCAGCGAAATAGTCGATATCGAACCTATTGATACGCCAATGGTATTAGTCTGTAAAATTAAAAGTATGTCAAAACTCTAGAACTAATTCATAGTGTAAAAATCCCCGTTGGCAGCACCAGCCGGAAAGGTAAATTTCTCGTATGTAGCGTAAGGTTTCGAAAAAGAAATTGGCTTATCTTTTACTGGACTTCTTATTGCAATTTTTGTAGCACTACATGGCTATTTATTAACAGAAAGGATCTGCGCCGTTCGTATTTGGAGACTCATAGAGGCGCAAATATTTTGCTAATTAAATTGAGTTGCACACGTATGGATCACATATTGAAAATCGGCGGGTAATAAATTGTTATAAACATATTTATACTCATTTCACCCTTCTCACATTTGCTCTTTATACATTTGACAGTGGTTGTCAAACAAAGGTGATAACTTTTTGGCTTAAATAGCTCAAATAGTTAATTTCAAAAGATTTCCATAAAAGTTTAATCAGCACTTGCATTGCCATTAATATATACATTTTCGATTCTTTTCTGAACCATCAGGGGCCGTTATTTTGAATTTTTAATTGAAAACGGCTGTTAAAATTATTAAGCTGTAAATTTTCGAATTTTTTATTTGTCATCCGATATGCATAATTAAATTAAATTAACTTGCCTTAATAACTTATAATTTCAAGTTTTATCGGAATCTGTTGAGAAACTTGGCTGCTAGAGGGCTACAGAAATAAAAAAAATGTTTATGTCACCCCCCTGTATGGGGAGACCCCCTTAAACACTTTAAAATATGTTCTTACACTGCAAATTTCAAGAGGCACCACTTTTGACCTACGTAGAAAATTTCCTCATTCTAGCTCATGTGGTTTGCGAGAAAACTTGTGACACACGAACAAACGGACGGACAGACAGACAAGTCGTGATTTTATAATTTTTTAAGGGTATTGTTAAAAATATTTTACAATATTTAAAAAATATTCTGATTTATAAATACGTTCAAAATAAGTCATTTAAAACGTTTCCATGAAAAAATTCATTACTTCAGTTGCTACTAAAAAAGCAAATTGCGCTTGTTCCTGACCTTTGGGGGCCGCCATTTTGAATGCATGCATTTGATTTTGGACAATTTTAAATCTCTGTGAGCTAGGACCTCGTCAATTAATGTGCCAAATCTCGTTCAAATCGGAGTTTCACTCTAGACAGGGCAAAATAATTCAATTTTTAGTGAAAGTGGGTTTTAAATTTTCGACTTTTTAATTTTTCATTCAATTTTAATAATTTTCTGCATAATACAAGAACATAGTACAGAGATCCATAATCTCAAGTTTCATCAAAATCTTCTGGTAAATGTGACCGCTAGAGGGCCACAAAAACCTGAAAAAAACGCAGATTTAAAACGCCGCCATTTTGAAATTTGCACATGCATGATCACCAAAATATTAATGCGTATTGTGAAACCAAGTTTCATATATATCAGACTAAAATTGCGACTTTTAGAAGCCTTTGAAGTTTTGAGTTTCAACTGGCCGCCATTTTGTTTTTTTGACCTGACCTCCAAATTTTTCACGCAATACTTTAGATACTCATAATTTCTATCTAAATGCCGAATTTCATGAAAGTCTGTTAAAAGCTTTGACAACTATTACAACAACAAAATTTTGCACGTTTTCCGACCTTTGAGCGGCCGCCATTTTGTTTCTGCCGTACCGACTTTGGATTTTTTATTGTGAGATTCATCACATACATTAGTGAACCTTTGTACTGAATTTCATCCAAATCGGAGCTATACTTTGGTCAGAACAGAAATCACGATTTTTCGTCTAAAATGGCCACCATTTTGTTTTTGCCCAGCCGATATAGCTGGTTCACGAACTTAACCGAGATATTAACCCAATACACCTTTTCTGAAAATTTAGTGAAAATCGGAGCAAAATTGCAACCTCTAGCGTGGTCACAAATTTCGTTACATCCCATATATATATATATATATATATATATATATATATATATATATATATATATATATATATATATATATATATATATATATATATATATATATATATATATATATATATATATATATATATATTGCTCTCCGCAAAAGGTAAATTTCTCTCGAGAAATTTACCTAAAAATGTTAACCAATTGTCGTCTATCACTCTCTATAACAAGGGGAGTCGCACCATCTCTGAGTACTTTCCGGGTTGCGAGTCTAATTAAATATTTCAAGGTCATATATTTTAATAAAAATGAGTTATCTTTGTCAAATAAAATATTTTTATCCATCGTTAATGCATTATTTTTGTTTGATATACGAGTACAAGAATTTCACTTGAAATAATCAAGCTTCCTCAGTGAGATCTCACTTGAACCACTCAAGCCTCTTCAGTTAGATCTCACTGAGGAAGCTTGAGAGTTTCAAGTGAAATACCTGTGTATCAGATAATATAACACATTAATGTAGGAAACAAAGAGATAAAGAGATGACGCGGTCGAACGCAACACGGGAGTCGGAACAGTCTCGATCTGGCCGTCGGCGCACGTGGTGACAATAAACAAATTTAAAGTATACAACTAAGACATAACTAAGTGTTTTTATTTACTGGTGTCCATTTTCATTTTTCCATTAGTTTATTTTCCTGCACGGGAGCTCGCCCGGGATATTGAGAAGTTTTATGTGAAAATTCACAGGTGTTCGATACGGCAAGAAAAAAACAGTCACGCTAACTTGTTGAAAAATCACGGAATATGAGCGAAGTGGAAGAAGACGCGTGTAGGCTCACGGTGCCGCAGATAAAAGAAAAATTAAAAGCAAAAGTCCTAAGTCTATTGGGAAATAAAGCCAAATTAGTGAAACCTATTGCCACAGCAAATCCGTTGAGACAGAGGATGGTGGAATTTCGAGAAATGGTGGAAAACAATTCAGTAAACAGTGCGTCGGGCGAGGAGGATGGCATTAATGCAAGAGTGTTAGTGGTGGAGATTGTCTGTGAGGGCGAAATATAAGTGCGAGAAAGAGTAAGCCGAACGGGAACTCGCCTAAGCGCGCCGCGAAATAGAATTGTTACGGCGAAGTCAATCAGTTGGTGAAAGTGTTAGTGGCGACAGTGGTAGTCATATCGAGAACAATGCAGACGTGCATGCTGACATAGAACATTCGCGGGTAGTGCGCTCGAGTTCCGTGGTGCACACTACACCCAAGATAAATGTTGCGACGCTAGCAGACCTTCTCAATATTTTCGATGGAAAGACGGATATCTACGAAACATGAGAGAAGCAGGTTTTGTTTTTACGACGGGCGACGATGATACGACGAAAATATTGATAGGAACATGGCTAAAGGGGAAAGCAATGGAGTGGTTTCACGCCAAGCCAGAGTATGTTGTGCTGTCTCCTGACGAACTTTTATGCAAATTGAATAAGATGTTTTATTGCTGAGCAAATAAAGTTATAATACGACGACAATTCGAAGGTCGGGTTTGGAAGATAAATGAGACGTTCTGTGACAACGTACATGAAAAGACGATTCTCATGAGTCACCCTGGCCTGGACGAAATTGTTAGCTATGCCATTGACGGTATTCCGGATTTACAATTGCGTGAAGTGGCTCGTTGGCAGAGGTTTTGTCAATGCCCGCTTTATTACTTGCGTTTGAGGAAATATCCTTGCAAGATCGAAAAGGCTCGACAAAACCGAACGAAAATGCTGGTGGTGAAAAAGCGATGTTACAACTGCGGGGATAAAACACACTTCAGCCGTGAGTAACCGGATAAGTTGAAGGGGTTGAACTGTTTCCGGTGCAACAAGTTGGAACACACTAAAGCACAATGCCAAGGATCACAATAAGGAATAGAACGGGAGGCAGATAGAAAACACTGCAATGCATTAAATACAACGGACAGGAAAGCGTACAAAATAGTGAAGGTGTTCGGAAAGGATATTAAACCTATGTTCGACTCTGGCAGTGATCTTTACTCAATGACGAGCAGCACCTACGAAAGTCTGGATGCACCTGCTTTGAAGGCGTCGACAGTACTCTTCGACGGCATAGGTTCAGTTGGTTTGAGAACGCTTGGTAGCTTCAATGCACCGGTTTGTGTGGATGGATTTAATTTTGTTTTGCAGATGTACGTTGTTCCGGACGATTATGTGGGATGCGATATTTTGCTCGGAGCAGAGCTGATAAACTCCGTTGAAGTACGTCGAAGAAATGGCAATGCTATATTGGTAGAGCTCAACGCTGAATCTCATACGGATGAACTCGAAGCAAAGAACAATTTTCAAGACGCAGTGAAGGAGATTATGCGCATAAACGTCCTTCAAAGGCTCAGTATTCAGTTGCCGCACATTAAACACCGAACCATAGGCCATACATTAAGAGATTTGATTGAAAGCTACGAACCGTGATCGACAAAGAATACCAGTGTGGAAATGAAAACTTTTCTAAAGGACGATATTCCAATACAACAAAATCCAGGACACTTGTCGGCGGAGCAGCGCGATATAGCGAGTGATCTAGTCAATGATTTGATCAAAAAGGGCGTGGTGAGACCTAGTTCGTCAGAATATTCTAGCGCAATAGTACTAGCAACGAAAAAAATGGAAAGGTTACAATGTGTGTAGACTATCGTCTATTAAACAAGAAGATGATAAGGGACCGTTTTCCGTTGCCTTTGATCGAGGACCAGCTGGATAGATTGCAGGACGCTACCGTATTCACTACTCTGGACTTAGAAAATGGATTCTATCATGTGCCAGTCAAAAAGAACAGCGTAAAGTATACGGTGTTCGTTACACCGGATGGGTGGTTCGAATTCTTGCGCGTTCCTTTTGGTATCTGCAACTCACCGGTAGTTTTTTAACGACACATTAGAGCAGTATTTAGAGACCTGTTGGCGTATGGAATCGTATTGTCTTATTTCGATGATTTGATAATTCTGGCCAAAAATGAACGAGATGGTTTAGAGAAACTTCAAAGAGTGTTCAAGGTCGCAAGTGAACACAATGTAACGTTTAACTGGGCAAAGTGTATATTCTTGGAAAAGAGAGTGGAGTACTTAGGATACATTGTTGAAAACGGCACTGTTATGCCAGGAAAGGAAAAAACGATGTCCGTAACAGAGTTCAAATGACTTAAAAACAGCGAAGGCCGTACAAAGTTTTTTAGGGCTGACCAGCTATTTCCGTAGGTTTATCAAAGGGTTTTCGACTATAGCTCGACCTCTCTCTAAACTGTTAAAAGACGGAATAAAGTTTGGATTCGGAGAAGACCAGGTTAAAGCATTTCAACAGCTAAAGTACATACTCGCACATGGTCCCGTCCTCAAGTTGTATCGAGACGGATCCGAAACAGAATAACATACGGACGCGTCTAAGCAAGGACTTGGTGTCATACTTTTGCAGAGAGACTATGAAGATGGAAAGTTACATCTAGTTACTACGCGACTTGTAAGACGACACCTGTAGAGGAGAAGTATACGAGCAATTAATTGGAGATTTTAGCCGTTGTGAAAGTATTGAATAAGTTTCGCGTTTATTTGTTGGGTAACCCGGTGAAGATTGTTACAGACTGTCAAGCTCTTGCCCTAACCATAGCAAAAAAGAAGACGTCCTTAAGACTGGTACGTTGGGTGTTGTTAATCGACGAATTTAATTATAACTTTGAACATAGACCTAGCAGGGCTATGAAGCACGTGGATGCTTTAAGCTGATATCCGGCATCAGTATATCTTATCGAGAAGAGAGTAGATGCATTAATGGAATGAGTGCACCGAGCCCAGCAGAACGATAGCGAACTACAAAAAATCATTCAAGATATAAACTACGAGAAACAAAAGGACTTCAAAATACGATAAGGAATTCTTTACTGCGAAGAACGAGGAGATCTTCTAGTGGTTGTACCCAAAGCAATGCAGTACGACGTTATAAGAAGTGCACACGAACGTGGTCATTTTGACGGGAGGTTCCCGCACATGCAAACCCGTATAAGGAAATTCATCGATACATGCGTAGTCTGTAGAAGAAACACGGAAAGCTGGAGAGCTTGTTACATACGATTGACAAAGGTGGTGGGCCACTAGATACCTATCATGTGGATCATCTTGGACCGATGCCGTTAACCAGGAAGTGGTTTAAACACATATTTGCTGTTACGGATGCATTCACCAAGTTTGTGTGGCTGTTTCCAACAAAGTCAACGACAACGGAAGAAGTTATAGCGCTATTGCAGAAACAAACCACCATTTTCGGAAACCCACGTAGAATTGTTTCAGACCGAGGGACCGCATTCACTTCGAATACTTTCGCCAAATATTGCAGAGACGAGGGAATAGAACACTTTCCCATCACGACGGGTATGCCACGTGGTAATGGTCAAGTAGAGAGGCTATACCGAGTGATTATCCCAGTGTTGACGAAATTGTCTATAGGAAATCCAGCAGAGTGGTTTATGTTCCTTGACAAAATCCAACAGAGCATTAATTCTTCGTTTAATCGTAGTATTGGAATTTCACCATTTGAGATACTGATTGGAACCACTATGCGTACGAAAGACGACTTGAAGCTGCGTGAAATAATTGAAGCTGAAATCGTAGAAATCTTTCAGAAGGAACGATCGGAACTGAGAAGCAGAGCTATGGACAACACGAAGAAAGTTCAAGAAGAAAATCGCAAAACGTTCAATCGACGGCGTAAAGCCGCAAGCCCGTATGATGTCAGCGATATCGTAGCTATTAAAAGAACTCAGTTTGGAGAAGGTCTAAAAGTCCAACGCTTATCGGGTTGTGACAGTTATACTTAATGAAAGGTGCGGAGTTGAAAAATCGGTGACCACATAGGACCCAAGAAGACTACGACGTCAGCTGATCATATGAAGCCATATCCAGAATGTCTAGATGCAGGCATGATCGTTGAGATTTCATTCAAGGATTCGTCGTCCTTGGAGGAAGTAGGTATCGGGGATGGTGCAGCCATCAGAAAGGTTGAGTGTATGAAAGAGATATAGAGATGACGCGGTCGACCGCAACACGGGAATCGGGACAGTCTCGATCTGGCCGTCGGCGCGCAAGGTTACAATAAACAGAAATAAAGTATACAATTAAGATATAACTAAGTGTTTTTATTTACTGGTACCCATTTTCATTTTACCATTAGCTTATTTTCCTACATTAACGATGGGGAAATAAAAACTAATAGACAACGGAAAAATTTTTTTATATTTTTGTATATTAAATTTTCGATAAAAGCTAGAAGTACAATCTTCATCTGAAGTACCAAATTATTTTTATTTCATGGCGTCTTCTGCATAAATTATGAAAATGTGTAGTTAATAGTTTGCACGGAGTTTTTCATGAGATCAAATTTTCTTTTAGCGCAACGAGGATACCAAATTTACGTTAAATCGCCCCATGGTAACTCTCTACCAAAGCTGTAACATCCGTTCTTCCTAATAACTTTCAGAAAAGCACTCTTAATAGTCAATTTTCTAACAGTAAATTTTCTATTTATTATCAAAATGTTCGGGGTTTAAGATCCAAGCTGAAGGATCTAGCTTTATCCTATTCTCTCTCTAACGATGATATGATCTGTATTTCTGAATCCTGGTGGACTGATAATATATTTGACTCTGAAATTTTTCCCAATCACACAATTGTTAGGCGTGATCGTGATAGGTGTATCTCCAACAAGTTAGACCGAGGAGGTGTCCTAGTCGCCTACAAGAATACCTTCACTGGCTTCCCTCTAACAAATTTACTTTTCACTGCTCCTGTAGAATGTGTGAGGGCAAAAAAGTCATTTCGTCTTCCCTTTCTCTTCTTGTCTTTTGCACGAATATACCTTGTAAGTCTTCTTTTTCGGTCTACAATACTTTCTTCACCAAAATATATAGTATTTTCTTATCGCGCTTTTCAAATTGTCATCTTATTTTATGTGGAGATTTCAACCTACCTAAACTATCATGGAATGACAATCAAGTTGATTCTGACTCATCACAAATTTGGTCTTTAATTTGTTCTTTTATGTCCATGTGTTCCCTGGCTCAATTTAATAAATTTCGTAACGTTAATAATCATCTTCTTGACTTATTCTTTTGTAGTATGGAGCCATTGTTGTTATGCTCACCTCCAGTTCTTTTTCCTTATCTGTCTCCTGATCCCCATCATCCCCCCTTACGCTTTGAAATTTCCTTTACTGCTTCTGTTCGTTATCGTCGGAAAAAGCGTCAGCGCTATAACTTTTATAAAACTAATTATGAGCAACTTTCAGAAACTATTCGCGCTGTTAATTGGTCCTCCTTCTTTCGCGGTCTTGACTCGGATACTTGCTGTAACAATTTCTAACTCTTCTGACTGTCCCTGGTTAACTCTCCATGTGAGGCGAGCCTTGCGAGCTAAAGATCGAGCTCGTCAACGTTTTTCACGTGACAGATCTCCTGAGTCACGTACAGCTTTTTGTCATCTGAGGTCGGTAGCTAAGAAAAAGATGCAGATCGCTAAAACTTCTTCATAGTATTGAAGGCTCTTTAAACTCAAATCATTCAAAACCTTTTTGGAAATATATACGCCCTCTTGAAACCCCTTCCAGTTTCCCATCCTCGTTTCATTTGAACGGTTGCTTAGCAACTTCACCCCTCGAGATTAGTGAACTTTTTAGAACTCAGTTTTCTTCTGCTTTTAATGTTACTCCCAGCAATAGTCCTTCGTTCCCAATTGTATACACGCCACCTTCACTCCCTTTTACTTGCCATCCAGAATATGTTATGAAGCTCATTTTAGAACTTGATGACTCTGCTAGTTCAGGTCCCGATGGTATTCCTAATCATTTTGTGAAATCATTAGCTACTTCTGTTTGTATCCCCCTTTCCTTTCTCTTCAATTCTAGCTTATCTTCAGGCTTTTTTCTTTCGTGTTGGAAAAGATCCTATGTTACTCCTATTTTTAAAAAAGGTAGTACCTCAGACGTTGCCAATTATCGGCCTATCTCCTTATTACCCTGTTTCTCCAAACTACTGGAGAAAATCGTGTACTTACATCTTTCTTCAGTTACTCATGAGTTGCTCATTCCTGAACAACATCGTTTAATCAAAGGGCGATCGACCTTAACGAATTTGTTAGAATTCATGACCGTTACTTCAAAAGCCATGGAGGACCGTTTACACATCGAAACGTTGTATTTGGATTTCTCTAAAGCCTTCGACTCAGTAAATCACAATATTTTGTTTGACAAACTTAAATTTCTTAACGTTCCTGATTATTTTGCTCCACTGGTTATCCTCTTACTTATCCAATCGTGTCAGTCAGGTATCCTTTCAAAACTGTCTTCCTACTCCCTTCCATCCGTCTTCTGGTGTTCCTCAAGGATCCGTTCTGGGCCCACTATTGTTCACTCTGTTTATAAATGACTTACCATCCGTTATCATCAACTCCTCCTGCCTTCTTTATGCAGATGACGTCAAAGTTTTCAAAGTAGTGTCGTCAATTGATGACTGTGCTTTGCTTCAAGATGATTTGAATGCCATTTTATCTTGGAGTTCTTACAACCAACTTACATAAATGTTTCTAAGTGCATCCGTCTCTTTCAATTTACGCTAAATAATTCGTACCTATGCACAGTGACACACTTCAGGGACTTGGGTGTAACTTTCGACTCTAAATTATAGTTCGATATTCATATTTCTGAAATTACTTCTAAGGCCTCTCGCATTTTTGGCTTAATCTTAAGAAATTCCTCTTTTTTTTTGCAACCCTTTGTCGTGCGTTAAGTTATATTCTAGTTTGGTTCGTTCCATCCTTGAGTACTGTTCGCTAGTTTGGTCGCCTCATTTGAAGTGATTGAAGTTCACGCTAGAAGCTGTACAAAAAAGATATACCAGGATCATCTTCTTAAAATTCCAGATTTCCTTTTTATGAATCACGCTTAGCTATCCTCAATATTCCTTCGCTGGAAATGCGTCGACTCTACCTTGATGAATGTTTCTTCTACAGGTTTTACCATGATTTGCTCAATACTCGCCTTGTTAATCAGGTTTCTGTGGAGCGCGTTATGCGTTCTACAAGATCGTCGAATATCTTTGATGTTCCATTAGCACGTAGTTTGGTATACTTTCACTCGCCCATACTCAGATTACCTCGTAACCATGATGACCTTCAGCTTGGGCCCTTCCCCCTTTCATAAAAGATTTGTCAACTGTCTTCTTCTCAGCCCTCAGTAATTTTTAGGGTTTTGTACTAAAATACAAAACCCTATTGCAATCACGACCTGTGTCCGTCTGTCCGTCTGTCCGTCCGTCCGTCCGTCTGTATGTCACAGCCCTTTTTCTCCGAAACTATAAGGGCTACAGCCATGAAACTTTGTAGAAAGGTCAGAAGTGGTGACCTCTTGAAAGTTCAAGGGTGGAAAAATTTTTCAAAGGCGTTTAAGGGGGTCTCCGCATATAAGGGGGTGACCCCTCAAAAAAAAATTTTCACCATTGGTAGTCGAGTAGGGTGTCATTGGAAAGGTCTCTCTTTTCAAAACAAGTCTTAAAATTGTCTTATAAGTACCGAGGGGGGCAGGGGAAGGGGAAAAGCACGAACTTTTCGCGAACCCCCCCCCCCCCCCCTCGCGATTGGACACCTTCCATCCGAAAAATCTGAAAAAAACTCATGAATGTAGGCCTTGATGAGTACAACAACAACAAATACATGAGAAGTCGAAATTCACTCAACTTTGTTAGTAATAGTATGATTTATCGATTTTGTGTTTTCTTGAATAAAATCCAAACGGTACCCTTAAACTCAATAAAACTCAAACAGAAGACTATTTATAAGATTGATCTTTTCTGAAAGTTTCATAAAGATCGAATAGTATTTACCGAAGTTATAGCGATTTGAATTTTCGTGTATTACTATGGAGCAATATGCCCTGTATTACTATGGAAACATATTGCTATGGAGCCATATGCGCTTTTTACCGACTTAGACACTACAGCTTTGCTAGAATTTGCATGAAACTTTCAGGAGTGATAGGTATCATGAAGATGAGTACATACAAATGAAACAAGTCAAAGAGGCAGGAGAGAGCTCCTAGCAAAAGGGCTTTGTAACCATTCTAGGATTCGAAAAAATAGGCCATGAATCGATGATTACAGTACAGATGAGTGGCCCCTGAAAAAAAATTTCATGAAAGGTAGCCGATATGAATATCAAATGAAAGTTCTCTATGAGAGCTTTTCAAAACAGTTCTTAAACTGACAGTTTTTGCTTCAGTGGGAGCACAGGGGGGCAAATACATGAAAAATGCGTTTCCTCCCTCGCGAATGGACACCAGTGATCTAAAAAATCTGAAAAAAATATCAAAGGAGATATTTATGGGTATAACTTTAACAAATACCTCAGAAGTCAAAATTCGTTCAACTTTGTTACTAATAGTATGATCCTCGAATTTCACATTTTCTCCAATAAAATCGTCTTTGACATGTTTCTTGATTTTATTCGTTGCTGGTTACTGCATTTTATAAGTTGAGTACAAAACCCTTTTGACATGAGCATAGGTCTGTCTATCCAACTTGTTCTTATTTATTTTCTCCTAATTTTTGCACTTTTTATTACTTTTATCAGTGCTGTGCTATTATTTAATTCATTTTGCTGTACTTTTATTTTATCTATTTTGTTATTGGATTTTTTTTCTGTTAAATAGAATTACGTAAATAAATAAATAAACAAAATAAAATATATAAATAAATATTTTGGGCCATGCTGTGTGAAAGTTCACCTTATAAAATTGCCACCACCAAAACTTAAACCAATTTGGTGGTGCTCTAATTATTTAGTTACACCGTCTTATCGTTTTTCACCCTCGAAATCCAAATTCGAACTTTTTTTTTATAGAAAAACTTTACACGAAAGAGTTTGCTTACACTCGAAAAAACTTTCTAGGCAAGCCAAACTTGACAGCCAATGCAACAAAACATATAATGATGAGAAGAATCTTCCATAACAACAGAGAGAATTGACCACAAGAAAAAGCTGTGTTCCTTTTGCATTGGGCTGTTCCTGTTAGCTACCTGTTCCATGGAGCGAACTGGCAATCAGCTGCTCTTTCCCTCTATTTTTTTAGTCGTTGTGTTTGTCTTGGTCTACGGGATATACAGGAAGCCGCACCATTTGCAAAAGTTGTGACATCTTCTGATAGGGTAAACAGCGACTTTTAAACTAATTTTCATGGCTGGGTTTCCATTGGGTCGCTTGGTGTTGAGAATTGCTAGCGTACATCAGGAATTATTTTGTTCAAAAGGGATTGATGGATATCTAAATCCTCCCGAAACAGTGTCGCAGTACCGCTGTCGCAGTACCTCTGTCGCTGTCATTACGAAGCACATGGTATTTTTCCACACGGATCTTGTGTTGAGGGTTCAGAGCTGTCTCGTTTAGAAGCAGGATGTCGGGTTGACAGGACTTGACCAAATCAGCAATGTGGAGCCTCTTATCATGTGAAATTGGAGAGTTGATATTTAGGGAAAGAATGGTAAGTCATAAATATTGAAATAGAAATTGAGGAGAGCCATTGGCTCTCCTCAATTTCTATTTCTATGGGAGAAAAGCCCTGTCCTTGGATAGGAGTTTACTGGGAGAAACTCCCAGCCACTCCACGGTTATCTGTTCGACGGAATTAAGAGTCGGTGAAATAAAAGTGTGCTGCGAAGTTCTGTTTCCGGTTCGGAAGAGGAGCAAGTTAGTGTGGGATTATAGAGGCTGGTGTACTATTTTGATAGCTGGGGAGCGGTGAGTCTATGACCTGAGGCACCGTCTGTTTGACTTCTACTTCGATTGCTCTATCCAACAATCTTTTTTAGTTCCGGGCAGTCGAAAAAATTGGCTGGATGCCAATGCATCTTACACATAGTCAAAAATGGAAATAATCAATCCATGCCAGATACGAATCGTCTTATTCAAAGCAGAAAAAACAAACCTCTATTCAACAACATTTGCTACCATTCAAAAGAAACCCTTCTACAAGCTCCCAATGTTCCGCTAGCAAATGCAGAACAAACGCTTCCTTGTTCATCGAATTCTACACCAATGTTGCGTTCTGGTCTCTCGTCAAGAGAAGTATCAACTCCACTTCAAATACTTGTATCGCGTCTTGCTTTTGATACACCCGTATCTGAAATTACAGAGTATATTGTGACTCCGCTAGGTTGCTCTCCGCAGTATTTGCATTGCAAAAAGTTAACGCGAGATAACCAAGTAAATCGTATCGTGGCCTTATTTAAAATAACGGTTTCATCGGATATGCAGATTTTGCTTCACTTTGACTTGGTAACCGGGAATTCTGTAGAACGTTTAGAACGTCAGTCGCGGAAAAATTTTAGGACGTCCAGCAGCAGGCCTAAATAATCAAACTTTTAGTAATTAAGTAAACTTTTATTACCAAAATATCAGAGGTACAAGAACCAAGCTGGACACAATTTACCTTGCATCCCTTCTGGCTAATGATGACATTATATGCTTAACCGAAACCTGGCTTACTGACGAAATCGTGGATAAAGAAATTATTCCTCAACACGTGATTTTTAGACATGATCGGGAGCGATCTATTTCCGGTAAACGAGATGGCGAAGGTGTGCTAATAGCTGTAAGCAAGCAGCTGTATTGTGTACTTGCCCGTACTTTTGCTCCATTACCTCCAATTGAAGGCGTAGCAGCTCGAATTTCTCACCACAACTGTTCACTATTTGACTTCTGTATCTACACTCCCTGTCGAACTCCCTTAAGATCGTATGAAGTTCTTTTTAGTGAACTATCGAATTTTATAATTAATGCCAGCTCCTCCTCGCAGTTTTTAATCTGTGGAGACTTCAATATGCCTCTCGTTAACTGGAATGCAGAAACTAAATCCATTACTTCTTCTGATGACCTTTCTATAGCCTTATCCTTGTTTTTATCCCTCTGCAGCCTAACTCTATTGAACTATGTAATTAATGGATGCTTCCAATCGCATTCTCTACCTCATTTTTTCAAACAACCCTGCTGCAGATCCTGTTTTCCCTGCTGCTTCTCCTTATACTGAGCCGGACCCTCACCACCCTCCTTTAGAGATCCGATTATCATTGGATCCAATTTCGTGGCAAGCCTAAAGCGAAACCAAGTCGATTTAACTTTTTCAAAGCTAATTAGTAAGGATTGGCTTCTGATTTTGACGTTATTTATTGGCCTGCCACTGGCATGCCTAGACAACCGCAGCCACGCAACACAGCAATTCTATGTAGTGCCACTACATATACCGACCACACGACCGCATTCCAATCGCCCTTTGTGGTTCATGAGAGAAGTTAAATCTGCTTTGTCCTTGAAGGATTCGGCCAGGAAATGCTACCTACGTTCGAGACCAGAACTGGACCTCTCTGAATATTCTTACCTACGTACTAATGTGAAAAAAAGTCATTAATCCGCAAAGCTATCTTATTTGAGAGCAGTTGAAGCATCATTTGCGAATAGCCCGAAATCCTTCTGGTTTTACGTCAACTCTACAAAAGACTCTCGTGAGAATATCAATGTCAAAGTCAAAGTCAAAAGCGCTTTATTTAATACCAATCGTTATAAATTTTTAAAAGAACATAAAGCAAATTCCAAACAATAAAACTATAAAAAACTTAATGGTCCGAATGGCTCTCTAAATTTATACGTTATCAGTTAAACACATTTAATGAAAAAAATACACTTGTAAATTTAAATTAATTAAGATTACTAGATATTTTTTGATTCAAGTGGAAAAAGGAGAAAAAACCAACCAGCATTATTCAAAAATTACTTATACTACTAACACAACAATGAACTTATATCCTATACCTAATATGTTACACCCTAATTCTAAATAAGTTCAATCAAAAAAAAAAAAAAAATGTTCCCTTATATTGAAACCTATACCTAATTTATAAGACAAATAAACAACAATACTAGATGTAGCAATAATGAGATGAATCTAAAAAAAAACCAAGTAACGAGAAAAAGCACAAAAACAGAAAATAAACACGAATAATTTAGACATTGTCATTCAGCCACCAATACCTAGATTGTTCCATCTCAGCTCGACCAGCCTCAACGAATCTAGCAAATGAGTATCTCCATTGGAATTGTTGGTCTCGTGAACTCACATCCGGAGGATATTTTATCTTCTAATTGGTGGCCCGTCGGTATATGTGATATATGATTGGGACGCCTTCAGAATCAAAAACATATCGATTCATGTCCAAATACACGAATGCTTCTGGAGGAACGAGGCCAGTAGTGAGGCAAGTCACAATATACCCGTCTGTAGGGTGGGACGGCTGTGAAATCCAAGGGTTTTCACTCACAGTTACAGATCTTGCGATATGATTCCGAAGAAGTTTCAATATGAAGATATCGACTCTTGTCACTTGAGCAGTTTGATAAATTTTTCTATTCGATATAAAGTGCTTCCAATCCATCTCAGGCTTTCTGTACAAACCAGTACATGCACGAAGACATTTCCTTTCGAAAACTCTTAATTTTTCCATAGTACTAGCACTCTGGTTGTACTAGATCTGGCATCCGTATATCAAAACTGGCCTAACCAGGGTCCTGTAACAAATAACTTTGACTTTTTGATCAATGTATCTGGAATGAAAGAGTCGCCGAAGGGCCATGACTACTTTTAGTGCTTTACTGAGCATGATTTTCACATGTTCAGTATAGTACAGATACTAATCGAGATAAACACCGAGGTATCGAACACAGGATTTATGTGGAACCCGTTCTGAACTACCCTCACCAGCCATAATTTGGAAATCCTTCCAATTACGTTTCAGTTCTTGACTGGCCCCCTGCAGCGTTGTCCAAAACAAAATTGTTTCGCACTTCTACGCATTGATTTTCATTCGCCAATTGTCGGTGTAAAGCTGCACATCATTAAACATTTTTCGGTGATTGCTCTGAACTATTGTCTGCCGTATAGATGATCAGATCATCAGCAAACGCTACCAATGATCGCGTTGGCGAGACATTAAAATCAAAGCTGTTCAATAGCTTGCGAATAAATGTTGAGAAAAGCAGGGGCGCAGTGACTGTTCCTTGCCGTAGACCATTCAAGACCTTGGATTCGCGCATTGTTGTCAGATTTCCATCAGTTACAACAAATGATTTCCCGTATAACATATTACACATCATGGCGACGAGGTGTCTGGGGAACTTGTCCTGAAGAAATTTACTAGTCCATCTAACCACACCGTATCGAAGGCTTTCTCCATATCAATGAGACATGCTCCAACACATTCTTTGTTGTTTAGTTTTCAACAGTTATTGCATGTATGGTCGAATGCCTGGCACGAAAACTAAATTGGCAATTCGGCATCAACTCATATTTCTCAATGTGGGCGTTTAATGCTTTGTTGAGTATCACTTCAAACACATTGCTGATGTTAGGCAGCAAGCTGATTGGGCGATAGCTTTTAAGGGCATGAAGATTCTTTTCCTTTCTTCAAGATCGGAAATACGTAAGCCTTTTTCCACTTATTTGGGAAATATGAATTGTTCAACATGTTGTTGAACAATATGCAATAATTCCTAATAGCAACCTCAGGCAAATGTCGGAGAACTACATTTGGAATACCGTCAGTACCACATGATTTTTAGTTGTTTATTCTGCGAAATATGAAACACAAGTCTTCATAGCTGACAAAATAATCAATAAGATTCAAGCTCGGTATGAGGTCAGATGGTAATGTTTCATCAAAATGCACAATAGTTTCGCCGTTCAGGCTTGATTTGAAGTCGGAAACTTTTGCTTCAACGACCTCCGAAAATATTTCATGCCTTCTCTCTGGGTTTGGCAGATGAACGAATTCAAAATGTGTTCCAATCAGGGCAAGTTTCTGCAATCCATCGCATATAATCCTGTTTCCATTTCTATCCGGAGTCGTACTATCAATTTCGATACCAGCTCTATCGAGAAGATTTATCTCATCACTAGCGAATTCAAGATTCGATACCTTCACTCGAGACTTCCTGCGGAATAAGCTATCCACTTTCGCGAAAACGCCATCTGGGTCCTGTGGGCTAATACCCCTCAGTTTTTTCGCCCATTGATTGCTGACCTCACTCCTGAAGTATGAACGGATTAAGTTCCGGACATTCTTCAGGTGTAATTTCAACAAAGCCAACGAGGGATGGTTTGTAACGGTTTCCTACCTCCGTCTCGTTCGATCGCAATTAGAACCGACCTCTCATCGGTTCGAGACGTGCAGTCTTGGAAGTGACAACGGACTGTACCCTTCAGGTAAACTCGTCCGCTCATACTTAGTCTACTCCGTGGTGGCTGCTTGTAGGCTAGCTAGTTCGGAGAGGAGTTTCGGTCTCGGGTCTTACGCGAGCAAACTAAGTCCGAGTTACGTAACTCAGCCACCGATTCACATGCCCGTTTTACAAACGCGTCAACAACTACTCATCCAGAACAGGAACCCTACGTTACGTTAGTTCTGGATGTGATCTCTCCACAGATCTCAATTCAAATACTACAAAATCTAAAACCATAGGCGCGTTACCAAATCACCGACGCGGTACCAGAAAATAAGCTAAACTACCTCAAGTCCAAAATAACCTACTCTAATAAAAAAAGACGAGCGCAAACAAAGGTACCGCGGACCGTAACCGACTCGAAATCAATCATCAGCAGATTATAAAAACCTAACCCTCTTCAAGACATACTTACCTTCGGTCATCACTTCCGCTGTAAAAGAAAGAGCATGTGGAACGGAAAGGCTTATGGCTCGTTTAGTACTTCATTTTGAATTTCCTGAATATTTCATTTACACTTTAACCTAATTTAATATGCAGAGTATTTATACAATATTTACAATTATATTTAAATTAATATTTATTCAACTTGAAAATAATTTATATATTAGCCTAGCAAACATCAGCACTTTCCGTGTGATAAGGATTCCTATGGCGATCGATTATTTTCATAATTTTCAATATGAACATCCCTATTTATGTTAACTATTTATTTATGTATTTATTGAAATTTCGTTTGGATGAGATTACATTAAAATAGTATTCAAATCAATTTTCCCAGAAGGGTACACTGATTGTCGACACGTATTGACATTCACGTTAGGCAGCAATCAATGTCAATTTTAAGTAGATGATTTACTTAGTATCTGCTTTGGGAAAAAGATTCTCAATTTTGAAAATTAAGTTAAAGTTTCAAATCTAGACTTGAATCAACTTTAATATGTATATGATGGAACAGTTAATAAAGAGCAATTCGATCTAGTTAAGAAATCTTGAAGAAAAGACAGACTAGATTATAACTCTGTGTTAAGTACTTCTCAGTCAAACTAATTATCTATTTAAAAGCAAAATTATACTAGTATTTATTTAGATAAAATATATGGACAAAAACATTCAGTATAGATATATATGAGATGAGCTAATTCAAAAAAAAAAAAATGAAATGGGCTTATTATTTTTCATGGTTATTCCAGTGAACCTGTTGGATGTAAGAGACACATCTTGATTTGATTCTTTCTATTTCAGGTAGTTCCAAAAAGTGGTCAAATTAAAAATTTGATTTGAGTACTGTGTAATCTTGAACTTTGCCTAAAGCATCTCCACAGTTATACAACTTTCATAACCTCAAGCTCATCCGTATTTCCAGATTCATTACTGTTTTCCTATCATATTTCCCTGATTCTGCCATTTCAATCAATTTGGCTGCAGTGCAATCTACTGTACGATTACTCTTATTAACATGTATTTATTTTTACATGTCTGCGGCAGTGCGAGAATGAACTGATGGAAACGAAACTAACTCAGAGCTGTAAATAAGGGTAGCATCCATC
Organism: Odontomyia ornata; assembly: GCA_963969285.1. Classification (NCBI taxonomy): domain Eukaryota; kingdom Metazoa; phylum Arthropoda; class Insecta; order Diptera; family Stratiomyidae; genus Odontomyia; species Odontomyia ornata. The sequence continues at coordinate 86,291,924 of OZ017740.1, forward strand.
TATCGAAGAAAGCTATTATTTTTCTATGTCTATCTTGTTTGGATAAACTTAAACAACAGAGAGTCGTCACTGCATAAAATGCTGGTGAATCTGCAAGATGCGGTTTGAAGAGTACAAGGCAACGATGCTTGCAAAAATTGATGACGAAAATAATGATTCTTCAATCTCCAGTCAATTCTTTAAGAGATCCAACGCGCGTATGGGAATTATTTAATATGTCAGCCTTGGTTGTTTTTTTGGTCGACTGATATGCTTGTAGATTGATGTTATTAAATATGAGATTTGCTCCCACTGATGATGCTGTTGATAGAGTAGTTTGTTTGCTTTTAAAATTTACACACAAGATGAAACTTTAATTGTTGAATTATTTAACGCTCATTGATAGCCCGAGCGTACTCTCTTAGACAGTTTTTTAAGTGGTGGTTTGCTAATCAAGCCGCAAAGACGATGTTATTTGTTCAGTCTATTGAAGAGATTAAAAGTCTAATGTACATCCAAATGGAAGATGCTATTCTTTCGCCTTGTATTGAAGAATATGTTGCTCAGTCGATGCGGTTGCTGTTCACTTAATTAATTTGTTTATTAATATGATATTGTCCAACGACCTCGATCTTTCGAAGACGTTCTACACATTCACATATGTATATACAAGTCACTTCAATCAAAAACACCGCAATTATATCAACTCGTTGTGCTTCATTCAGTGTCCATACGTCACTAATTTGTGCATAAGTCAGTATCTACTCTGTACGAGTATGTTCACTTTTCACTTGTTATTTTGTTTATATTTTTTTAATGTTTGCTTTAATTGAAATTATATGTAGATTTAATAGATCTACATACAAATATAATTGTATATAAAATGTGCACAGCACACAACACTGTAGTAAAGAATGATAATAACAACAGCAACAATATCTTTAGTCCAGGATCTATTATTTATCTTGTTGATCGAAGTGAATTATTGTCAGGCTCTTTCTTATGTAGAGATGGCACAGTTGGAAGAGTTCAACACATGTAAACACGCATCAATATATCTAGCATATAAGGAGAGTATATATGTAAGTACATATAGCAGAATTGTCGTTGCTACTGTCAGACTAGTTGCCTTCAATTGAGACCAATTAGAGTTAGGTCAAGAAAGCAAAAAATTGAAAAAGAAATTTTATTCTTCGTCTTAACGTCCAATTCTTACTCAGTCAAGCGAAATTTTTTTTTCTGAGTATGTATAAATTTGAAACAATTGTTCATTTCGCACTGTTTTATCGGATGATTAATAAATTGCTGGTGACACTCCCAGGACCCAAGGGGGTGTGAAAATGAAGAATTTTAATGTTGTTTGTTGCCGTTGACCCAGCTTTAACTGTTAATTCAGAGCGGAATTAAGATAAGAGCACGAAGCGCAGGTACGGGTTTCAAGCAAATGAAATCGTCGGTGAATAGTCAACCACGATAAAATTTTGTAAAATCTTCGCGAAAAACACTTGTCCACGAACGAAAATCTCAAAAACACTTTAACTGACGTTGATACCGTTTATCATGTAGTATGCATCACGCCGATCACCATACACATGTGTTGTACCAATTACCTGATGACCGCGTATTAATAGGCATTGCGGTATATTGGAAATGTGTTTCTCCAAGCCGCTCGCTATGTTTTTTTTTTCCTGTCCAGTGCAGCTTGACTCCCAAGACAAGGTTCATGTGCTCGCCAAGTCACCCATTTGCTACCTCCTCCTGTGGATAAATTTAGATTGCGTTATATGCACGCCACGCTAATTTTCTTTTCTTTTTTTCGGACTTACCGCTAATCCGCTAACCCTCGCGAGAATTTTAATTCGACGGACAGCTAACCGGCGAACACGTTCTGCCTGTTTGACATTTGGATGGCAACTCGTGGGAGGCATTGCCAGATAGATATGCTTCGAAATGTATCAGAGTTTTTCTTCAGCGGCTCACATTGACAGAAAATATTTTTCCACAAATATAAATATTTGAAGAAAAATATTTTCGGCGCAATGATAGCTGCACGAAAGATAAAGTCTGCTTGCATTTCGAAGTCATACATATCTGGCCGGGTGCCAGGGTTCGGGATCGGAATCACTCCGATTCCCGGGCGTAGGCATCACATTACAGGTTGTAGTTCAAAAATCGCCGATAAATATTGTTGACCCGGGTGAGAAGAAGGCTTTTCAATCTTTTCAACCTTGCGATGGTTGGTGTTTCATATCCTTCCATATTGTTTCGATGTTTTTTCTTGGGAACTACTTTCTCAATCGTTTCCAACGTCAGCTTCTCTAACTTCGACAAATAGAGATTTATTTCATCGTCAGTTAGATTTCTGTTATTAGGAACCATTGAGCAAGCGTTGCCATCATCAGAAGAAGGACATTGCTTCTGGTACTCCCGATTAAACTTCTTTTGAAACTTTCCCCAGTCTGTTTTTTTGAAATTCAACCGATGGTTTTCATGTTGAACTGGAATGAGGAAGAAATCATTCCTTTGATGATTGATTTCCATTACGATTGCGTTATGGTCGCTATCATAAGGAAGCACCTGCAGTTTCCGTTTAGGACTATTAAAGCAGAATTCAAGTCTTGCGTCAGCAATGCAGAGGTCCAAATATGAATTTGTCCTAGGGTATGTTGGGAACTCCGACCCATATAGGTTGCACCTGTATTCAATTTGGTTCTCTGTTATCCATGATTTCAGGAATACACCTCTTGGATTATTGGTGGCGTTTAGCCATGATGTATGCTTGGCATTCAGGTCACCGGCAAAAATATAATAATTATGCAGCCTGTTCAATTCGAGTATTCCAAACAAGGACTTGAGTTCCTCCTTGAACTTGAGAACATTTTGACCAGTTGCATAGGCAGAGATAACGAAGAGGTTATCCCGACCTGGCAGTGAAATTGTGATGACGGACACTTCAAGAAATTCAAAGTTTTTGAATTCGACTTTTTCAATATTTTGGAAACAATAGGGTCTTCTAACCAATATGCCGGTGCCACCTCCCCCATCACCTATTAGCCTATCGTTTCTTATGAATGCAAAATCTTTGAATTCCATGGAATGCCATGAATTGAGGTGGGTTTTAGTGAGAAGTATGATGTCAGGCTTTTGCTTAACAACAAATTCAAGGAGATAATCACGTCGATGTATAGCAACGATAGAGTTGACGTTGATTGATATGAGGCGAAGCCTATCCATGGGAATATGACTGGATGACAAGTTACTATTAGGCATTTGAAAGACCTAAACGCTGAAAAGCAAAGTTAATTTTTGAATCTTGTTTGTCGATTCTCTCCGATAAAGAATTAAGTTGCTGGTAAATTTTGAGAAGCAGCTCATTATTGCCACTTAAATTATTTACATTATTTCCAGCATTTTCTGCTGGTCCTCTAGCGGCGAGTGCAAAAGATACTCCGGGCTTGACGAAGTTGGAAGGTATGATATTACGGTGTACTTGTGTTTGCTTTGGAGCAAATTTAGCATCTTGATATCGGGAGCATCCTCGATATGATGCTGGGTGACCAAAAACACCGCAGTTAACGCAGTATCATTTTTCTTTAGGCTCCGTCTGAGCCAATTCGCACTCACCGGGAGCATGAACGTCTTTGCATTTAACGCAACGATAGTGCATGGCACAATTGGCAGCCGAATGTCCAAATCTTTGACACCGGTAACACTGGTTGACTTCTCTTTTCTGGAGGCGTTCCCACCTCACCACTCTGAAATTCAAGTACCTTATTTGTTGAAGGGCACTTGGACTGCTCTTATTTGCAATTTGTACCAGGTAAAGTGGTAAATTCTTCCTTTCTATGGTCGACCTTCTTGTCGCAAAGGCTTTGACTGAAACAAAATCAATATCTGGTGCAGCCTCCTTGAGCACCTGAAGAAGATCGACCGTATCCTCTCCGCTGTCCAAACCCTTCAACAAGAAGGTCTGATTTTTTTCTCTTTTTGGGGTTTAGGTGAAGTGTGGAACCTCCCCAGAAAACAGCGCATCTTTGGCTGACTTGAAATCAACCAGTGATTTCGTCCTTATAGTTAATTTTTCGGCATTCACTCTATTGATTTCGAAATTGGCCAGTTTATTTTCGGCTGCCAATCGCCGAACCATATCTTTCCCGGTTTGTCCGAACACGTTGATTGGCGGAACTTTTTCTGTCTTGTTGGAAGCTTTTTCAGAGGAGCCAGCAGAACTGCGGGCTGGTTTTTTCTCCTTATTTTTGTTCTTTAAATATTGAATAAAATTAACGTCATTATCTTGATTAAAATTACCTCCGGTGTTTTCTTCGATTTCCATATCTTCGGTTAATCTCTCCAGCGCTGCAAAATAATTTTGGCTCTCGTTGGTGCCACCAGCACTTAGAACTTCCTCTGGATTTACTTGCTTTGTACTTTTCTTCGGCTTTGTTACCTGTTGCCATTGATTTTGTGGCTGCTTCTTTTGAGGCTTCGTCCCTTTCTTGAAATGATCCTTGAGAGACTGTATCTCTTGCCTTAGTTCATCAATTTCTTTCTGCAATTTGGCCATTTGTTGATTGTCCGCTATTATTTGCAGCTTGCACCCTCCATCTACGGAGTTTTCTTCGTTATGTTTTCTTTGGTGATTGTCGCCAGTTTCATATTCGTCGTTTCCCCAGGTTGCCCCAACGGTGGGAAGGCGTCGGGCTCCTCCATACCAGCGGCGAAATTTTCTTTGTGAATTTGTTTTTCGTTACCAATCGAAGTAAAAATATTCGATAGAAATTTCCTGAGTCGATTACTTCGACAATATAAGATTTTTTCCGATAAAAATTAACTTCAGACTAACGTTTTTTAAAAAATTAATTTAATTTTTGAAAACTTTTGACAGGAGCGATTCAAAAGACGTCTATACGCAAAGACTACTACGATCCATCCGTGAGAATATCAATGCATTGTCATATCAGAACCACTTAATCTATAATGACCAGGCCATATGCGATATGTTTACTGACTATTTCTCCGCCGTCTATAGCTCACTGACCTCTACCTCTGATGAAAACCCTCATTCCGCTCCGGAATTATTAGTTGATTTATACAATTACCTCTTAGAGGTTGCACAGGTAATTCAATCACTGAATTCTAGCAGCGCAGTCGGCCCTGATGGAATCCCTAACATTTTTATTAAATCCCTCTCCTCATTCTTATGTATTCCCCTCGCCTATATCTTTAATTCAAGTCTCGAAAGAGGTACTTTTCCAGACGTTTGGAAATGTGCAAATGTCCTACCCATCCATAAAGGCCTCTAATTACAGACCCATTTCACATCTATCGTGCTTTGGAAAAATTCTGGAACGAATTGTTCATTGTAAACTTTACAATGTTTTGCACCCTAACCTATCCGGAAATCAACATGGATTTGTAAAAGGACGTTCTACCGTAACCAACCTAGGTGAATTTATCAACACAATTGCAATCAAATTTGTTGCATCGAGAAAGTAATCCGGATAAGAAATCTAGATCATCAACTTTTTAGTTTGAAAGAGATTAGATAAAATGCAAATCGACGCATTGAATTTGCAGAGATATGTATGTAGAATTGCTCTGAATCTTTAGCTCATTGATTACACTCCTGTTAATATAAACATGCTTTTAAGACACATACGTTTGAATTGTGACGGCCCACAAGCCTACTTTCGTCGTTAGTTATGACAACACACAAGTATTCAACAAACCCGCTGTACCAGCTGAAACATCTTCAACTATTTTAAGTTGTTCACAAATTATTGATAATTATGTTGACTTGAAATTTATTGAATTGTCTTGAAAACTGCTGGATACCTACCACACTCAATTATTTCTAATTTAAAACGGATCATTCCCTGGGGTATGGGCATCGTTGAAGTAATGAAAACTTCGAAATTTCCAATTGATTGTTGCCATTGAACGGTGGAAAGTTCGACCTTCATTACTTTCGCAAATAAAATTACCTTAAACGTTTCGATTTATCAATACAAGATGTGGTTCTTAGAAAACCGCAACGAAATGTGGCGAATAATAAGAGTGAATTTGGAGTGAAAAACAGCTTTGACCTCACATTGGCTCCAATGACCATCTATTCAGAAGATGGATTGCTATTTTATACGCTAAATATTTATAGAGGCTGATCTTCTCGTTGTTTATTCTTTCTCGAAAAGATATTTCGGAATTTATTATTTTAAGAGAGATGATGTTGCAATTTTCTTCACATTCAACGTCACAACAAGGTGGAATGCAGGTTTGAAAGCTCACTGACCCTAAAATCTTTTCTATAATCTCTTAATATACATCTCCGATGTCTATCAATTCGCCACTTGCTATAAGAATACCAGCATTTCTTCTGAAAGCGGCTGAAAAACATTTTCATGTATGCTCACTTTCTTGGAAGTTGTAAGCTTAGTGTTGTGTTTTTTTGCATTCCATGTTTGCAAATTTCTCAGCATCTAACTAATCAATGTCAACTATCTTGGTAGCTACTTGCATCTGTATGATTGAGTTCTGAATACCCTGGAAGCGACTTATGCACGAGATTATCAGTGAAAAGCGACGCTAATTACAGCAGCAAGATGCCGGGAAGAACATGCGAAACAGCACTTACAGTTCATTAGTCGGAAGCATCGTGTAATTAACCAGGGAATATTAATGCGCATGCATTGACCGGTAGCAGATTGAAAGATAGATCAGGTTTAAGATATTTGTAGATCATTCAAGAGTAGCTTTCGGATTAGGCTGGGAAAACATTTGCAGATTGGAAATGAAAGATACCTTAATGGGGTTGCATATGAGTGAAAATCTACTCTTTTGGAGCCTTTGTCTTCGCTACAAAACATGGTTCTTCCCAAAAATCAATGTGAAGCTAGTAAAAACATTACTGAAGAATATCTCACTTATTTGCATGTATCGAAAGTTTATTTTTATTTGAATCCAATTCTTAGTAGGATAAAATATGGCTCCATTGCATTATATTTGCTTAGAATTCAACCAGAACTCTCACTCACTTAATGCATATGAATATTGGATCCAAGTTCTATTCTTTGGTCACGCTCCAAAATTTTATTTGAATGTTTAAAAAACTCATTAACATGATTATGATTGGATGGAAATGCATATTAAATCTGGAAGGTATGGAGACATCTCTGGAGGCCAACGCCTGGCTTGGGCTATCGCGCCATAGATGATGATGATGGCGACATCTATCCAGTTTGAATACTGTTACGATTGATAATCTGGAAGCAATATTGCCGTTAATCTGAGAATGCATTTCGTTTTGTTATGACTTTAAGCTATAGGGAATGCCACAGGTAAGATGGGAACATATAAATGAGAATGAAATGCATTTATCGAAAATGAATGGATTTTGGATTCTGTGAATATAAATAGGTGATAAAACTGTGTCACGATGTTAAGCGCCGCAGATCATCATCACCTTTCAAATTGATTGGTCTATTAAGAAATAGAATTCACGGTTAATAGTATCATGGTCGCACTCATGGAAATGATCTGACCTATATTGTTATGTTATTATGTCAATTGTTTCTATCAAAAACTGTTTTGCGAGCGAACGTCTTTTCTTTTCATAATGTTTTGTTATAGCTACAGTAAGGACTGCAGTCGTAGAAATTGTTTTAACAAGTTGAGTAAGCAGGAGAGTGCTCCTACCAGAAGGTCTTTGTAAACATTCTAGGGTTAGAAACAAGTTTTCTAATGGCGTGAATCGATAACTTGAGTTATTCATCCAATACTTAGATATGAAATTGTTCAAATTTATACAAAAGATGCACAGTTTCTTTCATAAGCACAGTGCAGCCGCCATTTCGATCTAGCTTAAATGATTTTTCTGAATGCTCGGCCGATTGAACATATTCAAGTTAAACACTGTTCCTTAAATTTTCATGAAAATTGAAAGAAAATAAAAGTGCCTAAGTCAATTTTAAATATATATAGGGTTTTCCAATAAGAGGTGTTATTTTGAATAGATCTTCTGATTTAACACCTTGCGACTTCTTCCTTTGGAGCCACGTGATAGAGAAGGCCTATGCCGATAGCCCATTGTCGATTCAAGATCTCAAAGATGAAATTCGTGAGGCTATCGAGGACATAGGAGAGGGCAGCCACTTTGCGATTTGGTTATGGAAAATTTCATGAAGAGGATATGGTCCTGTAAGCGTGTCGTAGTGGTTATTTGCTCAATTTTAATTATTGCTATTAACGGCATATCTTCTTCTTTATAATGAAATAAACATTCGATCATTTGTATCGAAAATGGCATTTTTCTTTTAATATCAAAATAACACCTCTTATTGGAAAACCTTATATCAACCATAAACACGTGTTATTGTTGGTGTAATTCCATATAATTGAAATGGCTATAACTCACTTGATTATGATTCGATCGCAATTAAATTTTGTGAACATATATATCTTATGTTAGTCTATATAATTGCGAAATTTCAAGAAGCTTAAAGGTACCGTTTTGATTTTATGGGCATAAATGTAAAATCTACAAATCATACTATTATTAACAAAGTTGAGCGAATTTCGATTTCTAAGGTATTTGTTGCCCTTGTACTCATAAAGGTCCACGTTCGTGATAATTTTCAGATTTTTCGGCTGAAAGGTGTCCAATCGCGAGGGGGGGGGACACAAGTTTTGGGTACATTTTGCTTTCCCCTGGACCCCCTAATTCATAAAATGATTTTTTTATTTCAGATTCTAAAAGTTCCTATCAACACCTTCAATTTGATACCCCATTTGACTACCTTTAATGAAAAAAATTTTTTAAGGGCCAATTCGTTATTAGGGGGGACCCCCCTTTAACATTTTTAAAATTTTTGTTAAGGCCTTAACTTTTGAGAGACCATCACTTTTGACCTTTTCACAAAGTTTGAGCATTCTAGCTTCTATAGTTTCTGAGGAAATCAGCTGTGACGCACGGACAGACGGACGCACGGACAGACGGACGGACAGACGGACAGACAGGTCGCGAAACTAGTAGGTCTTTGTAAAAAAATTTTTTACAAAGACCTAAAAATGGCAGGTCTCCTAGACTTGGTCAGTATCCGGAGGCTAGCTACGACTTAATCGTCGAGGTACCTTTGGTGGGACACTATTCCTGTGCTAAGCCACCTACATAAAGATACCTGCACAAAGAGGAGGGTAAGAAATTCGGGAGAGATCAGTACAGCCATGAATGATTTTTTTTATTATTTATTTATTTATTGCCAAACAAGCCAGAGGTACAAAAATTTAAAAATATCTTTTACAATTTATTGAAATTTTATGAAAGTACAATATGTTTTCTTAATCTATGAATGAAATGATGGGATTAAGAGGATAGGGCATTAGACAACAAAGTTTTCAATTGGGATCTGGAAATTGTTGGGGAGTAATGCACACTTAGTGAGTTGAATGTTTTGCAACACCTGTTTATAGGTTCGTTATCAGCGTAAATTGTGTGATGACGCTTTTCAACCAGCAGACGTGAATGCCTTGTGAAACGTATTTTCTCATTCATTTTTGTTCTTTCAACTAAGGACGGCATTTTTATATTGTCTCTGAGAACATCAAATGTGAAACAGCAAGTTATCACCTATCTTCGAGAGTCTAGTGAGGACATATTGAGAATACGGAGTCTATGCTCATAGGATGGTAAATCTTTATAATTCTTCGGATCATATAGTGATCTCAACGCAAATAGTAGAAACTGTTTTTGAACAGACTCAAGTCGGTCTATATGGACATCAAAGGCAGGATCCCAAACAAGGCAGGCATATTCAAGAATGGGACGTACTAAAGAAACATATAATGATTTTGAAACCCATACGTTCTGAAATTCCTTAGATCGTCGCTTAATGAAGCCAAGGAGCTTATAGGCTTTACAGAGAGACTCCTCGTAATGTAAATTGAAGCGCAATTTACTATCCAAAATGACGCCGAGGTCTACTATACTGTCCACTCTGCTAAGTTTTTGGTAGTTTAGATGATAGTCAGAAGCGATGACGGCGTTTTTACGAGAAAAACTAATTACCTGACATTTATCAAAGTTTAAAGACAGTTGGTTTATTTTTGACCATTCTAGTAGGGACCTAATCATGTTTTGTAAGAATAGTGAGTCCTTTTGGGAAGTTATCACGTGGTGTAGTTTAAGATCATCGGCATAAAATAGGTGAGGAATATCAGACAGATCTGCAGAAAGATCCGAAATGAAGATGTTAAATAGAAGAGGAACCAGATGGCTGCCCTGAGGTACACCTGAGCAAACATCGATTTTCTTGGACACAAATCCTTGAAATTTAACAAACTGAGTCCGATTCTGCAGATATGAGTCAATCCAGTCCAGCAAAGAATCACTAATCCCAAACTTTTTCAGCTTATGAGTCATAATTTTGTGGTTGACACGATCGAAAGCTTTGCTGAAATCAGTGTAAATTGCGTCGATCTGGTACCCCTTTTCCATCTCACAGAGAATGCTACAGACCATTTCTGTAAGATTTGTTGTCGTAGAGCGATTCTTACGGAAGCCATGCTGTTCGTCATTGAGTTGAGGTTCTACTATAGAAGACATCTTCGTACAAACTATTTTCTCAAATAGTTTAGGGATAGCCAATAGAATTGCAATACCTCTGTAATTTTCAACAGATCTTTTGTCTTTGTTTTTATGAATAGGGGTCAAATGAGATGACTTCCAGAGAGACGGGAAAATTCCAGAAGAAAGGGATTTATTAAAAATAATGTGAAGTGGTAAAATTAATTGCCCTCTGCACTGGCACAAAAGGCACGGCTGGATTAAATCAGGGCCGGGTCCTTTATTGAAATCAAGCTACTGAATCGCTTTAGATATTTCTTCTGTGGAAATATAGATGTTCTCAATTAGAGGTGCGGAATATATGTCAGAAGAAGGTGTATACGGTAAACAGCGTGTCGCACAATATACGAATTGAAAGTGTCTAGCGAAAAACTCACATATATCTTCAGGGTTACATGAGGTCGATTCCTGGTAGGACATGGACTTGGGAAAACCTTGAGACTTGCGTTTGATATTTATGAATTCAAAGAACTTTTTTGGATTTTTGATGATGTTCTCACCAATTGAGTTAACATATGACTTATATGCTTCCCTAGATCTCAATTGGAATTCTTTTGCCAGCTCATCATATTTACTTTTCAAGTCAAGACTCACATTGGTTTTCGTTTGAATAATTTTGTTGAGCTTATTTCTTTGGTTTCGCAAATATCGGAGATCCTTATCAAGTCAAGGCTCTGAAAGTTTATTTTTCATTTTGATCTTAGGTACGTATCTTTCAACGGCGTCCATAGAAAACTTGTAGAAATGATCTACTGCATCGTTTACATCTAACGTTGTAAGCGTACCAGTCCAGTCGATTGCGCTGAGATGATTATAAATGCTTTCGAAGTCAGCATTATAGAAATCATATACAATTGAATTATTGTAAGATAGATGGTTTGTTTCTTCAGCAGTGGACAATTCAATAGACAGTGCAGAATGGTGGAAATTTTTACAAATGCGTACTACTTCATCGTACGCATTTGTAAAAATAAGGTCTAGCCAGTTGCCATAATGGTCGGGGGACATGTTAACTTGCTGCAAATCATTGCCATAGAAAGTGCTCATGAGGTTGAAGTCCATATGATCCTGGAGATTAACTGGAAGAAGACCTTTATCACATTCATCAGTCATGAATATCAAATCAGGTCGGTTAAAGTCACCGGAGATAATAATCTTATGTTCTACGTTGATGGAAATTATATCACATACATCGTTGTACAATACTTCATTGGATTTAGGAGGGATATAAGAACTCCAATGTACATGTTTGATTTTGGCATTTTGATGCAGACAATTTTATGCTGGAAGGATTTGTTAGGGACTGTAGTGACGAGCTCGCTAGAAAAAGAGTTATGAACTGCAATCAAAACCCCTCCTCCTCTAGTTTGCCCAGTACTGCGGAAATCCCTATCTTCCCTATAAATAGTCCAGCTGCCATCAAGAATCTCTTCGTTTAAAAAAGAGTCATTCAACCAAGTTTCGGTCAAGGAAAGAACATTGAAGTGGCATGATTTGGCGTCTAAAAAAAGTCTATTGACTTTTCCTCTCATACCTCCGCAGTTGTGGTAAAAAAGTCTAAGGCGTTTGGAAGTGAGCGTATTATTGGGGACGAAAAAATTTATTTTGTTGCTCTCTTGATCTCTGAAGCGATGAAATGTAATTTGAGCTAACATGTGAAGCATACGTGTCCAAGTCTTTTTTTGCTTGGTCAGATGTCACGCCTAGTTCTGTGTGAAATCTTAAATATAGTGCACGGAGTGCCTCGATTTCTATAGGAAGGCCTTCCCGCTGGATCATAACTTTCAGGTTGGTCTTCGTCTTGCCACCAACACACGTAGGATCGGGAGCATTGAACATATATGCTAGGTACAATCTGATATACTCATAGATTTTATGATCTCTTAGTCTAGATAAGAGATATCTGCATTCAAGATCAGCGCTCGAATTTATAGATGCTTTAACAACTGGAGGTGTGAGGGTGTCTATAAAGGAATTGCTGGTAATTGAAAGGCGGGGATGAAGGTGTTTGAAAACCTCCATGTACAAAATTCGGGTATTTAATAGAAGGCGTATACACCTGCAAAGATTTTTTCGTATTTTCCGTAATACTGGTGGTGGAAAAGGAAGCCTCGATCCTTTGCGAAGGCCTATAGTACGTTGTTGAATGTGGATCGATTGCATTATCAGTCTTGTGTGTAGAAGAAGTGGAAATTTTGTCTACAGTATTGATAATTTGGCTATGTGCAGTTAATGAAGAATTATCTGGAGTTATATTACCTGGGACAACTCTGGAATTAGGATTTTGCCTGGAAAGTGGAGTTACAACAGAATTATAAATTTGGTTACCTGTTAGAGTAGAACTAATGCGAACTGAAGATTTTTTTAAACCTTTTGCTGATTTCGTCATCGTCGTTGTAGTACTATTGTCCATCTCCAGCCATGGCAATTTAGTTGCTGATTTCCACTTTTTAAAAATCATACCATCCCAGGTGTAGGTTTTATTGTTAGATTTTACGTTTGTGAAAAGCCAAGCATATTTTTGTGGGATGAAAACTTTGAATGTGCGTCTACGTTTGCCAAAATGTGCCATTTCTTCTACTCTGCAGCCTTGGATTAAAAAATTTGACTCGAGTTTCCGGCGGACTCCATCTACCCCCATATTGTGAGGAACTTTCTTTAAGTAGAAGACGGCGTATGAATTAGTCCCGGTTGATGACACGTCAAGAGCATTCCTTGAGTTTGTAGCCTCCAGCTTGGATATTCTATTATTCCAATCTTCTTCAGACCAATTCACGCCAAGCTTGAATATACTTTTGTTGATAGCTGGAAATTGAGCTGAGGCGTTTAGATTCTCCTTCACCGGGGAAACACAATTCCACGAATATTTCGTTAAGTTTAATTTGAGAGAGAATTTTTCGTTAAGTTTAATTTGAATACTGATTTCGTGATTGACACTACGATGACCTTTATGTTGCTGGACAGTAATGTCAACAGTTTCATTGACTGTTGCTTTTTGCTATTGGAAGCAACCATTTTGAATTGCCATCGGGAGACAGAATCCTCAAGCAGTAATCCATAAATTTCCTTATTATCTGGATTAAATTGGATCCGTGAATTCGATTTTAATGGATTTCCAACTTTACCAAACAATTCCAATTTAAGATTCGTCCCATCTTCATTATCTTAGAATGTTTCCGAAGGAACTATAAACCTGAATGGTTTGCCGGCGGTAAAAGGTTGTTTTGGAAGACGATTTTTGATAAGCGGTGATGAATTTGTTCTGGTTCTCTATACTCTGTCAATGGATCTGGTATTTTTATTGTGGTAGGTTTAGGAGAGGCGGTTGTAGTAGTTGTCCTTGTGGTAGTAGGAGTAGTCGTTGGGAGTGCAGTTGTTGTTATAGTGGGCGAAGTCTCTGCGACAGGCGGAGGAATTATTGTAGATTCAGCATGTGCTTCAACATCACTTTCGGCAATAACAGTTTCTGTGCGTGTTGTAGTAGTTGGCACTGCCGAGTTTTCTTCCTCTTCACCCTTTGTAGGTACACTAGTAACAAATACATTTTGTACGCCTGTGGTTTCCGTAGCAGTCGTCCGTGAAGACGTTGTTCCTGTGGACAAAATAATGGTTGTTATTTCCTTAGGTAAAACCGTAGTTGTTGTGACGACGGTATCAATTTTATTTATAGCAGATTTCGATACTGTTGGGACAATATTGGGAATTTCAGTGAATTTTGTCATCGGGACTTTGGTTGTTTCATCCACAACTTCTTCAATAATATAATCATTATCGTCATCGTCCTCATCATCTTCTTTATTCTCATCTACTAGTAGAACTTAATCGTCCAAAATATCTTGTGGTTTATTTGTTGGAATTTTGTTACGTATAATTTGAATTTCCTTTTTGATTGTCTCCATATGATTATTATCATTTTCGATCATTTTCTTAATATCCGATTCTAATTTTGAAACGCTTTTGATAATATCTTCATCCACCATAGTATTAACAGTACCCCTATTATTTTTTGTTTCTGGCCCTGGATTTCTTGTGACATCGTCACTGCTTACTTTTGACATCGTCACTTTGAATTTGGTACTGGTTTAAATTCATTCTTTTTATGTTTGATTTTTGACTCGAGAGTATTCGTATCGATTGGTATGTTTTGTGTTGAATCTGTTAATTTCTCACTATTGCTCTCTAGATAGTTTGGCATTGATAACCCGTGATAATGTCTGTGTGTGGGTGGTGTCAACGTCGTCATGTTTATCATAATCATAATCATCAGCATCGGGATCAATTTGTCCAGATCCTTCTTCTTCTTCGCGTTTAAATCGTTGAACCCTATTGGTGATTATCTTTGGTAACAGTGTTTCCCCGGTGAAGGAGAATCTAAACGCCTCAGCTCAATTTCCAGTTCCATTTGCTTAAAACAGTCCACATATTTGACAACTGTGTGTTCTGTATTTTGCTCCTCAAGTTTGCTTTCTAAACGAGCAATTTGTCTTTCCATACTTTATTAATCAGTAAGTGGTATATTTATAAATATTTCAATGAGCATAAATAAAATTTAGGAATATTTTGTGACTAAATGTGTGAATATGTTGTGTTTAACAAGTTAAAATTCAATTGATATGCATTTGATGGCCATAAATAAAAATTTTTGGGTTCACAACAAAGTACTAAAACTATTGGTGTTGAGTATTTAAATTAAAATTAAGCTCTATGGTACTTAAGGATAGATTTGCAATGCAAATCGTTTAAGATGCTCTCACAAAGTTGCAAAGTGCAAAATATTTTACTTTGATGGGCTTAAAAAACCGCTAAAAAATATACCGCTTTTATCACTGAAGTAGGATTTTTAGAATTCAACAAGGCGCCGTTTGCTTTTTGCAACTCCCCAGCTGTTTTCATTCGCTATGTCAACGTTATTTTTCAAGAGTTAATGAACAAAAGCATTATTGGGTTGTATTTTGATGATATTGTCATTAATGCAGAAACTGTTGAGATGTGTCTGGAGAAAATGCAGCAAGTTTTACAAATAGCAGTCGAATGGGGACTGAAAATCAAATGGAAAAAAATGCAGCTTCTTACAGTCTAAAATAGATTTTCTTGTTCATTGTGTTGCGTGTCACGGAAACCCTTTGCACACTTTTCATGCGGTCGTTAAAATACCGCCCGAGGCAAGGTTAAAAAAGTTAAAATAAAAATGTTAAAGTAAAAATAAAGATAATCACCAATAGGGTTCAACGATTTAAACGCGAAGAAGAAGAAGGATCTGGACAAATTGATCCCGATGCTGATGATTATGATTATGATAAACATGACGACGTTGACACCACCCACACACAGACATTATCACGGGTTATCAATGCCAAACTATCTAGAGAGCAATAGTGAGAAATTAACAGATTCAACACAAAACATACCAATCGATACGAATGCTCTCGACTCAAAAATCAAACATAAAAAGAATGAATTTAAACCAGTATCAAATTCAAAGTGACGATGTCAAAAGTAAGCAGTGACGATGTCACAAGAAATCCAGGGCCAGAAACAAAAACTAATAGGGGTACTGTTAATACTATGGTGGATGAAGATATTATCAAAAGCGTTTCAAAATTAGAATCGGATATTAAGAAAATGATCGAAAATGATAATAATCATATGGAGACAATCAAAAAGGAAATTCAAATTATACGTAACAAAATTCCAACAAATAAACCACAAGATATTTTGGACGATTAAGTTCTACTAGTAGATGAGAATAAAGAAGATGATGAGGACGATGACGATAATGATTATATTATTGAAGAAGTTGTGGATGAAACAACCAAAGTCCCGATGACAAAATTCACTGAAATTCCCAATATTGTCCCAACAGTATCGAAATCTGCTATAAATAAAATTGATACCGTCGTCACAACAACTACGGTTTTACCTAAGGAAATAACAACCACTATTTTGTCCACAGGAACAACGTTTTCACGGACGACTGCTACGGAAACCACAGGCGTACAAAATGTATTTGTTACTAGTGTACCTACAAAGGGTGAAGAGGAAGAAAACTCGGCAGTGCCAACTACTACAACACGCACAGAAACTGTTATTGCCGAAAGTGATGTTGAAGCACATGCTGAATCTACAATAATTCCTCCGCCTGTCGCAGAGACTTCGCCCACTATAACAACAACTGCACTCCCAACGACTACTCCTACTACCACAAGGACAACTACTACAACCGCCTCTCCTAAACCTACCACAATAAAAATACCAGATCCATTGACAGAGTATAGAGAACCAGAACCTACAAATTCATCACCGCTTATCAAAAATCGTCTTCCAAAACAACCTGTTACCGCCGGCAAACCATTCAGGTTTATAGTTCCTTCGGAAACATTCTAAGATAATGAAGATGGGACGAATCTTAAATTGGAATTGTTTGGTAAAGTTGGAAATCCATTAAAATCGAATTCACGGATCCAATTCAATCCAGATAATAAGGAAATTTATGGATTACTGCTTGAGGATTCTGTCTCCCGATGGCAATTCAAAATGGTTGCTTCCAATAGCAAAAAGCAACAGCCAATGAAACTGTTGACATTACTGTCCAGCAACATAAAGGTCATCGTAGTGTCAATCACGAAATCAGTATTCAAATTAAACTTAACGAAAAATTCTCTCTCAAATTAAACTTAACGAAATATTCGTGGAATTGTAGAAACACTGAATGATGATTCAATGTCAAATACTGTCGTCCGCAAAATACGATTGAACCAATTGGATCCTCATACAGCAACATTCATTTATACAAACGAAACCTCATCCAGAGAAACTAAGTGTCCAGAAGGTAAATTGGATCGTATCTTGTTGAACGAATAGATCCTGGCAAATTAACAGACTCACTATTGCCTGAAATATTGGTGAAATCTGTAACTGAATTACTTATCGGTCCATCTCAGAAGATACTAGTTGCAAGGCCGAAACCAACACCTCATATGACGAGGAATTATCCGCCAGTGCCTAGAAATCAATTAAGCCGTGTAAATGCTACAAATAATCAATTATCGGTGTTTAAAGTTCCTGCTGATACATTTTATGATCCCGAAGATAACATTGATCATAAATTGTCACTTTTAACAATCGATGGACGGCCGGTAGATCCGCGTAATTCGATGCAGTTTGATTCGAAAAATCGAGAATTTTATGGAATTCCAAAATAAAGTGAATTTAAATAAGAACAATACCTTTTGGTTGCTGAAGACTATGACGGTATGACTGCAAACGATGCGTTATTAATTTGTTTTACAGCACCTGCAAGCGCGACTACAGTATACTCACTAGATTAACATGAGGCATCTCTTACGACTCATTTAATAATGATCTTAGGCAGCGACACCTTTTTTGAGCGAATTGCATAAGTGTTCGGCGATTCAATAACGTCGAATATACAACTTAAAGCAAGTCAAAATTTAAATAGTACAGGTAACATAATGGTGTCTTTAAAACAACCATGCAAAAGTCTCATCAGCGATGCCCAAGCGATGAAGAGATGGAGTCAATTCGTTCTGTTTGGCGAAATTCCGATTCGACTATCCAGGACAGTGTGAAAAAGATTTTAGATAATAAATTCAATTTGCTGAATGTACATGTGGTGCCTACAATGTGTCACAGTGCCATGGATAACTTACCAATAGACGTTGTACCAAGAAGACTGAGGGAAAGAAGGAACGATCTGAAAACAAAAACTTTTAAAATATTACAATTACTTATCCGGTGCTTGAATACTTACGAGTTAAATTATGTTCTCTGTACGAGAGTGATGGTTCTCCGATAAGTAAACAAACAAACACTTGAACAAATGGCAAGACTGACCGAATATCAGTCACTCTGACATTTAAACCTGATGGGCGAATATACTAGATGAAGGGAAATTTTTCACGTCAATTGCCAATGAACACCATTTGGGGGATCGGAATTGAACGTTGAATTGCCCAGAAGTAAAATTTTTGGCTCACCGGTTGAAACCGAGGCGATGAAAAACCTGGAAATGAACAATGGGTTTCTTCTCTTTTCTGGTGGACAAGGATCGACAACTGAGGATCGAGTGTGACGAGCAACAAAATATTTTTTCCTAGAATTCATCTAGGGCAGAAATTTACGACAGCGACAGCGGAATAACTAACGACCGAGATAAGGGAGATTGGCGATAGAAGACCCACAAGAAGCGCGCTGGCGGAAGAACTTCACCACGTTAGTTAAGTTTTGTATTTTGTTTAACTAAAATTCATTTTTAAAATCATTGCACATCATCATTAAAAAAATTGTACACCTGGCTCGGGTGTGTTCGGAGAATATACTTTAGTGTGAATTGTTTTTTTTTATAGCGCGGGTGTGTTTAGATTTTCGCTTGATGCGAGTTACGTCGGGTAAACTAATACCGGTAAAATTGTGCAAAGTGGTCGCCCCGGCTTAGATTAATCCTCCCCTGTTAGAGGAAAATAGTGTGTTTTATTTCTAGCTGTGTGAGGGGTGTTCGGCGGCCGCGTTTTTCGCGTGGTGGCTATTTGGCATCAGGAAATAAGCGAGTGGCTCCTCCTACATGGCAAGCCGGTCCTGAGATCCTTGGCTGGAGGAACTCTCACGCGTAGGGTAACAGTAGCATGGAAAAGTTTGACCAGGCAAGGATAAAACTAAAGCTATAATGAAATTCCCAAATCCGAAAGATATTGTATTAAAGCAGCAGTACAATTTCCCCTAGGCCTAACCATGGACTTTAGAAAATTCGGCCTGGGGTATGTGCACTCACAAGTTTGCTTAAAAAAAAAATACGCCGTTTTCCATAGGCGTTGAGCAACTCAACGCCATCGAAAAGTTGAGAAGAATTACATACTGATGCTTCTAAAGATGGGTTTGGTGCAGCGATTTTACAACAATTCGAGGGTCAACTACTTTCAGTAGCATTTTGGAGCAAAACAACTTCAAACCTGGAATCAAAACAGCAAAGTTATGCTCTGGAAGTGGAAATGGGTTTGTTGGATATCCGTTTTAAATTGATAAAGAATTGTGCAGGGTTTAAGCAAACACTAAGCAAAGCTGATGTATCACGAGGCGTCACGCAATGGATTATGCATTTACAAAATTACGACTATAAAGTGAAACATAGAAATGAAAGCAGCTATGGACATCGTATTCATCGATTCATGGCCTATTTTTTCGAATCCTAGAATGATTACAATGCTTGCTAGGAGCTCTCTCCTGCCTCTTCGACTAGTGTATTGTATGTACTCATCTTCATGATACCTATCATTCGTGAAATTTTCATGCAAATCCTAGCAAAGCTATAGTGTCTAAGTCTGTAAAAAGCGCATATGGCTCCATAGCCATATGTTTCCATAGTAATACAGGGCATACTGTTCTATAGTAATATAGGAAAATTCAAATCGCTATAACTTCGGTAAATACTATTCGATCTTTATGAAACTTTCAGAAAAGATCAATCTTATTAATAGTCATTTATTGAGTTTAAGGGTACCGTTAAGATTTTATTCAAGAAAACATAAAATCGATAAATCATACTATTACTAACAAAGTTGAGTGAATTTCGACTTCTCATGTATTTGTTGTTGTTGTACTCATTAAGGCCTACATTCATGATGTTTTTCAGATTTTTCGGATGGAAGGTATCCAATCGCGAGGAGGGGGGGGGGTACGCGATAAGTTCGTACATTTCAACTTCCCCTGCCCCCCTCGCTACTCATAAGGCAATTTTAAGACTTGTTTTGAAAAGATCTTATTAAGACCTTTCCAATGACACCCTACTCGACTACTAATGGTGAAAATTTATTTTGAGGGGTCACCTCCCTATATGGGGAAAGCCCCCTTAAGCCCCTTTGAAAAATTTTTCTGCCCTTGAACTTCCAAGAAGCCTCTATAGTTTCAGAGAAAAAGTGCTGTGACATACAGACAGACGGACGGACGGACGGACGGACACAAGTCGTGATTGCAATAGGGTTTTGTATTTTAGTACAAAACCCTAAAAACAGTATACGCAGTTCAACAATATTACTTGATACCACATCCTGAGGCAAAAGTAGCTCATATGATACGAAATTGTATCAACTGCACTATGCATTATACAATTGCTTGGGAAAAAGGAAGGATTTTTATTTTGTATTGAAAAAGGTGTTTATAAAATTCATACAATTAATGTCGATCATTTTGGCCCAATGGGCGCGACAAAAAAACAGTATAAATACATTTTCGTTGTTGTCGATGGTTTTAACAAATTCGTGTGGTTGTACCCTACAAGTCAACCGGTCATGAGGAGGTGCTGCAAAAAATAATTGAATGGTCTAAAATTTTCGGGTCTCCGACTAGAATACTTAGCGATCGTGGCCCCGTATTTGCCGCAACCGTATTTTCTGAGTTTATTAAAACGAATGCTATGGAACATATTCTAGCAACAACAGGGTTGCCTAGAGGTAATGGACAAATTGAACGAGTCAATCGAACGTTGTTATCAGTCATTGCCAAACTATCAGCAACTGATTCCAGCAAATTGTACAAGCTGTAGTGTAATATGAGGTAGATAAAGGTGTCGTGAAGAACTGCAGTGATAGTCTGCTGCCTTGGCGAAAGAGGATGGTGGGTTTCGCCGAGATTGGCCTTGTCTGAGGATACGTGAATTCGCTGGCAGGATAGCGTTGTGGTGTCGTGGGGCGGGTTCTTTTCCCCAGCACAATGACCCATTACAAAAAAGTATCGCATCCACGTATTTAAAAGGTACAAATCCGTATCGACCGGAGTCGAGAACGAAGTAACCTACTAAGGGTTAAAATTTGCTCAAGCAAATGGCAAATTGAACCGAGTTTGTAATCAATTCATCGGGGGGGGGGGTACGCGATAAGTTCGTACATTTCAACTTCCCCTGCCCCCCTCGCTACTCATAAGGCAATTTTAAGACTTGTTTTGAAAAGATCTTATTAAGACCTTTCCAATGACACCCTACTCGACTACTAATGGTGAAAATTTATTTTGAGGGGTCACCTCCCTATATGGGGAAAGCCCCCTTAAGCCCCTTTGAAAAATTTTTCTGCCCTTGAACTTCCAAGAAGCCTCTATAGTTTCAGAGAAAAAGTGCTGTGACATACAGACAGACGGACGGACGGACGGACGGACACAAGTCGTGATTGCAATAGGGTTTTGTATTTTAGTACAAAACCCTAAAAACAGTATACGCAGTTCAACAATATTACTTGATACCACATCCTGAGGCAAAAGTAGCTCATATGATACGAAATTGTATCAACTGCACTATGCATTATACAATTGCTTGGGAAAAAGGAAGGATTTTTATTTTGTATTGAAAAAGGTGTTTATAAAATTCATACAATTAATGTCGATCATTTTGGCCCAATGGGCGCGACAAAAAAACAGTATAAATACATTTTCGTTGTTGTCGATGGTTTTAACAAATTCGTGTGGTTGTACCCTACAAGTCAACCGGTCATGAGGAGGTGCTGCAAAAAATAATTGAATGGTCTAAAATTTTCGGGTCTCCGACTAGAATACTTAGCGATCGTGGCCCCGTATTTGCCGCAACCGTATTTTCTGAGTTTATTAAAACGAATGCTATGGAACATATTCTAGCAACAACAGGGTTGCCTAGAGGTAATGGACAAATTGAACGAGTCAATCGAACGTTGTTATCAGTCATTGCCAAACTATCAGCAACTGATTCCAGCAAATTGTACAAGCTGTAGTGTAATATGAGGTAGATAAAGGTGTCGTGAAGAACTGCAGTGATAGTCTGCTGCCTTGGCGAAAGAGGATGGTGGGTTTCGCCGAGATTGGCCTTGTCTGAGGATACGTGAATTCGCTGGCAGGATAGCGTTGTGGTGTCGTGGGGCGGGTTCTTTTCCCCAGCACAATGACCCATTACAAAAAAGTATCGCATCCACGTATTTAAAAGGTACAAATCCGTATCGACCGGAGTCGAGAACGAAGTAACCTACTAAGGGTTAAAATTTGCTCAAGCAAATGGCAAATTGGACCGAGTTTGTAATCAATTCATCGGTTCATTCTATTTATTTTTCTATGTACTAACATGTAAATAAATTGATTGTTTTTTCAGAAATTCGCTACAAAATATACTTCAATGTTTAGGGACTTATTTTATTTATCAAATATTCTTTAAAAAAAAATTTCAAATCAAAAATGGTATATTGAAGAAAAATAAATTGTTTCAAAAGAAAAAATGGTGCTAGGCTAACCTCCCTAAATTGTTTTAGCTTTTACAAAAAAAAAAAAATAATGTTTAGTTTTCGCCTAACCATATATTATTTCCTTATTCACGAATGGTATGCAAACAAAAGAATTGTTAAGCGTTCGGAACGATAGATATCTTCAAAGTTCGTGTAAAATTTTTTCGGTGAAAAATTGTTTTTGAATTTTCCGCATAACATCGATCTTTCACAGTTCCCCATAAAATGAATTCCAACGGTATCAAATCGCAGCTTCGAAGTGGCCAATTGGCATCGCCAAGGCGGCTGATTACACGATTTCCAAATTTTGTGCGCAAAAGATCGATTGTTTGATGAGCTGTATGGCATGGCGAGCCATTCTGTTGAAATTAAAGACCAGTCAAGTCCAAATCCTCAATCTCCGGCCACAAAAGTCGGTTGTCATACCTCTGTAGCGCTCCCCGTCGAGCGAAACAGCATTTTCAACCTCATTTTCAAAGAAAAACGGTCCAATGATGTCACGACTCCATAATCCACTCCACACGGTCACTAGCTTAGGATGCATTGGCTTTTCAACAATCATGTGTGGGTTTTCCGAGCCCTAGAGGTGGCAGTTTTGTTTGTTCACATAGCCGCCGAGATAAAAATGTGCCTAATCAGATAAGATGGTTTTTTGAGAAAAATCAGCATCCAGTTCGATTTCAATATTTTCCAACGTTGTTCAATCGTTAATCGATTCATTTTGTTCCACGGAAGGTTAATACTGACTCATTAACATAATTTTGAGCGGGAAACAGCTGTCAGTGTCATAATATCATGTGATTTAAAAAGAAACTACTATATTGCCCATCCGGTATATTTATTTCTGAAATCGATTGGAATCATTTGAGTGCAAAGAGCCTTTAATACTACAAAAATAAGAAGCCTTAGCAATCTGCATCCCTTTCTTAGCTATAGACCTCAAGTGACAAAAAGCATTACGTAACTCAGGGGATCTTTCACGTGAAAAATATTAAAATGCTCGATTTTTGGCTTTAAAGGCTCGTCTCATATCGAGATTAAACCAGGGCCAATTAGAAGGGTTCCTAATACTTGCAAATGGAGTCGAGTCTAAAATAGCAGCGTTTTAGAAGTCATAAAATTTATTGCAACAAGCATCCGAGACAAGACCACAAAAGAAGGAGGTCAATCAACGGAGCCAATTGTTTCGGAAAGTTGCTCATAATTACAATAGCTTTATAAAAGTTATAGCGCTGACGATAACGGACAGAGGTAGTATAGAACATTTCAAAACGTGATGATGAGGATCAGGAGAAAGATAAGGAAAAAGAACAGGCGATGAGCATAACAACGATTGTTCCATACTGCAGAAGAATAAGTCTAGGATATGATTATTAACGCTAAGAAAATTATTAAATTGAGCAAGGGAGAACATAGACATAAAAGAATAAATCAAAGCACAAATTCAAGATGAGTCAAAATTAATCTGAGTATCATCCCATATGAGTTTAGGTAGGTTAAAAACTCCACATAATATAAGGTGACAATATGCCAATCACGATAAGAAAAAACTAGAGATTTCGGTTAGGAAGGTATTGAAGACCAAAAAAGGAGATTTACAAGACAAAACAAGAAGGAAAAGGGTAGACTAAATAATAATTTTCGCTCCCTTCACAAGGTACAGGAGCAGTAAAACGTAGATTTGTTAGAGGGATACCAGTAAAGATATTCTAATGTCAGGAATAACGTTGCTAAAGAAGCAGAGCTTGTTTATTTTTATTTCATTGACACCGAGACTCGTTTTTCTTTGGTTTCAGAGAGAAACTGCTTCCCAGTACATAGCTTCCAGGGTTCCATCAACGATTGCTCGTGCAATGTATAGACTATATGGTCCAACTTCTTTACCATTATGTGTAGTAACATTAAGTCTCAGGCGTCGATTTAAATGCACAAATTTTTGACTTCCAATAAATATTTGTTTGATGTATCATGCAGATTTTTTATTGATAATGCTGATTCATCAGAGCGCGATGTAGGAAGAATTTTGTTGAGAAAATGTGTCACTAACAGCCTTCTGTTGTCATATCATGAATTAACTATATTCCATGCATTCAAATAATTCTCGATGGATACTGGCAATACATCTTTTCTGCACTGCCCACTATACGGTTGTGGATCAGTTCAAGATACAAGTCACGGAATTGGGTCTACTGGAAGTAATCGCCTTCAAAGGTTGGCAGAACGATTTTTGGCAATTTTACTCCGGTATCTCTTGATTGCAACAGGGAGTAGCCACTTACTGCTTCAATCCTCATTTGCTCACGCAGTAAGATTTTCGTCTCTTGAATCCAGTAGTGCAGTTCTTGGCAAAGTTCGGGCTTATAATCAGAAGAGCTTTTTTTCACAGCTCATTTCCATATTACCTGGTCATTCTCGGCCAGTTCGGCGATGTTCCTTTGAAGCAAGTTGATCTTTAGTTTATGAAAATTCATTGAAATGTCTGCTGCTAACCTTTTTTTCCTCATTAACGCCTTTTCCTTCCAGATCGTTCTTGAAAGTAATTTCCACTTCTTCTTTTTAATCACCTTTAAGCTGGAATTCTGTATGATGTTCTGGTTTTTTGTGTCAAATGCATTTGGGGGATGATGTTACGGGGCTATCATTATAAGAGATTCCCTCCAATATTCCTCTTACATCCTTTAACACGTTGTGATAAGGGGCCGAATAATATGCTACATTTGATATAAGCCACACATAATACTCTTTATTGTGACCATAATGATATGCAATTTGCATAGAGACATGGCCAAAATACACGCGACTCGGCACTCACTACTCAACCAACTGAGTGTGACATTTTTTCACTATCATCTAGATCGAACACGTTCGTACTCTGCACAATGATACAGTCTAGGTCGAATATACTTGCACGCTTCACTATAGTCTCCTTACTTTTTTAAGGAACTGGATACATGTTGAACAAATAGTCCCTGAGATATACAGGCTTCTATCCATTTTAGGTAGACCGGGGTGATGGAGTCGCAGAAGGACTAGGCTGAATATGCGGACCATTTGTGGTGAATTGTGTAATTCATTTGTAGAAGTGGGCCCTAGTGGTGACTGGCAGTCTGTTGGTACCCAAGCAGTTTCTGTTGAGGATATCACACCCATTCTGTGCTGCGGAATTGAAGGAACGAAGGAGAGTTGTTCTTTCTGAACCAAGGTAGCGACCAACTGATTAATGTGGGGTTTCAGAGTGCAGTCGGTGTCAAATTCGACCATATAATGATACTGGCAAAATTTCCTCCTGATGGTGCCGAATTGCCCAACGTCTTGATTTCTCAAGTGAATCTTTGCTTGCACTCTCTCTTCCACTTGGATACTACAAACATGCAAGGCGGTAGGTGTTTATGGAGCAAGAGCTTTGTGGTTTGAGAGCAGGGCGTCGAGACGAGTGTAGACCCTTCCTTTCAGACACAGCTCCAAAGGAGACAGATCTGATGCTAAAGCTGTTGCTCTATAGCGGAATATTAAGTACTGTAGCTTAGACAGGGGAGCGGGATCACTAGTAGCAGCTTTGAGCCTTCTTTTCAACGTCTGGATGATGCGTTCTGCGAGACCTTTGGTGATTGAATAATTTGGCGTGCTGAGCATTTGGAATACCCTATGCATCACGGATTATGCGAACCTATGCCCACTTTGGCTTTGCATCCATGCACATCAAAAGGAAATGCGCATCTAGCTAGCATAGTCAATGTGCACTCTCTCCCAATTTTCATCATGCTGATCAGGTATGAATTGGCGCTTTTTGCCGACTATGGCAAGCTTTGGCACAGAACTCACAGCTCTTCACAAGACGCGCTATGTGCTTGTCCAAGCCTTCTCAATAAACGTATCTCTTCTTACATGTTTTGCAGAATTGAGACTTGGAGAGACTTAGGGATCACTGCTCGCTCTGAATGGAAATTATGTTCCCACAGACAGTGTGCAAGCTATCCTTGTGGCTGGCCTTGAGCTCCTGCAGTAAAACTTTCAACTTCGGGCCTTTTGTAGTTTCCTCGGTGGTTGTCTCTCCGGTTCTTTTCCCTTCTTGCATTTAACTATGTAATCAAGCACATTGAAGAAAGAAGCGTACCTCAGCAAACGCCAGGAGGTCATCTGGGGCAGTGCACGGTCTGGATAAAAATCCTTGAAAGTGGCTCATTGTCTGTGACGAGAACGAAACGTTTGCCAAATGAGTAGTTGAAGAAGTGCATCGCTGCGTGTACGATAGCTAGGGCTTGGCTGTCAAGCTGACTGTAATTTGAGTTAGCCTGCGTCAGACCTCACGAGACGTAGCCAATTAGACGCTCGTAGCCATCGATTTCGTGGCTAAGTACTGCGGCTATCCCGGTTGACGAGGCATCAGTTGTCAGTATCGCTTGTTATGATGGGTCAAACAAAATGAGCACTCTGTTTGAGCATACTTCTGGCTTGAGATTCACAAAGGAGACCTCAGCAACTGCAGATCAAAAGAAACGTTCACCCTGCCGGAGTAAGCGGCGTAGTGGGAAGGTCTTTGAAAAGAAGTCTGGATTGAATTTGGCATAATATGTGACTTAGCTAAGGAATCTCCTCAATTCACCTACATTCTTTGGTCGCGGCATCCGAGAAATTGCTTGAACCTTAGCTGAGCACTTCTGAATCTGATTGTGTGACACTACATGACCAAAGTAGCTTATATTTTCCTAGAAGAATGAGCATTTAGCACGATTGAGCTGGATACCATTTGCTTTGTGACGTTGTAGGTGGGTGCTGAGATTTCTGGTCCACTCCTTGAGATGTGAGCCTTGACAGATGATGTTATCAAAGTATGCCTCGACCTTTAGAAGACCATTCAGAAATTGATATCAGGAACCGGTTGAATTCCGCTAGACCGTTCTTAATACCGAAGTTGAAAAACGAAAAATTTCAAGTGGAAGCGGAAGTCGTCGTCAGAAGGAAATAAAGTTTTGAAGTGTCAGGTAGATGTCAAGCATGCAAACATCCTGAAGATACAAATTTTTTGTTGTAATAAATCTAAGCAGTGGGTTTCCAAATCATATAAGAATAAAGAAGTGATTTACAGATATACGAGTATATCAAGAAAAGTTTGATTTTTAATTTTCCTCCTCAGGCAACTTACCCCCCCAACAATGAGCGCCCCTCAAAGGGGAGGGGAGGGGGGGGGGGCGTTTTTGGGAAGTACCTTTTTTTATATTGAATTATTTATTTGTTTTGATTGTATATTAAAGCATTCAAAGCGCGGAAGCATTAATGTATATGGAATTATTTATTTGTTGATTCGTATTTATTATACATTTCCTTCTGGTGGTATGGTTATTACGTCGATTCCGTCATCAGGCGCGGAAGATTCGCCTTCACCCGCTTAAGTCCCCACAAAAGAGGTGTAAGTAGGATTTAGTAGAAGAGCTGTAGATGTATTTACAGTAATTAGCATTTCTCGGCATTTAGTGTCCCATTGTTGGGGAACCAGTAAACCCAATGTTCGACCCCGAGAGCATCTACTACCATTTAATTGGGGGTTTGGGATGAGGATCATGGAACCTATGGGTTGGAGAAACAAGGGGTTCCCTCCTCCTTTCTCAAACGGGCTTGCGAGCTATCGCATCGGGAAATGACTGGAGGATATAGCCTCTACGATGAAACAAATAACAAGCAGCGCCTGATTGACTTTGCAGGTAGCAGAAATCTAGTTATACGTTTGACTAGCTTCCCACATCGACGCATTCATAAAATGACCTGGGTATCACCAGATGGCAACACACAAAACCAGATCGATCATGTTCTGATCCAACAACGTTTGGCCTCGAGCATACTTGACGTCCGTGCACACCGAGGAGCCAATTGTAACTCAGATCCTTACTTGATGAAATTTGACATCGAACGGCTTTAAACGGCGTTTGTGGCCAAAAATTTCACGGAGACCCTCGACAACTAGCTCGTTAAAGATGAGTAACGAGCTCCGGATAGAATTGAAAACGGCTATTAAGACCGGAGCTGAACAGAAGATCGGACTTCAAGCTTGGCGCAAAATAAATTATTAGTCCAATAATGAGTGCCAGAATGCGTTAGATAAAAAGAATCGGGCGTTCAAAGAATATGTAGGCAGGAAAACCAGAAAGAACACTATGAAAATCTCAGAAGAGTAGCGAATAAGATAATTAGGATTAAGAAAGGAAAATACTATGACGACCAATTGAAAAGTATAGATGTAAGTTTAGCGAGCAACAATACAAGACAAGCATACAAAGTAGTGAAAAGCCTGAAACCAAGATTCAGGAAAGATGGACATCATATTTCAAGAACCTATAGATGTCTGCGGAGAGCTTTCATTGGCCCCACTGACTCTGGATGAAGTTTGTTCCATCATCTAGGCCTAAAAGAATAATAAAGCGCCGGGCAACGATGAAATTCCAGTGGAGCTAATCAAATATGGTGGCAATAGTGTTCATGAAACTTCACAAAGTCATCCAGCATATTTGGCAACAAGAACATATGCCGAAAGAGTGGAGCTAATCAATTATACTCCAAATCCATAAAAAGGTGACAAGCTACAGTGCGAAAATTATAGAGGCATATCACTACTTTGTACGGCGTACAAAATATTTTCAAAAATCTTAGAAAATAAAATCGGATCATACGCCAACAGTATTACTGGGGAGTATCAAGATGGTTTTAGAGCAGAAAGATTAACAATAGACCAATTGTTCACTGTCAAGCAGGTACTTAAAAAATGTTGGGAGCTCAACATAGACGTACACCAAATTTTCGTTGACTTTAAGCAAGCATACGACACTATTGATCGTAACGTACTGTACCAACTAATGCTTTGCTTTGGCATCCCAGCCAAATTAGTCTGTTTTACTAAAATGACAATGACGCTGACGACCTCCCAAGTCCACATCAATAACCAACTCATCGATGCCTTTGACACAAATATCGGACTAGAGCAGGGAGATGAGCTGGCCCCAATGCTATTCAATTTGGCTCTGGAGTACGTCATAAGGAAGCTACCTGTCGATACACGAGGCACATTACTATACAAGTCGAGCCAAATGGTGGCCTATGCGGACGGCATCAAAATTTTGTCATGGCTATTAATAACTGCCAAAGAACTCTTCCTGAAACTCGACAGGTAAGCAAAACTAGTAGGGCTACAAATCAATGAAAATAAAACAAAGCTCATGACGCAGTCGAGGAGAAATACCTCAAGTACGCAAAATATCACATTTGGCGAATACAATATCAAAAATGTAAGCGAATTTGTGTATTTAGGCGCCTTTGAGCGGGGAATAGTCAGAGCGAAGTTAAACGGGGACCAATGGCAAACCCGGTACAACCATGAGTTGTATGAAATTTTTGAGGAACCGGAGGTTTCAACGATTGTAAGACTGCGGAAGCTGCAATGGGCTGGCCACATGAATCGTATGGACGAACAACGGATATGCAAAAAGGTATTCGTTGGGAAAACTGAAGGGCGGAGGCCAGTGGGGAATCGAGGAAACGCTGGCCTGACTTGGTTGATGAAGACAGTTCATCGCTGCTCGGATTTTGAAATTGGAGGACGTGGTCAATGGACCGAGACAGTTGGATGCGCTATTTGCAGGAAGCGAAGGCCCGAGAGGGGCTGTAGTGCTAACAAGAAGAAGAAGAATTTATTTTATATTAAAACATTTAACGTGCAGAAGCATTAACATGTATGGAACTATTTATTCGTTCATTCGTATTTATTATGTATTAAATTATTTAAGGTGCGAAATCGAAATGTCATTGAATTATTTATTGGTTGGATTGTAATGGTTGTAACTTATAATAGTTGACGGGAGGAATCATTATTGTAAATGGAATTATTTATTGGAAGTATCGATAATAAAATAAGAAAATGCCTATCTCTACTGTCGAATCCAGTTTTTCCATTTGAAATCCGAACGGGTATGGGACCCGCCACGTTGCCTCGTCCCTTCACTCATGAGCAAGCCAGTGGGTAAGCTCCCCCTCTTTTCTCTGTTGCATGGGCTCTCGCCGAAACGCTTGGCCTTCCACACATGAAATAGGCATAGGCATCACATTTTTGTTCCACTTGGGAGGGGTATGTGGGGGCTCTGCAGACACCTAGATGCCCCACTCTTATTTGTGGGCCGTGACCGTCCTTGGCAAAGACTAAATCACCTCACGTCTCGCGTGTGGCTTACCGGTTATTCGTTGTCGTGTTTCTTATGTAGTCACTTTCGGTTGATAACGTCGGCCATTGACACCTTTCCATCGGACAATCGGTTTCACATTTTGAATCTGGTCATCATAAGTGTGAAAATATTTTGTAGTAAGCCCTTGTGCTATGGAAAAAGAACCCACTCCACGACATCGCAAAGCTAGCTTGCCAGCGCGCTTACGCATCCCTAGACAAGGCCATTTCCGCTGCAACCCTTTAAAATCCCACATAAACACTACAGTATTTCGCGTTAAAGACCAAGTAACAATTTCGTAAAACATAGTCATACTTCTGTTTATCTTTTATTTTTGAAATTTTTATAGCGTATTTTTTCCAGAAAAGAACCATAATGGAAGAAAATAGTTATCACATGCTATATACACTTAACTAGAGGAATTGCTTTGCTAATAATTTAGCTCAATCGGATCATTACCCGGCATAAGCGTCCTCAACGAAGTTGGGGTTGCAAATGCATTTGCGTCAATTTTTATTGAGCATTTGTAGCTGCTGATGTCTTTGCAGATGCATTCATTTATTTATTTATATTTCACAGAAAAACCAATTATGAAATAGATTAAATAATAGGACAGCAAAGTAGATTAAGAAATAGCAAAGTCAAAAAAGAAAAAAAAAAGACATGCGAATAGCGAGATAAAAGTAATAAAAAGTGCGAAAACGAGGAAAAAAAAATACTAAGTGTTGAGAAGAAGAGAGTTGACATATTTTTTATAAACTAAATACAAGAGGGGAAAGGGCCAAGGTGAAGGTCATCATGGTTACGAGTTGATCTGAGCATGGGTGAGTGAAAATACACCAAGCTATATGCAAATGGATCATCAAAGATATTCGACGATCTTGTAGAACGCATAACGTGCCTCACTGGATCCTGGTTGACTGGCCGAGAATCGAGCGAACCACGGCAAAGCCAGTAAAGGAAACATTCATCAAGGTGGAGTCGGCGACTTCCAGGGAAGGAATATTGCGGATAGATAAGCGTGATTCATAAAAAATGTAGGGAATCTGGAACTTCAAGAAGACGATCCTGGTAAATCTTTTTTGAACAGCTTCTAGCGTGAACTTCAAACACTTCAAATGAGGCGACCAAACTGGCAAACAGTACTCAAGGATGGGACGAACCAAACTAGAATATATTATAACACACGACAAAGGATCGGAAAAAATATAGGAATGTCAAGCCAAAAATCCGAAAGGCTTTAGAAGTAATTTCAGAAATATGAACGTGGAACTATAATTTAGAGTCGAAAGTGACACCTAAGTACCTGAAATGTGTCACCGTACTTAGATACAAACTATTTAACGAAAATTGAAAGCTTATAGGGCAAGGGTTATTGGAAAATGAAAGATGGATGCACTTAGAAACATTTAAAATATGTTCGTTATAAGAACTCCAAAGTACAATGGCATTCAAATCTTCTTGAAGCAAGGCACAGTCGTCGATTGACGACACTATTTTGCAAACTTTGACATCATCTGCATAAAGAAGACAAGAGGAGTTGATGACAATGGGTGGTAAGCCATTTATAAACGGAGTGAACAATAGTGGGCCAAGAATGGATCCTCGAGGAACACCTGAAGATGGATGGAAGGGGGTAGAAAGACTGCCTTGAAAAGGCACCTGACTGACACGATTGGATAAGTAAGAAGATAACTAGTGAAGCAAATAATCGGGAACGTTTCAGGGATGCATTTGCGGGTGCTGCGTGTTTATCGAACTACGCGGTTATCACAGAATAGTCAATAGTTGAAAGATATGTCGTGCCAGATGAAACGTCTGATTATGCCAGAGGAGGTACAATGCAATACAGCGTTGTCTCGCCTCCAGCATCATCAAAGCATCACATAGAGTGGCAAATCATGTTCAGGGAATTGTTGAAGTTACAATTTGGGCAAAATCAACAGTTGCCTTACGATTATGTTGGCTCCCACCGAATGTTGCATCGCTATCCAATGGAAACGCGATCCAACTTAGTTAGCAGGTGTGTACGTTATGGTAAGGACTTACGGTCACCCTCTTTTTGGTTTAAAAAAATATTTCGAACTATCCACTTTCAAATGTAGAACAGATAATTTAAATTTGCAGATGAGCAAGAAGCAACAGAAAATTACCATTAAAAGTAAGCAGATGAACCCTCTGAGATATTACAGAAGATATGAGATATTCCTTGATGATCATTTAAAATGCATCCTGACTTGATTAAACAAAAATTTATTTCTATTCGTGGAAGACATTTTCTGATATATTCTGCAACCATTTCAGGATAGGACACTTTTCCTCATTCGTCAATACAAAGTATACCTCAAGCTGATCACACTAGTTGCATCCATATACGAGTATGATAGCGGCGTATAAAAATTTATTACACCTTAACCAGTATAACATGATCGTGTGCTACACTAGCCTGGCATAGTGAATAGTGTCTCCAATGCATCTTCTATCTTCTGCATGGATCCGTGGATCTAACTCCCAACTCCTAACGATCGAAATGAGCTACAAAGGCAGCAGCACCACCACTAGCCAACATATGGTAACGAAGAAAGAGTCCAAAAGAAAAATTTCGCATCAAGGTAAGTCTTGGCTCAGGTGAGACTTCGAATTGTGCAGTCTGAAACTGGTCGTGGGTTGAAACGGTACCATCAGCTTCGAAGCCGATGTAATCTTTCCAAACGTAGTTTATTAGACAATTTTATGCAAATTTTTGCCGATCAAATAAAACAATAAAAATTCAAATCGGTCGAAAAAGAATTTTTGCCTTTGATCGTGTCTTGAAGTATTATTCAAGTACTCGGAAGTTCTGCGCTCCTTAAACGGTTCAAATTATATGTTGAAAGTTTTTAGAGTTCTTGGTCATATACGGAAAGCTCCTCGAAATTGTGCACCAAACCAACTCCTCCGCCAATAGCTAATGAAGTGTTCTAGTGTGTCACGAGTGTTTGTATCTAATTTATCCAATTCTAAAATGTGCAACATCTATTTGGGTTCTATACTGATAATTACTTTGCTAACCCTGGATTTAACGTACGGTACTCCTCGATCAGAAGATAATCTTGGTAAGTTTTATGTCCGTTCTTTGCGCTTGTTCGCGTCCAAGAAGTTTTTGTATCTGCAAAATGTATCTGGGCACCAGTATCGCTGCCAAAGTTCATTGGAGTGCTTGTCCCGTTGATAGAGATCAAATCATCAAATTGATGATCTGCAGTCTTGTATCACATGCACTGCACAAAACGCGAGTGATCAAAGAACGAGTATCTGGGTATGGAAAAAGTTTAGAATGAGCACATGATGGACATTCTGATGCAAGAAAGTAGACAATGCATGTAGTCAGAGGTAAATGTAAGAGATGGCATCAATAAGAATTGTTAAGTTGATCGTGGATTAGATCAGCAATTAATTTGTGGAGAAGGGTGTTAGTTGGGAGGATATGGGAATTCAATAACATTAAAGGTTAACAGGTTTAACGTACAAAAGAAAGAAAAAAATTGTATTGAAAGTAGAATAACATTTTTAACTACTCTAATAAACAGAGCTCAAACTTCCAGGTTTCCTTTGTGACACGAGTTGGTCATACTCCGCAAATAGTTTGTTGGTGTTTTTTAATTGTTTAAGTGGCTACCAAAAAATGAGATACGTACAAAATCCGGCTCAGCGAATATATAAAATTTTTATTGTTTCTTTTGCGGTATCAACAATTACTACTTATTCACTTTCAAAACAATTCCATTATTCTAAGTAAACCTTTCTTTGAATAAGAAATATACTTATTAGGACCGGATTAACATTTTTTTTAACAAAGAATAAATTTTCTATAGAAACTGGTCGTGTGATACCTAAGGTTTTGAGCAGTAAGGGAGGATTGAATGACATAGAGAATAATAATCGGGTGGAGAAACTCAAATCTAACTTTTGTGTTTCGATGAATTTTGGCTCGAAAAGCAAATTGCTTACCGAAATTCCACATTATGCTACTCTATAAACCGCTCTAACTTCGTTCCCCTTTAATGTTTAGGTGAGTTCCTCTTAGAACCTTGAAATTGAAATGTGCCTAGATGTTACCCACTTCTACGGATGTTTTCCACAATCTATCTCTTCTTTTAGAATATTTATGGAGACTAAACCAGAGGTTAAAGGCAATCCAACTGGTAATCCATATCTCCTTAAAGATATTAATGAACAGGCTTTTTCGAATGAAGGAAAAGCAGAACTTCTTGTGGATATCATTGCTAGTCACTATAACGGTATAATCAGCAGAATCACGAACATAGTCTTTAAAACTACTGAAGCACTTCCGATGCCAAAAATTGTACACATCATCGATAAAACGAGGCCTAGAAAAATAGCGCAAATCTTTCGAAGGCTAAAGATAAAACAAGCCCCTGGTTTTGAAATTATACTGAACAATATTTTTAAAAATCCGCCCCGAAAAACAATCTTTGTTCTTTTCGTATATTTAATACTTGTTTTGACCATTTTAGGGTGGTGTCCTAGTATAAGCCGAAGGACCCCGGTTCAAGTCCCGATGGTGACAACGAGGTTTGTTTCGATTGCCTCGTTGAACGGACAATAAGTTCGTTTAGTTATAATACGCACTAGCTCAAAATTTGAACATATTGCAGCTGGATAGACGAACATACGGGCAAAGATGATATGGTCAGTACCACACTGATCATATCATCTTCTAGAGCGTCGATACATTCAATCAAGATAATGAGATACTCTAATTATCTCTAGGCAAAGTTCCAAAAAGGACTCTCTGGATACCTTATTTTCACGACCTGTTTGTTCGCATGTCCATCTGTTTTCCGTCTGTTTGTCGGTGCGTTACAGCAACTTTCCTCAGAAACTGCAATAGCTATAATCATAAAATTTTCTGGACGAATGAATAGTGAAAATCTCTTCAAAAATTTTATAAGGCATGGGGGGTTCGCCCTTGAAAAAATATGTTGACCAAAGATAAACAATATAACTCTTAAACTACCACTTTTCCCTTGGGGTAGCAGGGGGCGGTTATATACGAAAAATTCTCTCCTCTCGATTGGACTTCTTTGATCCAAAAGATTTGAAAAAAATTATGAAAGTAGGTCTTCTTCTTCGTAGCCCTACCGCCCCTCTCAGACGTTCGCTTCCTGCAGCAAGTGCCTCCAACTTTCTCGGTCTGTTCACCGCGTCCTCCAGTTTCGAAATCCGAGCAGCGATGAACTGTATTCGTCGAGTGAGACAGACTAGCATTTCCAGAGTTTCCCCACTGGTCTCCACCCTTCGATACTCCCAAACAATGCTTATGGGTATTCGTTGCATTATAGCTTCCGCATTCTTACAACCGTTGAGACCTCCGGCTCGTCAAAAATTTCATACAGCTCATCGTTGTATTGGATTCGTCATCAGTCCCCGTCTAGTTTCACTCCAATTAACCACCCCAGGACCCGTTGCTCAATATATTTGCGGATACTTGGGTTGGGGTCCATGTTTCGCACCCATAACGTAACATAGGTCATATTAAAGATTTTTATGTTTTCCTGTCCATGCAGCTGGTCTTAAAGATCATCAAAACTGAATAAAAAAATTTATTCTTGAGCTGTATTCTCCAACGTATTCCGTCTCTTCCATTACTGGTTCTCGCTATTATGGCACCTAAATATACAAATTCGCCCACATTTTCGATATTGTGTTCGTATTTGAGGTATTTCTCCCTAACTGTATTATGAGCTTTATTTTATTCTCATTTATTTGAACCCTACTAGTTTTGCTTGCTGGCGAGTTTCAGAAAAAGTTTTATTAACGACCGTGACAAAATTTTGATATCGTCTGTATAGGCTACCTCTCAGCTCGACTTGTACAGGAGAATACGCCTTGTATCGACAGGTCGCATTCTTATAACATATTTGAGAGTCAAATTGAATAGCAATGGGGCCACCCCTTTAGTCCGATATTTGCGTTAAATGCATCGCTGATTTTTTTTATTGATGTGGACTTGCGAGGTTGTCAACGTCATTGTCATTTTGGTAAAACGGACTAATTTGGCTGGGATATCAAAGCAAAGCATTATTTGGTAAAGTACGTTACGGTCAATAGTGTCGTATGCTTGCTTGAAGTCAACGAAAATTTGGTGTACTTCTATGTTGAACTCCCAGTATTTCACTGAATTAGTATATCCCCAATACTTATCGCCCTTACTCTAATGATTCTCTTCTTCGTCAAGATGACCACTTCGGTTTTCTTCAGCGTAAGACTGAATCGATGAGCAGTTATCCTGCCTCTCACTAGATGGGCTTAGTTTACCTTAACGATGTTGATTTGATGTCCCATTTCTAAAATGTGTTTCACCACCAACGATCTAAGGTCTGCCTGTTAATTTCATTCTTTCAACGCGTTATCCGCTTCATTCAGATGTTCTCTGCATTGGGACATAGCTGACCTTCTGGTTTCTCCGATGTAGCATATACCACTTGTGGTACAGGGGATCTCGTATACGCTGCATATTATTTTATTTTGTTAAAAAATTTGACAAAACTCCGTACCTCGGGGTTTTTTATCAATTTTCAAGGAACATATCAAAAATAAGTTTCTCATATTCTGAAATTGCACCAAATGCCATTTTTTGCGCAAATACCAATCCTACCTATCCTAAAAAAAATTTTTGAAAATTTTATGATTGTTTTAATACATTTAGACATTTAATTTTACATGTCGCCGAAGAAAGCAATCTAACGGGTCCCTAAACTTTAGTAAATTAATTGTATCGCTCGCTGTGTACAAAAATGTAAGGAAACCCCCGCCTCGGTCGAGCAACTAAGAAAAATGTTCTTTATCCTGTTTTATAACTTTTGGTACCATCAAAATGTCCTCCCTAAAAGCTATGACAAAATCATTAGCCAACGAACCTAGTCCACCCATGACTGTATTCTGGAAGACAGAATTGGCACTCCGGAGGCTAAAAGGAATCGAAAAAAATTCCTACTGACTTTCAGGCGTATCAAATGCGGTCTTTCCCATAGAATCGGAGTGTACCGAAATTTGTGGAAACCCCCTGATCATGCCTTAGCATCAGAAATTGAAGATAATGGAAACCTTCCCAGGATTGTGCTGAAATTTAATTTGAAGAAGTCTACACACATATGGTTCGAACCATATTTTTTTTCACCAAAATTATCGGGCTAGAGGAAGAACGGCTAAGAAAAATTACACCGGCTGACTCAAGTTCTACGATCTTCACCCGAAACTTTTCTCATTTCAACGGAGCAAGCCTATGTGGATGCCTTCAAATGATTTTGGTGGAGTCCTTAGAGCTAATTTCTAACTCATTGCAGTTTAAGTTAACCTGTTTTTGCGATATACCTGTCACAAAAGTAAAATGGTGACTAGAGCCGGCTTCTCATTTTGAGAAAGATTAGTGTTGATTTCAGTAGTTCGCGTTGTGTAGCGATTAGAGCATTAAGCCCGTAAGCCGAAGGTCCCTGGTTGGAGTTTCGTTGGCGTCAACGAGATTTAGTTCGAGTGATTCTTTGGACGGACTTTAAGCCCGTTCAGCTATGATACGCGCTGGTTTAAAATCAGAACGTATCACAGCTCGATGGACGGGCACACGGCGAAAGCGCGATAATGATCATGTCACCTTGTGGAGTGCCGATACTTTCGATCATGACAATGAGATACTCTAACTATCTCTAAGCGAAGGCCTGAAAGGGGCTGTAGTGTTACGAAAAGAAAAAAAAGAAGAAAGTCTTGACTTCACGATTCACAGACAAAATATTAATTTGGTCCCAATTTATTTTAACCGTTAATACTTGATGGAGGATTTCCCTGCCAAGCATTATGAATGACTTGAAACGATTTCTGCCATAAAACGCTAGACTTCGTAGACGTGGTAGATGGACAAGCATAATAGCGATTTCTAATTGCTCGACACTCTTTCCTTGGCATCGGGAAGTGATCGCGGCAAGTTCTCGATGGCCCGAGTTTTGAAATTTACCAGAATTGTACCGGCAAAAGATACACGTGATAGCCAATGCGAAGCAGAACCCTTCTAAGCTCGACAAAGTGCTATCGCCAACTCTCCATCTACCAAAGAGACTTGTTCAATGCAGAAATTAACCATAGTACACCACACACGGGGGCCTACCATAGGTTTCGTGATAGGAAATGGACAGAGTCACTCGCACTTCTGCCGGGCGAATTTCTTCATAATTTCCCTCATCATGTTGTTTGCTACTCCATAATAGCATACCAGGGTGGTGCAGAACCTCCGATTACATCCCCGCTCGTGATAGCTCACCGGGACCTTCTACGTCTCGGATGACTTATTGCCTGCCATGACTCTCGCTCTAGTTTTTCGACAGATATATATATATATATATATATATATATATATATATATATATATATATATATATATATATATATATATATATATATACACATATATATATATATATACATGTATATATATATATATATATATATATATTTATATATATATATGTATATATATATATATATATATATATATATATATATATATATATATATATATATACATATATATATATATATATATATATATATATATATATATATATATATATTTATATGTATATATATATATATATATATATATATATATATATATATATTTATTTTTTTTATTTTTTTATTTAAAAGCCGTCGGGCCTTGATTTGTTGTGTGAGCAGACGCGTTTCGACTACTTCGAGTCATCTAAAGGATATGTTGAAGGGAATGACTTTATGTAGTCGTAGGATGGGTAATTAGCGGATGGGTAAAAAGGTCAGGTAGTCAAAAACAGTCATAAGAGTGGATTTTTATGACAAAAGTCTTGTTTATTTTGGAACAAAATGTGCACAGACCTTTGATAAGCCCAAGTGATCGGTTAAAATGCGATGAATCGATGTTTTGGAGATATTCAACTCCGATTCCATGAATTTCAACGATGATTTTGGCTCATTTTTGATAAATTCACGCAAGATTTCGATGGAGTTTTTGGTGATCACTGATTTTGGGCACCCCATATGTTCAGTGTCATTCATGTCCTCGCGACCATCTCTGAAACGTGTAAACCACTCATTAACTCTGGCACGAGATAGACAATCATCCCCATAAACTTTTTCATCAATGCAAACGTTCCGGTAAACGTTTTAACAATTTTAAAACAAAATTTGATATTAGCTCTTTGTTCGAAACTCATTTTTTTTACGGATGACACAAACATACTGTCACTTTGGACGCAATAACTTTGCTTCCACTGAACCGAATGTCACCAAACTTTCACTGGAAGTTAGGGAGGGATGTAACTTCCCAACGCATTGTCTCTTTTACAGACGGCACCACAAAAAAATTGTATGGTAAAAGTCTCGTTTATTTTTGAACGGACCTTGAATATATATACAGTACTCCCCGTTTATAAGCAACCCGCTTACAAACACTTTCCGCTTAAAAGAAATTTCATACTCGAAGAAAGTTGAGCTCATATAAAAATCCCGCTTTAAAGCAATTCTTTTATAAGCAAACCAATTTTATAAATACGAACATTTTTTTACCGTATGTCACTAAGTCCTCCAAATTCACCCGGTTATAAAAACGAACACTGACATAGGCAGCTACATTTGAAAATACTTCTGGCGGTTTGGTTCGATAAATTGCATTTTTTCCCCTGAAATAAGGTCTTGCGTTTTAAAGATTTTGCTTTTATCGTATGCCAGTCATTAACTTTCTTTCTTGAGGCATTGATAAAGTGATTATCTGTCTACCCAATAGTGATTATCACTTTATTTACACAGTAGTGATCCTTGTTTATATGTGATTAAAGGGTATAGTAGAGTGCTTTAAATATGCACTTTTCATCTAAGGGTAAAATTTATAGATTATGAATCACCACAAAAAGAAAGAACTGAACGTCGCAGAGAAGATTGAAATCATTGGGCTCTTTCACACGGGAATGGTAAAAACCCATATCCAAACAGGTTTCGCGCTTACGCCCTTATGTTTACACGTTGCATAGTTCAGCCAACCTATTTTTGTATACGATACACGTCTTGCAAGTGTATGGGTCAAAAGAATCATTTGATCGTTAAACGTCGTGCGGACAACATGAAAGCGAAGACAGAGAGATAAGCGATTGAGAATTGATGTTTTAGCCTTGAATTTTGCACGAGGTAACAAAAACTGGAATGAAAAATGTATTTTATGATTGTTAAAGTTTGTCGATTCAAACTTCATTCGATTTATTAGAACCTCCGTGTTTTTCCGCTTTCTGAAAAATAAATTCTAAATTGAATATCCTTTTTAGTCGCATATTTTTCTTGTTGTGTTGTCAACTGGCTTATTATAATGTGATTCTATGAAGATTATGCGTACTGTTAATTTTCTATGGATTTACAATAGGGAATGTAACTTTATTGAAATCGTGATATTAGTCGTGTTGTTTCCTGAAATTGAACATGGCCTCCACTTTTATAAATTTATTAAATAACGCGTTGCTTCTCGCGTCCACGCATCCATTTTTGCACGCAAATCAAAGAAAGGCAAGCGTTTCATGACGACTTCCTTCTTCATCGAATGTTCAATTCGGAATGATTACCGGCGTTTGTATAAAATTTCCCCCACCAAATGATCAACAAAATGCGTTTGTGAATGTGCGTTACGCTCGTTCACCCTAAAAAATGTTGGCTTGTTTTTACCATCAGGTTCCCTCAATGTTTCTCACCCTTCTCGCCCATATAACCTGTTTAACGCTCACTTTTAACGCTGCGTCTGAAAAAGCCCATTGAATTACTGAAGCAAAATGTTCAAGAAAGGAAATTACTGAAAAGTTTCAGTGCAGTATTTCCACAATTTCAAGAATCTTGGGGAAAGAAAATGAATTGCGGCAAGTTGTTTCCCGAAATAAAAATATAAATAGAAAAAGACTTCGAATAGGTAATCATGACCAGATTGAAAAAAGTCTGACTCGCTGATTGAACGAAAGGCGATCTAGAAACGCCATTATTTCTGGCCGATTAATTAAGGAAAAAGCAACTGGATTTGCGGAAATGTTAAATATCTCCTATTTTAAAGCCAGTAAATGTGTGGCTTTGGAGGTGGCAACAAAAGCGCCATCGCGATTAAGGCCCTGCCGTGCGAAGCATTGGCAAGACAAGGAGATAATATTAGTGGAGACAAATTAATAAAAGACAGAATAACACTTCTTTTCATTTGTGGCATGAGCGGGACTGAAAAATTTGTTTATACGATAGGGAAATCTAAATATCCGTACTATTTTTGAGGAAAGTCCGTGTCACTTTCTTACCATTATCAGTGTAAGGCTTGGATGACCTTGCCATCAACTGACGACAAACATTGAATTGGAGAATATTCGGTTTTATATGTTGCCAGTGAACACAATGTGACACAGCCATTTGATATGGGAATAGTTCGTTGTTTCAAGGCGTATTATCGATAAACAATTTTAAGGCGACAAGTGCTATTATGGAAATAGGGCAAAGTTCTTCCGAGTTTGCTATAACAATCAATGTTCTTGATGCTTTGCAAATGACGAAAGAAGCATGGGATAATGATTCTATGCAAACTATTAAAAACTGCTTCCGGAAAGCTGGGTTTTCTAAGGACAACCAAGAAGTACTTAATGAAACCACAATAATCGATGAAACAATACCGATTACTATTAATACAAATTTGTTTCATGCATATATCGATTGCGACGAGGAACTTGAATGTTTTGGTGTTTCAACGGATGAAGGCAGGGTACAAGAAATTTTGGATACAGACAAAGAAAATGCAGAGTTTATTGAAGGTGGCCCGGTTGCTTCTGAAGATACACCAGTAGAAGATCTAATTCCATCAAGATAAGATGCAGTACAAGCTTTCGATACACTGAATAAATCTTTAGTGGCAAAACCACTTATCTTTAAGACTCTACAAGAAGTTGAAGCGTATTTTTTCAGTAGTGCTGCCATCAGCTTTAGTTAAAAATAATTTCAGGTTTTTTCAACTAAAACTAAAATCTTTGTATACAACATGGCTGAACAAAAATTAACTCGCACATAAGCACAGCATTTGTTTTTATTCGGGTCTCGGTTAAATGCACATCCGCTTATAATCAAGGCATTTCGCTGTACTCGTAATTTCGTGGGTGATTATATATATATATATATATATATATATATATATATATATATATATATATATATATATATATATATATATATATATATATATATATATATATATATATATATATAGTGCCCGAAAAATGTATTCACACAGTTGACAATTTTATGAATAAAACGATGTAGTTCAAAATTTTTAAAAAAAGATTTCGAATCCAAAACTATTTAACCACTTCAAGCGTTTTTTCATATAAAAGTGCATAAAAAAGGAACAATTTTTCAGTAAATTTAATTTAAGGAAATATAAAGTAAATTTAACTACATTTTTGCCGCGGAAAAAGTTTGATGTGTATTGGAAAAGGTATTTCTTGTTCGCTTCGTTCCAATGTATTACTCAACCCTAATGGTAACATTACATTTAGAGGTATCCCCAGCAAATCATCTGCTGTTTGTATCGAGGGTCTGATAGGTAAACTTTATTGATATTTGGGTAGTGAACTGTGCATATGGGTAGTGAAGTGTTAATGAAATAAAATGAGTCGAAAACCTAAAGAGATAAAATTATTTTAAATTTTCGTGCACAAGGATCAATTGGTGAAATTGTGGA
Source organism: Odontomyia ornata (assembly GCA_963969285.1). Taxonomy (NCBI): domain Eukaryota; kingdom Metazoa; phylum Arthropoda; class Insecta; order Diptera; family Stratiomyidae; genus Odontomyia; species Odontomyia ornata. The sequence goes on from OZ017740.1 coordinate 86,335,739, forward strand.
ATTAATAAATAAAAGCCTTTATACTGTTGCCAGTGTTGTGAAACGGTGGGAAAACAAAAACAATGTTGAAAATCAAGCAAGAAGTGGTCGACCCAAAAAACTATTGGATAAAGAGGAAAGGTTTGTTCTAACTATTAACAAGGACCCAAAAACAACTTCGTCAGAGATAGCATCGGAGTTGCAGACTAACTTAATAAAAAGCCAGTAACATCTAGAGCAGTGCAAAATGTCATACGACGTGCTGGTTACAAGGCAAGACAGCCTCGGAAAAAAACCCTTTATCAATAACATTAATAAGCAGAAGAGGGTATCGTTCCCAAAAGATTTCAAAGAAAAAAATATAGACTTTTGAAGTAAAATTTTGTTCTCAGATGAATGCAAATTTGATATTTTTCGGTGCGATGGAAGAAAATTAGTATGGCGAAGGCCCAATATCGAAATGGACATCAACAAGTTGGGTAAACAGACCTACGCTCATGTCAGAAGGGTTTGTATTCAATTTTCAAAATGCAGTCACCAGATTGAATAAAGTCAAGAAGCATGTCAATGACGATTTTATTGGAGAAACTATGAAATTCGAAGATCATACTATTATTAACAAAGTTGAAAGAATTTAGACTTCTGAGGTTTTTGTTATTGTTATACTCATAAATATCTCCCTTGATAATTATTTCAGATGTCCATTTGCGAGGGAGGAAACACATTTTTCATGTATTTCCCCCCTGTGCCCCCACTGAAGCAAAAACTGACAGTTTAACAACTGTTTTGAAAAGCTCCCATGAAAACTTTTATTTCATACTCATATCGGCTACGTTTGATGAATTTTTTTTCAGGGGCCACTCTCCTGTACTGTTATCATCGATAAATAGCCAATTTTTACGAATCCTAGAGTTGTTACAAAGCCCTTTTGTTAGAAGCTCCCTCCCGCCTCCTTGACTTGTTTCACTTATGAGCATTAATTGTAGGTACTCAGCTTCAGTCATTCAATAAATTGAATCAAGTGTTCAAAGCATGCATGCATTTAAAACAGCCACTATTTTGTTTTACGATTACTGATACCACTAGCTGAACTGATTCTCAAAGTTATTCATGACACCTATCATTCCTGAAATTTTCATGCAAATCTTAGCAAAACTGTAGTGTTTGAGTCGGTAAAAAGCGCATGTTGTTCCATAGCCACATGTTGCCATAGTAATACATGCAGCGCATATTGTTCCATAGTAATACAGGAAAATTCAAACCGCTATAACTTCGCTAAATATTATGCAATCTTTATGAAACTTGCAGAGTTAATCAATCTTGTAAATAGACATCTGTGTACTGAATTTCATTGAGGGTACCGTTAAGATTTTATTCAAGAAAACATAAAATCGATAAATCATACTATTACTAACAAAGTTGAGTGAATTGCGACTTCTCACGTATTTGTTGTTGTTGTACGCACCAAGGCCTACATCCCTGATTTTTTTCAGATTTTTGGGATCACAGGTGTCCAATCGCGAGGGGGGGGACACAAATTTTTCGTGTATTTCCCCTCCCTGTGCGCCCCTCGAAGCAAACTTTGCCAAACTAAGACCTGTTTTGAAAAGTTCTCATCAAGACCTTTCATTTAATACCCATATCGGCTACCTTCAATGAATTTTTTTTTCGGGGGGTCACTCCCCTACATGGGGAGACCCCCCTTAAATACATTATAAAATTTTTTAGTAGTTGAACTTTAAAGAGATCACCACTTTACACCTACATACAAAATTTGATGCTTCTAGCTTAAGTAGTTTCCGAGAAAAACTGCTGTGACACACGGACGGACGGACGGACGGACGGACGGACAGACAGACGGACAAACAGGACGCGATTTTAGAAGGGTTTTGTAAAATTATTTTTCAAAACCCTAAAAATATGTTGTCTACTGTAAAGCATGTAGATGGTGGAGTAATGGTGTGGGATTGCATGGCTGCATCCGGTGTCGGCGAACTTGTGTTTATTTATGGAATACTGGATAAATTGGGTTATTTAAATATTTTACAAAATAACTTAAAAAAATTACCGAAAACCTGGGTCTTGGAAACGATTACTGTTTCCAACAAGACAACGACCCCAAACATACCGTGGATGTTGTTCAGAGATTTATTTTATATAACACCCCACATACTCTCAAGACGCCACCGCAATCGCCTGACTTGAATCCGATCGAACATTTGTTGGAACACCTGGATAGGAAGATCAGAGAACACAGTGCCAACAATGAGGTTCAATTGAAGGAAGTCATCCTAGAAGAATGGGGAAAAACCACCCCGGAGGTGACGTGGAACCTTGTGTCGTCGATGCCAAGAAGACTTGAAGAAGTTATGAAGAGAAAGGGTGCTCCAACATCCTACTAAAACCGAGTTCAATGTTTGTTGATTTTAATTTTATTCGTTTAAATGCTTTTTTCGCGGTAAAGACGGGGTTAAATTTAGTTTATATTTTTTTAAACTATATCTGTTGAAAATTATAATTTTTTACTTTTATACGAAAAGCATTTAAATTAATAAAATATTTTTGAGTTTGAAAAAAATGTTTTCAAAAATTTAAATTACAGCGTTTTGTCTGTAAAATTGTCAATCCTGTGAATACTTTTTTGGGATACTGTATATATAGGGCTATCCATTTTACGCTTGGGGAAGTAAAGCTAAAGAAAACCCATAAAATATTCAGATGGAAACGAAATTTTTTATTCAATATTAAGATCAAACTTTGCCATTATACGTGAAATACAACATCATTCCAATGTTCTCCACGGGACCTCTTACAGGCCTCAATCCGTTTGAGGTAATTTTCAATGACTTTTCGGCACATTTTTGGCAATATCCCAGCCATAACTTCACGAATATTGGTTTTTAATTGCTCAATATTTTGAGGATTGTTCGCGTAAACACGATCTTTCGCATAGCCCCATAAAAAGAAATCCAAAGGTGTTAGGTCGCAGGATCTTGCGGGCCAATTGACATCACTCAATCTCGAAATTACGCGTCCTGGAAATTTTTCTTGCAAAAGTGCTCGATTAGCCTGTGTTTGTGGCTCCGTCCTGTTGGAATCACATGTTCTCCAGATCATAATCTTCAATTTCTCTCCAAAAATAATCGGATAACATCCATCCATAGCGGTCAGAATTAACTGTAATGGCTCTTTCTTGATCGTTTTCAAAAAAATACGGGCCAATAACACCACCAGACCATAATGCACATCAAACGGTCACTTTTTTCGGATGCAAAGGCCTTTCTGCGATCACCTGAGGATTTTGAGAGCCCCATATGGGGCAATTCTGTTTATTTACGTAACCGCTGAGTGAAAAATTAGCCTCATCACTAAAGAAAATTTTGTTCGAAAAATCGTTATCAATGGCTTGTTGTTCAATCACCCAATTCGCATACATTCTGCGTTGTGTATGGTCTTGAGGCTTAAGTTCTTGAGTGAGTTGGATTTTGTACGGATGGAGTTGCAAATCCAGATGCGAAATCCGCCGCAATGAGCCGTAAGACAAGCCCAAATGTTAAGCACGTCGAGGAATCGACAAATTCGGGCCTTCCTCCATACTTTGAGTAACGACAGCGATATTTTCAGCAGAACGAATGTTGCGATGATGCACAGGCATTGCAGTATCAATAACCAATCCAGTATTTTCAAATTTTCTCACTGTGTTCGAAATTGTTTGCTGTTTAGGTCGATTATGTCGACCGTAATCGGCTCGTAAAGCCCTAAATGTTGATACAGCAGAATCACCATTTTTATAATAAAATTTAATAATTTTAACGTGTTCTTCGACTGTTAAACGATCCATATTTCTAAATGGCAAACCTTCAACCAAACAAAACATGCTTTGGATGACATTTCGTTCTGACAGATGTCAAATGGCAGGGTTATACTTTCCTACCACGAAATGGATAACCCTGTCTATATATATATATATATATATATATATATATATATATATATATATATATATATATATATATATATATATATATGTGTACCTGTATGCAAATCTTGATAACAAGAATTGCCAAAAGTAATGGTTACATTGAAGAAGAAACCAACTTGGATTTGAAATAATGCTTATTTATTATTTATTTATTTATTATTATTCGGTCTACGGATTACAATATCTTACAGACTATACAAAAATATCATAACTGATACATAAATTAATTAAACAAAGCAAACAGATTTATTTTAAAACGGTATTCGTTTAAATTAAAATCAAGATCTTTTGCAAAGTTATTACAAAGATGAATGCATCTATTGATAGGCTGATTAGCCACATAATAAGTTTTACGAATTTTAATGTCGAACAGTCTATTAGTCAACAGTGATCTAGGAGGCTCATAAAAAACGAAACGATCTCGTAATTCACTACAATTTATTTTACCTGAAAGAATATTATAAACGAAAAAAAGAGAATAAGAGGTTCGTCTGTCAGTTAAAGATTGCAAACCAAGAAGCTTACGTCGAGCATCATAAGCTGGGAGATCATTGGGCCAATACATCTTTTTGAGAGCGTATCTAGTTAAATTCCGTTGAACTCGTTCAATCCGATTCGAATATTTAACATAAAAAGGGTTCCAAATGATGGAACAATATTCAATGACGCTGCGAACCAATGCTACATAAAGTGATTTGATTGTCATTGGGTCCTTAAAGTTATGCGTGTTTCTCTTTATGAACCCGATCATAGCATAAAGTTAAAACTAAAATTAGAGTGGAATAATACACCTAAGTCTTTCATTTCTTGCTTCCGTATTAATGCGTTATCGCCGAGCATGTAATTATAGGAAATAGCCTTTATGCTTTTAGAAAATGTTACAACAGAGCACTTGTTGAAATTTAGAGTAAGATTATTAAGAGTACACCAATCAAGGAAACGCGTTAGGTCACTATGAAGTTTGTGGCAATCAGATGATTGTGCAATCTTAAGGAAGAGTTTCACATCATCAGCAAACATTAAACATTTGGAGAATTTAAAACATTTTGGTAAATCATTAATGAAAATCAGAAAAAGGAGTGGCCCACAATGTGTGCCTTGAGAAATGTCAGAGGTGGTGTCTATCAAAATCTCAGAAGTTGTTTTCTATTTTCACGACAAGTTTTCTGTTAACCAAAAAGCTTTTGATAAATCTATGCCAAACATCAGACAAGCCCAATTTACTTAATTTTAAAAGTAGAATATTGTGATCAACTTTATCAAAGGCTTTGGAGAAATCAGTATAGACCACGTCTAATTGCATATAGCATTCTAATGCATCAACAATGTCGCCTGAGATTAATGCCAAATTAGTATAAGTTGACTTTCCCGGCATGAATCCATGTTGGCCATGTTGGCAGTCACATATTGCATTTGTAACGTGATCAAATAATTTGTTCTCAATTATATGATCAAATAATTTCGGAAAAGTTCACTGTTTGACAATGGCTCTATAATTAGTTATGATATTACGGTCACCAGATTTGAAAATCGGAATAACATAACAAGTTTTCCAAGACTCTAAGAAAATACCTGATTTAAAGCAAAGATTGAACAGAAAAGCAATGGGTTTAACTATAACGTCAGCACAACGTTTAAAAAATATTGGGGGGAAGTCACCACGTTCAAACTTAAAACTATGTTTCAAATTTGATATAGCGTAAAGTACATCCTCAGTAGAAACATCAACATTGTCTAAGATACCGACGTTAGGATAGTCAAAACTAGCTATTGAATTAGTGGAAGACAACCCATCATAGTTTTCATAGACAGTCTGAAAAAACCTAGCAAAAAGATTACATGACTCAAGTGAATTTTTAGACTTGTCACCATTAAACTCCATGCTCGACGGAAATCCGTTTGTTTTGCGATTAGAATTGATATAATGCCAAGAAGATGAAGGATTAGCCTTCAAATTACTCTCAATCTTAAATAAGTACTGATTGTATAGAAAATTGTGTAAATAATCGAATTCGTTTCGTTTTTGAAAAAAGTATAATCTATCTTCCTCAGAGTTTGATCTTTTAAATTTTTTGAATGCTTTGTTTTTTACATTTTTTAAGTTGGCTAAGTGTGAATTAAACCAAGGAGGTTTATTCCTTACTACTTTAAAATTAGAAATGACATGAGAGAACTTATCGCAAATAAATTTGTAAGCATCATTTGGGTCATCGAATGAATCTAAACCCGACCAGTCAACGGTTTTAAACATTTCAATAATCTTTTCAAACTTGGCTTTTGAAAAATCAAGTTGATCAAAAATATCATCATCGCTAGTTTCATCAAATTTATAAAACTCGAATTTTACTGTAAGTGCTGTGTGATGCATACTGTTATTGAATATTGGTGATAAGTTGCGCTCGCAAGAACATTTTAAATCATTTGTAATATATATTAAATCCAAGATTCTATTTAAGTCATTTATAGTACTATTGATCTGCTGAAAATCATTAGATAAGAAATAGCCCATTACCATGGATTCAATATCTGATTTAATATTTAGAGGCAATAAAATTCCATCATCATGAGCCCATAATACATTACCTAAATTAAAGTCCCCAAGAACAATACAATGAATATTTAAATCTAATGAATTAACTATAAACTCTAAGTTATCCAAATGATTCTTGTTTACACTTATATGACTATTTGGAAGAATATAAGAAACACAAACAATTACGGCACGCTTTTCATTGAAATTTAGGCGAACGCAAAGTTGTTCAATGGTAGCATTATTTATATGTAGCTGAATGATCGAACTATTGAGATCAGCTCGCACGGCAATTAAAACACCTCCACCTCTCACGAGTCCAGTAGCAAGTGGGCAACGATCGCAACGATAGACATGGTAATACCCACTTAAAAATTTCTGTAGTCGAAGTACTATCGTGAAGCCATGTTTCGGTCAGAACAATAATATCATATTCACGCAGATGCGAAGCGAGTAGTAGCTGCGATGTTTTTGTTCGGATACCACCAGCATTTTGATTGTAGATGGACTAGGTCCTCAGTGAAGATAAAGCCGTGACTTCAATATTTTTCATAGCAGATGTCGAAGAAATTGAAGAGATAATTATTTGTTTTTTGGGCGAAGAGAACGCTTTATTGTTTCTGGTTGAAGTAATGTCTGAGGAAGATCCAGCCCAGGTTGGGGAGAGTGCAATAAAGTCTCTTCCGTATGTTATGGAGGAAGAGTCTTGGAGTTTTCTCGGTTTTTTGGCTTATCATATGTGATAAACGGACTCAATTTTACAGAAATGGGCCAAATTTCCTTATCAAAAAACCTTGCTATAGAAAGAAGATGGCACACCTAGCTTGAAGTTGATGAACCGTGGATTCGAAATGATCGCATCTTTTTTAATGAGCTTGTAGCAAGTAAGCATATTTGCATTTACGTTAAGTTTGTTGGCTACGTAATTACGAATAGCATCCGGTTCAGTTTGGATACTAAATTTAGATACATGCAAGTATTTCATTGTATGCACCACATTAAGAGTATCGCAATCTGCCGCAGTACCGAAAATGTTCTTACTCTTATTTATGGATCGGATTTTTGGTTTTTTGCCAACTGTTGTCCAATTTTTTGCAGTAGATCTTTCGCCGATAGTATCTAAAATCTGCTCTATATCGTTCTCAGGAATGGCAGATGTGGCAGTAATCGGTAACGGTAAGTTTGATGGACTATCAACTTCATTAGTAGGCACACTCTTCATTACTCTCTTGCGTTCCTCTTGCAGCGTAGATGCATAGCTCGTTGACTTCTTCATCCAAGTAGCAACATCGGAAAGTTTAGAGTCAAATTTCGTGAATTTAATATGCAACTCCTTTAGTTGAGTGGAGAGTAGCTCCAACTTTTTAAAAGTGTTCAAGTCAGACAGCACAACACAAGAATTGCACTGCCATAACAGATTAGGCGAACTGTTCAAAGCAATAAAGAGAATATCGGTTAAATTGGCACACTGTACGTGAAAAACTCGCTCACAAAACGAAGCACATCTTATGCAATCGCGCTTATTCACTGTGGCTTTAACTTCAATAGCACACTTTGCACAAAAGTTTTATTAACCATAATAGAAGACTTTCGACTTTGGATCACGGATCAACACGTAAAAATGAAATGTATTAAAAAGAAATCAATAAAATCGTATACTCTTATTGGGTATGCGAGATGCCAATAATGAACGCTTGATTACAAATGCTTATTAATCTCTTTATTACACTTATCTACATTAGCGATGGCGATATGCGTCTGCGTCTATCGAAGTCCAGAAGATAAGAGAGAGAAAATGAAGTCGTTGCTTACTTAGCTGCTATGCTGCTGCCTGGTGGTCAGAATAGCAATCGATGCAAAGTGCGATGCAACTTTGCACTGCGTCGGCACAGTACTCCCTCCCAAGTGTCAGTCATATGACACTGATCGTTCGACCATCGTAACGTCTCCGCTTCTTACTTGGCGGGTAAGTCCTTGTCCCTGCGGGTGGTGGATTCACCGGTGTGAGCTGCTGTTTACATGGCGGGAAGTATGCGCTGGGTGCAGATTGTTGTAGCGCCGATGGGCTCGCATGATTCGCTTCGGCGGGAGTTACACTAGGCGCTCCGGATGCAACAGGAACTTTCGGCGAACAAAAGGCTTTCGGTGAATCGGTGATGCTCGGTGTGTTGGTGGGTTGATGCGTATTCTGTTCAAGTTCTTGAAAAGCCGGCTTCAGGCGCTCCGTCGATACGTTGACATGGCGGCCATTCACATCGATCTTGTACAGCAACTCCGACAGTCTCTGCAGCACACGATGTGGTCCTGTGTAAGGCGGTGACAGGGGTTTACGGACTGCATCCGCGCGTAGGAAAACATGTGTGCAGCTACTAAGCCTTTTGTTAACGAAGATCGTTCGCTCGTGTCGGTGGGCCGTCAGCACTGGTCGGATTTGCGATACATGCTCTTGCAGTTTGAGGAGAAAACTATGCGGGTTAGTCGAAGGGCTGTCAGGACTGATGAAATCACCTGGAATCGACAACGTAGTTCCATACAGCAGCTCTGCACACGATGCATCGATGTCCTCTTTGTAACTGGTGCGTAGCCCCAATAATACAGTCGGGAGAATATCTGGCCAGGAAACGCCACCGCCGTGACACATAATTGCGGCTTTTAACGTACGATGCCAGCGCTCGATAACTCCGTTTGATGAAGGGTGATACGGTGAAGTTCTAATTCTGGCACTTCCGGAGAAAACCGCGAGGGATTTGAACAGTGCCGACTCGAACTGAGTACCCTGATCTGTCGTAATGAGTCGAGGAGTGCCGTAACGGGTGATCCAGTTATTGAACAGCGCCTTTGCCACGGTTTCCGCTGTCTGATCGGCGATGGGAACGGCCTCTGGCCATCTCGTAAAGCGATCGATCATCGTTAGGCAATATTTATAGCCTTGTGATGGGGTGAGTGGCCCAATGATGTCCATATGGATGTGCTGGAAACGGCCGTCGGGCGTCGGAAATGGCATGGCTGCACTGGGTTCCTCTGATGACGAGTAACCTTCGAGCGTTGGCACGGCACGCACGAACGAGCCCAAATACGGATGTCTCTCTTCATGTTTGTCCACACAAATCTTCTAGCGATGGCCTTACAGGTAGAGCGAGCGCTAGGGTGCGCCAGTCGGTGAAAAATTTTGAAAACTTTCTTGCGCAACGAAACCGGGACGAAGGGTCTAAGCTGGCCCAAGGACTCATCACAAATCAACACCTGCTGCGAACCGCATGAACACTGGATAAGCTTCAACGATGTGCTGTTGTTTCGGAGCAGCTGTTGAAGCTCACTGTCGTGGCTTTGCTCTTGAGCGAGCCCGTCCTCGCTGACCATAGTCGGCATCTCTATAGTGCTCACACGGGAAAGTGCATCCGCGACTTCGTTGCTGGCCCCGGAAATGAAGCGGAAATCCGTCGTGAACTGTGAAACGTAGTTTAGATGTCTGAGTTGGCGTGTCGAGGCTTTGCTAGCGGATTGGGTGAACGCATACGTCAGTGGTTTATGGTCCGTTAGCACAAAAAACAAAGAGCCTTCCAGGAAGTGACGGAAATGATGAACGCTGGTATAAATAGCGAGCAATTCGCGGTCGTAAACGCTATATCTAGACTCAGGCGAAGAGAGCTTCCTTTGAAAAAACGCTAAGGGGAGGCATCGACCATTTTGCTCTTGTTCTAACACGGCATCAGTAGTCAGCCTGAGAGGTCTACCGGTCTGGAAATGTACGAGCAATGTGGCATCTGCCAAGCTTCCTAGATTTCACGAACGCCTCCTCCGTTTCCGGGTTCCACTCGATTTCCGTTCTGTCTCCTTTCCTGTTGCCAGCACATAACTTGTTAAGGGGGGCTTGAAGCACCGCAGCGTTGCGGACGAACCGCCGATAAAAGTTTAGTGTTCCCAAAAACCGCCGGAGATCTTTCACCGTGACGGGCTTTTTAAACTTTCGGATTGCATCTACTCTGGACGTCGGAGTGCGTATGCCCTTCTCGCCAATTACGTGCCCGATGTATTCTATTTCACTCACGCCAAACTCGCACTTAGGGACGTTAATAACAATCCCGAAATTTGACAGGCGTTCAAATACTGCTCGTAGATGCAGTAAATGCTCTGATTCCGACTTTGAAGCGATTAGCACGTCGTCGAGGTAGCAAAAGCAGTAATCGAGCCCTCGAAGCACCTCGTCTATAAATCGCTGAAATGTCTGTGCCGCGTTCCGAAGACCGAACTTCATCACCGTATACTCAAACAGTCCAAACGGTGTCGTGACTGCCGTTTTCGGGATGTCCTCTTCCGCTATTGGGATCTGGTGGAACGCGCGAAGTAAGTCTATCTTTGAGAATATACGCATTCCACTCAAGCTCACGGAAATATCTTCAATGTGTCGCATCGGATATTTATCCGGAATCGTAGTGGCGTTAAGGTGACGATAGTCCCCGCATGGACGCCATGTGCCGTCTTTCTTTGGAACGAGGTGTAAGGGGCTTGCCCAGGGGCTTTTGGATGGTCGACAGAAAACTTTATTCAGCAGGAATTGGAATTCCTCTCGGGCTACGCTCAGCTTGTCCGGGGTTAGTCGACGGGGGGCGGTCTGCAACCGGGGGGCCCGTAGTCGTTATGTAATGTTTTGTCTGATATGTCGGAGAGCACGTGGAGACTGCTGGATTGGTTACGCCCGGAAATTCCTTGAGCAGCGACACGTACGGCGAACTTCCCACAACAGTTGACACGGACACCTGTTGATGCCGGCTAATCCTTCCTGATATAACCGCCTGACTTGTAGGGTCCACAAGCTTACGATTCTTAACATCCACAAGTAGACCGAAACACTTTAAAAAATCGCGACACCTTAGCGATGCAAAAACGCCAGCGGAACACGCGCGGCAGGCCGAGTGAAACCGTGAGAACCCTGTTCCCGAAGGTACGAATTACAGTTCCGTTTGCCGCGAACAATCTGTACGGGGACACTTCTGGGGCAGCATGTAGGTGAGCAACTGGGATTATGGAGACATCCGCTCCTGTATCGATGAGAAAGTTTACTTTCGACATTGGGTCAAAAACTTCGAGATGACTTCCCGCAAAATCACCAGCTGTCGTCTCTTGAGCTAGTGATTCAATGCGTTTCCCGGACGCTTGTCAGTGAAAGAGCATGGCGGGCGACACTGTCTTGCAGCGGCGCCAAAACGGCGATGGAAATAACACATTTGCTTATAGTTTTTACGTGGGTTTGGCTGCTGGAACGAGGAACATCAGGAGCTGCAAGCGGAAGAGCTATCTTGTCATGACGCCTGTATGCGGTTCACTTCCGTTCTCAGCTCGTCGATGCTTTTAAGGATGGACTCGCTGTCATTCGCCGGGTGTAATGCTGAGTCGTTCTGCACGCACGCCACTGTGTCTGATGTGCCGATGCTGGTTATACGGTCTGCAATCGTCGCCAATTTGTCTAGGCTACCACCCTCGTTTACGGCGAGGATTGCGCGAGTGCTGGGGGGAAGGCGTTGCAACCATAACGATTTGATCAGGTTGTCCGGAATGGATTTCCCAGCGGAGCACTGCAGGTGACGCAAAAACTGGGACGGCCGCATATCCTCCATTTCAAGCTCAAACAGCACCTGGCGCGTTCTTTCTTCGTCTGTGACGCCAAAAACAGCTAATAGCCTCCGTTTCAGGGCTTCGTACTTGCCTGCCTCGGGTGGATCCTCCAAGATGTCTGCCACCTGCGATAGAATTGGCATGTCCAACTCTGCCACGACTTTGTCGAAACGTGCCGCATCTGAGCTAATTTTTCCGCTGCGGAACTGCGCTTCAACGCGCGTGAACCAAAGTGCTGGTTGGTGTGCCAGAAAGGTGGCAATTTCACCATGATGGCGGCGTTGATGCCAGCGGAGGCTCGGTCGACATTGCCTTCATCGGCATCGAAGAATTCGTTTGGCATTATAAAGAAAATCACTACGGAGTCACCAATATTGGGTATGCGAGATGCCAATAATGAACGCTTGATTACAAATGTTTATTAATCTTTTTATTACACTTATCTACATGAGCGATGGCGATATGCGTCTATCGAAGTCCAGAAGATAAGAGAGAGAAAACGAAGTCGTTGCTTACTTAGCTGCTACGCTGCTGCCTGGTGGTCAGAATAGCAATCGATGCAAAGCGTGATGCAACTTTGCACTGCGTCGGCACACTCTATCATAAGCTTTTCAGCTAAGGCACACACCCTTTCAATGAAAGCACTTTTAAGTATAAGTGTAAAAGTGAAAGGCAATTATATAGTAGGTGGCACTGAATGATCACTGTCAGATTCAATGTAAACAAATTTGTCTTCAAGATATTAAATGAACATGAAAATTAATTAGCACAGATGCAACACCCATAGAATCACACCAACAGAATCACTGTTACGAACCACGGCACGCAAAGATTCAAGCGGTATGACTTTCGATAGCCTATACGCCAATATCAGAATATAAATTAGAAAAATAAGAGCAGCGAAAAATACACACGACCGACTCCAGTAATGACACCACAGAAAAGTGTTATATCTAAATTCAAAATAAAACTTTCATGGTGAAGGGAAAAAAATGGTTTTATTTAAAAGCGTAGAGCCAAAAACAGGATAGTTAGAAACCTGACTCTTGGCTTATTCACACTCAGACTTGCATCTGGCCAATATTGAGATATTTTCAAACATTTTGTTTAAAGATATCATTTATTTGACTTCATATGCTTCTCTATAAGGGTACCTACGTATGATATACATTTTAATTTGCTCTTTGGGACTAATTCCTCATCTGAACACAACCGTTGCTCTTCTTAAATTCTGCACTTTCTTCAAAAATATTTTACTCTCTTTAAATCTTCACAGCATCACTTTAAAACTAATTACGTTGTACTTCAATTTGTTTGTGATGAGATACTTATCCATAAAATGAAACTAAAGTGCAATTTCATTTTTCAATGGTTTTCCCATAGAATACTGAGTGCCAGAATTGCACCACAAAAACCCCTGACCGTGATACAATTAGAAATCAATTGAAAATCTCTATTTTAGTAGTGATAATAGATTGCAGCCCAATTATTGGCAAAGAAATTCATCAGATGCAATAGAAATTGTTCTCTAAATACAATATCTCGAAAAAGAACTTTTGTTAATTTGACCGTGCAAAATTAATAATCAAAGTTATTTTAAATGGTCGCATTTCTTGTCAAAAATCGGAGAAATGAAATTTGATATGAATTCTAACATCAATTGTCCTTCACTTTCATTTTTTTCTCAATAATCGTCTTGGTGAAAGTTAGGCTGGGTTTAATTACAAACGGTGCAAATTACTGTCGGAAAAATATAATCATAATTAATCTCTTGCAACGCGAAACGATCTTGTACTTACCGATTGTGTTTTGTTCCACTCCTTCAGATTTGCAGCCAACTGACTTCATTTTGTACATACATATATGGAGTGCTGCACAATGTTCGATGATTTTTTTCGTTTTATTTCAATTAAGCGAATGAGATTTTCCATGGCTGAAGGTTCTTGAGCATTCACCTTAAAAATTGGCAAGATCATTGCCATCAATAAAAAATTGAACGAATGGTCATACGGTTCATTTTTTTTTTATTCCTTTGAAGATGCTCTTCGACTGGTAATCCGTGCTAGACCGATTAGTTCTTAATTTGAAGTTGGTTCGGTAATCGTGAAGGAGTTTTTGATCATCTCTTCAAATTTGGTATAGTTGCACTAAGACAAATTAACGAGAAAACAAAAAACAACTTAAAGCGAAGATGGTTCAAATATCGAAATACTGTTGGCTATTTGTTTTTTCGTCAGTTGCCTCCAACAATGCTCATTTCGCATGTTATAACTGTTTTTGATGATTTTTCTCTTCATTTGGCTGATTCGTGGTTGCAGATGGTTACTTAGATGTTAAAATGTTCACTAAGATGTTAAATTGGCGTGAACTTGTAGATTAGAGTGTTATTCACAAAGAAGATGGTACTTACATATAAGTTTATGGAGCTTGCCGAGATGTATTCAAGCGGAAAAGATTTTAATCATCAATTTGCATGAGGTATATGACCCTGAGCGTTTGTTCTTACTCTTAAAGTTTGTGTTGAAGTTAAACATTTTGAAATTTTTTCATTCTACAATCAATTTGAAGATCAGGAAAACAAATTGATTGCTAATTAGTGCTTTATGGGAGACTGATGTTAATTAATTTCGAAGAACAGCTAATGTACGATTATTAGTTTGTTTTTTGTAACTAAAGTGCATTGAACGGTGTTGTATTTAAAACTAAATGATTTGCCTTCAACAGCAAGCTTTACAGCATGTACTGAAAAACAAGCCAGGGAATTCGATTCTTCAACGATCGATTATTTATATTAAGACTGTCCAAAGCACGGCCCGCAGCTTATCTTTGTGCGGCTTACCGAAAATTTAAAATTTATTTTTTATGAAAAGTATTTGATTGAAAACTATTCTCTAATAAAAGATTAAGCTCCCGAAGTGTACATTTGTGTATGATTTGCTGTGTTAATCCGACGGAATATGCCGCAATAAAAGTTGTTCTGCGTGTTGTAGGGGTTAGAATACTTGCTACGTAAGCCGAAAGTCCCTGGTTCGAGTCCAGTTGGTGGTAACGAGATTTATTTCGAGTGATTCTTCGGGCGTACTAAAGGTCCTTTTAGTTATCATACGTGCTAGTTTAAAATAAGAACGTTACCCAGCTAGATGCACAAAAACATGGCAAAAGCCGGAAACTGACCATGTCATCTTCTCGAGTGCCTTAAATTCGATCAAGGTAATGAGATAGAAAACCTTTAACAGAGCCTCGGAATGGATTGGATCTACGGTAATGACCTCGCAACTGAAAATAGGACTATGACATTAGATCCCGGAATGTATGATCAACCGTGGTGCTGTTAAGGAAGTTTTACAACAGGCCTGTCAATATAAATTGAAAATACTGTCAATCCGCGAAATGAACTGGGCTAGAAGTGATATTCAAGATATGAGATAGCACACAATATTCAAAAGTGGAAAGCCTGCTAGAAAGTGAGAGTTCGGAGTGACATTTATTGTGGATAGAGAGTTCAAATCGCACGTTGTTGATTTCAAGGCAATAAGCAAATGTTCCTGTGCGATCCATATAAAAGCGAAATTCTTCAAAATCTGGCTGATCAACGTACCTGCCCCAACCGAAGAAAAGGATGAAGAAACGAAGGAAATGTTCTACAATCACCTGGAACGACTAGTCGACACATGGCCTACAAACGACACAAAAATAATTCTGGGTGATTTCAACGCTAAGGTTGGCAATGAGAAACTACTGAAAGAAATAGCCTCCACGATGAAACAAATGACAATGGCCAGAGCCTGATTGACTTTGTATGCAACATAAATCTAATCATACATTTAAATTGCTTCCCACATCGACATATATACAAAATGACATGTGGTGATCCAACAACGTTGTGTCTCGAGCATACTTAGCTCTCGTACATACCGAGGAGCCAATTGTTACCATCCCATTACTTGATCAAATTAACCAATCGATCTGTATGTCAAGCGCATATTCGGTGAAGACCAGCCCTCTACGAAAATTCAGCATCAAAATGCTCCAAACGGCATCTGTGGCGAAAAATTTCACGGAGACCCTCGACAAACAACTGGCTTCCATTGTATCAGACACATCGTTGTAAACAAGCAACGAGCTATGGGTGGAAGTGAAAGTGGGAATTAAGACCATATTAGAACAGACGATTAGACATCAAGTTGGGCACAAAATAAATCGATGATTAGTGCTAGAATACACAAGATAAAAAGAATCAGGCATACAAAGAATATATAGGTAGGAAAATCAGGATGAAAAGAGAACATTATGAAAATCTCGGGAAACTAGCAAATAAGGTAATCAGATCTAAGAAAGTCCAGCGAGCAATAACACAAGATAAACATTCCAAGCAGCGAAAAGTCTGAAACGAGCTTATCAGCCTAAGACCACGCTCTCAGGCGTACAAAGATTATTTACGTAGGAAACCCAGGACGAAGAGAGAACATGATGAAAACCTTTGAAGAGTAGCAAATAAGATCATTCGAAATAAGAAAAAAAGTACTATGACGACCCATTGAGAAGTATCGATGCAAGTCTAGTGAGCAACAACACAAAAGAAGCATACAAAGTAGTGCAAAGCTTGAAATGAGGTTACCAGCCAATGACCACGCTCTGCCGTAATGACACCGGTAATATCACCGCTGATCACAACTGGATTAAAGAAAGATGGGCATCATATTTCAGGAACCTCCTTAATCCTCCGCACAGCATAGGAGCCTATACATATTTTTGGAGAGCATTCATTGGCCCGACCAACTCTGGATGAAGTTTGTTCCATTATCAAAGCCCAAAAGAATAATAAAGCGCCGGGCACCGATGAGATTCCAGTGGAGTTCATTAACTATGGTGGCAGTGGTGTTCGGAAAGCCATCCCTAAAATCATCCAGTACATTTAACAACAAGAAAATATGCCGAACGAGTTGAGCCAATCCATATATTCCCTATCCACAAAAAAGATGACAACTTACAGTGCGAAAATTATAGAGGCAGATCACTACTTTGTACGTTGAACAAAATATTTTCAAAGATCTTAGAACATAAAACCGGATCATACGCCAACATTATTATTGGTGGGGGAGTATCAAGCTGGCGTTAGAGCAGGTAGATGGACAATAGGCCAATTGTTCACAGTCACACAGGTACTTGGGAAATACTGGGAATTCAACATAGACGTACACCAAATTCTCGCTGACCTTAAGAAAGCATATGACAGTATTGATCGTAACGTATTGTACCAAATAATGCTTTGCTTTGGTATCCCAGTCAAATTAGTCTGTCTTACCAAAATGAAAATGAGGTCGACAACCTCCCAAATCCGCATCAATAACCAACTCACCGACGCCTTTGACACGAATATTGCACTAAAGCAGGGAATACGTCATTGGGTATTACCTGTCGATACAAGAGGTACGTTATATTATAAGTCAAGACAAGTGGCAGTTATGTGGACGACTTCAATATTTTGTCATGGTCGTTAACAACTGCCAAAGAACTTTTGCTGAAACTTGACAGTGAAGCAAAACTAGTAGGGCTACAAATCAATGAGAATAAAATAAAAAAATGACGCAGTCCAGGAAAAATACCTCAAATGAGGGCCCCCCCCCCCCAAAAAAAATCACACTTGGCGAATATGATATCACAAATGAGGGCAAATTTTTGTATTTAAGCCACATAATAATGACAACCGGTAATGAAAGAGATGAAATACGCAGAAGAAAACAAATCACAAATAAATTTTTTGACTCAATTTTGACGATGAGTTGCAATTGGTAAGGTGAATGAAGTTCAATACAATGTTGCAATCTAGAATTCTGTTTGGTTAAATATTGCAAATATTAAGGTGAATGAAATTCACAATTTGTTTGATTGTATTTTACTATTAATTGATTTGAGTACGAAATTGCATGTTGAGTAATTGCACGTTACAATGAGAAAAGGTGAACTCTGGGGCATTGACTGCGTGGTGATAATTTGAACACTAGGTCAGGTTGGGTAATCGATCGGGTATTTTTTTTGAGTTTGGGAGGTGAATGCTATTTATGCACAGAGTGTAGGACTCCCATGTTCAAAAGAAGTCGACTGGACTACCTACTAAACACCTCTCCTGCTAGCCTGGGAACCTAGCCTGGAACCGTTTGACACATTACTTCGGGCCAGGTCTCGTTTTGTTACGCCGTGAGGCGCCTTCAAGCTGGGGAATCCCTTTTCTAGCGGGAGAGGAGAGGGGAAGAGGCAGTGCCAGAAGAGTGATCCCCCAGCCCCAACGCCTCCGGCTGCTGTGAGTCGAAGGCATTGTGAGACTGACTTCTATCTGACCCAGCTTTTGAGCGGACATGGGTGTTCAGTCTTATCTGCATAAGATTTGTAAGTCACGGTCCTCCGACTGTCGGTTTTGCCCAGGAGAGGAGGAAAATCCTGCCACAAATTTTTTGTGTGCACAAAATGGGTTAGCCTGCAAAGGGACCTCTACAGGGAGACAGGAGAGCTCACTCCGGATAATATAGTTGCGGTGATGCTCGAATCGGTTGACAAATGGAACCAGGTGGTACATTATGCTCGGGAAGTCCTAAAATATAGGACTTCTCGAGCATAATGTACCACCTGGTTTCATTTGTCAGCTGATTCGAGCATCACCGCAACTATATTATCCGGGGTGAGCTCTCCCGTCTCCCTGTAGAGTTCCTTCGCAGCCTGACCCATTTTGTACATGCAAAAAATGTGTGGCAGGCATTGTCCTCCTCTCCTGGGCAAAACCTTCAATCGGGCGACCGTGACTTACCAATATTGTGCAGCTAAGACTTCAAACACCCATGCCCGCTCAAAAGTTGCGTCAGATAGAAGTCAGTCTCACCATTCCTTCGATTTAGCTACGGTCTCACATCCGGGATGAGGCTCGCAGTCCACCTTCCCTTCGTGCAACTGACCCAAGACTGCTGATAATCGTTGAGCGCGCACTGTCTCTCCTCGCGGACAACCATCTCCCTCGCATCCTCGTTTCGGCGCACGTAAATAGCGCGGCGCTCTCTAGCAAGGAAGTTGACAGGTATCACGCCTGCAATAAGTCTCACCGCCGAATATGAGACTGTCGGATACGAAGATGCAATCCTCAGTGCTCCTCTTCTCTGTACCTGCGCCAAACGTTTTCGGTATACCTTCTTACTGAAAATGTCACTCCATATCTCTGCTCCTTACAGTAGCACTGAGCCTACAGCACTCATTGAGAGGCATCTTCTTGGTGGGCAGTGTCCCTCTACGTTGGCCATAAGTCGACACCGAGCCGATACTCCCGAAGCAGCCTTCTCAGCCGTTGTCCTGATTTGCTCAGAGAAATTCATCTTTGAGTCGATCAGTAGCCCCATGTACTTCACGGATGGCTTCGATTCGATTCGTAAGTCGCCAATACTGATCATCCTTACTCTAGGGATTCTCTTTTTTTCAAGATAACCACTTCGGTTTTCTCCAGTGCTAACTGAATCCTCGAGCAGTCATCCAGTCCCTCACTTGGTGCATTAGCATTCCTAGCCTAAATTGCGCTTGTTCAACGGTGCGTCCAGCGACCAGAGCCGCGCCGCAACATCATCCACATAGTCGACCAAGCGCAACTCATTTGACATCTCGAGTCTCAGTAGGCCGTCGTAAGACACGTTCCACAGGTCCAGACTAAGAATAGATCCCTGGCAACATCCAATGTAACAGCCATCCATCGTTAACCTTGTGTCGTGTCATAGAGCAGGTTTCGGTACTTTAGGTGGTTCCTCAAAAGCTGCATACTCTGGAACTTGAGAAGGTGGAGTTTTCCAGCGTATCCAGGCTAATTGAAGGCGTTCCTGACGTCGAGTGTCACCAATAGGATGATCTGTCGTTTGGTGCGACTATAGGCCTCTGTCTTTTGGACCGCACCCACCACCTCTGCAATCGCATCAATAGTAGAACGTCCTGCTCTAAAGCTGTACTGCCGAAGAGACAGGTCCCCAGCAGTACGAATCTTGATGAGATTCTCTAGCACCTTTCCAGCCGTGTCAAGCATGCATAACGCGCGGTATGCAGACGGCGATTTGGGATTTCCCTTTTCCTTGCTGATTAGCACGAGCCTCACCACCTTCCATCGTACCGGGAAAAGCCCGTCCCATAGGGAAGCGTTGTATGTGCTGAGGAGCAAGTTAGGACAATGGTAATAGACAAGCCGCAACATCTCAGGTGGAACAACATCTGGACCTGGAGCCTTCCTTGCTTTCGACGAAAGGACTGCCTCTTCCAGTCCAAACTGTGTGAGGTGTGGACACTCGACTGCTATTTTGCCATGGACAGCGTCAACACGGACGGTAAGGGCGGGAAAGAGTGCCCGCATTATCTCGCCCATCTTTTCCGCATCATGTATACAAGGTTCCCGTAGGGCACCAAGCTTCCGCATCCTTGTTCATATTGTCCTCTAGATCTTGCCAGCAGCGAGCCTTGCTGTTGCTGATCAATTTGCGAAGGCATTTCCTGGCCAAGGTATATGCTGCTGCGCGGTGGCTTACCTCATTATGGTTCCGTGCTCGTTGGGCCTCACACCGAAGCTTGTGACACTCCCTTCGTTTTTCAGCGATTTAAGTTGACCACTAGTACACTGGGGGCTTGCCGTGTCGAAGTTTTCGACGGGGCATAGAAGCATTGCAAGCAGTCGTGATGAGGCTTATAGTTGAGTTCATCACGTCTTGAGCTGCCAGTTCTTCCGTCCCCTGCGAATCTCCCTGCAGCGGTGCACCTGCTGTGAGAACCTCTCGACATCCATCCTTCCGATGTTCCATCCAGTTGTAGATAGACAAGAGCACGGACTTTGGGAGACAACATCGCTTATCTCAAGCAGAATGCACTGATGATCACTGGCTGAGTAGTCCTCTAATACTCTCCAATTGTGTATCCTCCGTACTAAGGACTCCGAGGCGAATGTCGCCTATGGTTCCTTTACAGCCAAAATGGCGGAAAGTCGGCGTATTTCCGGTGTTTAGTACGACAAGCGCCGACCTGCCGCCATTTCTAGGCCATCTGTTCGAGGCATGCCCCATTTGATTACTTTTACGTTGAAGTGTCCCCCAACGAGCACGCTCCCGTCTGCGTTCGAGACAGCGCCCTCCAAAGCCTAAAACTTGGCATGGAAAGAGGATATCGATTCGTTTGGCGTTAGGTATACACTAAAGAAGGTGGCCCCTGAGCACTGAAACCACACAAAACCATCCCCACGTCCACAGCTCTCCACCTGGAAATCACTATTTCGATCCCAGATGGCGGCTGTACCAGTTTGCATCATGGTGTTACTCACTCAGCAGCAAATAGTTGCTTTTGTGTCCCTTGCAAACTGCTCAAGCAAATTTTGGGCAGTTGAACTGCGGTGTAGGTTTAGCTGCAGGATGCGGGTCATCGAAGTTCTAATTTGGCCTTGGCTAGGGCTTCCTGGAAAACCCGGCATTATCCCAATCCCAAGACGTGTCCAAAATCATTTCTTGGATCAGCATCCTTGCAAAGAATACAGTGTGCCTCCTTCGTATACTCTTTTCTTTTATGTCCCATTTCACCACATTTGTAGCATAGAGAACTCCTATCGGGTCCTTTGCATACTTGTGCGGTGTGGCCATAACCAAAGCACTTCAAACATTGAAGTGGCGTTGCTCTTCGCCATATCCTACATACAACCCACCCTATTCGTACATTGCCCTTATTCAGAAATTGTTCGGCGTCCTTGTCGGTCAAGTCAATGATGGCCATGCGTTATCCCCTAAGTTTTTCTGGTATCAGCCTCACCCTGATCCCTCCCACGCTTCCCTAGCCTCTTCCCTTTTGATGGCCTCTTCAACCTCGGCCAGACCGCGACGCAGTCAATGTCTCTTATTTCGATTGTTCCCATCGGCTCAAGCGAGGGCTCGATTGTTCCCATCGGCCCAGCGACCAGAGCCGCGCCGCAACATCATCCACATAGTCGACCAAGCGCAACTCATTTGACATCTCGAGTCTCAGTAGGCCGTCGTAAGACACGTTCCACAGGTCCAGACTAAGAATAGATCCCTGGCAACATCCAATGTAACAGCCATCCATCGTTAACCTTGTGTCGTGTCATAGAGCAGGTTTCGGTACTTTAGGTGGTTCCTCAAAAGCTGCATACTCTGGAACTTGAGAAGGTGGAGTTTTCCAGCGTATCCAGGCTAATTGAAGGCGTTCCTGACGTCGAGTGTCACCAATAGGATGATCTGTCGTTTGGTGCGACTATAGGCCTCTGTCTTTTGGACCGCACCCACCACCTCTGCAATCGCATCAATAGTAGAACGTCCTGCTCTAAAGCTGTACTGCCGAAGAGACAGGTCCCCAGCAGTACGAATCTTGATGAGATTCTCTAGCACCTTTCCAGCCGTGTCAAGCATGCATAACGCGCGGTATGCAGACGGCGATTTGGGATTTCCCTTTTCCTTGCTGATTAGCACGAGCCTCACCACCTTCCATCGTACCGGGAAAAGCCCGTCCCATAGGGAAGCGTTGTATGTGCTGAGGAGCAAGTTAGGACAATGGTAATAGACAAGCCGCAACATCTCAGGTGGAACAACATCTGGACCTGGAGCCTTCCTTGCTTTCGACGAAAGGACTGCCTCTTCCAGTCCAAACTGTGTGAGGTGTGGACACTCGACTGCTATTTTGCCATGGACAGCGTCAACACGGACGGTAAGGGCGGGAAAGAGTGCCCGCATTATCTCGCCCATCTTTTCCGCATCATGTATACAAGGTTCCCGTAGGGCACCAAGCTTCCGCATCCTTGTTCATATTGTCCTCTAGATCTTGCCAGCAGCGAGCCTTGCTGTTGCTGATCAATTTGCGAAGGCATTTCCTGGCCAAGGTATATGCTGCTGCGCGGTGGCTTACCTCATTATTGTTCCGTGCTCGTTGGGCCTCACACCGAAGCTTGTGACACTCCCTTCGTTTTTCAGCGATTTAAGTTGACCACTAGTACACTGGGGGCTTGCCGTGTCGAAGTTTTCGACGGGGCATAGAAGCATTGCAAGCAGTCGTGATGAGGCTTATAGTTGAGTTCATCACGTCTTGAGCTGCCAGTTCTTCCGTCCCCTGCGAATCTCCCTGCAGCGGTGCACCTGCTGTGAGAACCTCTCGACATCCATCCTTCCGATGTTCCATCCAGTTGTAGATAGACAAGAGCACGGACTTTGGGAGACAACATCGCTTATCTCAAGCAGAATGCACTGATGATCACTGGCTGAGTAGTCCTCTAATACTCTCCAATTGTGTATCCTCCGTACTAAGGACTCCGAGGCGAATGTCGCCTATGGTTCCTTTACAGCCAAAATGGCGGAAAGTCGGCGTATTTCCGGTGTTTAGTACGAAGCGCCGACCTGCCGCCATTTCTAGGCCATCTGTTCGAGGCATGCCCCATTTGATTACTTTTACGTTGAAGTGTCCCCCAACGAGCACGCTCCCGTCTGCGTTCGAGACAGCGCCCTCCAAAGCCTAAAACTTGGCATGGAAAGAGGATATCGATTCGTTTGGCGTTAGGTATACACTAAAGAAGGTGGCCCCTGAGCACTGAACCCACACAAAACCATCCCCACGTCCACAGCTCTCCACCTGGAAATCACTATTTCGATCCCAGATGGCGGCTGTACCAGTTTGCATCATGGTGTTACTCACTCAGCAGCAAATAGTTGCTTTTGTGTCCCTTGCAAACTGCTCAAGCAAATTTTGGGCAGTTGAACTGCGGTGTAGGTTTAGCTGCAGGATGCGGGTCATCGAAGTTCTAATTTGGCCTTGGCTAGGGCTTCCTGGAAAACCCGGCATTATCCCAATCCCAAGACGTGTCCAAAATCATTTCTTGGATCAGCATCCTTGCAAAGAATACAGTGTGCCTCCTTCGTATACTCTTTTCTTTTATGTCCCATTTCACCACATTTGTAGCATAGAGAACTCCTATCGGGTCCTTTGCATACTTGTGCGGTGTGGCCATAACCAAAGCACTTCAAACATTGAAGTGGCGTTGCTCTTCGCCATATCCTACATACAACCCACCCTATTCGTACATTGCCCTTATTCAGAAATTGTTCGGCGTCCTTGTCGGTCAAGTCAATGATGGCCATGCGTTATCCCCTAAGTTTTTCTGGTATCAGCCTCACCCTGATCCCTCCCACGCTTCCCTAGCCTCTTCCCTTTTGATGGCCTCTTCAACCTCGGCCAGACCGCGACGCAGTCAATGTCTCTTATTTCGATTGTTCCCATCGGCTCAAGCGAGGGTATAGCTGCGCTTTTGCGGAGGAATTTCTTTACTGCGTCACAGACTGCTTCTCTATGCTTGGCCTCTGCCCCAAATTCGACCAGTATCTAGCCCGACCGCGTTGGTCGTACTGCTTCAATAGCACTGTTAGTGTCTTCGGGCCTTACATTTTCCATAATGTCCCGCAGCACTTCCACGTAGGATCGACCATCTTGAGGTTTTACGAGCAGTGCCTGCTGCTGGGGTCTTCGTCAGGGCTTCTTTCTCCCCTGTTTTGCATCGGGTCTTTTTTCTTCTTGGGCGTCCGTGCGAACTTTACTTTCTGGAAATTTTCGAAGGAGTTTCTTAGCGACTTTCTTCACTCCTTTTGTAAGCACTGCCTGGAACACCTGATCTAGTGTTCCGCGCCTTCCTTCTTTTATCCCAATCTCCTTTGATTGGGCTGGACGCCATTCTTTTATTCATTTGTAATTGTGGAGCTGTCTGCACGTGCCTTCTAGATTTCATCCTTTTGTTCTTCTTCGGCCTTCTGGTCCTCTTTGGCCTTTATCCAGCTCCTTCGATAATGCCCTTTGCGGTCTAGGAGCTCCTCTAGTTCAAACAGCCCATTCCTTACTGCTTTGGCGGGTTCGCATGCATATTGTATTCTTCTTAGAACAATTCCCGCTTTTCGGAAAAGCCTTTTTTCTTCATGTCGCTGGGCCGCAATTTTACTTTGCGGCCATCGTCCTTGGGAGAGATTATCGGCTTCTGTTTCCGAATACAGTACTTCCACCACCTTTTTGACGTTTGCGATGAAATCACACATCGTCGCTTTATTTGCCTGGTCACTCGTTTCTTTTCCTGCCGTAATCTCCCCATTGACTTCAGTATGGTTCTTTATTATGTCGGGATCAACGACCCTTGCTTCAATCGCTTCGGTAGCGATCGCAACAGTGACCATCGAATTCTCGAGTTTCTTTTTATTTTCCTCCACCACTCGAACATCTGGTGGGTCCTGCAAAATTTTTCGCTTTTCCTTCATAGGCCGCTCTTGCGTTCGCATCATTTTTTTGCTGCACTCGAACGCGCAGGAATCTCAGTCTGGATCAAACTGTCTGCTAATCTCCGTTTTTCGTCCATGATCACTGTTATTGTATTAATCGTCATTTTTGTCGTCGTTAGTACCGCTCCCGATGTGCTGTTAACATCGTGGCTGCAGCCGCTGGTTGCATCGTCGTTATTGTTTTTTGGCATTCTTTTTTTGAGTTTTTTTGTCTTTTTTAAGGGTTTTTGGTTACTCCAGTTTTAACGGGTCCCCCCCGGAGCCGCTATCTCCGTTCGTATGTGTAATCGCCCTTTTTGGTCCCATGGTTATCTTTGCAGGGCAGGGAGGCCATGCGACGGTTGGCACAAGCCCATGTAGGTACAAGTGCTCAGAGCCAGACCAGCGCTATTCGGGAACGTTTCAACCAAACTTAAACCACCAACCCAATGGTGTGAACTTCGAACGTACTCCGAGGCCTGCCAAGGTTTTACCGGGGCTGATACGGTATGATAGTTGAATTGGGGCCATTCACACATGAGTGTTACCTTGGCGCTACTGTGCGAAGCAACTAGGTCCAACTCATCATATCCGCCAGACCAAAGCATGAATTGCAGTTCGTTGTCCAAGGCATAGTCCTGTAATCCCAGGAAGGAGCCCCACGGCACCCCCCATATCCTCGGGTCCATAGAGGCGGCACTCCCCAAAGAATGCTAGCTTCCAAGACTGCTCTTGTTGACCGGCATTCCCCCTGGGGGGATTTCCTCGGGTACGTGGGGGTGGAACTCCGCAAAGAATGCTAGCTTCCAAGAGCATTCCTGTCAGCCAGCATTCCCCCTGCACCGGGATAGGGTTGCACCAGTGTTGATAGTTATGGTGCAATGTCCTCTGTCAACTTGACCTGGAAGGCGTAAGTCCGCTTTTCAACGATGTAGTCTTGACACGGTGATGGTGGTGCTTGAAGCGTCGATCCTCCTAGTCAACTTCTGCTCCAAGAAGTTGGCTCCCTCAGTTTGATGGGCTTCCATTCTGGGCTCCTGACTAGGTCTGAATCTCCTACAAGTTGCACACCGTAGAAAATAGCTCGGTTTTCTTCGCTTCTCGCAGTCTTGTCCCTTCTCACCGCAATTTCAGGATCTTGGTGCACCATTTACGTATGGCTCCCGTCCAATTTTCACGCGCTCACACCTGCACTCGTCTATCAATAGGCACATTTTTCGATGCAATTCCTGCTCCTTTGCCAGTCGCTCAATGTCTTGAGCTAGCTGCTGTAGGGTTTCGCCAGACTTCTGTATCCTATTCCGTACCTGTGACCAATAAATCTGCTTCAGATGGTTGTTTCCATAACAGAGATCCAGCGCATTCATTATAGCAGCCGAGTTTGAGTGCAACTCAACGGGCATAGTCTGCAAAAGCTCAGCAGCTGGGCCTCTTAAAGCAAGTATTAATGTAGTTGCTCGTTCCTGCTCATTCCAGTGATTTGTCCTGGCGGTTTTGTAAATACTTCAGAACGTTTGCCTATCGAATATTGATGCTGTCACATTTCTGGATGCGCTTTGCGCTGCGGTTATAAGCGGGGCTTCTAGTTCCTTTTTCATTTTTTCTATCTCATGTATAATTCTCTCCCCGACCTGGCTGGCCTTCTCCTCGACCAAGTAAACCTGTTCGCTGTAACGCTGTTCAAACTCTTCCTTAAGCTCCAACACGGTCAATTCATTCATTTTTAGATGTAAGCTTCGAAGTATTTTTATTATTGCGGTTTTCCCCCCACCAGTTTCCACGTTAAGTTTCACTATTGACCACTTTAAAAATATTTAAAAGTCTTCACCTTCAAAATTTTCTTTCTCATTTCTCGACACCAGTGTCGTGTGTTATGGTTCGTGGCCGGTAAGTTTAATGTTCCGGGGGAAGTGGAATCGCACTGTCTTTTAAACTAAGTTAAAAGAATTTATTTACTAAGAATGCACAATAATTAATTTCACTATTTTACAAATCGCATTTTAATTTACTTCTCACTTGTACTATCAATTTATGTTTCAACTGTCTTCAGATATATCACGAAAATCTTTTACTTTACTATCAATCAATATCGCCTTTAATTCGCGCTATGCTCTTATCGCAGTTTTTACTATCGCAGTTTTATTATTACTATATCGCCCATTCATAGGGTCTCTAGTCATTCAATCCATTTTTCGTATATTGGCAAATGTTCTGACGAGAACTAGCTGGGGTATTCGAGAAATTCTGAATACCCGCAGTGACGTCACTTGTTTACTTTCAGATATTGATCATGGATCTACTTGGTTCATTCTTGTGCTTTCGCATACATGCTTCGCGGCATTCGTTGCTTCTTTTCATTCAATGTTGGTCGTGATGTTGCGACAACTATTGCGACGGTAGTTGGCCAGAACTGTATGGACATGTAACTATATATATATATATATATATATATATATATATATATATATATATATATATATATATATATATATATATATATATATATATATATATATATATATATACGAGTATATATAAGTGACGTAAGATCCACCTGTAAATACTTACCGTATTGCATCATTCATTATGTATTCGAAGCAAGATGCAACATTGCATTTTTAAACTGCAACTTTGTATGCAATTCGCAAGAAAAGAATCTCATATCAAATTTGTTTTACAAACAACATCCGGCTCACTATCGCATCTTAAAAGATGACATGTTCGCTAAAGAATTTCCTTTGTAAACCGAGATTACGTTTTAAGTTGAAACGAAATTGTAAGACAGTTCTAAGCTGAGATTTCATCAATAAAGTTCTTAAAGAATAAAATTACTCGCGTTTTATTTTTTTTCGAACAACCGCTTAGGCTCAAACATAACTGGCGCAGTCGGCGTTCATATCGCGAAACTAATTTAATAAAAGTTTCTAAAATACGCTCGAAAGTAGAGTCGCGAAAAGTAAAATCCGCGATCAAAATAGTTGCCTTTAGAAGTGCAATAGGCCGGAATAGTGTATTTTGTGAGCCGCACGGACTTGGCAAGCAAAATAAAGTGAAAATACTCGTAAAGTGAACAGTTAATCGCGCAGTGATAATAAAAACGCACGTAATTAACAAAAGTTCTTAACAAAACGAGTAAAGTGAAACTTTTGGAGATTCCGATAAGCCTTTAAACAAGGAATCTTAAAAAGACTACGGGGAGACTCCCGTAAGAAATCCAAAAGCTAACTTATAGCCAGTTAAAACTAACAAACTGAGAAGCCTGCAATAACTCAGAATAAAAAAAAATCGGCAGCGTAATCAAAAAGTAAAAAGTGATACAATTCAAAAAGTGAATAATGGAAGCAATCAGGCAACAAATTCAAAACCTAAACATTGAAGCAGCAAACCAAGCGAATCAAGCAAATCAATCAAACGGAGCAGCAAACATGCATGCAGTAGCAGATACGATAGCAAGAGTCATGGCAGTGGTAAAACCCTTTACAGGAAAGGAAGATGTGAGTACTTTTATTAAACAAATAGACTTAGTGTATAGAGGCATAGGGAACCCAGAAGATACAGAATTCGTCGAAAATTTCTATATTTTCCCCAAAATCCTTGGATACGCTGGAGACGTCATATCAAACATCCCACAAAATCAAAGGACATGGCCTCTAGTTCGAGAACTGTTACTAAAAGCATTTACATCGCAGGAGTCATATGAAAGACTCATTGAAAAAGCAACGAGAGCATCATCAAAGAAACCTGTCAGCGAAATTTACAATTATTTATTAAGAATTCAATCAGATATTTTAAGTAAAACTAATAGTGAGCAAAGTGTCATATATAACGAAAACAGTATACCTGATCTAATTAACGATATTTTCAAACAAAAAGTACCAAAAATTATGTCCGTAGTTCTATTGAATACCGAATCAAATAATATTACAGAGTCATATCTATATTTAATCAAACAAAATATGATCAATAACCCGAAATACGACAATATATCTTCCGATAAGTCGAACGAAAAATTTCAAACTTATCGCCAAAACAGACCAAATGATTCAAATTCCCTTCAAAATAGAAATCCTTTTTATAATAATTTACAGCGTTCTAATTTCGTACGACATAGGAAAGACAACGAGCAATATTCAGGAATCTCGAATGGACAAAACAGGAACATGGCTAATAACAGATTAAACAATTTCAGGAACAACCAAAGGAATAGACAGGACAATGTCAGCCGAAATTCACAAAGACCGGAACCAATGGAAATCAACTTTACACAGGAAAGAAACATCGAACCTGATACAAGTCAAGCACAAAATCAGGGTTTTTGCGTAGACCCGCCTCAAGAAATTTACCCATAATAGACATTACTATAGGAACAGAAGTTGTGAGAACATTAATTGATACTGGAAGCACCTTATCAGTTATTGACTCATCTAAAATACAAAATTTTAAAAGACGACAAATGCAGAATAAATTAAATATTAATACCCTTTCAGGAAATCTTAAACTATCCCATGAAATAATAACTCCTCTACCAGAAGAATTCAGAAGCCCAAATTTCCGAAAATACATGACTTGGAAACAAAGATAGGGATTATGAAGCAATTCTTGCTAATAACATATTAGAACCATTAGGAACATTAATAAGCATACGTGAAAAGTTCATTTTAGTGGATAATAACAAAATTCCTTTTATATTCCCAACCATTCTATCAAATGAAATATCTCAACTTGAAGACAAGGGAGAAAACATTAAAACTGACCATTTAAATGCTGAAGAAAAAAGCAAATTAAATAAAATCCTTACAAAATTTCAGGAATTATTTTACAGGGAAGGCGATATTCTAAAGCCAACAAATAAAATCACCCATAAAATATATACGAAGGACGAAAAACCAATTTTTTCGAAAATATATAATACCCCGATATCCATGAAAAAGAAGTCGAATCTCAAATAAGACAAATGCTAAAGGATGGCATAATTGGAAAATCTAAGTCCCCATATAATTCTCCTCTTTAGATCGGCCCTTAAAAAAATAGATAATTCTGGTCAACAAAAATGGAGATTAGTTATCGATTACAGGAAACTAAATGAACATACCGTCGAGGATAAATTCCCAATCCCTAATATTGAAAGCATATTGAGCAAGTTAGGCGAAGCTCAATACTTTACAACACTGGATTTAGCAAAAGGATTCCATCAAATTCCTGTTGACGAAAAGGATCGTCCAAAAACAGCATTTTCAACTCCATATAGGCACTACGAATTTAATCAAATGCCTTTTGGTCCAAAAAATGCTCCGGCATCATTTCAAAGGATAATGAACGAAGTATTAGACGGGCTAATAAAAAAAATTTGTATAGTGTACTTGGACGATATACTGATTTTTTCAACCTCTCTTGATGAACATATCCAAAATCTGACGAAAGTTTTAAATAGACTTAAAGAAAACGGACTGAAACTACAGACAGATAAATGTAAGTTTATGAAAAGGGAATCAGAATTTCTAGTACATATATTTACGGACAAAGGCATCAAACCAAATCCTAAATTAATCGAGAAACTCCTCGAAGTAGAAATCCCAAAAACACCGAAAGAAATTAAATCATTCCTTGGAATCACAGGATATTACAGAAAATTTATTAAGGACTATGGAAAATTAGCGTTACCTCCTACTAAATGCCTGAAAAAAGGAAACAAAATCAATATTGAAGACCCTGAATACAGAAACGCATTCGAAATATTGAAGAAATGTCTAATTAACCCACCTGTGCTAAAATATGCGGAAATGGATAAGGAATTCGAAGTAACAACAGATGCATCAGACTACGCTATAGGAGCAGTGCTTACACAAAAAGGACATCCAGTTTGGTATGCAAGCAGAACCCTGAATGAACATGAGAGAAATTATGCTACAGTGGAAAAAGAACTCCTAGCAATCGTCTGGGGAGTTAAAAAATTTCGAAGATACCTATATGGAAAAGAATTTCCTTTAAATACTGATCATCAACCATTAAAATGGCTTCAAGTCAAACATAAAGGAAAAGATATCAGTCCCCAATTACAAAGATGGCTAATGGGTTAAGGAGAATATAACATCAAAGTGAAGTACATCAAAGGAAAAGATAATGTTCCAGCAGACTTCCTTTCACGGATAGTCAGAAATGAAGAAATGAATCCTTTGGATGATGAAGATCAAGACAGCTTAGTACCAACCATTCATACACAAGCCGAAAATCTCAACGATCACTTTGAAATTCATGAAACTATCATAAATTCCCTAAAAAACCAAATTATTTTAACGAATAAAACAAATATTACAAACGCTATTTTCCCATGACGAAGACTGATAATCAACGAAAATGAAATCAATGGAGATGAATTGACCCTCTTAGGAAAACTCAAGAAATTTATCAGATCCAAAAAGATAGGTACGAGTATTTACACAGAACTAAATGATTTATAACAAAATACAACAACTCATTATCAAACATTTTGACACAAGAAATATACAATTCATTAGATGTTCATACATGGCTAAAGACATGAAAGATGTGGAAGAAACAGTCAAAAACATAAAATATTATCATATAAAGGAAACAGGACACTCTGGTATAAAGGAAAACTATAATGGATTAAGAAAACAAATATTTTACCCAAACCTTAAAGAAATAATTCAAAAATACATCAATACATGCGAAACATGCACAAGAGCAAAATATGACAGAAATCCTATAAAAGCCAAATTTAAAGACACTGAAACACCATCGGATATAGGAGAAATCATACATTTTGATATATTATCAATAAAAGGCAACAAAATATTTACGAGCATTGACAAGTTTTCCAAATACGCTTCAGTACTAAACCTTACAGCAACTGACGATTTCAGCCTGAAAGAAGCACTGCCAAATTATTTCGCAAATCATGGAAAACCAAAGAAAATAATAGCAGACAATCAATTTAGTAGATTCCTCATCAAACAAACAATACTTGAAAAGGATATTGAAGTACATTATACTACGCCTAATTCTCATACTGGAAATGCCGATATTGAAAGATTGCATAGCACAATTCGGGAAAAACTAAGGACAATGCATGATATTACACAGAAAACTATCATCGAGAAAACCTATGAAGCAGTAGAATTCTAAAACAGACAGGTACATTCAACAACTCTAGAAAGGCCAATAGATATATTACACGGCAAATCAAATAAGGAGAAAATCTTCAACTTAATGCAGCAGCCAAAAGAAAAAACGATTGATAAAAGGAATAGGAATCGAGAAGATTATGAAGAGACTAGAAAAACTGGATTTATTAAAGATTTCAAAGCCAATAGAGATAAAATTTATCCTAAATACAAGAAGGCATCATTAGAAGGAGTAGATCTTACTAACATTAAACGACCTTTCTTTACAGAAACGGCGCAAAACGCAGAACGTAATGCGAGTAACAATGATGATAATCGCACTGAGCCTGATACCTCAAGCAGAAACCAGCCTATCGATAGAGGAAATTAAAGAAGAAGCAGGATTCACGGAAATTACATTAAGACAAGTGAAAATCCCAATTGACCATACTTTAATCCTACATACAATGAATTTGAAAGAATTAGAGCAAACTCTAGACATGATCGAATTCAACGTAAATTTGGCATCTGGCAATATAAATCAAAGCGGAAATACGCAATCAACAAAAGCAATTTGTAGAAAGAGAATTTCGAAAACAAGAAATTTCAACAGTATAAATGAGAAACAAAGGAAGAATATCCTCAAAAACGAGTGTAACAACCAAACTTTGGCAGAACTTATTCTTAACGATAATACCCACGCATTAGATACCTACCTTTATGCCAAATATAAGAATAAATCAGATAATACTAGCCCAAATATAACTATCAAAGATGTTAATAGTAAAAGAGAAGCAATCATAAACAAGGATATCGAATAACAATTATTTGCACAAATATCAATAATCAGACATAAAATATCCACATTAATTCCCCATAGAGCTAAACGCGGATTATTCAATTTCGTAGGAAAAGCATATAAATATTTATTTGGAACCCTAGACTCTGACGATAAGGAAGAACTAAAAACTTATTTTAAAGAAACAAACGATAATCAAGTCAAAATCGCAAATACTTTCAATCAGCAAATAAGAATAAATGAAAACTTTAACAAATCTATAGAAACCTTTCAAGACATAATTAGCCAGGATCAAAAGAAAATTCCAATTTGTGCAGAAGAAGTAGATTCGGAATTAAAAAATCTTAGAGCAGATATAACGCATATAGCCTTACTCACCCAACTTAATACTTTACAGGACCACATAACGCATATTCAAAATAATATTGCTTCAGCTAGATTAGGATTAATGGTAGACAATGTATTAACAACCGAAGAAATAACTGAATACGATATAGACTTTCATAAACTATCCCAAATAAGATTAGGGCTAGCAACTTTCAATAATAATAACATTATTTGTATAATAAAAATCCCTAATAATACAATAACCACAAATACAATCCTATTTTATCCTATCCCAAATAGTGAAAATGTCGAATTACTGGAAGACAAACACGAACTTGTTAAATATGAAAATAAAACATATAAATATGACCCTGAATTAGAATTGAAAAAGATGCAAAGATACTATTATTGTAATATTTCAAATACTTGTACCTATGTAACCATGAAAGATGAATCAATAGAATTAATTGATGATGGATTAATAATTGTAAAAAATTGCAAAAATTGTATACTCTCCTCTACATGCGATGAAAGAAAAACCGTATTAAACGAAAATTATCTATTGAATTTTAACATTTGTACAATAAAAATCAATGAAAAAGAATTTTCAAACATCAAAAGAGAATTTATACAAAGAGTAATTATACCGAAAACAAATGTTTACCCCATAAAAGCCAATAGAATTAATTTTGAAGATATTAAATTGAATTTTACAAAGAATCTTGAAAAAACAGAATTATTTGAACATAAAACATTCTATCATGTGACATCAGATTTAATATTTTGGACAATAATTATAACTCTCGGAGTAGTATCATTCTTAGCAATTCATAGAAAAATGGTTAGAAATAAAATTAAAATTTTGAGTTCAATTGGTAATGGATTAATTCCAAAAATGACGAATTCCAGGGGTAATTCGAATCTTAGCGGGGAGGAGTGACGTAAGATCCACCTGTAAATACTTACCGTATTGCATCATTCATTATATATTCAAAGCAAGATGCAACATTGTATTTTTAAACAGCAACTTTGTATGCAATTCGCAAGAAAAGAATGTCATATCAAAATTGTTGTCCAATTTAATAAAAAATACGGTCTTTTAGCCCAGTCATATTAGGTAAAAAAAGGGGTCAACCTCGGAATGAAAGATAATAAGCTGCAAATTGGTATGAACCTTTGTTTTGTCATTCTAAATGTTGTCTCAAAAGTCAAAATCATTATCGTGTTCGCGTCTCAAGATATTCAAGGTCAAAGGTCACAAAAATCGGTTTTTCGCGAATATCTGGCTTCCTATCGGTTAAATGAGATTTGCATTTATTATAAAAGTTGTAGGCTATAAAATTCCCTACAACTTTTGTTTAAACTTTTTTTTCATACGACCAACCGTTTTGAAGGTAGAGCGCGAAGAGTGCACATCGTACAGTCATATACGGCCTAATGCAAGGTCAAGCGTGAGTTATGGTTATCAGTACGTTATAAAGTCAATTATTTACTTGGAAATTATAATTATTAAACAATGCCTATTATTTATGTACTAACTATTAATTATTTATATTTAATTAAAGTAAGTAACTTGATTATTTATATATAATTATTCATATTTAACTATTTAAGTATAAAATATTATTAATTCTGGATTATATATTTTAGTTTTATTTTAAGTTAAAATGATAGTAAGAGTATATATTTTACACATATTTTTATTTATTATTAAATACGGCATAATATACATTTATCAAAATGTGAGTTCAAATATCAAAAGTATCTTTGTTGATTTTAATTGTAATGAAATTGGAAATGGAAGCTAATTATCTTCTTCTTGTTCGTCGTCTTCTTCTTCTTGTCGCTCAAAAATGTTCGATTCATTGTCATCATCCTCATTATCTGTCATGTTCATCTCCAAACCTTCCAGAATATCGGGATCATATGTATTTTCTTCATCGGGATTACTTGGATACAGTGAAGCGTTGAGGCAAGCTTGTCCGTTGCACTGGCCGCAAGCTAAAGAACATTGTAGCCCTGATTTTCTGCATCCACAGTGGGAACCACAACCATTTTTGCAATTGCAAAATATTACGTTTAGTAGTTCGGCTGGTGCTGGAGGTAATAACGTTCGTATGGGCTCCAGGATTTCATTTTCAAGCATCCAGCCCCATTCTTTAGGTTCTAAGTCCTTCCCTAACCACGTTTGAATCTGGTAGTAGACACGTTTTATGTGTTGATGAGCTGCTACACTTGTTGGTGGAAGTGTTGACAGTTGTACAGGTTTATTTAGTTTTGTAAATTTGATGAATTGCGTGTAGCGGAAATGATCAATGTTGTCCTCAGATTTTGGAGCATTATATAATGCCAACAAGATGCGCACTCCATTTTCTAATAATGTTTGTTTTGGGCAGTTTTCTTGTTGAAATACTTCCACCAGTTTATCTAAATCAGGAATTTTTTCCAATGCTCTAGTAACAGTTTTTTTTCCTTTTTTAAATAGCGCAGAAGTCGTGTCACAGCCACTGAATGCGTGTAAAAATAAAATGTGCTTTTTAGTACGAGGATATTGGTCAAAACTTTTAGTAGAATATATTTGTGTTTTGACATTGCCTTTGCCAACTTTTTTCAAAAAAATTTCCTGATGATGTGACTGAGTACGTCCAATTAAAATAACGAGCAAATCGATATCTTCTCCTATGATGACAGCAGTCTTTTGATGTTCTGATAAGGCAATAGCTGTGTCAATGATGAGTTAAATATGAATAATTATATATAAATAATCAAGTTACTTACTTTAATTAAATATAAATAATTAATAGTTAGTACATAAATAATAGGCATTGTTTAATAATTATAATTTCCAAGTAAATAATTGACTTTATAACGTACTGATAACCATAACTCACGCTTGACCTTGCATTAGGCCGTATATGACTGTACGATGTGCACTCTTCGCGCTCTACCTTCAAAACGGTTGGTCGTATGAAAAAAAAGTTTAAACAAAAGTTGTAGGGAATTTTATAGCCTACAACTTTTATAATAAATGCAAATCTCATTTAACCGATAGGAAGCCAGATATTCGCGAAAAACCGATTTTTGTGACCTTTGACCTTGAATATCTTGAGACGCGAACACGATAATGATTTTGACTTTTGAGACAACATTTAGAATGACAAAACAAAGGTTCATACCAATTTGCAGCTTATTATCTTTCATTCCGAGGTGAAAGCCCTAATATGACTGGGCTATTTGTACTTAAATCTCGAAATGGGACCCGCAACGTTGGCTGGCCCCTCGACTCATGAGCTAGCCCTCGTGTAAGCTTTTCCTTTTTAGGGTTTTGTACTAAAATACAAAACCCTATTGCAATCACGACCTGTGTCCGTCCGTCCGTCCGTCCGTCCGTCCGTCTGTATGTCACAGCACTTTTTCTCCGAAGCTATAAGGGCTACAGCCATGAAACTTTGCAGGAAGGGCAGAAGTGGTGACCTCTTGAAAGTTCAAGGGTGGAAAATTTTTCAAAGGCGTTTAAGGGGGGTCTTCCCATATAAGGGGGTGACCCCTCAAAAAAAATTTTTCACCATTGGTAGTCGAGTAGGGTGTCATTGGAAAGGTCTCAATGAGATCTTTTTAAAACAAGTCTTAAAATTGTCTTATAAGTACCGAGGGGGGCAGGGGAAGGGGAAATGTACGAACTTTTCGCGTACCCCCCCCTCGCGATTGGACACCTTCCATCCGAAAAATCTGAAAAAAATCATGAATGTAGGCCTTAATGAGTACAACAACAACAAATACATGAGAAGTCGAAATTCACTCAACTTTGTTAGTAATAGTATGATTTATCGATTTTGTGTTTTCTTGAATAAAATCTAAACGGTACCCTTAAACTCAATAAAATTTAGCAAAGAGATGACTATTTATAAGATTGATCTTTTCTGAAAGTATCATAAAGATCGAATAGTATTTACCGAAGTTATAGCGATTTGAATTTTCGTGTATTACTATGGAGCAATATGCCCTGTATTACTATGGAAACATATTGCTATGGAGCCAAATGCGCTTTTTACCGACTAAGACACTACAGCTTTGCTAGAATTTGCATGAAAATTTCAGGAGTGATAGGTATCATGAAGATGAGTACATACAATTGAAACATGTCGAAGAGGCAGGAGAGAGCTCCTAGCAAAAGGGCTTTGTAACCATTCTAGGATTCGAAAAAATAGGCCATGAATCGATGATTACAGTACAGAGGGGTGGCCCCTGAAAAAAAATTTCATGAAAGGTAGCCGATATGAGTATCAACTGAAAGTTCTCTATGAGAGCTTTTCAAAACAGTTCTTAAACTGAAAGTTTTTGCTTCAGTGGGAGCACAGGGGGGGAAATACATGAAAAATGTGTTTCCTCCCTCGCGAATGGACACCAGTGATCTAAAAAATCTGAAAAAAATATCAAAGGAGATATTTATGGGTATAACTACAACAAATACCTCAGAAGTCAAAATTCGTTCAACTTTGTTAATAATAGTATGATCCTCGAATTTCACATTTTCTCCAATTAAATCGTCTTTGACATGTTACTTGATTTTATTCGTTGCTGGTTACTGCATTTTGTAAGTTGAGTACAAAACCCTTCTGACATGAGCATAGGTCTGTCTACCCAACTTGTTTCTGTTACAAGGGCTCTTGCCGGGATGCTTGGCCTTCTACACCTGAAATGGGCCAAGGCATTGTATCTTGGATTTTTGATCCGATTGGGAGGGGTGCGTGGGGAAACCTTCACCGCCTGGATGCCCCACTCTTATTTGTGGGCCATGCGTGACCGCTCTCGGCAAGGATGGAATCGCCTTACTTCTCGCGCGCGGTTAACTGGGTATTCGTCGTGACTTTTCTTATGTAGTCACTTTCAGTTTGTTACTTCTACTACATCGGTCAATCGGTTTAACATTTCCATCCTGGTTATCTAAGAATTCGTATGTGCGGGAAATGTTTTTGTATTGCCCTTGTGCTGTGGGAAAAGAAAAAAAAATTTACAAAGACCTAAAAAGGGGATGAAATGAAGTAATTATCGTAAATATTAAGCGGAATCTATAAATGTAAGCTTGAAAAATCTGTACTAAAACGAAGAAACATTTTTGCTCACTACCTGAATAGTATCCCAATCGGTTTCTTTAGTTTTTTCTAAATAACGAAGAACAATTAAAATAAATTTCCAAGATGCATTTGAAACATTACCATAATACGAATATTTATGGTGTTTTTCTACAACAGCAACATGGTAATCTTCAGCACTGCAACTTAAATTCAAGCTTTTGGAAAAGTAGCATTTAATGCTGATGAGTATTCAAATTGATCAAATTAGTAATGCAAGCTATGGGAAAAACTTGATCTTTCCATCACAGCCGCGAACCGTTACGTAATAAGATCGAAAAGAAATTTCACTAAAATGGAAAGAAATATGGATGCAAAACAATAAAATCAGATAAGATATCGTCAATTTTCTCATCCGGAAGAAAATACACAATTTAAAATTCCTAAAAATGTTCAAATCATTTCAAAAAAATATAAACACAAACAATTAAAAGTTCAACTCGCAATTCTTCAAGCTGGGAAAATTTTCAGGTCAAGAAAGAAAAGACATTGCTTTAAATTCACAAAAGAGTGAGCATAATTATCTGCTTGTTGAAAATTAAAGAAAAAAAAACGTTTTATGCATACTTTTTCCATGCTAATTGACTCTATAGTCCGCGGCTGAGTCAACGAAGGCGAAATGAACTTGCCTTAGGCTAGAATAAATTTCTCCCATTGTTGGCATCGAAATTTAAATAAATCTATTTACCGCAGTTTAAGCTCAGTTCAAGCTTTATGTCAGATGTCTTAGAAATTTCCAAAACTAAGTGATTGGGTCCAGAATGAAAAATAGTCAGAAACACAAGGGAATGGCTAATTAGCCAGAAGAGAAGGTCAAGTGCGGTTTTAATTTCAATTTCGTGTTGAAAAGTGTTAAAAAGATGATTATCTCCAAGAAAGAGTTCATGCCGAGAAGATGATGGTTGCACTTGGAATGCCATTCGATTAGAATATTTCACTAAGGTGAAGAATGGGTAACTCATTTTATCTACAGTTATCACGCAAACCAACTTTTAGAGCTGCAGGCTCTTTGCAGACATTTAATAACTTATTTTCAAGTCTATCCAGGGAAATTTGAATTCAGTTATTTTAATAGACTGTCTAACGACTAACTCAAAGACCTGGTTAAATTAAACCTTTCCCTGTTCTATTTTTATTCATCTTGAAAGATTTGAACTTACCGCTACACATATGAGTTACTCTGTAATTAGTTAAGATATTCCGATTCTGTAGAAGTAGACGGTTATGCCAGTGTAGAATGTTTCGATTATTTCTGGCTACTATGAACATATTCTACAAAAATAAAAACAGGCAACTTTATTTGTACTATTATTGTTGAATTTTTTGTCTGGTTAGTGCCTATCGTGGGATTTAGGCCATATTATGGATATTTAGCATGCGTGAGCAGCTATTTATTGGTATGATGAAAGTGAAGAAAATTGTGGCGTGCCGTTAATAATATTAAATATTTAAAAAACGCATCGATAGAATTTGAAAAAACTGTATTTTAAAAACGGTTTAAGTGTGAGCAGAAACAATGGTTTATTTGTGATAAGTTTTCCCATAAATAAATGCAACGCAATTTTAAAAGAAATTTAGGAATTCTTTGGTTCAAAGCAACTATAACTGCCTAATGTATTCATGCAATCTGAAATTAAAAATATTGCACTTTTCTATTTTTTAAATTATTTCTCGTTGAAAAATTCTGTGAGATATTATTACTCATTATTTTACCCACAGAGAAAGTTTATAATTAGAAATAAAAATTGTGCATTAATCACTAGTTCCATTTTAAATTCCAAAACTACTTTTGCATTCATCTTCAGCCGATAAACTCGAAACCTGAAAATCCGCCTACGTTTCCATTCGAGTATCATATTTTTATTATTGCCAAAATAGCATCAATTTATGAATAAATGAATGATAAAAAGGCAGACAATTAAAGTGCAAGAAAGTGTGCTGTTCAGAAATTCATATTAATTAGTTAGCCGCGGGCTGTGCCGAAATATTCAATCTATTGTGAATTTTTCCTTTTAACAAACCGTGAAGAATTTTGTAAAGTTTTGCAATGCCATCATCTTCAATCATGGTTTGTTGATGGTCCAAGAACTAGTTTATTTGCATTAGAAAGTATTTGTTTGAGGAAAATTCATTGAAATGTTTGTTACTTTCACTGGTTAAGAACTTCATTTAAATTAACTATTTATTAGCTTTCTGTATTTCGACTGAGAAATCGAAAATGATTTGCAATAAATTGAAAACAATAAACAATGTAATTGTTAATTTGTAAATTTATGGCATCGACCATAAGCTATTTTTGTTTAATTTTAACAATCTGTAAGAGAAGAAGTACAAATGCTATAAAATTAGTTTTAGTGACAAATTCATATTTTGGATATAAATGTGCTCCCTTCTTCTGCAAGGGAAAAATCAGACAGTGAAAAAAGTAGAACTTTATTTCTAAAATATATATTTGTCATTAAAACAAATTTCATAGCATTTTTACTCCTTCTTTGCTTGAATAAGCGCTAAAAATATGGAAACCCCAAGAATTAATTTGAACGCTTCACATGTCAGCATTTTTGTTGCATATTTGTAAAAACATTTACCATGAACTCGCTCGATATAAACCCTTTAATACATTTATGGTTAAAAGTTATTTGGAATTAGCTGGGGCATCGGGCTTCTCTCAGGGTGTTGAATTGTGTGGTAGATGGAATAAAAGGTTAAACTTTAAAATAAAAGAGGTCAACAAATTTTATTGCAAACATATTCTAACTACTCGTATTTATAATACTTGTTTATAAACAACATTTTAATTTTGTTATCCGAAGAATACGGAGGCCCCTACAAAAGTTTGTAGTAATCGAGCAGTCACCTAAGCAAACTGCTCGTGAACCGGCATAACCTGATCCGAGTTTTAATTGCTGGTTTGAAAATTAAATCATTCAAATTTATAGTTTATAAATTACAAAATATTTTTTTTATTATAAATATAAATTTTATATCATCTTTTTTCTCTATATTAAATTTATATTCTTATTTATAAGTGAATATAAATATTAAATTATCTCTTTCATCTATATTAAATTTAATTTATAATTATATTCCTTACGATATTTAAAATTTTTTTATTATTTAAAAATTGTTTCATTTTTAACTTCTATTAATTTAAAAATTCAAATCTGCAATTAAAATGCGGACATGGCAATCCCTTTACAACAGAGCTTATTCACGAATTGCCCTTTCGCAACGCAATTGACAGTTCATCGATGCTCGGATTTCAAAATTGAAGAACGTGGTCAATGGAACGAGACAGTTGGAGGCGCTGTTTGCAGGAAGCGAATGCCCGAGAGGGGCTGTAGTGCTAAAAAGAAAAAGAAGAATGCAAGAATGGATGGAAGGCTTGCCAAGTGCAGTTGCAAGTGGTCCCGCAAGGTGACAACTGGTAACAAGAGAAGTGTGTTATTAATCGTCGACGCGAAGACGTCGCGACGCCCAAGTAGTATCCGACTTTGCTACTACTTGTCAAAACTACTACCGGGATCGATATTTAAGAGTTGAAGAAATGAATGAAATCTAAGATAGAATCGCGGTCCTCATATTAGTTTGATTTAAATTTCCATAACCGCAAACATCTTTTTCCTACTTAAATTTTCCGTGAAATTACTCGTTCGTGGGCTGGGAGAACATTCTCAGTGAGAAAACGAAAATAATGTGGAGCTAGAACAAAATTTCTTGATTTTTCATTTTGAGCTTTTGTGGAGTCTGATGGGAATCCATACAGTTTACATGAGCTAAAGCACACCGAGAATTCCGAGAATGTTTCCGAAGACGAGGCATTTACATGCGAATGAGTGAGGTGATAAGTAATTTCCGTAAAGCAATAACCGTGTCCGAAAAATGCTGAACAAATTTCCGTGATATCTTAAATTATTATTGCGAGTAAATAAAACAATTCGAGTAAGCAGGAGAGTGCTCCTACCAGAAGGTCATTGTAAACATCCAATTTTGGGTACATTTTGCCTTTCCCTGGACCCCCTAATTCATAAAATGATTTTTTTATTTCAGATTCTAAAAGTTCTAATCAAGACCTTTCATTTGATACCCCACTCGACTACCTTTGATGAAAAAAATTTTTTGAGGGCCAATTCGTTATTAGGGGGGACCTCCCTTAAACATTTTTTAAATTTTTGTTAAGGCCTTAACTTTTGAGAGACCATCACTTTTGACCTTTTCACAAAGTTTGAGCATTCTAGCTTCTATAGTTTCTGAGGAAATCAGCTGTGACGCACGGACAGACGGACGGACGGACGGTAAATCGGAGCGAGGAACTCAATTAAAAGCGTAATGTGCGTTATTGCTAGAAAACGATGGGTTATCGAAACGAAAGTGTTTTCTATCCTAAGTAGCCATAATGCTTTATGTGTGTTCAATGCTATTTTCTTGTTCTGTGAAGTGTTATTTGCAATAAAATCATATTTACGAGTGCATAAGCGTTTATTTACTTTCTTGTGCCAACCCATTAGGTTCCCCTTAACTAGCTTTAGAATCACGGTGGCAGGGGTAGGTGTAAAAAGACACGTAGTCAGGTAGGCGGTCGCAGGGGTAGTTGCGACAACGTGTGCATATGGATGTCCACTCCGGTTTTATCTTGTTCCTCAAAGGCATGCGGTATAAGATACGAGTGAAACGTTCGAAACAACAATAAATCGCTGAATATGGCCAAAAAGACGAGTTTTCCAGTAGTAGTTCGAGTTGTAGCCAAGTGAAAAAGAAAATTCCAAAATTGATGACTTTGCTGTGAAAATTCAGAGTACTTTTTGCGCGTTCATCATGCTGTTTCTGCGAAGTGTTGGCAATTGTGAAAAACTTGATGGTGCGTTACTGCTGAAGTGTGTGCACCGGAAAAGCAGGAAGAAGTGGGAATTTGTACGAAATTGGCGGAAAGGTGTGAAAAGATTTCCGGTGAGTCGCCGAGCGTGAGTGTAGAGCCGAGTGGCTCAATGGAGTATAGGGAAAACCCGACTGAGTACTGTCGCCAGCGCTAGTGCCAGTGGAAGGTTGTGTACGGGTAACTTGAATCATTTTGGCGCCCGAGAACCAATCAGATGGATGTGATTGAGAAGTTGATATACTATTTAAACGAATGGGATACTGTTTATTTTACGAATC
This sequence comes from Odontomyia ornata, assembly GCA_963969285.1. Classification (NCBI taxonomy): domain Eukaryota; kingdom Metazoa; phylum Arthropoda; class Insecta; order Diptera; family Stratiomyidae; genus Odontomyia; species Odontomyia ornata. The sequence continues at coordinate 86,379,671 of OZ017740.1, forward strand.
AATGTTTGATACGTGGGGTTCACAAAAGATAAATGACTAAAGGGAAACGGGATGATGTTTCTAGGTCGTGAAACTTTGTTCATAGCTGCAATTTAAGATTATCATGGTAAGGAGGAGAAAAGTTGATTGGTGGAGCGATGTTCTTTGTGTTTTGATATGGATTTTTTTCGGAAATTAGCTAAACCTGAATCACGTGTTAACCAAAGCAGCCTTGTTCGTTAATTTATATACAGTGAGAAAGTGTGATTTGGAATTTTGCTTCCCATGTCAATTAAATGCAAAACGTACTAATTTTAATCAAGTCCATTAATGTACTTAATGGAGTTTGCAAGCATCACCACATCACCAGCGGGCGCCCGACGAGGATGTTGTTGAGAACCCTCTTGGTTTCTTTTATTTTTGCATGAGAATTTATATGTGAATTCTATAATTTATATGTGAATACTATATCGTATAAGGATAAGTATCCTTTTTTGAATAAAACAATACTTAATGACTAGAGAAACGTGAAAAATTGTAACGAATGAAGTAAAATTCATGTCACCTTCGTACTCAACCGAAAAGAACATGCGTATTTTATAATTTTAAGCACAAGAAAGAATTGAGGGGAAGCTTATCTTCACTATTCATCTATTTAAATATATTGGCCAAAAACGTATATTTACCAGAATACTTGCACAGAACCGAGAAATAAAGAAATGTTGAATCAAATGGTACCCTCGGTCTTTTCTTTCGTAAAACCTGACCAGGTATGGGACCCGCCACGTTGGCCGGCTCCTGCGCTATGATGAGGTAGCCATGGGGTGAGCTCACCACTTTCTATGCGTTTCAGGTGTTCTTGCCCGCGTAAGGTGGCCTTTCGCACGCGTGCCTATTTATGGCATAGTATTATGTGACTCCCTCAAATAATCTTAGGACATAAATTTGCCACGTTTATATTTCTCATTTATAGGGAAAATTCATTCAAATTATGTTTGTATGGTTTTTTCATTTAAATGGGAAATATGGCTAGGCTTACATTGGGATCTTGATCCGGTTAGGAGGGTACGAGGGGCACCGATTCCACCTGGATGCCCCACTCTTGTTTGTGGGCCATAAGTAGCGTCGGTAACGACGAAGACGTCTTAAGCCCGTCAGTTTTCTCCAGGCCCAGTTTGTCCTTAGAGTCAGCAATTTTCTTAGACCCTTAGTAGGTTACCTCCTTCTCGACTTCGGTCGATATTTCTTTGACCCTCGAAATTCGTGGATGCAAATTTTTTTTTGTAGTGGGTCCTTCTGCTTGGGGAAAGAACCCGCCCCGCGACACCGCAACGCTAGCCTGCCAGCGCATCCACGCGATTTCAGACAAGGCCAATCTCGGCAAATCCCACCATTCTCTTTCGCCGAGGCAGCAGACCATCGCTGCAGTCATTCACGGACCATTTGACATGTTTTAGTATAATTATACTCAACGTTTTGATGTACAAGCACATTTTATGTTGTTTACTGTGAGTCAAAAAAATTCAATTTGGTAAAAATAAAAATTAACTCGTCAACATTTTTGTGGGATGGTTTTCTACGATTTTCGAGTAGGATCATCTCAACCATAGTATTTCCATTGGCTTCATTCAGCCTTCTGTGGTAAAGCACCATCCCTCCAGAAAATTAACTACTGGTTTCACACAATCAAATGTGGACGTAGTTCGCTCAAGGATGAAATTAGTGAAGGTCGGCAAAAAACGCCCGTTGTGCCAGAGAACATCGATGACGTGCGTGAACTTATTACGCAAGATCGTCATGTTGCAAAACGTGAGATAGAAACATACTTTTTTTGGTTGAGAAGTGAATACAATTTACACATTGAGTATCGGCCCTCGATGCTCGTGAGCGACTGGACTACCCACTAAACCTGAGCCTGAGAACCTAGCCTGGAACTGTTTGACACATTACTTTGAGCTAGGTCTCGTTTTTCTAAGCCATGAGGTGCCTTTAAGCTGGAGAACCCTCCAGTGGGAGAGGAGGGACGATGAGAAATTGTTAGATAAGTGGTCCATTTTATCTTTAAGGACTGCCCCAACATAATGTGCCACATTGTTGTACTTGTCAAGCATCAGTGCGACGACACTCCCCAGTGAGCTCTCCTGTTTCCTTTTAGAGGTATCGTTACACCCTGTCCCATTTTCTGTATGCAAATAATGTGTGGCAGACTTTGTCTTCCTCTCCTGGGTAAAACCGACAGTCAGGGGACCGTGACTTACCAATCTTGTGCAGGTTAGACTGAAAAGACCCTTGTCTGCTAATAAACTGGGTCATATTGAAGTCAACCTCACCATACCTTCAATTTAGCCATGATCTCAGATTTGGGATGAACCACCCAATCCGCATTCCCTTCATACGATTAGCCTAAGCCTGCTGCCAATCGTTGAGTGAGCGCTGTCTCTCCTCACGTGTAGTTGTCCCACTAGTATCTTCGCTTTCCAGTATATAAATAGTGAGGCACTCTCAGGCAACGAGGGCAATAGTTATCACACCTGCAATAACTCTCGCCACTGAATCGGAGACCGCCGGATACAAAGATGAAATCCTCAGTGCTCCTTTTTCTTGTAACCATGCCGAACGTTTTCGGTATGCCTCCTTACTGAGAGCGTCACCCCATACCTCTGCTCCATACAGTAGCACTGACCCTACAGCACTTATTAAGAGGCGTCTTCTTGATGGGCTGGGTCCCCCTACGTGGGCCATAAGTCGACTCAAAGTCGATACTCCCGAAGCAACCTTTTCATCCGTTGCCCTGATTTGCTCAGAGAAACTCATCTTCAAGTCGATTAGAAGTCCAAGGTACTTTATGGTTAGTTTCAATTCAATTAGTATGTCTCTTATGTGTATTTTCATTGCTCTACGGCTACGGGCTACGGGCGCTAAAGTGGATTCGCAAGCAGTCATCCAGTCTCTCACTCGGTGCATTAGCATACCTAGACTGAGTAGCGTTTGTTAAACAGTGTATTCAGTGACTAGAGCCAGAATATGATCCGCACAGTCGATCAAGTGTAACTCATCTGGCATCCCCAGTCGCAGTAGCCCATCGTAAGACACCTTCCCCGGTCTGGACCAAATATACACAACAACCGATGTAATTTCCATCCTTCGTTGGTCCTGTGTCGTGTCATAAAGCAAGCGTTATTCATTCAGGTAGTCGCCCAAAAGTCACATTAGATATTTTGGAACTTAAAAAGGGGTTTCCAGCGTATTCAGAATATCTACCCATCTAGTGGATTTGAAGGATTCCAAACGTTGAGTGACACTAACAGAACGATCCATCCCTTATTGCAGCAATATGCGTCTGCCTTTTCCCCTTGCTGATCAACACAAGCCTCGCCACCTTCAATCGTACCGGAAAAATCTTGTCCTTTAGGCAAGCGTTGAATGTGCTGCGCATCAAGTCAGGACAATAGTGGTAGACAACTTTCAACACCTTAGCTGGAACACCCTCTGGGCTTGGAGCCTTTCTTTTTTTCAAGGATAAGATTGCCTTTTTTAGTCCCGGCTGTGTGAAGAGTAAAATGTCGAGCGCTGTCTCATCGTTAACAGCGTCAACATAAAGGAAATGGGTAGGGAAGCACCCGCACTAGCTCGTCCATCTTTTCTGCTTCATGTTTGCAGGGCTTGCGTAGGGAACCAAGCTTCTGCATAATTGTTTTTTGGCTAAGGTCCCACGGATTCTTGTTCACATTACCCACTAGAACTTGCCAGCAGCGAGCCTTGCCTTTGTCAATCAGTTTGCGAAGGCATTCCCTACCGTTGAGCCTCACGCCAAAGCTTGTGACAATCCTATAGCTTTTCTGCAATTTCAGAGGACCACTAGTACACCAGAGGCTTGGCGTGCCAGGTTTTCGATGTGTTATAGAAGTGCTGTAAGAAAATATGTTACTGCTCAAAGTTAAGCTCACCACGTCTTGAGCTGCCAGTTTTTCTGTTCCCTTCGAATCACCCTGCAGCGGGTCATTTCGATGATCCTCTCAACGTTCATTCTTCCACTGTTCCGCCCCTTTTTAGAAGGCGGAAAGCATGGACATCGGAAGACAACATCACGAATCTCAAGCAGAATACACTGTTGATCACTAGCTGAGTAGTCTTCTAGTACTCTCCAATTGTGTATCGTCCGTATTAAGCCTCCCAGGCGAATCTCGCGTCCAATATATTTTTCAACAGCTAATTTGGTGAAATCACAGCATTTTCCAGCGTTTAGCACGAGGATTGCCACCCTGGCCACCATTTCTACGATTCGTATTTCTCGCGGATCTATTACAAGCATGCCCTATTCGATTGCTTTAGCATTGAAGTCTCCCCCAACGAGCACGTTGCCATCTACGTTCGAGACAGTGCCCTCCAAAAGATTAATCTTGACTGGAAAAGGTGTTACCGACTCGTCCGGCTTTAGTTACACACTAAAGAAGGTGGTCCCTGAGCACCAAACCCATATGAAACCATCCTCCTATGCACAGTAATTCTCCTGAAAATCACTGTTCCGAACCCAGATGACGGCAGTATCAGTTTCATTAGGATACCATGATGCAGAACTTTTATCATTTAGTTGCTCACTCCGTAGCAAAATATTAGCTTTCATGTTCCTCACAAACTGTTCAAGCCGGTTTTGGGCAGTTGAAGTGCAGTGTAGGTACACCTGCCGGATACGGGTCGTTGAAGTTCTGATCTTGCCCTGGCTAGGGCTTCCTGGAAAATCCGACATTCTCCTGCTCTCAACACATTCCCGAGATCCAGTTTTGGATCAGCATGGTTGCAAAACATACAACGTGCCTCTTTCTTACAGTCTTTCTTTACATCACATTTCACCTTCTTTGTAGCATAGGGAACTTGTATTGGGTCCTTTGCATACTTATGTAAAATGACTATAGCCAAGGTGATTAAGTCATTGAAAAGGCGTTGCTCTTTACGCCATCCTGCAGATAACCTACCCTATTCTTACTTTGCTCTTATTCAGAACTTGTTCAGCGTCCTTTTCTGTCAAGTCAATGATGGCCATGCGTAGGCCCCTATGGTTTTCTCGTGCCAGCTTCGCTTTGATCCTGCCCACGCTAGGGAAATTCCTTTTGATAGCTTCTTTGACCTCGGCTAGGGCCATAATGTCTTTTGTTTCGATCGCTGCTAACAGCTAAAATGAGACTACAGTTACACCGAGGGCGCCGAGGGCTTTCTTTCCTGCCTCACAAAATGCTTCTTGGCACTTTTTGAAGAAGTTTCTTCGCGGCCTTTTTCACTCTTTTTGTCAGCATTGTCCAAAACCCCTAATCCTATGCCTATTCCTTCCATCTTTTATCGCGATCGCCATCAATTAGGCTAGGCGCCATTTTTCGGAGATTGCTCAGAACTATTGTAGCTTTTTGGTCTGCCGTATATATGATCAGATCATCAGCAAACGCTACCAATAATTGCGTTGGCGAGATGTTAAAATCAAAGCCCTTCAATAGCTTGCAAATGAAGATTGAGAAGGGCGGAGGTGCAGTAACTGTTCCCTGCAGTAGACCATTCAAGACCTTGAATTTACGCATTGTTGCCAGACTTCCATCAGTTACAACAAACGATTTTCCGTATAACATATTGCACATCATGGCGACAAGGTGTCTGGGGAACCTGTCCTGAAGGAGTTTAAAAATTAGTCCATCTAACCATACTGTATCAAAGGCTTTCTCCATATCAATGAGACATGCTCCGACGCATTGTCTTTCAGTTAGTCTCCAACAGGTGTCAGAAGTAACTTTGATTATCGCATGTATGGTTGAATGCCTGGCACAAAAACCAAATTGGCAAAGCGGCATTAACTCATATTTCTCAATGTAGGTGTTTAATGCTTTGTTTAGTATCACTTCAAACACCTTGCTGATGTTAGGCAGCAAGCTGATTGGGCGATAGCTTTTGGAGTATCAAGATTCTTTTCCTTTCTTCAAGATCGAAAACACCTAAGCCCTTTTCCACTCATTTGGGAAATATGAATTGCTCAACATGTTAATAAACAATATGCAATAGTTATTAATAGCAAGCTCAGGCAAGTGCCGGAGAACTTCATTTAGAATACCATCAGTACCACATGATTTCTTGTTGTTGATCCTGCGAAATATGAAAGACAAGTCTTCATAGCTGAAAAAATAATCAATAAAATTCAGGCTCGATATGAGATCAGATGTAAATAATTCATTGAAATGAAGAATTGATTCACCGTTCAGGCTTGATTTGAAGTCGCAAACCTTTGCGTCAACGGCCTCTGAAAATATTTCATTCCCTCTCTCAGGGTTTGGTAGGTGAACCAGTTCAAAATGTGTTTCAATCAGGGCAAGTTCATGCAATCCAGCAAGTACGAGTATAATCCTGTTTCCATTTCTCTCCGGAATCGATACCAGCCCCATCGAGAATATTTATCTCATCACTAGTGACTTCAAGATTCGATACCTTCACTCGAGACTTCTTACGGAATAAGCTATGCACTTTCATAAAAATGCCATCTAGGTCCTGTGGCTAATACTTTTTAGTTTTTTACCTCACTCCTGAAGTACGAACGGATTAAGGTCCGGATATTCTTCAGGTGTAATTTCAACAAAGCCAACAAGGGATAGTTGTAGTCCGAAAATTACTGACGCGTGTGAGAGGAAGGCTTTTCAACCTTTCATGCTTGTAATGGATGGTGTTTCATATTCATCCATATTGTTTCGATGGTGAAGTTTGGGAACTACTTTCTCAATCGTTTCCAACGTCAGCTTCTCTAACTCCGATAAACAGAGATCTATTTCATCGTTATTTTGATTCCTATCATTAGGAACCATTGAGCAAGCGTTGCTATCATCAGAAGGAGGACATTGCTTCTGGTACGCTCAATTAAACTTATTTTGAAACTTCTCCCAGTCTAATGTTTTGAAACTCAATCGATGATTTTTGTGTTGAACTGGAATGAGGAAGAGATCATCCCTTTGATGATTGATTCCCATTACGATTGCGTTATGGTCGCTATCACACGGAGGCACCTGCAGTTTCCGTTGCGGACTTGCATTCAGTCTTGTGTCAGCAATGCAGAGGTCCAAATATGAATTTGTCCTAGAGTATGTTTGGAGCTCCGACCCATATAGATTGCACGTGTATTCAATTTTGGTCTGGGATTATTGGTGGCGTTTAGCCATGATGTATGCTTGGAGTTCAGGTAACCAGCAAGAATATTATAACTATGCAGCCTGTTCAATTCGAGTATTTCAAACATGGAATTGAGCTCCTCCTTGAACTTAAAAACATTTTGACCAGTTGCATAGGCAGAGATAACAAAGCTGCTATCCCCACCTGGTAGTGAGATTTTGATAACGGTCACTTCAAGAGATTCAAATTTGTTCAGTTTAACTTTTTCAATATTTTGGAAACAACAGGGTCTTCTCACCAATATTCCAGTGCCACCTCCCCCATCACCTATTACCCTATCATTTCTTACGAATTCAAAATCCTTGAATATCATGGAGTGCCATGAATTGAGGTTTGTTTCAGTGGAAAGCATGATGTCGGGCTTTTGCTTAACATTGAATTCAAGGAGATAGTCACGTCGATGTAGAGTAACAATGGAGTTGACGTTGGTCGAGATGAGATGGATCCTATCCATGGGAATGTGACTGGATGATAAATTATTTTGAGACATTTTAAAGCCCTAAACGCGGAAAAAAAGATTAGTTTTCGTATCTTGTTTGTCGATTCTCTCCGATAAAGAATTTAGTCGCTGGTAAATTTTGAGAAACGGCTCATTATTGCCACTTACATTATTTTCATTATTTACAGTTCTTTCTGCTGGCCCTCCAACGCCGAGTGCAAATGATGCTCCGAGCTTGACGAAGTTCGGAGCTAAGACACTGTGGTGCAGTTGTGTTTGCTTTAGGACAAATTTTACTCTCGCACCTAGATATCGGGAGCATCCTCGATATGATACCGGATGACCAAATATACCGTAATTAGCATAGTATAATTTCTCTTTTGGTTTCATTTGAGCCGATTTGCACTCACCGGGAGCATGGACGTCATTGCGTTTGACGCACCAATAATGCATTGCGCAGTTGGCAGCCAAATGTCCAAATCTTTGACACCGAGGGAAATGGGCCACACTTTTCTGGAGGCACTCCCACCTCACCATTCGGAAGTTCATGTACGTTACGTTATTTGTTGAAGAGTGCTTGGACTGCTCTTATTTAAAATCTGTTCCATATAAAGTGGTAAATTTTTCTTTCCTACCGTCGATCTTTTTGTCGCGAAGGTTTTAACGGAAATAAATTCAATTTCTGGGACGGTTTCCTTGAGCACCTGAAGAAGACCGACGTTATCCTGTCCGCAGTCCAAGCCCTTCAACAAAAAGGTCTGATTCTTCTCATTTTTTGGAGTATAGATGAAGTGCGGAGCCTCCCCAGGATTCAGTGCATTTTTAGCTGATTTGAAATCGACCAGTGATTTCATTCTAATTGTTACTTTTTCAGCATTAACTCTTTTTATCTCGAAATTTGTTAATTTATTTTTGGCTACCAATAGCCGAACATTTTAATTGGCGCAACTTTCTCTGTATTTTTGGAAGCTTTTTGAGAAGGACCGACAGAACTGCGAGCTGGTTTCTTCTGCTCATTTTTATTTCTTTAGTACTGATTAAAATTAACAGCGTCATCTTGTTAGAATTACCTTCAATACATTCTTTAACATCGTTAGCGCCTCCAGCACTTAGTATTTGTTCTGAGATAGCTTGTTTGACAGCTGTCTTCTCCTTAGTTTCCTTATTGATATGCTAAACTGGCTCTGCATCTCGAGTTTTAATCCCTTTCTTGAACATACCTTCGAGGGATTTTAGTCGCAGTCTCAATTCTTGATTTTCAAATTGAAGTCGAAGCACTTCTTGTTGGAGCTGCGGAGCTTTCCGGGTTACTCGTATGTCTCCTGTAACAACGATTGCCGTCAATTTTATATTGCTACTCTCCCGGGGATCTCCAAATGGTGGGAAGCCATCGGGCTCCTGCATACAGCAGTCCGGAGTTAGTCTTTGGATTATTTGCTTTTGTTGATTTGTCGAAGTAAAATAATATTCGATGTTATTCCGTGGGTCCATTCCCTCGACAATAAAAGCTTTTTCCAATAAAAACCAAAATTTGCTTTGGGCTTACTTTAAAAAAAATTAATTTAATTTTTTGAAAACTTGACAGGAGGCAATTGAAAACACGTCTGTTCGCAACGAAGGCTAGACGTTGAACAACGGGCTCCTTCCAATTTCATTGGAATTTTTCTTTCCATTACGCTTGATGCTTTAGCATCATGACATATTGTCGGGATAGTTGATAAAGAGATGATCATACTTCAGATCATATTTGGTGTGAATCGCACAATAAAGCTAGAGCATTTTCAAGTTCAATTTTTCGACAACGAAACGATTTATCAACATTTCTTATTCTACTTAACATTATTTCCCAATGTTTTCTTCGAAATCGTATTGTATGTTAGTTATGATCAAAACGTTAAAATTAAAAATAAACTAGCATTCTGAGTACACAATGTCGCATATTTCTTAAATTTGAAGACATTCAAAAGATTATAAGTCGTTTGTATGCGTTTTATAAAAATTGTCGGGTTTAGTTAAAACATGCTTTCATTGCAGTTGTTTTTGTTTGGACTAAAAGCTAAGCCAATCTCCGTAATCGCGAACAAAATCGGAATTTTATAAAGCTAAAGCGGCGAACATTCTTTTGTTTTTGCTTAACAATTACCATATGATTGCTGTTATTTTGCTGTTGATTCTGGTAGCGTTGCCATATTACTGAAAGTACGCTCAACAAACCATTGTTGGCTACATCAAGAGCTGGAATTTGTTCGAATGTTCGTGGTATGATGCCTTTTTTCTATAATCCCGACTGAGCGCGCAACATGGGCAGTATCCGTACATTTGTCTAGTTGCATATTTATCGCAAAGAACATTATATTGGGTGTACAACTTAATAACCGGAATTTGACGCTAGATGTCCGTACTAACAAATATCGTGAAAGCTCGAACTTTATACATATGTCATTTTGAAGGTACATTTGACAGCTATCAAAATCAGTCAACAAAACAATTTAATCTTGTGCGCATCATTATTCATTTTTCATGGATGAATAACTTCGAAAACTGGAGAAAAAGACAGCATTTGCGAGAGGTTCTGGTGGGTCATTTTTTTGTAAAGAAAACTGCTGCGGAAAGTCATCGTTTGCTTGTAGAAGTTTATGGCGACGATGCTTTGGGGCAAACACAGTGTTTTGAATGTTTCAAAAGTGCCAATTTCGGCATCAAAGACAAAGAACGCCCAGGACAGCCAAAAGAATTGGAGACGCTACTCGATGAGAACTCGTGTCAAACGCAAGACGAACTTGCCAAATCATTGGGAGTGGCTCAATAAGCCATTTCGAAACGTTTGAAAGTCGCCAAATACATTCAGAAGCAAGGTAATCGGGTCCCCTATGAGTTGAAGCCAAGAGACGTTGAACAACGCTTCTGTATGTCTGAAACGCTGCTTGAGCGCCATAAAAAAAATCATTTTTGCATCGGATTGTGACTGGGGATAAAAAATGGATCCATTTTGACAATGCCAAGCGCAAAAAGTCATACGTGAAGCCAAATATCCATAGCCCCAAGGTTATGCTGTGTATTTGGTGGGATCAGAAGGGGCCGGTTTATTATTAGTTATTGAAGTTAGGCCAGACAACCACAGGTGACCTGTACTGAACACAATTAATACGTTTGAAGCGTGCCATCATCCAAAAACGCCCGGAATTCGCGACCAGACACGAGGCTATAATTTTTCATCATGACAATGCTCGGCCGCATGTTGCAACACCCGTGAAAAACTATTTGGAAAATAGTGGATGGGAAGTCGATGCCCACCTGCCTTATAGTCTGGACCTCGCTCCGTCTGACTTTCATTTATTTTACTCGAAGCAAAACGCCTTCACCGGAATACGCTTCACTTCAGAGCAAGGCATCTGAAATTGGATAGATTCGTTTTTGGCTGCCAAGCCGGCGCAATTTTTTGGGATGGAATTCATAAATTGCCTGAACGATGGGAAAATGTTGTAGCTTCCGATGGACAATACTTCGAATAAAATATATTGTAAGATTTCTCCACAATAAAGCATCAAATTTCGCTAAAAAAATCCGGTTATTAAGTTGTAGGCCCAATACCACATCACCGTCAAAATACATGAAGGCCTATTTTTGTTTGGCCTTGCAAGAGGTTTCAATGATCTTTGTGAGACTGCAATTATGGGAAGGCCTTTGTGCATATACAAGAATTGAACTGATGAATTATCCAACATAAACGTCTGCAGCCTTTGTACTGATTAGGTCCCCTATACACAAATTCGCAGGACTTTCAATAGGAACCGGTTCATCGATACAACTAAACTTAATTATGTGAGAGACGAAATCAGTCAAACCAAGTCAATCTTTTCTATATAATTATGAAAATTTATCTACAACTTTCTCCAGTTGCTCGTTCTGTCTGACGGTTGAATCCGTTACAAATCTCCTATTGCCCTTTTTGTGAGGGTTCTTCAAGCAGTTTGTCTGTGCGTACTGCTCGATTACTACACATTTGCCTTTTCCACTTCTTCTTTTTCTTCGTACCACTTTGTCCCCTCTCGGGCCTAAGCTTTATTCCAACAAGCATCTCCAACTGTCTCGGTTCATTGATTGCGTCCTCCAATTTCAAAATCCGAGCAGGAATAAACTGTCTTCGTCGACCGGTTCAGACAAGCATTTCTTCGGTTTCCCCACTGGCCTCCACTCCTCAGTTCTGCCAACGAGTATCTTTTTGTGTATCCGTTGTTCGTCCATACGATTCACGTGGCCAGCTCATTGCAGCTTCCTCTGTCTTACAATCGTTGAAACCTCCGGCTCGTCAAAAACTTCATAGAACTCAAGGTTGCATCAAATTCGCCATTGGTCCCTGTCTAGCTTCGCTCCAATTATTCGCCCCAACACGGAAAAAAAGGAAATGTTTTGAACGCAAACGACAAGGGTTTACATCACTACTTTAGTGGTGAAATTTCAGCTAACCATCATTTTTTGTTTTCAGAGTCTCTTTAAAATGTTTTTATTTAAATGTGAATACAACGTTTTCGATGTTTTAAGAACCATTGTTATTAAGTGCGAATAACATTTATCAAACAGTATAAATCACAACTAATTTGTTGTGTTTACCTGTGAATAAGTGAGGAACATACAAAAAGTTTTTTAAACAATTTTAAGCAACTGCGTCGAATTGTTTTCAATACTATTTCGAAGTGAATTGAATATTTCCGAAATGTTCTTACCACTATAAATCTTTATGAGGAAAAATGAAAAAGTATCTCTTAATTGCGATAATTTTTTGCTTTTTTAATAAAGAGGAAATCCTGGAACAAACAAATATTTCATACATGTTGCAAGATCCTAAAACCGCTTTGCATAAAGAAATATATTTTCAGATGCGACAAAAACATGTGTAGATGGATTTAAAACTGTTTATTTAAATTCATGATAACATTTTTGATTGTCTTCAACAAATAAGAGCTTACATTACGTCAACAATTTATCCATTGATTGGTATTTATTTGTTTAAATCTTATATAAATATATACATATATGAAGAAGATAAGAATATAAAAAGCAAGCAAAAATAGAGTTATTTGTATGTAAAATAAACAGATATTTCAAAGTACATTTGCTTTTTAAGATTAATCATAATAAGAAAAGGTAAATTTTTTATTGCAATATTTTGAATATCAATTCCAAGTTCACTTAATAAAATGGTACAACTCGAGCACCTTTAACTCCATTTGGTAAGCAATGAATAGTTATTGGTAATGATTTAACTTCATCGATTATAAACAGCTTACAATTATCATAACATTCCTGATCAACTTGATAAAAAAAGTCTAATTTTAAGGTAACGATATTTTAAAAGACCTGCAATGAAGTAAACTGTTTCCTTAATGAACAAAATGTATTAAATGTTGTAGAAAATTTCTTCATTTGAAGTGCTATGATTAAAGGCCATATTTGACATGAACTTAATTCCATTACTTTTAATCCAATTCCATATTAAAACTTCATTGATTTGGAAGCTTGCAGTTAACTGTTTTTTCATATGCTCATTACAATCGATATCCTGTATGGATAAAAAGCTGGACGGTCCTACTTCTAAATCTTTTATTCGTCCCTGCGCTAAAATTTTATAGGAAAATTTAAGCTGACTTTTAATTGACACAGTTTTACATATGTTTTTCCGAGATGAAATTACATGTGCGTATAGTTTTGTTTCTCTGTGCTTTGCTTCAAAACGCATGCACCAGATTTTTCTTAGTGGTCCTACCTTATAAATTATTTCAGGATAGTGTAACATGAAGTGGTGCTTTGGTTTGAGAGTATCATTAAATAGTTGGATATATTGTTCATGGTGATTTTTAAAGAGAGATTTAAGATTATCTATTTCTTCTAAATGAATTTGAACTGTCATTAAAATATCAATCAAATTTAATAAAGTAACAAAATACTGCCATCCCTCATCTTCCTCGGGAATAAGATCACTTATGGTGAGGGGAAAGAAGTGAACCAGGCAAAAGATTTCAGATGCGGACATTGAAAGTTTAGCGGAATTTAAATGAACTCTCTTTATAATTTGCGGGATGTTCTTTTCTTGTGAGTAATAACTTAAATGTTGTATTCTATAGTTGAGAGAATCAAGGGAAAAATACGCTTTGATTTCAATAAAATAAAGAATTAATTTTGTCATACCATAAGAACAAACACCTTCTAAGACATCACGCATAATGTCTACAGATGAATTATCTGTAACATGGAAACTTGGAATATTATTAAATACGCATCTATGTTTTAAGCCAGTTTTCCTGAAGTCATTGACATTGATATCTGTTTCGTAATTATTGAAATCACGTGAAACTGTTTTTGAAGAATCGGTAAGAGTTTTAAGTTGATCTTTGTCTGATTTACAAAATCTACAGTAATATTGAGAAGAAAAACTAGTCACAAAACCTAGCACTTTATGCAAGCCTAAATTATCCCCTAAAATTAAACCAAAAACAGGATACACTTTCACGTTTCCTTTTGGATTACAAATGACAATTCCGTTAATTTCCATGTCTATAAGATCAGAAGCAAGTAAGTGGTAGATCTGATCTGAATTAGTTTTTTTGTTGCAGGAATTGAAATACATAAGAGGAAGTATATTCTCAAGAGATGAACTATATTCAGGGGGCAAACATGGAAACTGAGAGTAAACGCCAGTGAAGGAGTGCTTTAAAGCATGGGATCCCAAGGGATTATTAATTTCAAAATCGTCAATGTATATAAAATATGGAATAACAATTTTGTTTCCAAATTGTCCTACTTTTTGCTTCCATAAAGAGCCTTGTACAAAGTTGAAAAGTATTGGTTCTTTGCAATTCATCAAGGTATACATATTTGAAATCATTTCATCAAACATACCAGGTAACTCCAAGAAAATTTTAAAATTACTTTTAATATTCATTTTTGTTACTTTAACATGGATACTATTATCATGATTCAAAGAGCAAGGATTAGGATTTTGTTGTAAACTGTACGATTTTGGCTCAAAAAAATAGGTTGCATTCAGATAAGAGTTTAAGAAGTTTGTGTTCCGTGTTAATTTTTTGGAAAGGATCTGAACAAAATTCAGCAATTTTATCAAAGGTGTCTATTGAGGATTCAGGAATCACTTGCAAAAGATCATCGATCACTGTACTGAAAGAATCAGATATAATGCTCCCTCCATCGTTGACAATTTGTTGCGCTTGAAATCTTGATAGGTTTGATTGATTATAGAGCTTAAGAACGAATAATAGGCTTTTTTTTGAAAAACATCACTAATGTTTTCTTCAATAGTTACTTGGTTTGCAGGATTTGTTTCTAATTCCTCATCTTCAATATCCACAGTAATATCGACATTTTGTGCAGTACTATTTGCTACAGTTTCAATGTGTTTTGTTTTAATGTGACGTTTGAACATATACACATTTTGAAATTTACGTGTACAACCATTTTGTCCACATGTGTAATCATTGTAGGCATTAAGTTTATGGCCGAGCTTAAAATGTACACAAAGGGAGTTTAAATCAAGAAAACTTTGTTAGATTCAAAGCAAATCATTGTGGTATTATGCCTTCTAAATCAGCTACAAAGGCGGAATATGTTGGAGTATATTTGTCGGATTTTAAATTAATTTGAAAAATATATTTTTGAAGAAAAAGCCAAATTAAATAGCTTTCTTGTGCATAACAAATATCAAAGACATGATGAGCTTTAAATACAATATCTAGTGCTTTGAGGAAATTACTAAACGAATATGATACATTGTCAATTCGAACCTGAAATTCTGTAACTGTATCCCAATCATTTTCAATAGCAAGAATTATAGGCTGGATTGTGAGTCCAAGATCAGCGTATCGCTGTCTCATTCGTTCAAGAGCTGGATTGAGGTCGTTTTCGCTCTAAAATGCGTTGGTTAAGAATCGATTATTTATCCTAAGTGAAAATATATTACCTTTACTAAAAGTAAAATACTTTGTCTGCAATCTTCTACAGGGGGCTTGTATTTAGAATATTGAATTTTTATGTAGGTACGAGTTGTAAGTATACTTGAGAGTAATAATACGATTATAACATCTCGAGAGTTTTCTGATAAGTCACTATCAAGCTTCGTAAAGAGTTGTTTGGATTGAGGGTCTTTGACATTTTCCCTTAAATAATCCAAAAGTTGCGGTATTATTGAAGCCCATTTACTGATTAAATTGAACTCCTTCTCAGGAAATAACGATTTGAAATCCAGCTCAATCTGAAAAGAAATGAACTTGTAAAAAATTTATTTGATTATAATTATGGTTCTCACCTAAGTGTAGCCCAAGTTGTGCATGTAAGCTGGCCATTCTTCAATGATCTTGCTTATATTTCCTGCTTTTTTAAGGCTCTCCATACGAAACTTATGACACAAAGTCCATTTTTGTTGAACTTCAAGCCAATTTTCTTTATTATATTTTAAGACTGCTTGTAAAAATCTTGACTCTTCTTCAGAAACTAAAATAAAATTTGAAATTTTCATAATTTAATCAATTAATTAATTATAAATTTTACCATCTGTGCTGTTAGAATTTTCTTCGGATGTTAACTGTGAGCATTCAGAACCACTTCCCGATTTTCTGTATCGACTGTCTATAAGATTATACTTCCTGTAACTTCTGCTTGCATTATTATATCTGTGGAATAATTTTCCCAATGGACCGGTGTTTCCACAGCGAGGAATGTAATAAATATCCTTAAAATAATTGGTGAATATCTGGAAGTAAAACAAAATGTTTTAAACAACTTATCTTTCTTTCTTTTGGGAAGCACTTTTCGATTTCCTTAGAAAAAAATTGGAAACCTGAAACTACTTCTTGTTGTTAACAAAATTATCAACAATAACGTCAACCAAGTAGGATCGATATTTTGAATCCAATTTTTTGTTGAGTTTGTAGTATTCCAAAACTAATTTTCCTTTAGGATTAGTGGAAAGTACTGTTCTAAGATCGTATATAGATTTTAATGTTAGTTAAAATTTGACTTTTATATTTCTTACTGTACCAATTTTTGCTTCTTTGATGTTGGCGCAGATTCTCTCTCAACGTCAGGAATTCCTTCAATACAATTACTTTGAATCCACGATTCTAAAGTACTTTGGATTTGAGGTTCACTTAAATTTGAAGTTGGAAAACTTTGACACGAAATACACACGCTTTCAGCTTCCGGCTCAAAACCCTTTGAAATACAATAAAATTCAATATGCCAATGAATTAGATGGAACAAGATTTTGAAACATTATTTTACATTTAACTGTCTCCATTCCCGCAATTTTTGAGAAAATTTAACTCTCAATCCAATTTTCGGAATCAATTCGGTCACTTCAGCTTTTGATATATGCTTTAGCACTTCA
Organism: Odontomyia ornata; assembly: GCA_963969285.1. Lineage (NCBI taxonomy): Eukaryota > Metazoa > Arthropoda > Insecta > Diptera > Stratiomyidae > Odontomyia > Odontomyia ornata. The sequence continues at coordinate 86,396,680 of OZ017740.1, forward strand.
AAATCTATTTTATTTGCACACACTAAACATAAACCGATCACTATCAATTGCGATCGAGAAATGATCAAACCGTGCCCAAATGTTTCCATGAACATAAGGATCATTTCTAGAAAGCGCTGCTGTTGATGATAAAATTTATCCAATATCCAATATCCAATTTTACCACAAATTTGTATTTAATACAAATTCGTGGTTAATACAACAAATGCATTTTAACGGACATGCATTTTGTATATTTGACATGTTCGGGTGAAAATTTCTCATGAATTATGGTTGAGTACCAGTAAAATGTATTCGATACACTTCCTTTACTTTCCATAAATAATTTATTAGTAAAATACAAATTTCGTGGTTATGACGACTATTTATGTGTTGACATTACAATAAATTTGGGAGGTTAAAGTACAATTTTTAATGGTATTATCCACATGAAAATCTTTAAAAAATTGGTTATGATAAATAAGTTTATTAGTAGGGAGTACATATTTAACGTATGTGAAACATATTTTCAACGACATCAAAGAAATGTAAGATGTACATTTTCTTTTTTTCCGTGAAGGCCCGTCTCTCAAAGGGCTCTTTTCATTCTAGTCGAGCCGTTTTGACGTGTTGACAACCGTCGACCAACTAAACAGAGAGAGCTTGAAAACTCTAAGGGTTGTTATGCTTTTCTTCTTCTTTTGTCCTCACGTAAGTAACATGTATATCTTGACAAAATAACAATTTCATTGATAAATGATAATGGTAAAAAAGATCTCAGAATTTTCCAAATTATTTTTTCCATTCCATGCTAAACTCATTGAATGCTGTCTTTCTAATAAGTTCACTTCGATAATTAATTTGCTTTCTTAACTTAATTCTTTTAAAACGATTGATAGCAAAAGTGCGCTCTAAATTAGAATAACAATTTCACTTCAAACCAATTCGAAATCAATCATTTATTGCTTCATTTAGACTTCATTTCTACCATTCATCACTATCTCCAATTGTGTGGTCTGTCGATTCAAGTTACGAATATTTTGTTGTACTAGTTGCAAGATACACATATCAAAAGTCTTTGAATACTTTGAACGAAAAATGTTTAATATGTCCGATCTAGTCAAAATAGACAATAGAATGAAAAACCAGTGCAAAACAATTGAAATAATGATTATTTTTATTTTCCCATTTTCTTTGCTCGGAATGTCTGACTCGTAAAGCTGACACAAAAATTCATTGTTGTTTTTCAAATGGTGCTATCATTAATTGCTACTTGTTAAGCGTCTCTAAGACTCCAAACAGATTGTCTTGCTATACTACTTTCAATTCATTTCAAAAATTTGGAATTTGATGCAGGTAAAGATCACGCATTGTGTGAAGTTTAATAGAACTTTAATTTTAGTTTTTTTCTTATTTACGTGCTTTGAGGAGTGGTTTCCATTTCGTGAGGTGAAATTTCCAAGAAGAAAATTAATTTGCATGTAAAAGTGAGAAGAACTGGCTGATGATTATGTTTTTATGTAGCTTTGATAGAAATCGCTTTTGTGCAGAATTAAATTATGGTCGAGTTTATTTACAACATGATGTATGAACTTTCTCGCCCACAGTTCAATTGAAAGCAAATTTTACTTCATGTAAAAAAGCTTGGAGGTAGTATTGAAAGAATTGAAAGTTTCAAAAAATGGTCTTTTTTTAACTGTAAAATTAAATGAAAAATTTTACGTTGCAGAATCAATATTTTAAGCATTAATTAAATTTAATTTGATTCGAAAAGTGTCTGATCAAAAATCTGATTATTGATTGTCCCAGCTATTCAATATTACGTGGATTGTAGAAGCATTAACATTCGTCCTCAGCACGATGCATAAATTCATTTCACCGATACGAATCTTTACAAATATTTATAATTAATGATATTACCATCACCTCATATCTATTTATATTGACTCTAATGCATGAACCGTTGGTGAAGCGCGTAATCAAATTACCGCACTTACACCTCACGTTAAAGTTGAGACCTGTTCAATAATTTTATCTAACGCTAAAAAAACATTAATCATGAAATTATTATTACCATTTTAAAGCAATCAACTTATCACGTTCATATTGACCGTCGCCAAACAATCTTTTTCTCTATTCGAGCATGTACATATATTAGGCACGCGTATGAGCATGCATGCATACCACATGTGGCCATGCATATTTGAATTTGATCATTGTACGAGTATGTATCTTTTACCTTTCCTCCGATGTATCTTGTCTACTCGTAGATATATTTTTGTTGCATTTCGACAGGTTCATCTAGTAGATTTATCTTCTTAGATTCTATGTCATGCCGCAATATAATTGAGAATAATTTCAGGCAAGTCTACAAATCAAATTCTCAAAGAGAAAGACATAAAAAGATTTGGTTAACAGCATCTCAATTTACAGCTATTTATCAGATTGACAATCATACGAGCTCGATGATGTGTGGCTTTGGTAAAGAAATTGGCATTTCTTCTGGATAGGATTTGCTGGAGTAGTAGGCAAAATATAAATTGTAGTTTTTATTTGTTTGATGAATGAAATGTTACCGTTCGTTTTGTTAGAAGATCTTAAATTTATAGTTGAAAATATCAAACCTATTGAGTCAATAGCTTCTTTCCAAATGCAAATGCGGTTTATCTCATAAACCATTATAAAATTTATAAAAACTAAACCTTCAAACAATCGAAACTTAATGGTCCACATGGAACTCGATGTTTCTTTAATCAAATGAAAATTATTAGCTATTATCAATTGATTGGAATAAAGGAAAAACAAAACAACCAACTTTATTAACAATTGCATATTACACCAGGAAACTGCAAAATCGAACATAATTTTAGTAAATTCTCATCAAAAGCTTTATCTTATCTGTGGTGTTTAAGTGGATGTTAAAGTGTCCGTAAAGGACTGCAGTGGTGGTCTGCTGTCTCAGGGAGCGGAATTAGTGCTACGCTGGAAATTACCTCGTCTGGGGACGCGTAAGTGTGCTTGCAAGCTAGCTTTGCGGTGCCGTGGGGCGTGTTCTTTTCTCACAGCACAAGGGCCCACTACAAAATATTTTCGCACTTATGAATTAAAGAATGGCCTGAGTTTAAACGTCAAACTGATTGACCGATGGAAGGTGTCAATGGCCGCAGTAACCAACGAAAATGAGTACGAATAAAACGCGACGACGAATAAGCGGTTAACGGCGCATGGAAACGTAAGGCGATTTCGTCCTCGCCGAAGGCAGACACGGCCCGCAAATAAGAGTGGGGCATCCAGGTGGTGGCGGTCCCCCCACGCACCCCTCCCAACCGGAACTAAAATTAAAACAAGTTGAGTAAGCAGTAAAGTGCTCCTACCAGAAGGTCTTTGTAAACACCCTAGGGTTAGAAATAAGTTTTCTAATAGCGTGAATCGATAGCTTGAAATATTCATCCAATACTTGGATATGAAATCGTTCAAATTTATGCAAAAGATGCACAGTTTCTTTCATAATCATAGTGCAGCCGCCATTTTGATCTTACTTAAATGATTTTTCTGAATGCTCGGCCGGTTGAATATATTCATGTTAAACCCAATCCTTAAATTTTCAAGAAAATTGAAAGAAAATAAAGTCGCCTAGGCCAATTTGAAATATGTATCAACCATAAAAACGTATTATTGTTGCTGTAATTCCATACAATTGAAATGGCTGTAACTCACTTGATTATGATTCGATCTCAATTAAATTGTGTGAGCTTATATATCTTATATTAGTCAATATAATTCCTAAATTGCAAGAAGTTTAAAGGTACCGTTTTGATTTTATGAGCGAAAATGTAAAACCTATAAATCATACTATTATTAACAAAGTTGAGGGAATTTCGATTTCTGAGGTATTTGTTGCCCTTGTACTCATAAACACCCACATTTGTGATAGTTTTCAGATTTTTCGGCTCAAAGCTGTCCAATCGCAAGGGGGGACACCAATTTTTGGTGCGTTTTGCCTTCCCCTTGACCCCCTTAATTCATAAAACGACTTTTTTATTTCAGATTCTAAAAGTTCTAACCACGGCCTTTCATTTGATATCCCACTCGAACACTTTGATAAAAAAAATTTTTTAAGGGCTAATTCGTTATTAAAATTTTTTAAACTTTTGGTAAGACCTGAACTTTTGAGAGACTATCACTTCTGACCTTTTCACAAAGTTTGAGCATTCTAGCTTCTATGGTTTCTGAGAACACTAGCTCTGACGCACGGATAGACGGACAGACAGGTCGCGAAACTAGTAGGTCTTTGTAAAAAAAATTTTTACAAAGACCTAAAAATATGATGCCTTTGCCCATATCGGGTGTGGAAAGCCAAGCATTCCGGCGAGAGCCCCTGCAACAAAGAAAAAAAATCGTTACATTTTACAATATCACTACGATCAAGTTGAGAATGCATCACAGGCTCGTGAAAAAATTTGTGGTGTCTACGGTCAAGATACGAGTACTTTATCAAAAGCCACAGCCAAGATGTGGTTCGCTCGCTTTCGTTCTGGAAATTTTGATGTCAAAGATGCACCTCGCTCAGGTTGAGCAATCACTGAAAAAGTCGATGAAATTTTACAAATCATTACGGGCAATGAAAAATGGATAAGATACAAGAATGTCTTTTGAAAAAGATCATGGTCAAAAAGTGAATCATCACAAACGACTACAAAGCCAGGATTGACACCAAATAAGGCTATGCTATGGAAGGGAATTGTGTATCATGAGGTACTAGAACCTGGTCAAACACTCAATTCGGCTCTGTACTGTCAGCAACTTACCAGATTGCAATAAGAAATTCAAACAAAAAACCAACCGGAATTGATCAATAGAAAGGGCGTTGTCTTCCATACATGACAATGCAAGACCACACACATCTTTGATGACCCGGCAAAAATTGACAGAACTAGGCTGGGAAGTTTTAATGCATCCACTGTATGGTCCAGACATTGCCCCATCAGACTACTATTTGTTTTGGTATCTGCGAAACTTCCTTAATGAAAAGAAATTCACTTTAAAAAGGGACTGTGAAAATCACTTGGCGAAGTTTTTCGCCGATAAACCACAGAAGTTCTACACAGATGGAATAATGGCTCTACCTTAAAAAATGGCAAAAGGTCATAGATAATAATGGATAATATGCACTACAAAATCCATTTTAAATAAAAGAAATTTTCAGTCGAAAAATGACAAAAAAGGCTCAATAATTTAAATAGTTCAAAAAATAATTAAACTTGGGCCACATATATTCAAAAATAGTAAATTCTACACTGAAAACACTGTTGTGTTGGAGTTACTATAGAAATTCTAGTCAACGTAAAATTGTTGAGGTCAATCCTATTTATGATCCAATAATAGCAGAGAAGCAAGAATAAGGGTACTGATGGGGATTCACGAGTATACCGAGAAAAAACGCCTGATGGTTCTAGATTTGAAAGTGCGATTTATTTCTTTTTAACGTTCCACTCGTAACAAGATAGATACTTGTATGTACAGTGAATTCAAAGAATATAATTATAGGATACGCTCAAGTTAGATGTCTGTCCGGGACTCTGAAAGTGCGAAGCTTGTAAACTCACATCTGTCTGAGACTCTGAAAAGTAGAAGCCCGTCACCTATGAAAATGTCCTAGCATACCGCCCACCTTGACACATTAGTTAATTCATTCATGTCCGTGGATACTGGCAGAAGATTCAATTTGTTATTGGCCGTTTGAATTCTTCGTGCTGGTTCTGAAAGTTGACTACTCTTATGTGATGATCCTTGCCTGGGTGCAACTTAATGATGCGTGCTATATGCAACGTAGTCAATGGTATGTTGTCCGTTTTTACAATGACCAAGCTTCCGAGTATGATATGCGGGGTAAGGGAAGCCCAGTTGCTCCGTGATTGCAGTTGCCGTAAGTATTCGTCCATCCAACGTGTCCACAAATTGTTGTGCAGCTTCTGAATATATTTCCATCTTCGCAGGTGGTTGATGTGGGATAATGGTTTTCCGAGTCAAGTAAAAGTCCGCCGCTAATACCAATGAGGAAATGATTTAGTGTCAAAGCATCGACATTGCTGGGATCACTTGTAAGAGGACATAGTGGCCGGCTGTTTAAACAATGTTCCACTTGACAGAGCAGAGTGTAGAGTTCTTTGAACGTGAGTGTCGCATTGCCGATGACTCTGGTCAAGTGAAATTTACCCGATTTGACTCCCGCCTCCCTAAGTCCTCCAAAGGGAGGGGCTGCCAGTTGAATGAAGTGCCAGGTGATGCTCTTCGAAGATGTGAAATTCATGATGTCGTCCACCGCCTTTTGAGAGTTGAGTTTCCGATGCATTGATGTTATTTCCTTGTTTGCTCCTACGAAGTTGGTTCCGTTGTCACTATAAATGTTGTCAGGACAGCTGCCTTAGAGCTGCTATAAAGCATTCCGTAATCAATACCGTGACTGTTTCAATGTGGATAGCCTTGCCTAGCTTGGCTGATAAACCGCGCTATGATTGGACAACGAGTGGTCCTGCATAGTCGACACCGCAGTTTGCGAAGGCTCTTGCAGGTGTAACTCGTACCGTTGGTAATGGGGCCATCTTATGATGCAATGTCTTTACCCGATGTCGTGTACATGTAATGAACCTGTAAATGACCTGCTTGATGGCAATCTGTGTTCCAATCATCCAAAATGCAAACGTTGCTGATGCTCATGGGTGATGAGAAGTGAAGTGATGATTCTGATGTAGTAGGATTGGATGCCGCTGGTTGAAGGGTAATTCCGCATTTTCCAATCTGCCGTTAATCCGCAAAATGTTATCAGTATCGAAGGATGGGTCCAGACCACGTATTTTGCTTGCCTTAGGAGTTCCGCGTAAGAAGATGAATTTCCTGACCGAAATACTCCGACCGGCTATATCGTACCAAAATGATGAAGGCTTGATTAAGTTCTATCTTCATATGTGGACTGATGACACGATGAGATTCAATCGATGTTCGTAAATTGTTGATAAACATCCGAAGTACTTTTTTCCAATCCGAGAAGTTGTGAATCGGGAGGTTGCTACCAACCGTTAGCAATTGAACTTGTACATGGCGAACTTCCGACATGACCGATTCGTCCGTTCTTTCTGAAGCTAGCAAGGTCGTTCCGTTCTACCAGAGACGATGTTGGCATAGTTGTGCTGGTTCCAAGCCGCGTGATTCAGAATCCACTGTGTTAAGTTTAGACTTAATGTGATGCTATCTCTCAGGTGGGATTATGTTGATGATGTTGGATGTCCGATTTGCCACAAATGTTTTCATAAGTAATAAAAACACTTTTATCTAGATTGACATTCATGCAGGATGTAATCTTCCGCGTAATAAGTTTGGCGAGTAGATCCACTGCACATAGTTCAAGTCAAGGAACGGTGACTCGCTTGATGGGAACCTCAGTTCAAGCTGCTAGCAACGTGACTCGAAAGGGCATGTGTGTCTCCAGTTTGTGTTCTAGCATAAACCACGGCGGCAGACGCAACGGAAGCCAATGATTTCCATTGAAGAGGGTGACCCGATATATCAAGGAACACCAGAGAGCGCTGTTAGGCCAGATATGTAGCTCAGAAGTGTGTCTCTTAGATTATCAGGAAGTGAGTCGTTCTAGCCTATCCATAAATGTTGTAGAAACTGGAGCAAAAAAACTGAGAGGATCAAAAACCCGTGCTGAAGCAGCCAAAAACGTCCGCTTTGTATATGCGTTCAGTGTGTTGGTGTCGATGTTGAATCTGAAAGTGTCTGAGGTTGGATTCCAAAGTAATCCAAGTACCGAGCTTGACTCATCATTGTCAAATGAATGAGATTGTTCCGTAGTGTTGATTGGATCCTAAAGTTCAGGTGCACTAGATACCCAATCGTGAAGCTTCGAACTGCTGCTTTTTAGGACGTTGATGGTGTCCCACTTTAGTTGTAACGCTTTGTAAATGTTGTCAGCTCCACCCAAAAAATCGTCAACATAGAAATTGTCCGTAATTGCCGGCGCCGCTTGGTTTGAAATGTTGCCGTTATGACTGGCTATTCGATGAGTGTGTGCACAGCTTAAAACGGTGCGGATGCCGTGCCGATGTGACCGTGGTAACTTTATAGTCTATTATCCGTTCCTCCGTGGAAAATCTCCTGACTATTCGTTGAAAGGCACAAATGAGAGGTGTATTCGGAATTACCTCTACATCTTCACGATATCGGTGACCATGGCGATAAAGGACATCCGGAATTCGCAGAGCAATGTAAAAATGTCGTTTTGTATGGTCGAACCGACCATGAGGTTGTCGTTGAGGGATACTCCTGCTGTGGATTTGGCTGAATCGTCGAAAAAATTTGCAGGTTTGTTTTGTTGCTTGTGGGCTTAAGGACTGCATGGTGTGGTATGTAGTATGAATGCTGCTCATACAACTGCAAGTCCTTCGTTGTCAAGGGCGACATATGTCCAAGATCCAAGTATTCTATCATAAATTTATTGTAGTCTAGCCGCAGTTTACGGTTATGTCTAAGATGCTTCTCCAGGCCGTACAATCGTTGAATTGCTCGTTTCCGCGAATCACCAAGTGGCTGAGACGTGGGCCGAAATAGAAGTCGTACTAGATACCTGCCGCTTTGACTACGATGAACCGAATTTGCATAGTGAGTCTCGCATTCCGTTTCTTCAGGAATTCTGATAAATTGATTGTCTATATTTTGTAGTTTTCAGGACTTCCGCAATAGTGACTCTACGTTAATTGTGTTCATTTTCGCATCGTTTGCGACATAATGAACGTATGTGGCTGCTGAATGATTGCCACTGGTATTTACAATTCCCGTAATGATCCATCCAAAAAATGTATTGCGAGCCGTGAATTTATTGGTTGTGATGGTGAATTTATAGGTTGTCATTGGTAACATGATGATATGCTTACCAAAGTACGAATCCGCCAGCTTTAACGTGGGACTGATGCCAATATGTTGCCTATTGATCCTTTGTGTTGGAATGCCCTCGAGTATCTGACGTACCACTAACGCTGATATGAATGTTCTGCATGCCGCGTTTCGAAGAAAGTTTCACTGTAGCTATACCGAGCGTTCTCAAGTTTGAGTGTTCAGCGATTCCGGAAATAGTTATTTATAGGGGTGTCCAGGGAAGCCGCACCGTTTTCATGAGGTTTTATAGGATGATTGAAACCTCTGATCCCGAGTCCAGCAACATTCCGCATGGAAGAACAGGTCCGCATTCGTGACGGATGAACGCTGTTGCTGTGGGCAATATATAAGCATAGGCCACACTGTGTTATAAGTGAGTTGATAAGCAGGTTTTAAGGAGAGTTAAATTTTATCGTCTGCTCTCTTGTTTGGAAGTGGATGGTTGAATGCCGCGTTGTAATGAGCCAGTTTGTAATGAGCATTCCATGATATCCAGTTCTCGTATTTGTCGCCAAACTTTGTGATGTTAATGGTTGGGGGCTTCACCGCTGCTGGTGTTATTGTCCACTCTTTCGTCGTTGTCAACCGTTCCAACTTTCCGCTGATCTGCATTTGCTCCTTTGCGAGTGCCTCAATAATTTTGGCCAGGTTTTCTACCTGTGATGCAGTCGTCTGAGTTTGTTATCGCTGTTGACAGTAACGAGATTTTGCGTTCGGGAAGGTTTCATGCATTTCATCTCGCTCCTTTGATTCCACTGCAACCGCTTCTTCTCCTTCCTCTTCCTCCACTTTGCTCTCTATCTCGGACTGCAGCTCGAGAAAATTTTTATGACTTCTCCAGCTGGTCCAACCACACTTGCACTTCGACTGGCATCGTGTCTCAGATGTCCGCATCCGCGAGTTTTGAAATCGCCCACTTTGTGCTCGTGCGTGCCCGCCGAGGTTTATTCAAACTTGACATTTTGTGTTTGCACTGTCCCAAAATGTCTTTATTATGACACTACACTTTTTCGTTTGTAACCGCACACCAATTTCGATGCAAATATGCTTACAAAATTTTTTTTTGTCCACTGTGCCACTTTTCCGCCCAGCCAATGTGAAAATGTCCGCAAATTGAACGAATTTGGTTTTTACCGCAAAATGAATGTTTTCCCTAATACTTTAAAGGAATCCGGCTCAACAAACCAAAACGATGGGGATTCCTACCGAGAAAAATGGCTGATGGTTTTAGATTTGAAAGAACGTTTTATTTCTTTCTAACGTTCCACTCTAACAAGATACATGTGTTCAGTGAGTTCAAAGTTTGACGTCTGTCCGAGACTCCGAAAGTGCATAGCTTGTAAACTGACATCTGCCCGAGACTCCGAAAATTAGAAGCCTGTCACCTTGGTGTAATTTTGAATAATGTCGCTTCAAGTATGAAAATACCCGAACACGTACTTACGCATCCCTTCGACGAGTGCTCGTTGCTGGGGAGTGAGATTGCCTGAGGCCACGAAAAACTACAAAAACAGATGTTCCCGACGAATAAATACTGTAAAGCGATGCAGATTGTAGTAACAAGTGCTAGCAAGTGCTGGGCAATTCAGATCCTAGTTGTAAAGCACTTGTTAGTTGTGGGCCTGATGAATTCTTTGCTAAATGAAGATGCGACTAGCGGATTGTAGAGAGACTGGATAGTAGTTTACGTACATTTGTGCTTACAAATTGCACACAACCATATGGTTTTCAAACGTCGTAATGCTCGCTGCTACTTATTCTACTATTTCATATTCCATCAATAAGTTACTATTTCACTTTGATGTCTAACATGTTTCAGCGATCCGTTGGTAATTTTGCAGGAGGATGGTTGATAGGACTAGACATGGGAAACTCAAGAATACTACATTGGCTAATTTCTTCACATGTACGCACTAATCACATTTGCCACCTGCAGCGATTAACGCCGCGCCTTTCAAAACGACGAATCGATATAGGGAGCAGGTCGAAGTAGCTTAAGTTTTGCCCAAATAGCACATGCTCTCTCTTTGACTACGTTTAATTTAACTGCCTCTTACGAACGGGAAATCGATTAACTAATAATCACACTCCATTCTTACTTTAAAAACAAACACTTGAGCCACGCAGCATCCGAGGACCCATTGATATGTTAGTCTCTTTTTCTCAAATATCTTTTAACTTTGCCCCTTGCCTTATCACTATCTGATTTAATAATCATTTGGATTTTCTATTAAATTAACCCGAATACAATTTTAACTAGAATTTATAGACGCTGCAGCACGAAAGCGTTAATTTGAAAATGTCGATTTCTGAAAATGTGAATTTCTGAAAATTGACACGAAGCAAAATCTGCTCGGTTGGAAGGTAACCTTGACTACTTCGAAAAATTCAATTACACTGCAATCATGTGCTGGTCTGACTCAGTTAACGCAGACAGTTCAACGCTGCCTGGATCTCGGAATCAGAGGACGCGGTCAATGGACCGAGACAGCTGGAGGCACTACTTGCAGTAAGCGAAGGCCCGAAAGGGGCTGTAGTGCTACGAAGAAGAGGAAGATGTGGTCAGTATTTGGTACACTTATAGGCAATATCTACAGCTTACACTTATAACTGAAGAGTTACAAACAAGCTGCAAAATTTCCGAAGACATTGAAATCCCTAGTTGGACCTTTACACGAGGAAAAACTCATAAATATAGTTTCTGTATGCATACACACGAATGCTTCAAAATTACTTTGACACTTCCCCATGTGTTTAAGACAAAGCACAATTTACGCTTTCGATCGTTTGATAAATTATTTGCAGAGTTTTCTGATGTGAGACTACAATCGGCCGTCAATAGTCATTTTTTTCTAATTCTAAATAATTAAAATACAAGAACACGAAATTGTAGACTACACGCATGGAAGATAATTTCACAATCATCACGTTTGCGCCTCTTATCTAATCTACTCCTATTATCCTTTTCGTCAATGTTCCTCAAGCAGTTTGCTTAGGTAGACCGCTCGATTACTACATATTCTAATATATTCAGTCTGTGTAGAGCTGTAGGTTAGGGCACACTCCGCTTGCGCAGCAGCTCCTAACTTCAAACCCTGGTCACGGCATCGAGTTTGAGCGTCAGATGTTGCTGTCGGACTATCAGCCTACCCAGCTGTGATGGGTACTAATTGAAAAATTCGGTAATAATCACATGGTTGAGCGTAATATAGACCGTATGACTTCGAATCCCGTTACGCCATGGAATAAGATACCCTAGAAATAAATTTCAACGCCAAGGTTCGAATTTGGACTGTTGTGGGATGGTTATTATTATTATTAATATATTCACATTACAATATTTCTAACCTATTTGTTGAAACCTATCTCAAATTTTTGAAAAAAACTGTCAGCACAAACAAACTAACATTATAAAGAAGAAAAACGAAAAAACCTAAACCACGAACAATTCAGCCACTAATACCTCGATCGCTGCATCCTAGCCCTACCAGCCTTAAAAAACCTAGCAATTGAGTATTTCTATTGAGATTGTTGATCTTTGAAGTTCGAGTTTGGAGGGTATTTTATCTTTTTATCGGCAAGCCATCTGTAAACATATATAATAAACAACTAAAATACCATCAGAATCAAAAATACACCGATTCAAATAAACAGTTTCTGGAAGTATTAAGCCAGTGTCGAGAGAATTCTCAATATACCCATTCGTAGGGTGGAACGGCTGCAAAATCTAGGGATTTGCGCTCACAGTTGCAGACTTAGCGTTTCGTAATAGTTTCAATATAAAATGTCGACTCCTGTCACATTTTGCAGTTTGGTAAATTCTTCGATTTGATATATAGTGTTTCCAATCCGTCTTAGGCTTTCTGTACAACCCAGTATAAAGGTATGTACGAGGAGATTTCCTTCCGAAAACTCTTAGTCTTTTCATCAAACTAGCACTCTGATTATACCAGATCTGACATCTGCATATCAAAACTGGTATAACCAGGGTCTTGTGAAAGATCATTTTGTTTCTCGAATGAAATGGTCAAACACGTTGCTGATATTTGGCAGCAAGCTGATTGTGCAATAACTTTCAGGACTCGAAGATTCATATTCTTTCTTCAAGATTGGTAATCTTCTTCATTGCAATACAGCCCCTTTCTGTCCTTTGCTCCTGCAAAGAGCGCCTCCAACTGTCTCAGTCTATTGATCGCGTTCACCGATTTCGAAATCTGAACAGCGATTAACCGTCAACATCGGAAAAACCTTGGCTTTTTTCACAGACTTGGGAAATATGAATTGGTCAACATTTTGTTGAACAACAACCAATAAATTGCTATTGAAACCTCAGGCAAGTGTAGTATTACTTTGTTACGAATGTCATCAATGCCGCAATATTTTTTTTTTGTTTATTTTGCGAAATATGAGATACAAGTTCTCATAGATGACAAAATAATCAAGAAGGTTTTCACTTGGTATGAGGTAAATTCGTCATTCAGACTGGATTTTAAACTGAAACCTTTTGCTTCAACAACTCCTGAAAGTATTTGTGTCCTTACAAGACTCTACCGGTAACCCAATTCAAAATTTGCTCCAATCAGGGCAAGCTTTTGCAATTTATAATCCTATTTCCATCTGTATCCAAAATCGAACTATTAATTACAGTACCAGCTCTATCTAGAAGATTTAACTTATGACTTCAAGATTCGATACATTCACTTGAGACTTCTTACAAAATATACTGTAGACATTTGTGAAAACGCTATCTTGGTGCAGTTTTCTAGTATCTCTCAATTCCTCTGCCCGTGGGTCTCTGACTTCACTCCTGAAGTATGAATAGTTTAAGTTACGAGCATTTTTAAGGTGTACTTTCAACAAGTCCAAGGAGGGATGGTTTCAGCCCAGATATGGACGATAAATATTGTTGTCGCATGTGAGAAGAAGGCTTTCCAATTTTTTCAACATTGTAAGCGTTGGCGTTTTATATCTTTCCATATTGTTTCAATATTTAATATACTACTTTCTACTACAATACTATTACTTTCTCAATCGTTTCCAATTTGACCTTCTCTAACTTCGGCAAATAGAGATCTATGTCATTATTAGTTAGATTTCTATCATAAGGAACCATTTGGCAAGAATTGCTATCATCAGAAGGAGGACATTGCTTCTGGTAATCCCGATTAAATTCCTTTGAAACGTACTGTAGAAACGTAGAGGTCCAAATATGAATTTATTCTAGGGTATGTTGGGAGCTCCAGCCCAAATAGATTGCGTATGCATTAAAGTTGATTTTCTGTTATCCACAATTTCAGAAAGACAACTCCTGGATTAATGTTGTCGTTCAGCCATGTTGTATGAAGAGCATTCAGATCATTACCAAGAATATGAAACTTATGCAGCCTGTTAAGTTGATGTATTTCAAACAAGGAATAGGGCTCCTCCTTGAATTTGAGAACTTTTCGACCACTTTCAAAGGCAGAGATAGCAAAGAAATTACTCCCGCCTGGCAGTGAAATTTTAATAACGGACACTTCAAGAGGTTCAAGTTTTTGGATTCGATTTTACAAATATTTTGGAAGGAACAGCGTCTTCTAACCAATATCCCGAATTTGCACATATTTTCTTTTGTATTTTAGCTATTCGCTTATTTGTGTAGTGATTAAAAGATTAGCTAGGGTTAACATGTAGAGTAATTTTTGTATATTAGATTAAGATTTATTATTTTAGAATGTTTCAAATTTAAGTTAGCACATTTTTTTTTTTTGGTTGGGATGTGAATGCCATTTAAGCACTCAGTGTGAAGCTCCCATGCTTGTGAGTGATGGAACTAGCCACTTAACACCTTCCTTGTCAACCTGGGAACCTAGCCTGAAACCATTTGACACATTACTCTAGGCCAGGTCTCATTTTTTTAATGCCGTGAAGCGAATTCAAGCAAGGGGATCTCTCCTTCAGTGAGAAGGGAGAGAGGAAGAGCAATTGCCAGACAAACTGTCTCCCAACTCCGACGCCCCAGCTGCTATGAGTCCCTTCTACCTTTTACAACTGCCTGAGCATAATATGCTACATGGTTCTATTTGTCAAGCGATCCAAGCATCAACGTGACAGCAGTATCCAGGGTGAGCTCTCTCGTTTCTCTATAAAGGTCTTGTTGCAGCCAGTCCCATTTTGTGCACGCAAATAATGTGTGGCAGCCACCAACTTCCTCTCTGGTTAAAGTCTACAGTTGGCGGACCATAACTTACCAATCTTGTGCAAGTAAGTCTGAAAACACCCATTCAATCATATTATATACCTGCATATTGTAGGTCAACTTGGCAATTCCCATGCTTCTATCTGTGTGAAAAAGATAATTTTTTTTGGGTTAATTAACGTGTTTGCATATTTAAAATATCGAAAATAAAATTTAAAAAAAAGTCCCTTAGTATTTTTGTTGAGAGGGTGTCACTCATAAGTGACACTGGGCGTAATTGATAAAACCTTGAACATTTTACTACACTAAAAAGAAAACACCTTATTTTAATCTCTATAGTTATTTTTATTGTAATATTATTGTAAAAAGAACATGAATTTACTTCTATTAGGAATGTTCGTTTTACTTCTTATTTATTGTGGAATTTGTATTACCATTTGAAATGTAAAACTATATTGCACTTAGAACACATTTTTCTTCTATGTTCATCACATAGTGCGCAGCGGCGTTGTGAACCATCCTTCTCTGTAGGGTCAGCTGAACTGCCTCCCAGTCTAGTTTCGTTTGAAACCCTTGATTCAATAGGTACTCCGCAATTGGTGTCTTGAGTTAGGGGTTTCCCGTATTTTTGTAAACAGGATATCACCACAGCTCTGTGAAACTCGCAGTATATGTCCAGTTAGTGCCACTATTTCTTTTGATTAGCCGAGCATTTTGGCAAGATGCATCCAGCCCAACAGCAGAAAGGAGGAACCACCATTTTGTGCCTCGTAGACCTACCCTCATGGAATCGACATTCTCATCGAAGGGATTCACACCACTCATATACTTATTGTACATTTTTATTAGTGATGGGCAATCAACTTGTATTTTTGTTCGTTTTTTGTTTACTACACCAACCCGATCGACTTTTTTGATTGGTGACAATCAATGACAATTGGAAGCAATATTCCCGACACTATTGTCATGCCACTTCACTACAATTAGTTCTTTTGAGGCACTGTAAACCAGCTCACCCTTTGGTTTATTTTTCATATCTTTGTTGTTGATAAGAATACAGTTTTTCAAGTGGTTTTCTTTTATAGTTCCAGCTCCTTCAATATTATTTTCGTGTAAATACTTCAGTTAAGATAACCCCGGGAAAAAATTATCAAAATAAAGATTGTATGGACCAAGTTCCTTTGGTAGCCTGGAGTGCACCTCCAAAATGATAGCGGCACCTAAACCGTAATTGGACTGTTCATTCAGAGTCGGACCAGTTGCACTTTAATACAATTCGCAATTGATGAGATACCCATGTCGTGTAGCCACGGACCAAACTTTGTATCCAAACCTGATGGGCTTCTCATGGATGTGTTGCTTTATGCTTTGTCTCCCATAATACGGCACAATGGTTTTACCAATCGAAATGTGAGATGATTTAACTTTTTAAAAATTGCCGGTAAAATTTTGAGTGCGCATGTCAAAATATCTACGGACCTTAGCAAATTTATCATTTTGCGGTAATGTAGTACGAACGCACAAATATGAATACTGTTGTATTTGGAAGAATCGATCCCACCTCATGCTGGAAGCTACAAGTTCATTGTAAGTATCCAACTTTTTTCCCATAACATCCTCATGTATTTGAGCGTCAAATATCCAGTCAGTAATAATATGGCAATATATACCCTAATTTCTTCAGGTGTAACATACAGGGTGTGATTTATATAAAGGGCATACAAATTACTCATATCTGATATGCAGTTTACGATGTCACTCGGTGACACCCGGTTCCTCTTTGAAGGTATTTAGAATATCTTCCTCACAATCGCCTTTTCCACAAAGAGAAAAAGAGTTGCATTATTCGGCCATTTCTTTGCTGTAAACTCCTTTTTTTTGTTCTTTCGAGCCACATCTTGAATTTTTGGTTTTTCTTCTTCTATTTGCTCTTCTCTATCATCTTCTTTATTATTGGCATCGATAAATTTGGCTTGCACTTCTACTTCTGATTGTAGCATTCTACTTGGAAGGTGGAGAAAATCGGCTGCATTTTCATCCCCACAGTCTTCGTCAGTAACTGTAGTATAATAATCGAGCAGTCACACAAGCAATCTGCTCGAAAACCTTCCTATCCCCTACTGAAAATTTTATGTCAGTTACTTTTAGTTTTAAAAAAATTTCAAATCTGAGATTGGCGAAAACAATCGAACCCAGCTGATGTGATTTACCGGGTGCACCGTAATAAAAAGGGAGAGATATAAAAGCGTAAGCGCTAACGCGGGACTGCGTACTTGGCATTGTGTGGAGTGGGAATGTTCGACGCCCAAGAAGGAGGTTGTGAAAGTTTTGAAAATTTCGTATTTGTGAATTGGTGAGAAACTGGTTTACGTGAATCGAAAAGTTTGGCGCGGTGATTAATCGTTGTATTTGGTTTCACGGAGGATCGTTGATTTTTGCAAGATTCAAACTGAATGCTTCGAACGGAGAGTATCTAAAACGAGCGTCAACCGGCCGGCTCCGCAAGACAACAAAAGATAATTCTGATGCAGAATTTCGAATAAACGACGGTGTAAAGAACAATCGCCCTTAAAACACGAACGTTTTCGCAAAAAGCAGAGTCCAAAAGCGTAGTTTAGGCCAAAGGGCCTGCAAGAAAAGACGTGTAAAGTGTCAAAAATCAAATTTGGCTGCCGCTGGGATAAATGTGAAATGCGAGTGCAAAACATCCGCGTCTGAACTTGGTGCATTGGCGCACGTATTTGGTGGAAGGCGAAGGCAAGCGCAGTTCAAATGAAAAAGTGCTCGATGCACCGAGAAAGAGTTTTTCTTTTTTCGTCACCTTTGATGGATATAAACAGAGTTGGTTTACATTAGATAATCGAAAATTAATGTACCATTATGAGACGTCCGAAAGAAGAAATATTTCTAGATCATAATTTGGATGGCTATAGTGTTCGTATTGGAGCACCACCTGAGGCGAAAGGCTATAGTTGCACCTTATGTACGCCAGAAAGAGTCTACAGTTTATCAGCGAGTAGTGAACAGGAACGTGATGATTAGATAGCTGTAATTCTAAAAGTCTTAAAGATACCACTCACGCCGCAAGTTAGCTCAATGTCTGCCGGTTTAATTCGCAAACGAACCGGAACAAATGCAATAAGTATATTTGCTGGGAGGTACTGTACAATACTTCAACGCATTTTTAAATTAAAATGTTCTTAAACGATTACAACCTATGAGCATTAAAGTAGAAGGCTAACATACTGTTAAATGAATCTTCATAATACTAAACCGTTGTACATATACTCGTCAAGCAATAAATCTGCTACTACTACACATATCAGAAGAACTGTGACATTAGATGAAAGATAATGTATGGCTCGACGAGAAAACTTTAAAAAGTCTAAATATTTCAAGATAATACAAAAGTGAATGCTTAATTTTAGCATTTGTGAGTTTTATTGTAAAAAGGAACATCAAGTGCAGTTTTCAATAATTTAATTAAAATTTTCCACTTATTTATTCTCCCATGAGTATATTTCTTTTTGCAATCAAATAATGATATTTTAAGTAAACTAAGTGTTCCTTAATACAATTTAATGATACGGTTTGAAAATGATGGGGGCGTCGGATTAAAATTCAGCCATGCATTACCGATGCGTTAAATGCAAAGACGTGCATGCTCCCGGTGAGTGCAAATTGGCTCAGACGGAGCCAAAAGAGAAGTTATATTGTGTGAACTGCGGTGTTTTTGGTCACCCGGCATCATATCGAGGATGCTCCCGATATCAGGATGCAAGATTGAAATCTGCCCCAAAGCAAACCCAAATACACCGCAGTGTCTTAGCTCCGAACTTCGTCAAGCCCGGAGTATCATTTGCACAAGCCGCTAGAGGACCAGCAGAAAATGCGGAAAATAGTGTAAATAATGTAAGTGGCAATAATGAGCTGCTTCTTAAAATTTATCAGCAACTAAATTCCTTATCAGAGCGAATCGATAGACAAGATTCAAAAATTAACATTGTTTTTCAGCGTTTAGGACTTTCAAATGCCTCAAAATAAGTTGTCATCCAGTCACATTCCCACGGATAGGATTCGTCTCATCTCGATCAACGTTAACTCCATTGTTACTTTACATCGGCGTGATTATCTCCTTGAATTTATTGCCAGACAAAAGCCTGACATCCTGCTTCTAACCGAAACCCACCTCAATTCATGGCACTCCATGACATTCAAGGATTTTGAATTCGTAAGAAACGATAGGGTAATAGGTGATGGGGGAGGTGGCACCGGGATATTGGTACGAAGACCCTATCGTTTCCAAAATATTGAAAAAGTCGAATTCAAAAGCTTTGAATCTCTTGAAGTGGCCGTTACCAAAATCTCACTGCCAGGTGGGGATAACCTCATCGTTATCTCTGCCTATGCAACTGGTGGAACTGTTCTCAAGCTCAAGGAGGAACTCAATTCCTTGTTCGAAATACTCGAATTGAACAGGCTGCATAACTACTATATTCTTGCTGGTGACCTGAGCGCCAAGCATACATCATGGCTGAACGCCACCAATAATCCAAGAGGTGTATTCCTGAAATCGTGGATAACAGAGAACCAAATTGAATACAGGTGCAATCTATATGGGTCGGAGTTCCCAACATACCCTAGGACAAATTCATATTTGGACCTCTGCATTGCTGATGCAAGACTCGAATTCAACTTTAATAGTCCTCAACGGAAACTGCAGGTGCTTCCTTATGATAGCGACCATAACGCAATCGTAATGGAAATCAATCATCACAGGGATGATTTCTTCCTCATTCCAGTTCAACACGAAAATCATCGGTTGAACTTCAAAAAAACAGACTGGGGAAAGTTTCAAAAGAAGTTTAATCGTGAGTACCAGAAGCAATGTCCCCCTTCTGATGGTGGCAACTCTTGCTCAATGGTTCCTAATGACAGGAATCTAACTAACGATGAAATAGATGTCTATTTGTCGAAGCTAGAGAAACTGACGTTGGAAACGATTGAGAAAGTAGTTCCCAAGATTAAACATCGAAACAATATGGAAGGATATGAAACACCAACCATTGTAAGGTTGAAAAGATTGAAAAGCCTCCTTCTGACACGTGTCAACAATATTTATCGACGATTTTTGGACTACAACCATCCCTCGTTGTCTTTGTTGAAATTACATCTGAAGAATGTCCGGAACTTAATCCGGTCATACTTCAGGAGTGAGGTCAGCAATCAATGGGCGGAAAAATTGAGGGGTATTAGCCCACAGGACCCAGACGGCGTGTTCGCGAAAGTGAATAGCATATTCCGCAAGAAGTCTCGAGTGAAGGTATCGAATCTTGAAGACACTAGTGATGAGATAAATCTTCTCGATAGGGCTGGTATCGAAATTAATAGTACGACTCCGGATAGAAATGGAAACAGGATTATTTGTGAAGGATTAGATAAGCTTGCCCTGATTGGAACACATTTTGAATTGGTTCATCTACCAAACCCTGAGAGAGGGAACGAAATTTTTTCAGAGGTCGTTGAAGCAAAAGTTTCCGACTTCAAATCAAGCCTGAACGGCCAATCGATTCTTCATTTCAATGAAACATTAACATCTGACCTCATACCGAGCTTGAATCTTATTGATTATTTTGTCAGCTATGAAGACTTGTGTTTCATATTTCGCAAGATAAACAACAAGAAATCATGTGGTACTGATGGTATTCCAAATGTAGTTCTCCGACATTTGCCTGAGGTTGCTATTAGGAACTATTGCATATTGTTCAACAACATGTTGAGCAATTCATATTTCCCAAATGAGTGGAAAAAGGCTAAGGTATTTCCGATCTTGATGAAAGGAAAAGAATCTTCGTGCCCCAAAAGCTATCGCCCAATCAGCTTGCTGCCCAACATCAGCAAGGTGTTTGAAGTGATACTCAACAGAGCATTAAACGCCCACATTGAGGAAAATGAGTTGATGCCGAATTGCCAATTTGGTTTTCGTGCCAGGCATTCGACCACACATGCAATAACGAAAGTAACCTCAGACATCTGTTGGAAACTAAATGATAGACAATGTGTTGGAGCATGTTTCATTGATATGGAGAAAGCCTTTGATACGGTATGGTTAGATGGACTAATTTTTAAACTCCTTCAGGACAAGTTCCCCAGACACCTTGTCGCCATGATGTGTAATATGTTATACGGGAAATCGTTTGTTGTAACCGATGGAAATCTGACAACAATGCGCGAGTTCAAGGTGTTGAATGGTCTACAGCAGGGAACAGTTACTGCGCCTCTGCTCTTCTCAATCTTCATTCGCAAGCTATTGAATGGCTTTGATTTTAACGTCTCGCCAACGCGATCATTGGTAGCGTTTGCTGATGATCTGATCATCTATACGGCAGACCGAAAAGCTACAATAGTTCAGAGCAATCTCCAAAAAATGTTCAATGATGTACAGCTGTACACTGACAATTGGCGAATGAAAATCAATGCGCAGAAGTGTGAAACAATCTTGTTTCGGACAACGCTGCAGAGGGTCAGTCAAGACCTGAAACGTAATTGGAAGGATTTCCACATTATGGCTAGCGAGGGTAGTTCAGAACGAGTTCCACATAAATCCTGTGTTCGATACCTCGGTGTTTATCTCGATCAGTATCTGTACTATACTGAACATGTGAAAATCATGCTCAGTAAGGCACTAAAAATAGTCATGGCCCTTCGAAAGCTCTTTCATTCCAGATACATTGATCAAAAGGTCAAAATTATCTGTTACAAGACCCTGGTTAGACCAGTTTTGACATATGGATGTCAGATCTGGTACAACCAGAGCGCTAGTACTATGGAAAAATTAAGAGTTTTCGAAAGGAAATGTCTTCGTGCATGTACTGGTTTGTACAGAAAGCCTGAGACGGATTGGAAACATTATATATCGAATAGAAGAATTTATCAAACTGCTGAAGTGACGAGGGTCGATATCTTCATATTGAAACTTCTTCGGAATCATATCGCAAGATCTGTGACTGTGAGTGAAAACCCTTGGGTTTCACAGCCGTTCCACCCTACAGACGGGTATATTGCGACTTGCCTCGCTACTGGCTTCATTCCTCCAGAAGCATTCGTGTATTTGGACATGAATCGATATGTTTTTGATTCTGACGGCGTCCCAGTCATATATCACATATATCGACGGGCCACCGATAAGAAGATAAAATATCCTCCTAATTTGAGTTCACGAGACCAACGATTTCAATGGAGATACTCATTTGCTAGATTCGTTGAAGCTGATCGAGTTGAGACGGGGCAATCTAGGTATTGGTGGCTGAATGACAATGTCTAAATTATTCGTGTTTATTTTCAGTTTTGGTGTTCTTCGTTATTTAGTTTTTGAGTTTCAGCTCATTATTGCTACATTTAGTGTTGTTGTTTATTTTTGTTAAAAATTAGGTATAGGTTAGGTATATGTAATGTTTACTATATTCCGTTAAAGATAAGATTAAACACTTAGGTTAGGAACATAGTTATTGATTTTTTTTAGTATAAGTTAAAGTTTTTGATTGTATTTTATTAGAAATAAGTGACAACATATTAGGTGTAGGATCAAAGTTTCACTGTTGTGTTTTGATTATAAATAATTTTAGGATAGTGTTGGTTGGTTTTTTCTCCTTTTTCCAATTAAATTTTAAAATATGTAATAATCGTAATTAATTGAATTTGCTATAGTTTTTTTTTTGATGATATGAGTTAACGATAACGTACAAATTTAGAGAGCCATTTGGGCCATTAAGTTTTTTGATTGTTATTGTTTGGAATTTGCTTTATATTCTTTTAAAATTTATATCGATTAGTATTAAATAAAGCGCTTTTGACTTTGACTTTATGAGTACCTTAAAATGGCCCTGTAAAGCTCTGAATGTTTAAATAAACCGGTTGCTTCTAATAAATAAGCTATTTTCAGGGCGTAATGTACATTTCTGCATGAAAGCTCAAGTTTCTGGCAACCAAAGCTAACGTTTAAGTTATAATACAATCTCTAGTCAAATACAATAGAACAAATTAAAATAAATGCATTAGGGCAGTTTTGATTTAACAATAAGTCCATTTGACTTTGATTTCAAAATATAGCGAATTTTTTTTATTGCATGAATACGAAAACTACATATAAGGGACTAAATACAATGTTTGGCGTGTTTCCGTAGATATACTTGTATAATGTATAGGCTTTGTTGAGCATTCAATGTAGATTCCATGTTGTTTTACAATGGTGAATGAAATGAAGTAATCACCCTTTTATGTTTACTGAGGTGGAGTATAAAAGTTAAATTGAATATTCCAATAATTTAGCGAATATGAGTAGAAAAATTTTTGGTGCCAATTTGTTGAGTGTTTCTTCAATAAAAATATCTTGAAGAAGCTATAGTAGCATGAAGTAAAAAGAAAAAAAAATGTATCATTTGCAATTACTGGAGCTAGGAAAAATAACAGCAGTAAATACTTCCTGAACGGGACAAGTAGCCAAACGTTTTTCTTTTTGACCAAAAAGCATACGTAGCATTTTATAAATTACAAAGTTAACATTTTTCAACACTGCAACGAATTCAAGAACAACTTCAATTAAAATTTTTTTTTGAGTAAAGTAAACCAAGTCAATCATAGCAATTGTCTTTTGTCAATATTAGTTCCAATTGAATTAAAAAAAATCGTGAATTGTTAAACTTTAAAAACTCGGTCTTTCCATTCCGTTTTACCTGACCGGGTATAGGACCCGCAACAATGGCAGGCTCCTCCTACATGATGGCGTAGCCATCGGGCGCGCTCCTCCATTTTTTTGTTCTTTAACAGGGGCTCTTGCCGGGTAAATTGGCTTTCCGCTCGCGTGCCCTGTTATGGTATAGAGTTATCTGATTCCATCACATAATTCTATAATGTAAATTGGCCACGTCCATATTTCTCATTTGATGGGAAAATTCATACAAATTAAGTTTGTATGAGTTTTTTACGGGTGGGAGGCTGCGAGGGGGCACCGCTTCCACCTGGACGCTCCACTCTTATTTGTGAGCCATAATTATCGTTGGTAACGACGAATTTGTTATTTGAACAAGCAACTTCAAGTCTTAATTGGTTACCTCCGTTTCGACTTCGGTCGAAATATTATTTGATCCCAGAAATTCGTGGATGTGAAATTCTTTTGCAGTGGGTCCTTCTGCTGGGAGAAAGAACCCACCCCACAACACCGCAACCCTAGCCTGTCAGCGCATTCACGCGTCCCCAGACAAGGCCAATTTCGGCGAATCTCACCATCCTATTCCGCTGTGGCAGCAAACCATCGCTGCAGTCCTTAACGGACAATTAATAGACACTTACTTCACTACATAACGTCACCATCCTCAGGGGGAAATAAAATGATGTCGAACAAAGAAGCACCCATGTACGCAGCTTAAACAATAATTTAGTTAAAATAATGCCCAGTGTCATTTGCAGGTGACATACGCTAACTTCATTTTGATACAAAAACAATCGTTTCTTTCAATAAAACTATTCACATTACAAGTTTGATTATGTAACAACAATTTGCAATAAAAACTATTACAATACTTACCTTTTTAACATGTTGATAGCAACATAAATTCACTAAGAAAATGAACGTAAGAAAATCAAAAAACCGTTTAAAACGAATGCATTAATTTGACAAAAAACATATGGTCAGAGTTTCTAAAATAATATTATAAATACTACTAAGTATTGAATTTTGAATGGCAATATGTTTATGTCTAAATATATTATATAATATATTAAATGATTTCTCTAATCTCTGTCACCTAGAGGTGACACTGGGAATTGACGAATTAAGTACAAAACCCTTCTGACATGAGCGTAGGACTGTCTGCCCAACTTGTTTTCCTTAGTTTGGATTTCGCATGTATGAGATATATTAAATTTAAAGTGCCAATCATACAATTAATTTTTTTCATATGTTACGTTATAATTCACTTTGTTTCTTTAGTATACATGGATTCGTTAGATACAGCGACTTAGAACTGGAACTTGTGCCATCTTCTTATATTTTTAATAAATCTCTTCGTGAAGAATCTCGTTTTATATTCTAACATAATAGATTTTTCATGGGAACAGGACATCATATAATTGTAAAACATGGGCAATCTGAGAATATTGTTTATTTTTCATTTCTCAATTAAAACTTTTAATAACTGTGGCCTTCCCTTCCGCTACTCATCATAGAACTTACACTTCATTAAGTCCATGTGCATTAAAAAATATGTCAAGAAAAAAAATTCGCTCGCTGAACTATACATTCTTGAGATAATTGCTTAACACGCTTTAAGTTCACACTTTCCTCATCTATAAAAGCGATCTACTATTTGTCTATTTTTTTCCAAGCATCTTAAAGATGTAGTTCTACGGTATCTTTTTTAAGAAATGGCCATATGAGATTAACACTGCGAAGTAATGAGTTCCCAAAGAATTAACTCTTGATGAAAAAGTGAAGATGTGCAGAAAAGTAGGTTAATATCAATTTTGTTGGTTCGCTACCGCAAAATTTCAACTTAAATGTTTGCGCAACTATGCAGTGAGCTTTGTCGCTTGAATGCTAGTCACTCATACGTGTATTTGATCTTAAAGAGCTCCATAAAGAGTTTGCTAAACGTAATGGCCAAAAAGGTCTAATTTTGCCCAAATATGATCATAAAGTAGCTGATCTACTATATGTTACCTTTTTTTGTCTGATCGTTGCAACCGCAGACAAACAGTTAACTTTATTTTAATGCAAAAATGATGTCGGAATAAACAATGAGTTTGAGAGTAAGTACGTTTTGACTGTACATTTACGGTTAATTTCTTGCGCAATTTTAAAATGCTTTTTATCGTGGAATGTGATTTTAATTGAAATACGAAAATATTTACCGAATTTCGGTTTATGATTCCTTCTCAAAAAGATTAAAAATCCATTAACCATAGAGTCTTAGGTTATTAGAAACGCTTCCATAAATTATTGAGAAATTTCAGAAGCTATAATTGAAATGTAAAAATTGAGTACTTTATATCCAGTCATTAATATTAATGAAATATAGAGTATTGGAATAAATTGAAAATGCAACTGAAACCCATGTGGGTATCGAATTCATAACAACGAAAATAACTTCCACGAAACAAATTATTTGAATGATTTTTCAATGGATGAATGAATAAAATGGTAGCCCCGATTTTTGTAATAAAAATCAATTTTGATACCGAAAGAAAAGTAAATTATACTTCTACTGAATTTTCGTTGGAATTCATATGGTGAAATCGAATTTAATTTGTTTCATGAAGGTTCCATTACAGTTTAATAATTTTTCTGCTCTATTTCAACCAAAATGCGCAGAATTCACGGTTTCTATGTTGGCTGATATTTGTTAAGAAATAATGCACATTATGTATCAGCATTATGATATTATGACATGTATAATGATGGTCAAATTTGAAACCTCGGAATTGATATTTAAATGGACGGCTCCAATACTTGTAGTTTAATCGGGGGCTCCAATAAAAAATGCTCAGCATACCAGACGCAAAAATAACTTTTTGGTCTCAACCAAAAAATTAAAGGGAGCAGTTGCATTGAGCCTGGACCTCGTAATAGCACAAAAAGCTTCAACTAATCATTTACAGTTATTGACAAAAATAGCAGCACCTGCAAACTTTTTAATCAAGTTATCAGTTTCAAGGATTGAAAGGGAAACGTTATGGCAACTTTCAGTATTTTCAGAGGATCCGTAAAGGACAGCAGCTAAGCCTACACCGCATTACAACCGCCCAAAATTTGCTTGAGCAGTTTGCGAGGGACATGAAAGCTGATTTTATGCTGCTGAGTGAGCAACACCATGATAAAAGTTCTGCATCATGGTATCCTGATGAAACTGGTATTGCCGCCATCTGGTTTCGAAATAGTGATTTCCAGGCGGAGAGCTGGGGATAGTTTTGTGTGGGTTCGATGCTCAGGGACCACCTTCTTTAGTGTGTACCTAACGCCGAATGAATAGATATCATCTTTCCAAGCCAAGCTCAATGCTTTGTAGGGTGCCGTCTCGAACGCTGACGAGCACATGCTCGAATGGGGCATGCGTCAAACAGATCCGCGGGGAAAACGAATCCTGGAAACGGCGGCCAGGACGGCGCTCGTCGTACTAAATACCGGACATACGCCGATGTTTCGCCGTATTGGCTGTAAAGATACCATACCGGACGTGACATTTGCTTTGGAGCCCTTATTATGAACGATACACAATGGGAGAGTATTAGAGGACTACCCAGCCAGTGATCATCAGTGCATTCTGCTTGAGATCAGCGATGTTGTCTCCGACGTCCGTGCTCTCGACTTTCTAGAATTGCATGGAGCATCGGAAGGATGGGCGTCGAAAGGTTCGTCGAGGTGCTCACAGTAGGTGGCCTACTGCAGAGAGATTCGCAGGGGACGGAAGAACTGGCAGTTCAAGACATGGTGAATTTAACTATGAGCCTCCTTACAACTGCTTGCAACGCTTCTATGCTTGGTCGGAAACCCTGGCACAGCAAGCCCCCAGTGGTCAACTGAAATCGCTGAAAAGCGAAAAGAGTATCACAAGCTTCAACGTGAGGCTCAACGGGCACGAGCCATGACGAGAAATGAAACCAGGTGGCAGCATATAACTTGGCCAGAAAATGCCTTCGCAAATTGATCAACAGCAAGACTCGCTGCTGGCAAGATCTAGTGGATAATGTGAAAAATGATCCGTGGGGCCTTGGCTTAAAGCTAGTCATGCGAAAGATTGGTGCCCTACAGATGCCTTGCACACATGATTGGAAGAGATGGATGGGATAGTGCAGACCCTTTTCCCCGCCCATCCCGTCCATGTTGACGCTGTCCATAGTGAAACATGAATCGCTTCACACAGCCGGAACTGGAAGAGCCAGTCCTTTCACTGAAAGCGAGGAAGACTCCAGGTCCAGATGGTGTTCCAGCTGAGGTGTTGCCACTTTGTCTATCACCATTGTCCTGACTTGCTGCTCAGCACATTTAACGCTTGCTTACGGGACGGGGTTTTCCCGGTGCAATGGAAGGTGGCGAGGCTTGTGTTGATCAGCAAGGGGAAAGGAAATCCCGGATCGCCGTATGCATACCACCCGTTATGCATGCAAAATACTGCTGGGAAAGTGCTAGAGAAACTCATCAAGGGAAGACTCACTGACGCGATTCGTGCTGCTGGGGACGTATCTCCTCGGTAACACGGTTTTAGAGCAGGACGCTCCACAAATGATGCTGTTGCAGAGGTGGTGAGCACGGTTCAAAAAGCAGAGGCATATAGTAACGCAAAGCGAAGGATATTCTGGATACGCTGGAAAACACTTTTCGAGTTCCAGCATATCTACTGCGGCTTTTGAGGAACTACCTAAAGAAGTGAAGCCTGCTCTGCGGCATGACACAGGGCCAATGAAGGATGGAAGTTACCTCAGGTGTTGCTCAGGGATTTATGCTTGGTCCAGACCTGTGGAATGTATCCTACGATGGGCTACTGAGACTCGAGATGCCAGATTAGTCACGCTTGATCGGTTATGTGGATGTTGTTATGGCTCCGGTCGCTGGACGCACCGTTACACAACTAAGGTTAGGTATGCTAATACACCGAGTGGGAGACTGGATGACTGCTCGCGGAATAAGTTTAGCACTGGAGAAAACTGAAGGAGTCATCTTGGCAAAAACAGAATCCCTTGAGTAAGGATGATAGGTATTGGAGACATATAAATTGAATCACAGCCATCGGTGAAGTACCTGGGGCTGCTGACCGACCCAAAGATGAATTACTCTGAGCAGATCAGGGCAACGGCTGAGAAGGCTGCTTCGGGAGTATCGGCTCTTAGTCGACTTATGGCCAATGTAGGGGACCCAGAACCATCAAGGAGACGCCTCTTGATGTGTGCTGTAGGCTCAGTGCTACTGTATAGAGCAGAGGTACGGGGCGACGCTCTCAGTAAAGGGTATACCAAAAACGCTTGGCACAGCTACAGAAAAGAGGAGCACCAAGAATCGCATCTTCGTATCCGACAGTCTCTGATCCGGTGGTGAGAGTTATTGCAGGCCCTCCTTGTTAGAGAATGCGGCGCTATTTGCCTGCGTCGAAACGAGGATGCGAGGGAGATGGTTGCCCGCGAGGAGAGACAGCGGTCACTCAACGATTGGCAGCAGTCTTGGCTGAATCGCATGAAGGAAGGTGGACTGCGCGCCTCATCTCGGATGTGAGACCGTAGCTAAATCGAAGGCATGGTGAGTCTGACTTCTATTTGACCCAGTTTTTGAGTGGGCATAGGTGTTTTCAGTCTTTTCTGCACAAGGTTGGTAAGTCACGGTCCCAACTGTTGGTTTTGTCCAGGAGTGGAGGATAATACCTGCCACACATTTTTCGCGTGCATAAAATGTGACAGGCTGATAGAGGACTTCTTCAGGGAGACGGAAGAGCTCACTCCAGATAATACAGTCGCGGAAATGCTCGAAACAGTTGACAAATGGAAACAGGTGGCACATTATGTTCGGGTAGTCCTTAAAGATAAAAGGGACTCACTGCAGCCGGAGGCATTGGGATTGGAAGGTCGCTTGTCTGGCAGTTCCCCTTCCCCTAGAAGAGCGATCCCACAGCTTTAGGGCGCCTCAAAGTCAAATTCAAAAGCGCTTTATTTAATACTAATCGATATAAATTTTCAAAGAATATAAAGCAAATTCCAAACAATAATAATACAAAAACTTAATGGCCCAAATGGCTCTCTAAATTTATACGTTTTCATTAACACATTTCATCAAAACAAACTAAAGCAAATTCAATTAATTAAGATTATTACATATTTTTAGAAAAAACCACCCACACTATCCTAAAATTATTTATAATTTAAACACAACAATGAACTTTGATCCTACACCTAATATGTTTAACCTTAATTCTAATGAAATGCAATCAAAAAACTTTATCTGATACTTACAAAAATGCTATGACAATGTTCCTAACCTACGCGTTTAACCTTATCTCTAACCTAATATAATGAAAATAATACATACCTAGCCTATACCAAATTTTTAACAAAAATAAACAACAACACTAAGTGTAGCAACAATGAGCTGAAACTCAAAAAACTAAATAACGAAAAAACACAAAAGCTGGAAATAAACACGAATAATTTAGACATTGTCATTCAGCCACCAATATCTGGATTGCGCCGTCTCAATTCGATCAGCTTCAACGAATCTAGCAAATGAGTATCTCCATTGGAATCGTTGGTCTCGTGAACTCAAACTCAGAGGATATTTTATCTTCTTATCGGTGGCCCGTCGATATGTGTGATATATGACTGGGACGCCGTCAGAATCAAAAACATATCGATTCATGTCCAAATATACGAATGCTTCTGGAGGAACGAAGCCAATAACGAGGCAAGTCGCAATATACCCGTCTGTAGGGTGGAACGGCTGTGCAATCCAAGGGTTTTCACTCGCACTCATATAATGTTTTCGATCCGCCTCAGGCTTTCTGTACAAACCAGTAGATGCACGAAGACATTTCCTTTCGAAAACTCTTAATTTTTCCATAGTACTAGCACTCTGGTTGTACCAGATCTGACATCCATATGTCAAAACTGGTCTAACCAGGGTCTTGTAACAGATAATTTTGACCTTTAGATAAATGCATTTGGAATGAAAGAGTTTTTGTAGGGCCATGACTACTTTTAGTGCCTTACTGAGCATGATTTTCACATGTTCAGTATAATACAGATACTGATCGAGATGAACACTGAGGTATCGAATACAGGATTTATGTGGAACTCGTTCTAAACTATCCTCGCCAGCCATGATGTGGGAATCTTTCCAATTACGTTTCAGGTCTTGACTGACCCCCTGCAGCGTTGTCCGAAACAAGATTGTTTCACACTTCTGCGCATTGATTTTCATTCGCCAATTGTCAGTGTACAGCTGTACATCATTGAACATTTTTTGGAGATTTTTCTGAACTATTATAGCTTTTCGGTCTGCCATACATATGATCAGATCATCAGCAAACGCTACCAATGATCGCGTTGGCGAGACGTTAAAATCAAAGCCGTTCAATAGCTTGCGAATGAAGATTGAGAAGAGCAGAGGTGCAGTACCTGTTCCCCGCTGTAGACCAGTCAAGCCCTTGAATTTGCGCGTTGTTGTCAGATTTCCATCAGTGATAACAACCAATTTCCCGTATAACATATTGCACATCATGGCGACAAGGTGTCTGGGGAACTTGTCCTGAAGGAGTTTAAAAACTAGTCCATCTAACCACACCGTATCGAAGGCTTTCTCCATATCAATGAGACATGCTCCAACGCATTGTCTATCATTTCGTCTCCAACAGATGTCTGAGGTTACTTTCGTTATTGCATGTGTGGTCGAATGCCTGGCACGAAAACCACATTGGCAATTCGGCATCAACTCATATTCCTCAATGTGGGCGTTTAACGCTCTGTTGAGTATCACTTCAAACACCTTGCTGATGTTAGGCAGCAAGCTGATTGGGCGATAGTTTTTCGGGCATGAAGATTCTTTTCCTTTCTTCAAGATCGGAAATACGTAAGCCTTTTTCCACTCATTTGGGAAATATGAATTGCTCAACATGTTGTTGAACAATATGCAATAATTCCTAATAGTAACCTCAGGCAAATGTTGGAGAGCTACATTTGGAATACCACACAACACAATTCTTAATAGCTGACAAAATAATCAATAAGATTCAAGCTCGGTATGAGGTCAGATGTTAATGTTTCATTGAGATGAAGAATTGATTGGCCGTTCAGGCTTGATTTGAAGTCGGAAACTTTTGCTTCAACGACCTCCGAAAATATTTCATTCCCTCTCTCTGAGTTTGGTAGATGAACCAATTCAAAATGTGTTCCAATCAGGGCAAGTTTATCCAATCCCTCACAAATAATCATGTTTCCATTTCTATCCGGAGTCGTACTATCAATTTCGATACCAGCCCTATCGAGAAGATTTATCTCACCACTAGTGACTTCAGGATTCGATACCTTCACTCGAGACTTCTTGCGGAATATGCTATTCACTTTCGCGAAAACGCCATCTGGGTCCTGTGGGCTAATACCCCTCAATTTTTCCGCCCATCGATTGCCGACCTCACTCCTTAAATATGAACGGATTAAGTTTCGGACATTCTTCAGGTGTAATTTCAACAAAGCCACCGAGGGATGGTTGTAGTCCAAAAATCGTCGATAAATATTGTTGACACGTGTCAGAAGGAGGCTTTTCAATCTTTTCAACCTTACAATGGTTGGTGTTTCATATCCTTCCATATTGTTTCGATGTTTAATCTTGGGAACTACTTTCTCAATCGTTTCCAACGTCAGTTTCTCTAGCTTCGACAAATAGACATCTATTTCATCGTTAGTTAGATTCCTGTCATTAGGAACCATTGAGCAAGAGTTGCCACCATCAGAAGGGGGACATTGCTTCTGGTACTCACGATTAAACTTCTTTTGAAACTTTCCCCAGTCTGTTTTTTTGAAGTTCAACCGATGATTTACGTGTTGAACTGGAATGAGGAAGAAATCATCCCTGTGATGATTGATTTCCATTACGATTGCGTTATGGTCACTATCATAAGGAAGCACCTGCAGTTTCCGTCGAGGACTATTAAAGTTGAATTCGAGTCTTGCGGACATTTATACTTATCTACCTACTTACACTACACTCCCTTCTTTGCAAAGGTGTGACGCTTTTCCCGTTAAAACTTACATTACATATGAGAAATCTTATTAAAACAAGCCAATTTTGTTGGGAATATAACGTGGACCGAATTTCAGTAGTTTAGTCATGCAAAATAGCTAGTCTACCTTTTCAGAGCATTTCAGAATTCGGAAATAGTTCAATTTCTAACGGATGACTCCCTTATTCACAACTTTCGCTTGGGACGACTCACCTGTGAGTACGTCTTAAGCCTCTTTCGTTCTCTGCTTAAGCCTGACTCCTTGCTGTCAGCCAAAAATATATTTTTCCCCGCTGTCAACTAGCTTGCAACGATAGCCAGCGCTCTTCTATCCATCCCACTGGCCTCCAGCTTTGCATATGTATATAATCGGTTTTCTGAGTAAATCATCTAGGGAAATATATATTACACATGGGAAAAGTTTCTCATCATTATACGCGCGGCCGTGATTCTCTGGAGTTCAAGGGCAGAAAATTACATTGGACCACATGCATAACGTCGCTCACCTGTGTGTAATCGTCTATGTTTCACGAGCGAACTGCACGTTGTAAAAGTTGCATTGCATGAGTCACACCTGAATGGATGATTGTCTTGTATATTTCCTAATGTGAGCATTCAGTTCAGCCGTCCTCTACAAAAATTCGACATCGGAAGGCTCCAAACGGTGTCTGTAGCTAGCTCTTATCCTACCCTATCAGATACATCGCTGAAAACAAGCAACGAGCTATGGGTGGTAGTGAAAGTGGCAATGAAGACCGCAGCAGAACATATGATTGGATATGAAGCCCGGCGCAAAAGAAACGATTGGTTCGATGACGAGTGCCAGAATGCGTTATACAAAAAGAATTGGGTATACAAACAATATATGGGTAGGAAAACCAGAACTAAGGAAGAACATTATGAAAATCTCAGAAGAGTAGCAAATAAGATAATTAAAACTAAGAAACGAAAATACTTTAACGACAAGTTGAGAAGTATCCATGTGAGTCTAGCGAACAACAACACAAGACAAGTACTGAAAAGACTAAAATGTGATTATCAGCCCAAAACCACACTCTATCGTGATGAAAATAGGATCAGGAAAGAAGAGCATCATTTTTCAAGAAACTCTTTAATCTTCTGCAAAGCTCCAGAGCATCGGAGCATATAGATATTCCCGGAGAGCTTATATTGGCCCCAACAACTCTCGATGAAGTTTGTTCCACCATCAAAGCCCAAAAGAATAATAAAACACCAGGCATCGATGAGATTCCAGTGGAGCTCATCGAATATGGTGGCAGCAGTGTTCATAAAGCTATTCACAAAGTCATCCAGTATATTTGGCTACGAGAACATATGCCAAGCTAGTGGAGCCAATGAATTATATTCCCTATTCACAAAAAAGGTGGCAAGCTGCAATGCGGAAACTAGAGGCATATCACTATTTGTACGGCAAACAAAACATTTTCAAAGATCATAGAAAAAAAATCAAATCATACCCCAATAGTACTGTTGGGGAGTATCAATATTGCTTTACAGAAGGCAGATCGACAACAGACCCATGGTTGATAGTCAAGCAGATACTTGAAAAATGCTGTGAGTTCAATATAGACGTACATCAAATTTTCGTTGATTTTAAGCAAGCATACGTCACTATTGATCATACCTAATAATGCTTTGCTTTAGTATCCCAGCCAAATTAGTTCATCTTACCAAAATGACGATAACATCGACAACCTTCTAAGTCCGCATTTATAACCAACTCACCGATGCCCTTGTCACAAATATCGAATTAAAACAGGGAGATGGGCTAATCCCATCGCTTTTCAATCTGGTTCTAGAATATTTCATCAGAAAATTATCTGTCGATACGTGAAGTACATTAGTATACAAGTCGAGCTAAGTGGTAGCCTATGCGGACGACATAAATATTTTGTCATGGTCGTTAAGTACTCTCAAAGAACTTTTTCTGAAACTTGACAGTAGAGCGAAACTAGTAGGGCTACAAACCAATGAAAATAAAACAAAACTCATGGTGCAGTCAAGGAAGAATACCTCAAATACACAGAATATCACACTTGGCGAACACAGTATCGAGAATGTTAGAAAATTTGTGTATTTAGGCACCA
Source organism: Odontomyia ornata (assembly GCA_963969285.1). NCBI lineage: Eukaryota > Metazoa > Arthropoda > Insecta > Diptera > Stratiomyidae > Odontomyia > Odontomyia ornata. Next base: position 86,431,632 of record OZ017740.1, read on the forward strand.
AAATAACGAGAACCGGAAATTAAAGGGGCGAAATATTCAGTATTGATGATTTTGAAGACCAGCTGCATATACAGAAAAACAAAGCTCTAAGTATACAAAAGACCTGTGTTATGCTATGGGTGTGGTAAGACCTGTGTTATGCTATGTGATAAGACCTGTGATATGCTATAGGTGTGAGACATGGATCCTAACCCAAGCATCCGCAAATATATTGAACGCCTTGGAGCGATGGGTCCTTAGGCGAATAATCGGAGCGAAGCTAGACGGGGACCAATGGCGAATTCGATACAACCATGAACTGTATAAAATTTTTGACGAGCCAACAACGGATATCCAAAAAGGTATTCGTAGGGAGAACTGAAGGCCGGAGACCAGTGGGGAAACCGTGGATAAGCTGGTCTGACTTGGTCGACGAAGGCAGTTCATCGCTGCTCGGATTTCAAAGCTGGAGGACGCGGTCAATGGACCGAGTCAGTCAGAGGAGCTACTTGCTGGAAGCGAAGGCCCGAGAGGGATTGTTATGCTTTGAAGAAGAAGAAAACTCACATCCAATACAGATGTTTGACCAGTTGTCAAGTGGAATTTAGCCACAGTTACCTTTACTTAGTAAGCGACCACGTAACGATTTGAAAACAGGGCAATTGTCGAACTGTTGTTCGACTATTGTTGGGAACTCTTTTTGCCAGAACCCTTGGCTTACTCTAAGAGTTCCCTTTGTAGGTATGCGATGAACAATTATTTGTTCCTGTATTGAAGTAAGTGTTGTTAGGATGTTAGAAGAATGTGTTAATGTGGAAGTACAATTGCTTATGTCAACTCATATTAAAGTCCTTGTACACAAGGTCCTGGGAAATTAGTTAAGATTTGATTGTTCTAAATTGGAGCATGTAATAGTAGGATGCTCTTGGGCACGCTTTCCATTTGGCACTACTCGAGTAAAATGGCGATTTGACGTTCTTGAACCAGGTAACCCCATCCACATATATGCACAAATGGACTAAGGCACTAATTTAAACGCGCCTTAAATTTTAGCTGGAATCAAACTCGCACCTCACGAAACACAAAGCTCACGTTTACACTAGCATTGAGTTAGAACGCATGTTTTGAGTTTATTCTTCTTCTTTCATCGGCACTACTATGATTTTTTTTTTCATTGTTCAATTTTAAATGGACTATTTTCATTTTACATTTTTTATTTATTTCAACCTATTTTTTCAGTATGTCGGAGTAATAAATCCAACACTAACAAGTGATCTCTTAAAAATTTCTCAGAAATTATTAATCTTTGAGATACATTGTCCTCATATTCGTATTAGAAAAAACACTGTGGTAAGAATAGTCACAGATTTATTCAATACCAAACCAATTTTTCTCATGTCTGAAGCCAATTTTTCAAAAAAATTATATTTAAAATTCATTCCTGAGATATTTATACAATTAGTCAACTTTATAAGAAAAATGAATACAATGCTAGAACAATGGCGAACTGTCTTCCCTGGCTTGTCAAAAAAGAATCTCAAGAATGACGACACGAAACTTGCATTAAGCACATGCGATGTATCTTCCGAGAGTAGATTAAAAATATAAATTATACATAAGCACTGCGAAGACATGGGAAATGAGAAATGCATGTCAAGACGCGGAAAAACGAATGATCTCGCATAACACCATAATTAAACTCAACGATTGTGGATTTAAGATTTTAATTTGGAAATATTAAAACGTTAGACTGCCTCTCGTTGGATACTGATTGCATTCTTTCGAAGATTACTTGGCAAATCTTCACGAAGACGACGACATTCTTGAGGAATTCATGCCAAGTTCATTATCAGCACAGTTAGATCGTACTGACTTGATGTGTGAAGATACGAAAATGTACAAGGTGAATTGGGACAAGCCACCGTTTTGTCTCAATTTTTTTTTGTTTCGTTTTTTCCCGAACTGTTGATGATGATAAGGACGCCCAATGTTCAAGTACAATCTTTGAGATTATAAGCTGAAGTAGAAGATACAATGGAAAATGGAAAACGGAAATCGGAGCTAATTTAAGTACAAAAGGTGTAACGAAGGTGTAGCCATTTATTAAGAAATGGTGTAATTAGTGTCTAGGAAAATTATAAGCTGCCTTGAATCAACAACGCACGCCATTATTGTAGGATGTTATTAAAGTTGGCTGATGTATAATTAGATAAAATGCATTGATCTAATTAGAGTGAAGCAGGTGGATTTCTGGGTAAATTAACGTGGAGTCTTTTTAGGTGATCGGGTTTGAATTTCGCGAAATAGAAGTGTTTGACCCTAATATTTTTGGAGCTGAAGATTTCGGTATAGATTATAAATAAAAATAAAAATAGCAGATTTGTGGTTAAAATCCAATTTTTATTCAGACCTACTTGTGCCAAATTGAGTTTTGAGAAATTTGTAATTGCTTTTATTTTTGCAAAAGATTTTCGAATAAGTAAAAGGTTTGAATTTTGATTATTATTGTTTTATTGGAATCGATTTTCGAGCGTTATTATCCGGCCTCTTTCAGCTACTAAATAGTTTTCTTTTTAACATTGTTCTTATATACTTATTATTTTAAGGATATAGATAATTACTTAACAGGTACTAGAATACTTTTTGGTAATTAGAAAACAATTTTTTGAGTTACTCAATAGATATTAGAAAACTATGATCTACAAAGTGTGATTACTCAACAATGTTTCAACCCAATTATGGGGTAATTATATTATTTTGAACAACCATTATTTACAATTTCCCTCACCCTGATTTATAAGTGTGTTCCGTCCTTGGTATATGGCCAGAAATTTCGAAAGGGTCTAATCCTCGCATGTCTTTTGGCTCTTTCATTAGTTTTACGTCTTCGATCGTTATCTTATACCCTTTCACGTTTGTCGTTTCTTACTTCTCTACCTTGAATTAATTGAAGCTCATATTAACAATTTCAATAATATTATCGCACTTTTCTCAGCAGCGCTGTCCTTAATTTCAAGTGAAAACACAATGTTTAGATAAAATGTACTAAGTCTATTTATTTGCACCAATTGAAAATAATTCGTCGCTATAATTTCCACAAAATTATATTCGCGGTCTCTAAAAACGTCAGATCATTCATTCCATTATGAATCATCTGTTTTGTTTACGTTGTAGCTGGCAATAACAATACAGCGCGATGTTATCCAAACACTTGACACTGCCCCCTCCTTAGTTCTTTTCGCCTCGAAAAGATGTCTCTGCATCCAGTGCTGCAGCCTCATTTGCATAGTAGGGGGCAAGGCGATCCAGGTGCAAAATTTTCATCTTTGCCCTTGGTTTTCTGGACTCTTATATGCGTTGATTCGCTTGATAATTCAGTATGGTCCCTGCAATTTGACTGTAGCTTCGGAGACCTACCATTTCGTCGTTGCGGGTTGTACAGCCACACCAAATCTTCCTGCTAGAATCCCGATGAGTTAGCCCTTAAATCTTGTATTAGCTAAACTTTTTTTTTAATTGGATCATTTCACCCTTTTCACATCAACTTAATGTAAATCTATACGACAAATTTGCTCTACATTGAAGCTTTTCTAACGTCGCGCGGATATCGATCACTCTTTCGGATGGCTCCGATAGCTTTTTAAATTACTTTTCTTTATGGAATTGTTTGCAGCTACACAAATGAGCTGCATATTTTGAATAATAATTTTTCTGAAAAATTATTAGAGAAGAAAAATGTTAGAAGAAGGTGGTGGCCTGAGGAGAATTAGTGCACACGTTGAAACCACCTTCTTCTAACATTTTGCTTCTCTAATAATTTTTCAAAACTATTATTATTCAAAATATGCAACTCATTTATGTAGCTGCAAACAATTCCATAAAAAAAAAGTAATTTAAAAAGCTATCGGAGGCATCCGAAAGAGTGATCGTAATCCGTGCGACGTTAGAAAAGCTTCAATGTAGAGCAAATTTGTCGTAAAGATTTACATTAAGTTGATGTGAAAAGGGTGAAATGATCCAATTAAAAAAAGTTTAGCTAATACAAGTACTTACAAGAGAAATTTACCTTGAATATAACTTGCAGATGCAAAAAACATATTGAGTTTGCATAAGTAGAAAAATTAAAATTAACTCCCTCACCTCTGAGCATGGTGGTCGCCATCACCGGTGTGTATCTAAGAGTGATGGCCTGAGGAGAATTAGTGCACACGTTGAAACCACCTTCTTCTAACATTTTTCTTCTCTAATAATTTTTCAGAAAAATTATTATTCAAAATATGCAACTCATTTATGTAGCTGCAAACAATTCCATAAAAAAAGTAACCTTAGATCTTACCTGGACTTTATTCGGTCAGTGACTATTCGATATTCTTCCGCACTTTCCGATGCACGTTTTCCAGCCAATGTCTTAAGTCACTAGCATACTCGGAAATAGATATGGATTGTTCTGGCGGGATGCCGAACCTCACTTCGAATGTTCCTTCCAAACACCACTTTGGCTGGAGCCTCACCTGTTGGCGCATGTTCTGCAGCCCTGTACGCCATCAAAAACGAGGGAAAATGTCGGTTGCAGTCTCGTTGGTTCTCGTCGACCATCTTCGCCAGATGCTTATTGAGTGTACCGTTAAATTGTTCAACCATTCCGTCAGATTGGGGTGTAGGGGTGTCGTTCTTGTTTTCTGTATTCCCAGCAGCTCATACATTTCAGCAAAAAAAACTTGCGACTTGAAATTTCGGCCATGGTCCAAATGTAGCTCGCAAGGCACGCCATATCTGCTTACCCAGCGTAGCACGATCTGTCCGGCTACGGTGGTCGCTTCCTGGTTTGGGATGGGGTACACCTCCGGCTACTTACTGATATAATCTGCCACGACTAAAGTGTAACGATTTCCCCATTTGGACTCAGGGAAGGGTCCCGCGATGTCTACCGCAATTTTTTCGTATGTGTCCCCGCATTGTAGATCTTCAATTGACCCCTAGTTCTTCGCTGTGGTCCTTTAACTGAAATGCAAATTGTGCATTTTCGGCACCAGTCCTCTACATCTTCGCGTGCATGGAGTCAATAGAAGCTATCACGTACTTTCGCCGGCCTCCTGACGTTCCTTCATGTATTTCCTTGACGACATCCTTTATCTGGTGGCGGGGAGCACAACTTGCATCCGGTGTAATGTGCCATCAGCTGTTTCCTATTTCCGCTTTAGCACACCATTTTTCACATGAAGAGAGTTCCATTTAGCCCAATAGCTCTTCAAAACAACACTGTCGGCTGATATATCCTTCCATCCAGGGTGGACCGTAGCATTGCAGCAATAGCCCAAGATCCTCATCTGCTAACTGGGTATTTCGAATCTCCTCTGGTGGCCAACCTTTATCGATCTCAGCCATTGTCAGTTGGGCGTCTACACTTGTCTCTTTTTTTTGGATTTTTTGGCAGTGTTTGCAGTTGAGGGACATGGGCGACGAAATAGAGCGTCTATGAATACTTCCTTTCCGGTGCACTATTTCCACCTAGCGACTTGTCCTTCGGGATTTTTGAAATGAAGCACCCATCTCAGCGAAACGTGGTTTTTTCTCATACAGGTACTTGTGGAAATGTTTGGTTGCGTCGGTAATAGCCAAAAGCTCCTTCCTAATTAAGCAGTAATTCCTTTTGCCCTTTGATAGAACTTGGATGTAGTACGAGAGAACTCTTTCTTCACCATCTATTTTCTGTGAAAGAACGGCTCCTATGCCCGTATTACATTCGTTAGTATCCACTACAAATAGTTCCCTCTGTTTAGGGTAGTCCAAAACTGAGGCTTCACAAAGTTTTGCTTCAAGGTCTCGAAAGATTCCTGACATTCCGCATACCAGATGCAAGGACGATTCTTTTCGATGATCTGATGCGGGCATTTCGCGATTTGGTGAAATCTTCGACAAATCTGCGTTAATATGTCGCCAGTCCAAGGAAACTCCGTAGCTAGCGATTTTTACTCGTTGTCAGCCAATTTTGCACTGCCTCTATCTTCTCCGGATCGGTTTTGATTCATTGGGCCGATATGATGTGTCCAAGGTAAGTGACTTCCAGGGCAAACAGAGTGAACTTAGTGGGACTCAGTTTAAAATTTACCAGTCGCAATCTTAAGAACAATTCTTCCAAATTTCGGATATGATTTTAGAGCGTTCGCCCTATAACGATGACTTCGTCCAGAAGGAAGACATGTTTAGTATCATGTCTTCCAGCTATTCTCTCGGAGGACGCATTCCATTAGGCGTTCGAACGTGACTGGGGCATTGCACAGCCCGAAAGGCATTACTACAACTTGCCACAAATCTTTGCCAACTGAGAACGCGGCTTTTTCTCAATCTTTCTTATCGATTTCCACCTGCCAGTAGCCACTCTTTAAATCAAGCGTAGAAAACCAAGTGTCCATAATGTCGTCGTTGCGTGGAAGCGGGTAACTGTCTTTCTTGGCGACGTTGTTGAGCTGCCTATAGTCGACACAAAAGCTAGTGGTTCCATCCTTTTTCATGACTAGCACGACTAGTGAGGTCCAAGGGCTAAAGGGCCCACATTTGACCCCTTGTTCCTCCATGTCTGAAAGCAGTGCACTCGCTTCCTCGTTTTTAGATAAAAGAAATCGCCTTCGTGCTTGCCGAATCGGCTTAGCGTCCTAAGTGTTTATGACATGTGTTGCCATACTGCTCCACCCTTGGTCTTCCTGTCCTGTTGAGAAAGCGTCGCTTTACATGATGACTAGGTCTGAGGCTTGTTTAAACAAATCCGCAGGTAGTTTCGTTTGTTTTAATATCACAGATACCAGCTCGCTTGTTTTGTGCATCGCTTACTTCCTCTCCGAATGATGTTTGCTTGGAGCTTCCAAAGATGTTACGGTGGATACAAGCTGATAGCACCCGATGACTTCTCCAGCTTTGATACTTGTGTCGGAGTCCGTGGTGTTAAGAACTCTAACCGGCACATAATTGTTCTTATTGGCTGTGACTAGACTCCTTCCTAGGACCAAATTGTGCCGTGCTGGTGCCTTAGTTGGCTCAATCAAAAAGGACCGATTGCCTCCATAACCACCCTCAATTTTTGCCCATAAGATGCTTTTAGACTATTTTGGGCACATCAGTGTCAGCAGGTATAATAACGTTCAATCTAGTGGTATTGTCGCTAGCGTCTTCCATTAGAATCTCGACGTTATGCCATTTTAATAGTCACCCGCCCAAACCCAACTTGATTCCGTGTGGACGGAGGAAACCAATTTCAAGGATGCAGTCGTCCACTATGTTAGCACCCAGAAACTGATGTGGGAATGCAAGGTCTCTCAATTTTACCTGGACGTTGATCTCACCGTGGACAGGTGCAGTTTCTCCCGTAGCTGTTTGTAGTGGGAAAATTTTGCCCTTATGAATAAGATGTTGTCTGACTAGATTGGGTCGTATAATTGATCGCGTTGCACCGGTGTCGATGGTTATTGTGCAGTGTTCTCCGTCAACCTTTCCACGCAGACATAAGTCCGCCTCTCCACAATGTAGTCTGAATACGGTGATGGTGGTTCTGGGAACGTCGATCCTTTTAAGTCAACCCCTTCACCGCGAGGTCGGTTCTTACAAGTTTCCCGACCTATGCATTTGAGTGGCAGTACTTTCGGGCTCTATACTTAATCTCGTTCTTCTTCTATCCACACAGGAGGGGCAATAGCTGGGCTTCCTCCGCTGTCTACAATTCCGTCGTAGATGACCTCGCTCGCCACAATTCCAGCATCTCGACATTCCATTCGTTTACGGCTCTCTGCGCGTTTGCATCGGCACTCCATTGCTACAATTTCATGAACCCGTGCTGTACCGCGTTTTTGGCCGCCTCGGAGTTCAAGCTGTATGCTAACGTGTCCTTCACCGTTCACTTCCCCGATAACCGCACAGCTTGTTGTAGCTCCCGATCGGATGATGCATTGATAAAAGACTCTGCTGCGGTATCATCCCAGTGTTCTGGATCGTAGGCCGGATAAACAAGAAGAGCCAACCTTTCGATTTCCTGTGCGAGCTGCTGCAGTGCTTCGCCTGAGTTCTGGGTTCTAGTTCGGAGCTGTGATAAATATACTTGCTTTAGGTTGACGTCTCCGTATCGGCTTTCAAGGGTATTCATTATGTTTGCTGCATCAGAGTGCAAAGAAACAGTAATAGTTTGTAGAACCTCGGCAGCGGAACCTTTAAGAGCAAGAATTAAGGCTCACTCCTGTTCATTCCAGTGATGGGATTTTGCTGCAGCTTCAAACTTGGTCTTGTAGGTACTCCAAGTAGTTTTTTGTCAAATGCAGGTGCTTTTAAAATTCCGGAGTGTGTTGGGTTGACGGTCATAGATAGGGCTGGTGAATTGGTGGCTACTGCTTTCGCTACCTCTTCCATTTCTTTACGCGTTTCGTTACAAATTTCTTCAAAATTGGCGCTTGTTGTAACAACTACCATTATTTTTGTTTGAGCCAAGTCTTCTTTTATCTTTTGTATTTCTACGGATACCGTTTCCAGTTTATCGGCCACTGTTTTGATCTTTTCATTCAGAGTTTTCAAGTCCACCTTCGATTCGGTTGATTGCTAATCCAGCTTCTTGTTAATTTCGGTTGTTTGTTGAAATCAGCATTTAATTCGGTTGATTGTTTTTCCAACGACTTTTGAATCGTCAGCAATACTTGCATTAAACGCATCCCTAGATACTTCCTTAGCACCTAGTGTGGGGAAATTTCACCTTTCTAACTCCTCTTTAAGCTCTGGAACTCTCAACTGATCAATTTTATGGTCTTTTATTTGCTACGTTTTCAATTCTATTTCACTCTTTACGCCCCAAATTAAATGCGTTTATTCAATATTTGATTAAAAGCTTTAAATGTTCTCCTCAGCTATTTAAATCGTGTATTTGACTTCGAAATCGATTCACTATCCCGCACTAGTTTTCGCTACTTAAATCTCACTTCTGACGCCAGTGTCGCGTTTTGCTCAGCAGCGCTCTCCTTACTTTCAAGTGAAAACACAATGTTTAGATAAAATGTAATAAGTCTATTCATTTGCACCAATAGAAAATACTCGCGTTCTCTAGAAAATTCAGATCATTCATTCCATTATGAATCATCTGCTTTTGTTTACATCGTAGCTTGCAATAACAGTGCAGCGCGATATTATCCAAAAACTTGACAATATTTGTTATCTAAATTCCGTTCACAACCGACAAACATATGGTTATCAAAAAAATCCCGATCACTTCAAAGCTCGTTAATGACTGTTCTGCTGGCACTCTAGGTTACTTGCTCACGTTTGTTTTTATCTGCAATAGAGTTATTAGGAGAGCTGACAGTTCAACCATCCTGTTTAAAGGGCCATCATCTCCATGGTCACTTTCTCCGCGCGACGTCAATTCGGATTCAGGAGGTACAACACACCATCTTTTCATGCTGCCCAAAGCGAATACGTTACCATATTTACGCGATGTCCGCTGTGCGCCTGAGATATTTTCAATGACGTTTTTATCCTTCGGTAATTTCTCCGTAATGACATTAGGCTTTTTATATTGAGGCTCCAGCTTCTTCGATGTTCCAGTAGCAGATTTAATGATTGTGTAGAGATATGTGATGCAGCAGCCACTCGTTGTGTGTTTATCATATCCTCAGCTTCACCCTCCTTATCAGCGCTATCACGAAGAGCTAAAATAAGTTCATTGGCCAACAAGTCCCGACACTCGTAGTCAAATACCAGCTGTAGAAGACTCTGCCTAGTGATAGCGTTTGCAACCGTGCTCAGCGCCCACTGAATCCTCCGCATCTGTTGGCCCAAGTGCTTGCTATCCTAGTGAGCCAAAGTGGCGATGGTGTCACAGACTAACTGTTGGGTCCGTCCCACCTGAATATTAGATTTCGGTGTTCGTACCACAACCTTTATATGAGGGATAAGGTTGTGTTGCAATATTTTTCAAACAGAGTCGAGGTGAATGCTGTTCCCCTCTCAGTTACAATTGTTGTCGGTAACCCAAAATAGGGAGTCAGTTCGTCTTACATTGTGATGACCCGGGAAGTGGAAGTATTCCGGATAGCTTGGACGATAACATACTTTGTAAAACTGTCCACCGCAACGAGTGTTTGGGCATTTTTACGAGTATTAACTGGAAATGGACCCTGGTGATCCAAATGAATAGTTTTGAAGGGCACTGTTGACCTCTCGTACGTGCGCAACTCTCGTTCAATCTTTCCACCTGGTTGTTTATAATAACAGCACGGAATGCAGGCCACTTTGTATCTTTTGACAAATTTCCGCATCAGATGAAACCAAAAGTATGTTTTTTATCCGGCATTTTTCTCACCGACTGATGCCCAACGTCGTCGTGATACATTTTCAGGACTCGCCACCGTGCTGTCCTAGACAATACCCGTCGTCATTCCTCCATTGTCTCTCGATACAACCTCCCCTGGTCAAATTTGTAGTCGTTATAAATTTCGATTTCCTCCGTAGGATCTGTTGTTGGCGTTATCTTTTCCAAAATAGTGACAATTTCTGGATCTTGTCAGTGCATTGTGAGAAACCAATACTGTGTTGAGAATTCAATTTCTTGAATACTACTGCGAACTATATCTGGCTCAACTGCGTCCTCGAAAGGCGCTCAACTTAATGCATTAATGTGTCTCATTCTGTTGGCGCTTCTATGCTCAAATGAGAATGTAAGCTCCTAGAGTTTTAGCCAATATCGAGTGATATGAGGAATCAACTTGCTTATTTAACTTAGTGGTGGCGATAGTAGCATAGTTGTTTAGACAACTGCAAATTCCTTTCCCACTAAGCAGATTTTAAAGTGGTTCAATGTCTCCACGATAGCTACAGTCTCTAATTCGTAACTATGATACTTTTCTTCGGTGTTATGACTAATAAAACACGGGTCGATACGTTTTGTGGTCTGCTGGCTGTAAAGACTTGCCGGCCAAGCCAGCACTACTTGCATTTGTATGTACCTGATATTGATATTTCGCATTATAGATCGTCAAGACGGGTCAGGTATTCAGAATTTACATACTTCAATTTCTCAAAGGTAATGGGACAGTTAGTACCTCATTCCAATTGCATATTTTTCTTTAACGACTAGGTCAGCAGTTGTAAGATTAATGCTTGGTCAGCGATGAATTTCCGGAAAATTCCAGTCAACCTCAGAAATCTGCACACATTGTAGATATATTCCAGCGTAAGGAATAGCATGATTGATGACAACTTCGACTAGTCTTTCGAGGTGATTGTTGAACGTTTCCTTCTCGGGGCGTGAACATTAATCAGCCATATTTTGAAGAATTTCGCTTTAATACGGATCACACACAACGGTTCATTGCCTACCTTAAAGTCAATAACGTGCGATTTGAACTCCCTATCCACAATAAAGGCCACTCCGAATTCTCATTTTCCAGTAGACTTCCCACTTTTGAATATTGTGTGCGTTCGACTTTTTACGTTTCAATACATTTGCCGCTGGGTGTATTTCAACAAAATAGGGCCAGTCAAAACGGTTTCTTTGAAACCAAGTATTTAATGTACATGTTATTGAATCTTTTATCGCATTTATTCATTTTTGATTTCTATTGTACATATCATAGTTTGAGAACAGAATCCTTTTGATGGGAGTGTAGTTTTATCGACCCAACTTGTTTTGATAGTAATTTTTAATTATTAGTGTGCCAACAGGGAGATCTTAGAAATAGAGCGGATGATGGAGAAAGCCTGCAAAGCTTAAACAATAATATTGTCGCGTGTTCTGGTTCGCGGCCAATAATTTTAATGTTCCAGGAAAGTGAAAATGCCATGTCTTTTAAATTAAATTAAAAGAGTTTATTTAATTAAATTACAAATGCACAATCACTTATTTTACTATTTCAATTGTCTTCTAAAATTACTTCACAATCACGCAAATCACTTTTCTATTACTCGAACAATATCGCTTCCCACACACTATCGCAGTTCTTATCGCGGTCGAATGAATGATTCCCCCATTCATGCGGCTGGCTTTTATATAGGGTCTCTAATCTGTAATGTGACGCCTACGCCCGGGAATCGAAGTGATTCCGATCCCGAACCCTTGCGCCCGGCCAGATGGTTATGACCTCGAAATGCAAGCGGACTTCATCTTTCGTGCGGATATCGTTGCGCAGAAAATATTTTTTTTTTTCTCTCCAAATATTTAGATCTGTGGATTTAAATATTTGAAACATAATATTAATCAAAAACCCCGACACATTTCGAGGCATATCCATCTGGGAATGCCCCCTCCACCGTAGCCATCGAAACACTATGCCACTGGCGACAAATGGAAATGCACATTGCCGCCATGTGGCGTTCCATTCCGCACATCTGTTTTGTCGGTGGTTGTCACATTGACAGTCCGACGCAACGAGGGAGTTGGGTTGTTCCGTTGTGCGCTACGGGAGATGGTCGCCTGGGTTCGAAGAAGAAGACCATCATTACGAGCCAAGGAAATTGTACGACGTGTTGAAGCAGCAACAGCTGGAGCGGAACCTCTACTTACTCCACCTCGTTCATCGTCAACCGAATCACCAGATAGATCATCATCACCTGAAAGTGATACCATGTTAATGGCCGATCGTGAGGATGTATCGCCTGTTATACGTATGAATTCAGTTGCACAATTCGCCAAGGGTGGTAGAGATTATTTGAAAAACAAATAACTGAAAAGCCCTCTAGCAAATTCTCGCGGAGAACTTGCACCGATGGAACAAGTAAAGTTGCATTTCGTGTTAATCGGTTCGATTGCTGCGGAGGAACGGCGTCAGAAATGCTAAGATATATAACGGCAAACACCACCCGTGAAGTTTGTGCATCAAAATATCGACCGTGCTTTGTTCACAGCCGCCTTCGGCCAGACACGAGCAACCTAAGACCTGGTATGTGATTAATTTAGTTATTACTACCATATTACAATACAATAGCACGTAATCTTTTGAAGAAGAAAGTATAAAATTTTTAAATGAAAAACTAAAACTACTAGAACTAAAAATGGCGAAAATAACATATTTACTTATTATATAATATACATGGATATATTTAATGTTTCACGTACGCTCCAAGAAACAATAATTTTTAAATAGATCGAAATGAAAGAAACAAATATAAACTACTAGATAGTAAAACGATGGAACGATATATTATGGAAAATGATAAAAGATACTTGGAAATAGCCATTAATAAATTTAAAATGAATAACACTATGAAGAAATAAAACATAAAGGAGAAAAAACGTTAGGATGTTCAATGATAGTTTCAGATATAAATTGGCACTAATTTTCGTTAGCTGTCTAGAGTTTATAAATTTTTAGGCACAAGAACTTAGCCAAGTGCATTGTTGATATCCCAGTTTGGCAGATAATTTTATCAAGTTTAATTTTTTGACAGAAAATATGTCTATCTTGGCCGAGAGAGACAATAAAAGGCTTTTACTTTTTGTTTACAAATATTGAGTTGAGAGTGTATTTGAAAAGAGCACTATAAGCCATTTTTGAACAGGCTACTAAATATGTATGTTCTGAAAGATTAAATGTGTAATCGAAAAATGCTGTGTAGATAATATATAGAATGATAGAGGCACATAAATACAGTTTGATGGTTACAATTACCCCGTAGGTAATTGTGACGAATGCTTTTGGCTAAGTGAGTTTATATGAAATGAGAAAAAGTTGTGTATAGATAAGTATATAATCTGCTCCCTCGTTTTCGATTGTTTGAAACATAGAGTTTAAGTTAGCGTTGATATAGATTTAACTATAACTTCATATTGCATTATTCATAGATATTTGTGAACCTTATTTTGAAAGAAAAAAAAAACGAGCGTAAATTTGAAGACCAACATGTGTTCAAACTTTTTGAGGACATTTACGGATTTTGCAAGACTGATGGTGTAGCGCGGGTATTGCTAAACGAATAGGAAAAAGGGCTAGGTTATTTGAATTATTCAAATATGAAGAATATCATTTTCGGTGAATCCTAACAATGCATTGTCGGGCTAAAAATCATTTAAACTTTAGCGATTAAGGTAATTGTGCCATAATTAATACGCACTTGGTTTTACTCAATGAAAGTCCTAGAGAAACGTTTCACCCTCCTAAAATAGTATTTAAATTTCATTTCATAATCAACATAAGTTTAAAATCGTAAGAATGGAAAAGCAAGAATTGCTGCTCCATCATCTGTGAGACATTATCGCTAATGTATGTAATAATCAGGAAAAACCATCGTCATTCTTGTTTTGAGCACTTAAACCTTCTGTAAATGTTGAAGTCTTAATTAATTAACGATAACATCAAACAAACCACACATTTGTTTCTAGATAATTAATTCTTATAGTTACGCTCAAATATTTGCCAATGGCTACAATAGAATAATCAAAAGTACGTTCCACAAGAGAGCCTTGCTTTAGGTTGTAAGCAGTATTTTGATAATGTTGATGTATTAATTTTTAGCATTTAGTTTGATATATTGTTACTGACAATGGTTGTTTTATTGATTTAGTATAGCTTTTTCGTGACCTTATTTCGAGGTTGATTGTCGCACAATGAATGATTAAATAAAAGAATGATATGAATTGCTAAATTTAACCACGACTTTCCTTTTCAGCGGTTCTTCTTTTTCAGTGGGAAGAGAGAGTGCAGGGTGGGTATGTCGTCGCGAGGGTAGGGTTTCGCCAAATCCGCTGAGGTCGGTTTCGCGTCGCGCGCGGTACGCGGTACCTTTGTTGTTTTTGTTATTTTATTTAGAGTAGTTTTCGTCGGGTTGAGTTAGAGTAGCATACTTTTCGGTACCGCGTCGAAACTTCGGGAACGCGAAAGAAAAATTAGATTTTGAATTCTTGACTGGTTATAAGAAGAAATACGGAGTAACGTAAAGTAGGTTTCTTCTCCGTATGGTTTGTTTTGATAACGCGTTTTGGAAACGGGCATGTTCAGGTGGCTGAAATATTGTAATTGAGCGTAACCCATTCGGAGACCCGCGACCGAAATCCTCTCCGAACTAGCTGGCCGACAAGCAGCCACCGCGTGAATGGGTTGCGGTGCACGGATTGGTTGACCTGTTGGTACCATCCGTTGGCACTACTCAGACTTAACGTCTAGAACCGCTGAGAGGTCGGTTCCGCGTTCGAACCTAAAAGGTTGAAAATCATTACAAATCATTCAACTCAGTTCTCGTACATTGGTGAATTAGCGGGAACTTTCGAGCAGCGTGAATGAATGGAGCAGTGACTCACTTTCAGATGTTGATGCTTGGTGGGTTCTCGTGGTTTCGAGTAAATTCATTATATTGATGTTCTTAATGGTTGTGAAAACAATTGCGACAGTAGCTCGCAGAATTATTTGTACATGTAACAATATTTTTAAATTTAGTGAGATCATAGTTATCGTGTAAATTCCGGGTAAACTTTAAACTGTTTTCGATCACTCTTTGGGAGATAAAAGTAAAGAATATGTGGGTGACAAACCTATTGTTTTGAATTTGGTCAGATGCAAGAGATTGCCTGGATGGGTGGCAAAGTTTGAACGCTTCGCTTAAAAAAGAATACTTACGCGTATAAATTTTGCGTAGCCAAAAAATGGTGGGTAAACCCTAAAGCGTTGCAATCAGAATTATTTTAAATTTATTGAGCTCTTAGAGCTAAAGTGGATGGTTTGGTAAAGCCTTCAAAATTTAAACAAGAATATTTTTGAATTTAGGTAGATTAAAGTGATCACATCACATAAATGGTGGACAAATTTTATAAGGCTTACAATGACAAATTTTTTGAACTTATTAAGATCTAAAACGGTTGGGTACTTAACTAAACCTATAAGTGTTAAGCGCAAGTAGTTTCAAAATGGTAGGCAAAATTGTAGGTTTTATTCTGAAAATAAAATAAACTCATTACTTTATCTGTACGCAGTTCATACATAAAAAGAAAATTAAACCATTCCTCAACTACTCATATAATCCAAAATACTGTTTCTATACCCCCTTTAACTTTGCATCATAAAATATTTCTGGAAGTTATGAAAATTAAACTTAGTTATTACTGTGAAAATAATGCTCCAGTTTATAATAATGAAAATGTAAACCTAATCGTGGTCATTTTTTTTTATTTTCAGGTAAGCTCTTATAATGCTTAGGCAGATTAATCTTATAACTATTCAATTCATTTAGTAAGTATAAAATCAACAGTTTTCCAGCTGTTTAATTTTCAATCATAAAGGCAGACAATGATTATATTATCAAACATTTAGTATTATAGTCAATTATTTTGTTTATTTGGTATCCACATGCCAATTCTCTTTTTTCTGCAAAAGACATCGGGCCTGGCTTTGTTGTGTGAGCAGACACGTTTCGACACCTTGAGTCATCTTCAGTATTAAATTATTAATATGGAGAATAATATTTCATGTTCAATTTAAATTTCGCCGCCTATAGTTTTCCATAAAAATTTACGGGTCCCATAGGACTCGAATTATGCTCTGATGTATTTGAAACGAAGATCTCATCAACGTCTACCTTGATTTTAAGTTTCATGAAAATCCAATAAAATTTGTTGCTTTGAGAAACTCTCGAAGTTTCAAAATTTAACTGACTGTTATTTTGATATTCTGACCAGACCTTGATATTTTTCTTATTGTATTGAGCGGCCGCCATTTCGTTTCAGTCAGTTCAATTTCGGATTTCTTACAGAACAGAAATTACGGATTTTCATCGTAAATAGCCAAGCAAACAAGAACATGCCACGAATGCTGCGTTTACGTTGTAATCAGGTATTATGGAAAGTAAACAGTGTCCTTTTTTTGTCCCTGAATATATGTATATGCATTAATATATACATATATATATATATATATATATATATATATATATATATATATATATATATATATATATATATATATATATATATATGTAACACATCGTTAAATAAGTCCCGAGACTAACAACGAAAACAAAATTCATTTTTATTCATCAATATAATCTCCTTTCAGGGTAATACAATCTTTCCGACGCCTTTTCAACATTTCTATGCCATGTTTATAGAAGGATTTATCCTTTGCATCAAAATAGGCTTCAGTTTCAGCAATGACCTGCTCATTCAAGCCAAAATTTTTTCCCTGGAGCATTTTTTTGAGATCAGCAAAGAGCCAGTAGTCGCTGGGGGCTAAATCTGGCAAATACGGGGGGGCGGTGAAGCAAATCAATTGTTTGTGTCCGCACAACCACGTTTAAACTCAGCGCACCAACGACAGATCGTTGGTTTCGATGGAGAGGAGTCCGGGTAATGTTTTTCAAGCCATTGCTGGGCTTCTACGATGTTTTTACCCATTAAAAAACAATGTTTTATCAACACGCGAAACTCGCTTTTTTCCATTTTTCAAACAAATTACAAAGTGACTTTACTCTATCCTCGATATCTCTACTGTCTGTTATCCGATCGACGTGACATTTCCAAACGTTTCATGTAAAGGTTCTATGGAAACGGGGCCAGTTTGGTACTACTAGCACCATCACTGGGTTAGTCTCGGGAATTATTGAACGATGTGATATATATATTGTATAAAGATATATATATATATATATATATATATATATATATATATATATATATATATATATATATATATATACATATACTCGTATATGTACATATAAATATTGATACACACACAGATATATATATATATATATATATATATATATATATATATATATATATATATATATATATATATATATATATATATATATATATATATATATATATATATATATATATATATATACATATACTCGTATATGTACATATAAATATTGATACACACACAGATATATATATATATATATATATATATATATATATATATATATATATACATACATATATATATATATATATATATATATATACATATATATATATATATATATATATATATATATATATATATATATATATAAATATTTTCGCGTGTTATAGATCGCGGCCGATAATTTTAATGTTCCAGGAAAGTAAAAACGCACTGTCTTTTAAATTAAGTTAGAAGAGTTTTTTTAATAAGAATGCACAATCATTTATTCCACATTTTACAAATCGCATTTCAATGTCATTTTCACTGTCAATTGATTTATATTACAACTGTCTGTACCACAAAAATCGCTTCACTATCAATCAATATCGCCTTTAATTCGCGCTAAACTCTTATCGCAGTTTCTACTATTACTCCTTTCCATTCATTCAGCTCGGCTTTATATAGAGTCTCTAGTCATTCAATCCATTACTCATATACTGGCAGATGTTCTGGCGAGAACTACCGGGAGTATTCGATCAATCCTGAATACAAGCAGAGACGTCACTTTCAGGTATTGATCATGGATTTTGCTTTCGAGTACATTCGTTTATTGATCATGATGTTATTAATAGTTGCGACAACAATTGCGACAGTAGCTCACAGAATTGTTTGGACATGTAACACTGCCCCTACTTCAATTCTTTTCGCCCCGTAAAGATGTGTCGCCAGTGGTAGCTAAGTCTCCCTGGATGTAATATGGGGCTAGACGGTCCAGGTGCACGTTTTTCATTTTGGCTCTCGGCTTACGGTGTTCCTGTTATCGATATACGACGTCGTTGATTCGCTTTGTAACTCGGTATGGTCCCTGCCAATTATGCTGCAACTTCGGAGTCCTACCCTTCCGCCGTTGTGGGTTGTATAGCCACACCACGTCATCTTGCTGGAAGCCAGTAGAGCTTGCCTTTAGATCATATCTGGTCTTCATGCGGTCAGTAGCCGATTTGAGGTGATTTCGCACAGTCCGATGTTTCTGGTTCAACCGTTGCCTTAGATCATTTGCGTACTCCGAGATCGTTTGGGGTTTCTCAGGGGGTGTTCCGAACTTTATATCAGCCGGTAGACGAACTTTGCGTGGGGCTTGGCCCGTCGATGCGTGTTTGGCGGCTCTATACGCTATCAAGAATAATGGGATGTGCCGGTCCCAGTCCCTTTGGTTCTCTTCAACCATCTTGATCAGGTGTTTATTGAGTGTGCCGTTGAAACGCTCGACCATTCCATCGGATTGGGGATGCAGCGGTGTTGTCCTCGTTTTCTGTATTCCCAGCAACTTGCACATTTCGCCAAAAACTAGTGACTCTAAGTTTCAGCCTTGATCCGAATGTAGTTCGCAAGGTACGCCGTACCTACTGACATAATTTAAGTGTTTGGCTACAATAGCTGCGTCCTGGTTGGCAATGGGGTAGACCTCAGGCCACTTGCTGAAAAAATCGATCACAAACAGCGTGTACCGATTTCCCCATTCAGATTCAGGAAAGGGTCCTGCGATGTTAACAGCAATCCTTTCAAACGGTACTCCCACGTTATAGGTTTGCATATGTCCTCTCAGTCGTCACTTTGGACCTTTGACGGAAGCCTTCATTGAATTCGGCCGTTCTCATTCGCAGATCAACACTCGGCTCCTTTTTCTCAATCTGTCGGCAATGCCTCTCGTGGTCCATGTGCAGCTAGACCACGAGATAGGGCGTCAGCATTTCTATGAGCTCCGACCTTTCGATGAACAATTTTGTAGTCGTATGACTGCAATCTTTCGATCCATGTCGCAACTTGTCCCTCGGGGTTTTTGAAGTTGAGTAGTCATCTCAGCGATACAAACAAATTTCTGGCCATATAGGTACTTGCGGAATTGATTGATGGCCTCTTTTATAGCCAATAGCTCCTTCCTGGTCACGCAGTAGCTCTTCTCACTTTTTGAGGGAACCCGACTGCAATACGAGAGGACTCTTTCTTCGCCATCGATCTGCTGGGAGAGCACAGCTCCATTCCCGCCGTGGCTCGCATTGGTGTCAACTACAAACATTTTTCCGGGTTTTGGGTATGCCAGCACGGGTGATTCATACAGCTTCTCTTTCAAGGTCTCAAAAGCTGCCTGGCATTTTTCATTCAAGACATACGGACGATTTTTCTCGGTCAGCTGATGGAGACACTTACTGATTTTGGCAAAGTCTTCAGTGGATCTTCGATAGTAGGCCGCTAGACCCAGAAAACTTCGTAGTTGGCGCCTGTTGTTTGGTGTTGGCCAGTTTTTCATGGCTTCAATTTTCTCAGGGTCTGTTTTGACCCCTTCTGTTGATAAAACGTGTCCCATGTATTTTACTTCAGTTGCAAAAAGAGTACACTTGTCGGGACCAAGTTTCAGATTGGCCAGTTGCAATCGGGAGAACACCTCTTCTAAGTTCTGCACATGCTCTTTGAACGTTCTCCCGATAACAATGATGTCAACTAGGTACACCAAGCAGGTTTTTCAGGTTAGGCATCTTAGCACGTATTCCATCAGGCGTTCGAAGGTAGCTGGAGCACAGCAAAGCCCAATTGGCATCACTACAAATTGCCACAAATCAGTCCCAACTGGAAAAGTGGTCTTCTCTTGGTCCTTCTTGTCAATTTCTACCTGCCAGTAGCCACTCTTGAGATCGAATGTAGAAAACCATTTTGCGTCGGCTAAAGCTCCCATGATGTCGTCGATGCGTGGAAGCGGGTAACTATCTTTCTTAGTGACGTCATTAAGCTGCCTATAGTCGACACAGAAGCGAGTGCTACCATCCTTTTTCTTCACGAGAACTACTGGCGCAGCCCATGGACTGATGGAAGGTTCGATGACGATTTGTTTTTCCATGTCTGAGATCAGTGCGCTCACTTCTCCTTGTTTGGCTATAGGAAGACGTCTCGGTGCTTGCCGAATTGCCTTGGCTCTCTGTGTATCTATGACGTGAGTTACCATACTCGTTCGACCTTGGTCATCCAGGCTTGTTGAGAAGACGTCACTGTACTTGGTGACCAGATCAAAGGCTTGCTTGAATAGCTGCACTGGCAATTTGGTCTGCTTCAATATTGAAGACGTGAGCTCCCGGGCTTTGTCTGTGTTTTGTCTCTGTTTCCAATGATGTTCGTGAGTAGTTTCCAACGAGGTGATGGTGGAAACAAGCTAGCAGCTTTTAAGCTAAATGCACCATTTTTTTTTGTCGTATTCTATAATGTATGCATAATTAAAGTATAACATTTTTTGTTCCAATTAACACTACCAGAAGGACACACGAGGGTTTTTATTTCGCAAAATTTGTAAATGAATGAAAAAATTCAGTGATTACATTTAATTTTGAAAAAAAGTAACAGCTTTTAAAGTCTTCATTTTCTTTCGAAAATTTTTGTAGTTTATTACCCTTCTAAAGGTATGCTACACTTTATTATAGATCATTAATCTATGCTTAAATTAGGCTTAGTAAGGAATCTAGTTACGAAAACAATTTGATTTGTATATTTCACAATCAAAATTCAAAATATAAGTTTTATTTTAATTTACAAGTTTTGTTCGAAATGCTCACCTCTTGCGCAAATTGCACGCCCGACACGTTTTTAGGGTTTTGTAAAATAATTTTACAAAATCCTACTAAAATCGCGTCCTGCCTGTCCGTCTGTCTGTCTGTCCGTCTGTCTGTCCGTCCGTCCGTCCGTCCGTCCGTGTGTCACAGCAGTTTTTCTCGGAAACTACTTAAGCTAGAAACATCAACTTTTGTATGTAGGTGTAAACTGGTGTTCTCTTCAAAGTTCAACTACAAAAAAATTTTATAAGGTATTTAAGGGGGGTCTCCCCATATAGGGGAGTGACCCCCCGAAAAAAAAAATTCATTGAAAGTAGCCGATTGATGAGAACTTTTCAAAACAGGTCTTAGTTTGGCAAAGTTCGCTTCGAGAGGCGCACAGGGAGGGGAAATACACGAAAAATTTGTGTCCCCCCCCCCTCGTGATTGGACACCTGTGATCCGAAAAATCTGAAAAAAATCAGGAATTTAGGCCTTGGTGAGTATAACAGCAACAAATATGCGAGAAGTCGCAATTCACTCAACTTTGTTAGTAATAGTATGATTTATCCATTTTATGTTTTCTTGAATAAAATCTTAACGGTACCCTAAAATTCAATTAAATTCAGTACACAGATGACTATTTATAAGATTAATCTGTCCTGAAAGTTTCATAAAGATTGAAATATATTTAGCGAAGTTATAGCGGTTTGAATTTTCCTGTATTACTATGGAAAAATATGCGCTGCATTTATTACTATGGCAACATATGGCTATGGAACAACATGCGCTTTTTACCGACTCAGACACTACAGTTTTGCTACGATTTGTATGAAAGTTTCAGGAATGATAGGTGTCATGTAGATCTTTGAGAATCGGTTCAGCTAGTGATATCAGTAATCGTAAAACAAAATAGTGGCTGTTTTAAATGCGAAGATTGGATAATTTTTAGTTATTTTTTCCCAAATTCAACGTTTAAGGTGCATGCTTTGAACACTTGATTCAATTTAATGAATGACTGAAGATGAGTACCTACAATTAATGCTCATAAGTGAAACAAGTCAAGGAGGCGGGAGAGAGCTCCTAGCAAAAGGGCTTTGTAACCATTCTAGGATTCGAAAAAATTTGGCCATGAATCGATGATAACAGTACAGGAGAGTAGCCCCTGAAAAAAAAATTTGAGTATGAAATGAACGTTTTCATGGGAATATTTCAAAACAGTTCTTAAACTGTCAGTTTTGCCTTAGTGGGGGCACAGGGGGGAAATACATGGAAAATGTGTTTCCTCTCTCGCGAATGGACATCTGAAATAATTATCAAGGGAGATATTTATGAGTATAACAATAACAAAAACCTCAGAAGTCGAAATTCGTTCAACTTTGTTAATAATAGTATGATCTTCGTATTTCATATTTTCTCCAATAAAATCGTCTTTGACATGTATCTTGATTTGATTCGATCTGGTGACTGCATTTTGTAAATTGAATACAAAACCCTTCTGACATGAACGTAGGTCTGTTTACCCAACTTGTTCTTACTTCAGTAGTTGCCGTGGTATGCAGCATTTTCTACTTGTTAAAAATGCGGCGTTTATTCTTTCAACTAACAAATCCTTAAAGTAAATTAATTCCTTGGCTTGTCCCCTGACGTAAAAACTCAAGGGAGACAAGTCTGAGGATCGCGCGGGCCAAAATGTTGGGCCGCCTCTGCCTATCCATGGGTTTGAAAAGGAGTGGTCTAGGTGCTCTTGAACTGCTCTTTGGAAATGTGATTGACAACCGTCGTGCAGGAAGACAATTGGCAGGTTATCAACGAACATGGAAATATTGGATACTAGCTCCGGCAAGACAATTTCTACGAAATCCAGATAAGCTGGCCTAATGACTCGATCTGGTAAGTAGTGTGGTCCAATGAGATCTCTCCTAATCACACCAGCCCAGACGTTGACGCTAAATTTTTGTTGAAACGTAGTTGGTCTCATTACATGAGGATTCTATCTTTTTGATGCCCATTGGTGTAAATTATGCAGATTTGTTATGCCCTTCCGATTGAAGCAGGATTCATTCGTCCACAGGAAACATTTCAAAAATTCGTCATCATCGACATCAGTGTGCATCAAAAACCTACAGAATTCCAACCGTCTGGCAGAATCACCTTGTTGAAGACCAGTACTTTCGTTTAATTTTTCGTTTGTTCTTCTTCCTTGACGCTACTGGTATTGCTTCACAAGCAATACCAGTAGCGCTGCCATGTGCCATCACCATATCAGCGTACTCTACGTTAGCGCAGCAAGGCATAGTAAAAATAACAAACTAGTTTTTGTAATTTGAATTTCGTTGTTCGTTTTCAGCGGTATGTCTAGGATGGGAGCCTGGTTTTTGAGGGTCTCCATTAAATTTTTAGCCACAGACGGTGTCGAATGTCAAATTTCAGTATTACAAGAGCTTTTTGTAAGCAATCTAAATACATATTATTTGGTAAGCAAATAGTTTTTATTAGACTACATATACAGTTAACTAAAAAAAAGTATTGAAGTGAAATGAACTGAAGTAATGAGCCCATTTTAAATCAGATTCGCAGATCTTTCATTAGTGAGAGTCAAGGCAAAATGCTATTCTTGAGCCCGGAAGGCATTTTACCCTTAGGCTTGAAGGCCTTAATAAAAGTAATAAAATTATTGACGGTAAAATCAATAGAAATATAAAGTAAAAACTAACTCTCATGGGATTAAACTGCAAGTTGATTTAGGCATGTTTTTAAGTTCCTTTTCCTTGAATTAAAAGTAGTGAAATACTTCAGGAATTGAGAGATGAAGCGATCCAACAACTTTATACTCGTACAAAGTCTACCATCTGAATATGCACACTATGGCATGGTAACCAGGAATTTTGATTGAAAGATTGAGAATTTGATTGAGATAATTTTCTGAATACAATACAAATTGCAATCATTTCACAGATATCACTTCGCTGGAATGCTAATCTTTCATTTGTTACTAGAAATTTCCAGTTTTAAAAGTTAACTTTTAATTAAAATGAAAATCAGTAATCAAAGCAATTTCTCTCGGACATAACTGAAATATAAAATTCTTTGAAACTATATATAACTTTTAAAGATTCTAATCATTTTGGCCACACGCTTCAAATAGCAGTTATGATACTTACTTTTTGTTTAATGATAGCTACACGACAACTTACATTATCATTGAACCAAATCATGGTTGTAAAATGCATTTTCATTGAATTGAAGTAGCTGACTAAGACCTCCATGACAACTGTGTCTGTTTCCCTGCAGGTTTTAGGTCATCGATAAGCCCTCCAGTGACATTAAATACACATTAACCAACCAAAGTGATCTCATCACCGATCAAACCAACCGCAGACTAGTACAACAGCTCTAAGAATGCTTGAACCATCATTAAAGGGTCAATATCAAAAAGCTGCCGTTGACTGAAGTGCATCAAAATCTTAAGGAGTGCTAGCCGGCATGAAAGGCAATTAACTTCATATAAAACAAAGGTTCTAGACAAACTTGCCGTGGAGAGTTGGAATACTCAATGACGGCAGTTTGATCATGTACTCCATCTCAGACACGAAGAGAGACACCAACATTAGCGGGAATGCTGATGTTGCTGGTTTATTGCACCACATCCACCATACATACAAGTCCGCCTAATGATCGTCTGGTCTTATCTACGGATTTCTTTTTGAAGACGCAGCCTTACTATTTCCTTTCAGTATCATAATCAATGTCATTAGCATACTAAGTACGAACAGCTGCCTGCCATCATGCTCTTCGATCCACGAAGACATTGTAACAAATCGTTAGATGTGAATGATCGTGGTAACTGGCGAAACTAATGCCTTTTCTGCAGGGTGGCTTTGATATTTGGAGCGAAACAAATTTGTTTTGTGGACAGTTTGTTTCAAACATTCACCTCGAAACACAATCAAATAAATTATTCCAGCAACATCAATCCAATTTGATGTAAATCAAGCTTTCAACAGGAAACTTTCTCCCTGTGGAGAGTTTTCTCTTAATTTGTCATAACATGAGACTAGGTGCGGAGCTAGAAGACATTTAATTTTGCACCATTATTCCAATCCACCCTGCAAAACAACAAGAATTTCAGAAAGCAAACATTAATACTTAACTCTAACTACGATGTCCAATGCGAAAGACTCTAATGTCGATTGTAACATCACGACAATGAAGCCTAACAACATTCGAATGAACTAACATTTCGTACTTGAGCCCAGAGCAACTGCAGATATTTGTAGTTTGAAGTTTTCAACTGTTTGTTGTTAACAAATTGCAGCAAAAGTAACGAGCTTCAATAAATAACCCATCCGCAACGAAGATGATACTCTTTGGAAGATGGTTCAGCTTCAGTTGTGCCCCGTTCTGGAGCCAGAAGAAGATTCCGCCGCAAATCGACTCGAAGAAATGTTAGTTCGCGGAGAAAGAACAAATGTTGGAATGAAAATGAAGGCAGTTAACAATTTATCGAATTAATGGCTAATGACTGATTATTTTTCCGGATGAATGTACCAGCGAGAATTTGATTGGTCTGCACATGCGAAGAGTCCAGAGTGCTTGTGAGAATTGCTATCGAGTAAGTGGGGAAATTAGTGAAATTGCTCCTGTTGATTATGAACTATGCTAATATGATGATTGTAGGCAATTATAGGGAATGTTCTTTGCAATCGCGAAATTATTTCCATGCTTGTCCCAAGTAAATTAAAAGTAAATTTTCCAGCATGCAATTCTTTCGACTAGCGCAGAAGATTTATCATGTAATTAACTAGGATAGAAGGAGTTGCATCAATTGCCTTGCTTTTAAATATCATAAATGTAATGGAGTTGGAAGAGATATCCAAGGAGCAGTTAAAAAGATGATGGCTTCCGATTTCGAAGAATGAACTCTTTTAAACGATGAAATTGGAAACATTTTTAACATAAAACTTCCAGTTTTCTGGTTAATTTTTATGGTACTTTTTGGAGTTATTTGCGAAATTTTAGTGACAAGTTTCACCCTTGGAATATAGACTCAGTACCCATATTGAACATAGTGTCTCTTTCCATCCATTCTGCATACTTTAAATGCCTTTATACACTAGTCTTGCTGATCCCTTCATTGTTAACTTGAATTTAACCAAGCGTTCGGTTCTATTATAGATACTATTATCAGCTGTCCTTACTGAAATGTGAAGCAGCGATAGACACCGCAAAATTTTGAATGCTAATGATTTCTAAATTTGATCCGGGAATGGTTGAATGAACAAACAGGACAAATATCTGAAGTAGAATAAATAAATGGATGAATTATGATTTAGTCAATTGTTTTGTTTATTTGATATCCGCAGGCCAATTCTCTTTTTCTTTGAAAAGCCTTCGAGCCTTGCTTTGTTGTGTGAGCAGGGTCATCTGCAGTGTCTGATTACTCAAAGGAGTCAAAACGCCAAAAAATTATGATTTGCTTATGTGAGAGGACGAAGCAAACTCTGATGCTCTTAAAATAAAGGGTGTAAAAACCATATACATTTTTTATTGAGTGCAAAATTCAATTGATAGAAAGGGAGGCCTAACAATTTTATTTGGGAAAATATAACATTAAAAAATTATAAATTAATGAAACTAAATGAATTTCAATACCTCAGGTATTTGTTACCCGAGCTCCCAAAAAAGTCTGCTCCTGTAATCTTGCAGATTTTTCCATCCACAGGTATCCTATCGCAAAGGAGACTACTATTTTTCCATGTTCTTTCCCTTCCTTCACACAACTTAGGAGTCGATACTTAAAAAAACTCATCTAAACCCTTCATTTCATACAATACTGGACAGTTTTTGTTTTAAGGGGTATCAGCCTTATAAGAGAAGACCCCTGTAATGATTTTACGTCTAAGTCCGAACGAGGAACCGACCTCTCATCGATTCTAGACGTTAAGTCTGAGTAGTGCCAACAGATGGTACCAACCGGTCAACCAATCCGCGCACCGTAATCCATTTTCGCGGTGGCTGCTTGTCGGCCAGCTAGATCGGAGAGGATTTCGGTCGCGGGTCTCCAAATGGATTACGCTCATCTACAATTTTCAGCCACCAATAAATGCCCTTAAATTTTGTTAACTATTTCTAATGAAATAGTTTAAAAGTGTTTTTTTTTACTTTCCTTTCAGTTCAGAACATACTTAAGAATAGTGTTTTTGGATTTTGTTTAATTGTTTCCGTTTAATAAAAATACATCTTTCAAAAATATGTATCGTGGTTGTTTCCATTGCACCATTCACTTTTGCATCAAGATGTGTTTAAAGTTTAAGAAACGTATAGGAATATCGATCAATTGTTAACTACCAACTGATACCAGACGCACTCGTTGGGTTCATTGGTTATTTTCTAAAACACCCAAAATATGCATACAATCTATGCTTGTATCTTTTCTTTATAACTAATTGTTTCCATTTCCATTATTTCAATGTTTCCTTTTTAGGTCTTTGACCTACTAGTTTCGCGACCTGTCTGTCCGTCCGTCCGTCTGTCCGTGCGTCACAGCTAATTTCCTCAGAAACTATAGAAGCTAGAAACCTCAGGCTTTGTGAAAAGGTCAGAAGTGATGGTCTCTCAGAAGTTGATGCCTTAACAAAAATTTAAGGGGGGTCCCCCCTAATAACCAATTGGCCCTTAAAAAATTTTTTTTAATCAAAGGTAGTCGAGTGGGGTATCAAATGAAAGGTCTTGATTATAACTCTTAGAATCTGAAATAAAAAAATCATTTTATGAATTAAGGGGTCAAAATGTACCAAAAATTTGTGTCCAATCGCGATAGAACACCTTCCAGCCGAAAAATCTGAAAATTATCACCAACGTGGGCCTCTATGAGCCCAAGGGCAACAAATACCTTAGAAATCAAAATTCGCTCAACTTTGTTAATAATAATATGATTTGTAGATTTTACATTTTTGCCCATAAAAACAAAACGGTACCTTTAAATGTCTTGAAATTTTGCGATTAGATAGACTGCTATATGATAT
This sequence comes from Odontomyia ornata, assembly GCA_963969285.1. NCBI lineage: Eukaryota > Metazoa > Arthropoda > Insecta > Diptera > Stratiomyidae > Odontomyia > Odontomyia ornata. Next base: position 86,460,021 of record OZ017740.1, read on the forward strand.
ATACGTTCACAAAATTTAATTGAGATCGAATCATAATCAAGTGAGTTATAGCCATTTCAATCGTATCAAATTACAACAACAATAACACGTGTTTATGGTTGATATAGGGTTTTCGTATAAGAAGTGTTATTTTGATATTAGAAGAAAAATGCCATTTTTTAACATGAATGATCGAATGTTTATTTCATTATAAAGAGGAAGGTATGCCGTTAGTAGTAAAATATAACATCAGGCAAATAACTACCAGGACACGCTTACAGGAGCATATCATTTTCATGAAATTTTCCATACCCAAATCGCAAAGTGGCTGCCCTATGTCCTCGATAGCCTCACGAATTTCATCTTTGAGGTCTTGAATCGACGCTGGGCTGTTAGCGTAGGCCTTCTTTTTTTACGTGGCCCCAAAGGAAGAAGTCGCATGATGTTAAATCACAAGATCGATTCAAAATAACACCTCTTATTGGAAAGCCCTATATATATTTAAAATTGACTTAGGTACTCTTATTTTCTTTCAATTTTCATGAAAATTTAAGAAATAGTGCTTAACTTGAACATGTTCAATCGGCCGAGCATTTAGAACAAGTTGGGTAGACAGATTTATGCTCATGTCAGAAGGGTTTTGTACTCAACTTACAAAATGCAGTAACCAGCAACGAATAAAATCAAGAAACATGTCAAAGACGATTTTATTGGAGAAAATGTGAAATTCGAGGATCATACTATTATGAACAAATTTGAAAGAATTTTGACTTCTGAGGTATTTGTTAGAGTTATACCCATAGATATCTCCCTTGATAATTTTTCCTGAGTTTTTAGAAACACATTTTTCTTGTTTTTACACCCCCCACATTGGCCCCACTGAAGCAAAAATTGTCAGTTTAAGAACTGTTTTGAAAAGCTCTCATAGAGAACTTTCAGTTGATATTCATATCGGCTACCTTTCATGAAATTTTTTTCAGGGCCCACTCCTCTGTACCGTAATCATCGATTCATGGCCTATTTTTTCGAATCCTAGAATGGTAACAAAGCCTTTTGCTAGGAGCTCTCTCCTGACTCTTCGACTTGTTTCAATTGTATGTATTCATTTTCATGATACCTATCATTCCTGAAATTTTCATTTAAATCCTAGCAAAGCTGTAGTATCTAAATCGATAAAAAGCACATATGGCTCCATAGCCATATGTTTCCATAGTAATACAGGGCATATTGCTCCATAGTAATAGGGGAAAATTCAAATCGCTATAACTTCGTTAAATACTATTGGATCTTTATGAAACTTTTAGAAAAGATTTATCTTATAGAAAATAATTTGTTTCCTAAATTTTATTGAATTTAAGGGTACCGTTTAGATTTTATTCAAGAAAACATAAAATCGATAAATCATACTATTACTAACAAAGTTGAGTGAATTTCGACTTCTCATGTATTTGTTGTCGTTGTACTCATCAAGGCCTACATTCATAATTTTTTTCAGAATTTTCGGATGGAAGGTTTCCAATCGCGAGGGGGGGTACGCGAAAAGTTCGTACATTTCCCCTTCCCCTGCCCCCCTCGATACTCATAATACAATTTTAACACTTGTTTTGTAAAGATCTCATTAAAGCCTTTCCAATGACACCCTACTCGACTACCAACGGTGAAAATTTTTTTTTGAGGGGTCACCTCCCTATATGAGGAGACCCCCCTTAAACCCCTTTGAAAAATTTTTCCACCCTTGAACTTTCAAGAGGTCACCACTTCTGACCTTTCCACAAAGTTTCATGCCTGTAGCCTCTATAGTTTCGGAGATAAAGTGCTGTGACATACAGACGGACGGACGGATGGACAGACGTGAATGCAATAGGGTTTTGTATTTTAGTACAAAACTCTAAAAATCATTTAAGCTAGATCAAAATGTGCACTTTTTGCATAAATTTGAAAGATTTCATATCCACGCCATTAGAAAACTTGTTTCTAAACCTAGGGTGTTTACAAAGACCTTCTGGTAGGAGCACTCTCCTGCTTACTCAACTTGTTTTGTTATAGTTTGGCAAAACTATTTTATATGCTTTTTCCTAAATTTATCTTCTCTAGGTAGTTCCATATTTATTTTATTTAAAGCTATTTGTGATACTCTAAAGAGTTCAACCGCATCGATTGGTGAATGAATCGTCAACTGTTACAACCTTTTTTAGATGACCGAAGTATTCTGAAAGTGAATCAACATTCGCAAGTTAGGAAAGTTGACAATCAAAGAACCGATGAATTGGATTTTAGTATTCAATAGATTGAAGTATCTTATTTCTTTGAGTGCGATGTGCGTGAACGAATCTTAGTAAGCTAGTGGGTAATAAGTGTAGAAAGGCACGAATAACTCTGATATCTCTATTACTGAGCTCCACAGCACAATTTGATTGTATCTTTTTCTAAAACATTCAAACAGCTTGGGCGCATGAACGTTTATTAAAATATTGATAATATTATTTCAAATGTTGAATTAGATCGCTGATATCAACACAAAGTTGAGTTCTAGCAAATTGTGGAAAAGTGTAGAAATAGACTAAGCCTTTAAAAATTTACTTTAAAATATCACTTTATGAAGTTTATGCAAAAATTATTTCAACCAGATGCTTACTAAGGATATATTTCACAGTCTTGCTATCAACAACTTGCTACTTTCTGAAATCGAATGGAATGAACGCTAGGAAGCGTGACCGAAAGGTCGGGTGACGTATGGGTCAATAAAATTAGTGCTCATTGCATAAACACATACGAAATGGAACAGATTCCAAGGAAATCAGAGAAATACCCAAAAGCTTTTTTTTTAGTAAAATTCAAGGAAAACGTATCGCAGTTCCAAGCTTCACATCAATCTTTCAAGAGTAAACTATACGTGACACCTTTATGCTGTTAGTAGTAGTCGCACGAATCGTTCATTTGGCCCTGCCAACATGGAAACAACGCTCAATAAAATTTTCTCTACACTCTGCACAGGGCTCCATCTTTCTCGAGATCGTTCTTCTTTGGACCAGTCCAAGGAAATAATTATTTCATCGTATGAATCATATTGCATACTCACTTCACTTCAAAAACTCTACGAAGACGTTGAGACTGTTGTGCGATCGACGATGATTTTTGTGCTAAGGGCTGACTGATCCGTTACTTTGCTGAGATGAATTCGGGGTAACAAACGGAGGATCTACACTGCTCTTAATCTCAAAATGTGTACTTACGTCTGACAAACAATTGCGCAACCAGAAGTATGGGAATAAGCAGCTCAATTCTTGCGCTTTCCTGACTCGTATGAATGCCATGCGTCCATCACTTTTGACCTGCTTTCTTTTCGGCACTTTCACACACAAAACTAGTTACACCAGCGAAATTTCAGAAATTTGTCGACCGCTCTTCAGTGACGGCCACCACTCACACACTCCACTGCCATGTGGCTGTCAATTCACCCGGACATCCCACGACAAAGTTGACGTGGGATGTGCGCCCGTCACAACCAACATGAAATGACAAGCCACCTAGCAGCAAGGTGTGTTGGTAGTGGTCGCTAGCGGCGTCGCATGATTCATTACACCCCTTAAGATCCTTTGAGAAATTTTTGACTGCAAAGCTTACATTTTTTTGTTTGTAGAAAAGCGGTGCCTAGACTTACTTAAAGGCTCCTGGACTATCCACTAAACCTTTCTCCTGTCATCGTGAAAACATAGCTTGGACTCAATACTTTGGGCTGGGCATTGTTTGCTACGATCTAAGGCACCATTGGGTTGAACTAATCTCCTCTCTTGCAAGAAGGGAGCGAGGTATGTGGGTTTACTAGCAAACAATCTAAGCTTCTTTCGATAAAATTATCCTATTGCGTTGAAGAGGTCCCCACGATACTTGCCCCATTTTTCGCTTGCACTAAATACATGGTAGAAGTTCTCTTCCTCTCTTGCCCAGAATATGTGGCCTGGAGACCATGACTTGCCGATTTTTTGCATGTAAAACTGAATATATCAATGCCTACTCAAACGCTGAGTCACGAAGAAGTCAGTTTCACCTTGCCCTAGTAACGGGTTCAAATGTCACTCACATAGGATTGTTGCCAATCGCTGATTGAACGTTGTTTCTCCTCATATATTGGAATCTTGAATTAATAGTGAGCTTTTTTTTTTCCTTCAAAATTTACGGATTTACTTAACAAAAATGGTCACATCGCTGGCCACTACCTTTTCCCATCTTTCTGCCAAGATTGGTGCTTCATGAAACCGTCTCCTGTATGTACCTCTATGGTTTGCCCGAACTGTTACTTACTATTTTTCAACCATGGTTCGTCTACACCGGATCTATGATAACTTTATGCTTGATTCTCTCCCCTCAAGTTTTCAAAAACATACTCAAATCAGTGTTTCATGTGTAATTACATTTTTTTATGTCTTTCTTTATTTTATTGTATACCATATCTGTAATTGGGAGGGTTCCTGTGAATGAATAAATAAATGCATGAAATAAAAAGAGCACCAAGAAACCGTTTGATTACCTCATTGTGCATTCATTTTTTTTCTTAGCACTACAGCCCCTTTCTTGCCTTCGCTTAGGGATAGTTAGAGTATCTCATTGTCATGATCAAGTGTATCGGCACTCTACAAGATGATGCTTTGGCTGTGTATCCGTCCACCCAGCTGCGATACGTTCTGATTTTAAACCAGCACGTATCATAACTGAACAGGCTTAAAGTCCGTCCGAAGAATCACTTGAACTAAATCTCGTTGACGCCAACGAAACTCGAACCAGAGACCTTCGGCTTATGGGCTTAGTGCTCTAAAAATTACACCACGTGGACTACATTGTGCATTCATTTTGGGCTATAATATCTGTTTCATCCCAAACTGCACAGCTCCACCATAATTGATACCCAAAGTGCCATTGCATTGAATATATTGTAGTATCAACAAATTTCTGCTTTTGTTTGAGTTTTGATTTTACAGGGTCTGAATAATAAGTAACCGGACTGACCTCAGGGAATTTTTTATTGGCAAAATATTTTTTTTTTTTTAGAAATCCTCAAAGTAGTCCCTATTGGAGTTGATAACACGCTGATACCGGATTTTCCAATCCCCGAACGCTCCCTGGAAGTCAGCAACCTCGATGCTGTCTAGAGCCCTCGTCGTAGCACGTTGAACGTTTTCTAGAGTTCCGAACCGCGTCCTTTTAAGGTGTCTCTTGATCTTGGGGAACAGAAAGAAGTCCGCTGGTGCCATATCCGGGCTGTAACGTTGCCCTCGACTGTTTGGCCAACTGCTCGGTGACGAGCAGGCAGGTGTGCGACGGAGCATTGTCGTGATGGAGGATCCACGAATCGACAACCTCCGGACGGACTCGGCGAACCCGGGCGGTTAGTCGACGGAGCACCTCTCTGTAGTACTGGCCGTTTACAGTTTGGCCGGGTGGCACAAACTCTTTGTGAACAATGCCTTTTGCGTCAAAGAAGGTAATGAGCATCGACTTCACCTTCGATTTGCTCACGCGCGCTTTTTTCGTTCGTAGTGACGCCGGTGTGTGCCACTCCGAACTATGCCGCTTCGTCTCAGGATCGTATTCGAAAACCCACGTCTCATCTTTTGAACGCGCAAATTGGTTAAAAAACTCTGGTTCGGTTGCTCGATCGTACGCTCTATTTTCACTCCGACGACGTAACTGAACACGCACTCCGCTCTCGCTCGATGCCATCTCTCCAAGCGCTTGGAGGCAACTGCTACAGCCCGGTTCCTTTTACCTAGACCCCCACCACCACTACAGCACCAGATACCGGTTAGCAGACGCTTTGATGGCACGGGGCAGGCTCAGTCCGGTTACTTATTATACTGGCCCTGTATTATATAAGAAAGAGATTTATTTACGATCTAGTGACCAGTGATTAAAACCAAATAAATAAAACAAGTTGGGTAAATAGACCTACGCTCATGTCAGAAGGGTTTTGTACCCAACTTCTCAGAAATGCAGTTACCAGCAATGAATAACGTCAAGAAATATGTCAAAGAGATTTGCGCATTCAAAGGAAAATCCATTGTTTTTCTACTTTCAACGGCCGCCATTTTGTTGCAAACCGATAAAAAACACTCAAGTCATGAATTCTCAAAAATATTAATGTTATTGATCTTATTGGAAAATTTCAAGAAGATGAAGTCAAAACTGCAGCGACTGATTGGATGGAAAGTCCATAAAATACCAAAATCATGTGATATTGTTGTTGTAATTGGAGAAATTTCAAACGGCTATAACTTCCGTGTATATCATTTGATTTTCATCAAACTTACAAAGTTTAAGAACCCTTAGCAGGACTACGTAAATGTCGAATTTCGTTCAATTTGAGGGTACCGACGCGATTTTATTGGGGAAAACGTGGAATTCGAATATAATACTTTTATTAACAAAGTTGAGCGAATTTCGACTTCTAAGGTATTTGTTGTTGTTGTACTCATAAGCACCTACCGCCATAATTTTTTTACAGATTTTTCGGATTACAGGTGTCCAATCGCAAGGGGGGAGGGGAGACACAAATTTTTCGTGTATTTCCCCTCCCTGTGTGCCACTCGAAGCAAAAAGTATCAAATTAAAACTTGTTTTGTAAAGTTCTCATCAAGACCTTTCATTTGATACCCATATTGGCTACCTTTGATGAAATTTTTTTTTCGGAGGCCACTCTCCTCTATGGGAGACCCCCCTTAAATACCTTTTAAAATTTTATGTAGTTGAACTTTAAAGAGAGCACCACTTTACACTTGTATACAAAATTTGATGTTTCTAGCTTAAGTAGTTTGCGAGAAAAAGTGCTGTGACACACGGACGGACGGACGGACGGACAGACGGACAGACAGGTCGCGAAACTAGTAGGGTTTTGTAAAATTATTTTACAAAACCCTAAAAAGGGAAAATAGAGGCAAATTTTATGAAAGCGGTGCTACATCAGTGATTTTACATGGTAATTTAGTACCACTTCCATAAAATTCATTTAATTCTTTGTAGGGCACTTTCAAGTCGGCTTTCTTCGTTTTCCGGTAATAATAAATAAATATTTTCAAATTAAACCGCCATGTTTCGAAAATAAGTTCTAGTGACCCCCAGATCACGTCGCACTGTGTTGAGATAAAAACACTTCGTATTGCAGTATTTTCCAATTTTCTAAATGAAATTTTATCGTGTACACTTATCTGACTCCTTCTATGACTTCAAAACAACCTGATATTTAATATTCATGAACGTTCTTTAATGTTTTCGTTGGACTCGACACGTAATATTCAAAAAATTCCGCGATGACTCTCGCTGCACACGTTTCAAATCAAAATGTTTACAAAAATAAGCACACTCTGGACAAAACGCAAACACAAAACCATAAAACTCATTGAAATTAATTTGATTGAAACATCCACGAATTAAGTCCTCGATCAAAATATTTTCACCAATTTATTCGACATATGTCAATGTTCAAGGAGCGGACATGAAACGTATTTCACTCGCGTAAATCATCAAACATATCGGCAAAACCACTTGTTTTACACAGCACAAGTCCAAAATACGGTCAAGTTTCACTTTTCTGTAATAAAATATCGCGTGGTTATGGACTAATGTGAAAAATCCACTTAAATTGATGGCGCTTCTCATGATTTTATGTTTGGTTACATTTGACTTACCTGAGCCAGGTAAAATACAGCATGTCAGTTCCTTTTTCCAGCAAATAATGAAAAACTACAAACTTCACTTTGTAATTCACTCGCGTTTACTTTCGTATATTAAGTTTTTCATTGAAAAATTTTAAATTTTACGATACGAAATTCATATTATACGCAGGATATGGAAACTGACAGATCCACCCCAGCTGATACTTCCGCTTCGAAAACAGGGGTGTCCACGCAGTTCTTATGGATCAAATACTTTTGAAAATATGGCGCGAAGTATGAGGTTGTTGACATTTGTCGAAAAGGGTGGAAGTTGTCGAATAGATAACGAGACCTTATGTATGAAATAAGAAGTAATAACTTATGATGACATTTGAACGTGCTAATAAACGACTTGAATTTGCATTTCGAAATTAATTTCGACAATTGAAAAATTTTACGCATCCCTTAAAATAGCATCAGCTGAAAATTGCAAAAGCTTTCGAAAATGAACGTGTACGTACATAGAAGGTTTGATTTTGTTAAGCGACTTCAACGCTTTCCATAGGAATTGAAAGCTCGCCGTCTCCTGCATGTACCTCTATGGTAAGAATAGTGTAACAGTCGTGCAGTTAGATAATTGAAAGGAAATTGGACTCTTTAGTGATGATCCAATTGAATAGACAGTTAATTATGCAACAATTGAAATTTTATTGCGTCGAGGTATTAGCCAGAATAAAAATTGTGATTTTTCATAGTCCAATAGGAAGATTGGAGAAAAAACAGGATGTTTAACAGAAGGTGCTTTTTATCGTCAACTAGCCAACGGAGAGATAATATCAAGAGATTATTTAGTTTATTCTCTATGCAAAGGTTCCGTGAGCTCCACAAGATCAAATCTTGCTACAGTAGGTTTATTAGACTGGAAAAATATTGCAAGTATTTTATCTGTACATAAAAACTCTCAAGACTATAAAAACTGCGTGTTAGTTCTATTAACACGAAAAAAGTGCTTAGGAACTGTTACAAGTCATTATGATTCGTATGTAGAAGCTGAAACAAAATATTGGAGAAGTGTTTTTAGAGTTTTTGCGATTTTGAAAAAATTGACGAACAGATGTCGCCCTCTTCGTGATCATGATGAAAAATTTGGCGCTTTGCACAATGGGCAATTTATGATATCATTAGAGCTGATTACTGAATTCAATCCCTTTCTGGCTAATCACATTCAACGAAAGGGTAACCGTGGACAAGGAAATACCTCCTACCTTTCCTCAACAATATGTGATGAAGTTGTCGATTTACTGGCTAGTAAAGTCAAGAAGATCATCGTTAATGAAATTATGAATTCCCAATAATTCTTAGTAATAGTAATTCACCTCATGATATCTCTCACACCGACCAATTGTCTTTTGTAATAAGGTATGTTAGAAAAGATGGTTTACCTATTGAACGATTCATATTATTTGTCCCTAATTCCGGACACAAATCAGAGAATTTTGCGGACACTGTGTCAAATGTTTTAGATTCACTGTTCATTAATATCACTGAATGCCGAGGGCAATCCTATGACAACGCAAGTAGTATATCTGGAATTTATTCCGGCTTACAAGCTCGTATTAAAGAAATGAACCGTAAAGCGCTATATGTATGTCCCATGTGCTGCATATTCACTTAGCGTAGTAGGTATATGTGCAAAAGCTTGTGTGAAAACTGGGAAGCTGTAATTGAAGCCCTCAACTTTTACCAAATTGACCCGTATGAAAAATATCTCGTAAGAAATGAAGCTTGCGGTATTTTTAATGGCATTTGGATAGATATTTTAGAGAGATTTGGAAAAGTGAGTGAAACTCTCCCAAGTATTGATACGTCCATTGAAAGAGCAAATCGACTTTAAACTTGCAGTTCTCTTGTTGAATATATGGGCTCTCTTCGTGATATGTTTGACGTATACGAAAAGAAGGCAATGAATCGTTGTGAGAGTGATTAAGAAACATCTTTTGAACGCTTGCAGAAGAGAAAACATCGTCCAGATGAAGAGAGTGGAGAAGAAGTCGTCCTCACAGGAAGAGGAAAGTTTAAAGTAGAAACCTTTTATGTCATTAATGCCAGAGTCAGAAGTGAACTACTAAAAATAAAAGAAGCATACTCTGTAGTAGCTGATCGATTTTCAGCATTTTCTAATCTTTCATACTTAAAACCAACAGTAATTTTAGTCAATGCAGCAAAACTACAAAAACTTTACAGTACTGATCTAGAGTCATCATTTGGAAGTGAATGCGTGCATCAATGTTTATCAACTGCAACAATGTTGAAGCCAGCTCTGAGAATGTATTTGTGTACTCCAGTTGGCAACTGTTCCGCTGAAAGGTCGTTTTCGTAATTAAAAAGGATTAAGTCATATGTACGTTCGACCCTAAAGGAAGACAAATTGAATTCTCTCCTAACATTAAAGCCGAGATTCTGAATACCAAAGAGTTTGGATTTGAACAATGAATAAAGAAATGAGAGAGACGTAAACGCTTCATTTAATAATATATTTTCATGCTACTTTAACAATTTTATTTTCATGGTAAAGCTACAAATTGAACAATACTTTATGATCTGTATATGATGTCAATCTTCTTTGATCATAGCATTTTACAATATTCCTTTACCATTATCAAATATTACATGATAGCAAAAAAATGTAAGTTTAAGTGAATTTCTTTTGCTTTTATTAAAAAAAGAATCTTTAACAAATGAAAAACTGAAGGTATAGATAGTTACGTTAAAATATAGTACATAATTATATAAGACGATATTATTAATCTTATAGTACATAAAATATTTCGAACATACTCATATATAAAAACAAGTGCATAGAAATCAATTTTGTAAATCAAATTGCGTTATAAAAAGACAATTTTAAGTAGACGTTTTAATCGACTTTGCTAAGAATGGTACTGCGGCTAGCAATTAATTTATTCACATGCGTTCTCTGTATTTATAAAATTGGAAAATAATTTATTTCATTCTACCTTTATTAGAAAAAGCCATAAACAAAAGTACCTACGAGGTAAAATTAAATATGCCTTTATCTTGATGCGTTTCCTTTATTAGCGAAATAGAAAGAGGCAGCAGGCCAAATCGTGCCTACAGGCGGCACCATAGATAAGTCCACCACTGCTCTCACGATGCTCATGTTTTGTAATAGCTTTTTCGTCCTGTATTTAGATTCCCAATTATAACCTTCGGATAACGTGATCTTTCAAACGTTATTGCGTATCTTCGTCAGAGTAAAAGATAACAAGCCGCCAATTAAGATAACAACAAAGGCTGCCAGGATTGCAAACACATATTGTAAGGGTGGGAACAAACCGTGAATATAATTGTCTCCTTTAACCAGTATAACCAGTCGCACTATCGAAAGAATTTGACGCCATTCATAGCAGTAAGGCCAAACAATAGTCGAATTAGGCGGCACGGTCTCGTTGATCGTTACTGGTCAAACACATTCATACGCTTAACTTCGAACTCTACAAATCACATTTAGTTGCAATATCGCACACTAATAATATATAACTCGAGATTTTAACCTGATACGGTACCCGACGCACTCCAATTTTCATGCGGTCAATTGAAAACGGTTGTGCATCCTAATGACAGTGGCAGAGGTACTGTGATACTGTTTCGGGATGATTAAGATATCTGTCAAATCCCATTTGAACAAAATAATTCCTTATGTTCGCTAGCAACTCTCAACACCAAGCGACCCAATGGAAACCCAAACAAAATTCTTATTGGCTCCCTATACCTCCCTTGCAATCTACGTTCCCAGATCCCATTCACGCTTAACCAAATCCTTGCAACAGCCTCATTCCACGACTCATTTATACTCGGAGGAAGAAGACCTTAATGCCAGATACGAACACTGGGGAGACTCCAGAAAGAATACCAACGGGAAGTATCCATTCGCATGGCTCCATGCGGACGGCATCCTCTTTGCATCCATAGCAAATGCTGGGGTCTCAACTTTCCCCAGAGGGAATTTCGTTTTTTGATATCTGCAGGATATTGTTTGACCTCAACGATCCACATTTAGCTCGTTATTGGACCATTATGGTCTCCATCTCAACAGAACCCTTAGATCTTACATACCAGTTCCTACTTGCCCACCTCACTATAGATCGTTTAATTCCATAGACTGGCCAAACTTCAGATAAGATCTCAAAGATCTCCTTCCGAATCTTCCACCGGAAAATATCATTCTCTCGAACACAGAAATAGACAATCATATATCGGCACTAACATCTGTCAGAAACCACGCAGCCCACTTTATTGATGTCTAACTCAGAAGACTCTTCAATTAATAAAAACTCGGAAGCATATGCTCCAATGCCTTAAGAGTATTTATCATCGAAGCTTTGACCAATTGAATGAGGAGTGTTTGGAACGTAAAATGCAACCCAGTTCATACCAGTATACATAGGGTATACTGGTTATGTAACAAAATTGGCACAGCCGGTAGGATTTTGTTACATAACCAGTATACCCTATGTATACTGGTATGAACTGGGAGCTCCATTTGATGTGTATCCTATATACATCATCAAGACTCCCGGGGAAAGATCTCGCTCTACACCACTTACCCGCTACTCCATCCATCTAAACTAAATTACCAAAGACGAGAGGTTGCTTGAAAGAATCGCTTTTATTTTATTGTTCATCTTTTTAAAACATTTAAATTACAACTGAATTTATTAATTACTAACTATCAATATTGGGTGAAACGCTTTTCACTTTCACCTTAACTTATCGCGCTTCACAGATGAGACCCAGCCTGTAGAGGGAACTAAGAAGACGGGCTTGTGGATCGGGGTGGCCACACGGTGGGAAACGCCAAAAGGCCGATCGAGGATCACGGCTCAAGTCAACACCTCAACTCTTACCACTTAGTCGTACACTGAACAGCACTTCTACTTCTCGAACGTTGTTAACAATAAATGGGTAGCAGCACGCCCATTACTGGACTTGAACAAGACTGCCTCCCAAAAGTTCCTCTACGACTATAAATACTAGCTCAACTCGAGCTTTTGATCTATTTTATCTTATCGATTCACCTTATTAATTTGTAGATGATGAGAGCCATTCTGCAATATTTACGATATTATCGTAGCCAACTTGGAAAAAATACTTTGCATATGAGCGAGGAAAGCTTTTCACCCCCATATTCGCCGCAGGTCTCAGTTGGCTGGCGAAAGCTTTTACATGATCGCTATTGGCTCCCGTAACTTGCTCATACATAGAGCTCTTCACTTGTAGTCAATCGCTGTCGTGCACGCGTCATCCATATGCTGAAGCTTCACAGCGGCATATCTGCCACAACGTACATAGCTATCATATGCTAGCGTTTACCCGTGCTAACTCCTGAGTCGAACGGTGTTGTTTATCTGCCGTGATGTACATTGGCGTAATTCGCTGACGCTTTTAACGCTGAACGGTAGGCGGGAGTTCCACTCGCCGTTCATAACAATTGTAACATAAGTATACATATGTTCTAACCGTCAAAGTTTATTTGACATCCATATACTGTCAATAGTCACATAGTTTAAGCCTACCCTTTAATGTCAAGTTATAAAAAGTCTCAATAAAGTTTACTTACTTACTAATCAATACATTTGGATTGCTTCTCTGGCAAAAATTTTCAATGGGTTGCATTATAGTGCATTTTATTTTAATTATACTACAGTGCAGATGATTTGCATGATCGTATATCTCGTTTTTTGGGTTTTAATAATACAATATCCATTTATAGTTAGTAAAGTCCTTCAACTATATGATGCATGTATTTCCATGTGAACATTAAAATGGCGTTAAGGAAAAATCATTTTCAATACTCATATTAACTCTGAGTCAATTTTCACGGAACGACAATTATTTGGAAAATCATTTAAACATCAAATAAAACTTCTAAATTTAAATATATATGGTTCTGGTTGTCATTTTATTTTCTTTTATTTCTTATATGGTTAATGAAAAAACCGATGCACACATTGAGGCAGGCCTATATCTGACCAATTACTACAGACTCTACTTACCTCTTTTCTAAGTTTTTCCTAGTTTATGAATTTTGAACCCCTTGTATTTGGATACAATACAATTCTTTGAAACACCAACGTTAGGTAAATGGAGACCACGGAACCAAGTTTTAGGTCTTTATTATTCTTTCTTTTTTCCAAGATATCCATGTACATGCACTACGAGAATGTTATTCTGCTTTCTCTAATCAGTTCTAAAATAATCACTTCCCATTAAATAATTGGCTCAATTTCACCATTTCTCTCATCCAATTCTAGCTTAACAACGATCTTCATATGAACCAACAGATCTCTGGTTTGCTTCTAATCAAAACATTGTTACATCTAATTATTGACACGTATTGATTTGTAGGAAGTTCTTCTTCTGATTGAATTTTCTTTACATCTAGTAAAAGTAATCCTACGCCTGATTATCGATTGGAAGTACTTAAGTAATGTAAGAAGATGAAATATGATTAAGACGTCTTGTAGTTAGAGATAAACAATCCCATTCCATTGAAGCCGATCAAGTTGTATCGATATGAAGACATTAACGAGTACATGAAGCACGTTTTTGTTTCAAACCAATTACTCTACCATGGCATATTGTTACAATGTAAGAGTATTACAATACATTGCAAGAATCGCTCAACTAACCAAGCATGGTATCGTGATCTTGTAGTAATTCAAATTGATTTCAATCTGACCTAAATATTGTCAAGTATGTTCAGATGAATGAAATGAAACAATGCCTTAATACGTACTTATGTACGAGCACATGCATATTTGAATGAACAGAAAAATTTCACGATTTTACGCTGATTTTATTGGTTATACTTATGTTTTCGAGTAAAATTGAAAATTATTCTAAAGAGAAAGTGGAGACTTTGTTTTAAATTCTCTATTGGTTCAAATTAATTTCAAGTGATCTTTGTGATATTTTAATAAATAAAGTCAGACAGAGGAATCGGAGGTATTTTTAAACTTACTTCCATGGGAGAGTGTCATTTTAATCCATTTATAATTTTTAAAAATTTTATGTATGCCCACGCTAAACTCTTGAATAAGGAAATTACTTATATGCGATTTCTATGTACCTATATACCATTTCTATAGACCCTAAGTACGATTTGGTGGTATTATCATAATAATTTCAGAAGAGATGCATTCCACGATTAACTTTTAGTGTTTGTTCAAGCAGTTGTATCATTAATGTGGAAACAAAATGTCGTCCGCTCGGAGTAAAATATGAGTAAATTTGTGTCTTTTTCATAGACTCGTACATGGCAATAAGTTTGAATAAAATAATAACACTATTACTCTTTAAATGATAAAACATTTTTTATCAGTACATATACCTGTATTTCGAAACTCAGTTTCCTCCTCGATCAGTGAAGGAAAAATAGCGAACTAGTGTCCAAAGTACTGGCAGATGTCTTGATAAAACATGTTCGACCGTTTAAGACACGATAATTTAACTCTTTTAATCATTGCTATCATTATAGTCATGATCATTGTTATCACGATCATCTGGATCAACATTCTTGATGAGACTGCTGACCTTCCATGGCTCGAAGAAATTTTTTGGCTACTTTTTTGGATAACTTGGATTGAATTACTTGGAATCCCACGTACGAAGTTGTGTCTTTCTTCTGAACTTCATCCTTCCTCCTCTTCTCTCTGTCTCCTTGGATTGCACTACAGGCTACCCTCTTGCTAGTAATAAGAGTTGGGAGGACTGGCCTTTTGCCGAAGGTCTCAGCGTTATATTCTTCCTTTACCCTCAGCCACTTACATCTGTAGTGTCCAATCCTCTCTAAGATCTCCTTTAGCTCTGATATGCCGATCATGATATTCTTGCTGATGCCCTTTTGGATACTACTGCTGACCTACCCTTCAGTACCGTTTCCGGCTTCCGTAGAGGCACTCTTCTTCGAAATGGGCAAGAGCAATCGGGCTACCTAGCATCTCTCCTGCTGAGAAGTTCTTTATACTTGCATCCCGTGCCTCAGTTGATTTAGTGGTAATCAGAGCAACATTATGAACCAAGCTTGGGCTCAGCCGCTGTATCTTCAAATTTAGCGCCATGTTCTCTTCAGCATTGGTAAGTACATCTTTGGATTCCTCAATCCACTGAGTTCCTTTTTCAATTCTTGATCTGGACCGCCCTGTTGTTTGCCTCTCTCGCTGTGAACGTTTTGGCGTTTGTCTTTTTTGTCAATGCCACTACTTTCATTTTTCTTGTCCTCCATGACTTGGTCATCGATTTTATCATCCTTGGTGCTGTAATCGTTGGCGTGATTGACGTTGGTACTGTTGCTGATATTATTGTTTTTGGGGAGTCAGCTTAAAGTTGATTGGGTCCCCCCAGAGCCATGAACTTCTTTCATATATGCAGTCACCTTTTTGATCCTATGGTCACCTTTACAAAGCAGGAAAGCCATGCTAAGGTTGGCACAAGCCTTTATGGAGGAAGTTTAAAAGTGATATTATGCTGCTACTCTATTGGTATAGTCACATGCCAAAAATGTGCTGTAGATGGCGCATACTAAACATGTGCACATCTTTTGCCCAGGCACACCATGGGTTTAAAATATGTTTCATTCCGTTACTCGATCAACCAAGTATTTACGCACCAGTTTTTGAAAGTTTTGAGCCTAAGGTTTTAGTTTGAATAAGTAGACTTTGAAAACGGTCAACAGGTCCAAACTTAAAGGAAAAAGGCACATTATTTGCTGAATTTCTTGGCAACAATATTTGAAAACTTGTGCAACGTTCTGTAATTTATTTTATACCACGTATACCTAAGTATTAGAATCAATAATGAAAACTTTGAAATGTATCCTCTTTTGAAGTCCAGTTAAACTTTTGTGAACATTGATCAAAAAATTTAACTGAAGATCCTAGTACCAATTTGCACATGACAGTTTCTGCATCCCAATCTTCTTCTTCGTAACACTACAGCCCCTCTTGGGCCTTCACTTCCTGCATAAAGCGCCTCCAACTGTCTTGGTCCATTCACTGCGTCCTCCAATTTTGAAATCTGAGCAGCGATAAACTGGCTTCGTCGACCAAGTCAGACTCGTGTTTCCTCGATCCCCCCACTGGTCACCGTGATTCAGTTCTCCCAACGAATACTTTTCTGGGTATCCGTTATTCGTCCATACCATTAATGTGTCGGGCCCATTGCAGCTTCCACAGTTTTACAATGATTGAGACCTCCGGCTTGTCAAAAATTTCATACAGCTCATGGTTGTATCGAATTCCCCATTGGTCTCTATCTAGTTCCCAATTATTCAGGACCCGTCGGTCAAAGGTGTTCAATATGTTTGCGGATGCTTGGGTTATGGTCCATATTTCACACTCATAGCATAGCACAGGTTTTATCACAGAATTGTGTACTTAGACCTTTGTTTTCCTGTATGCTGCTGGTCTTCAAAATCGTAAAACTGAATAAAATATCCTATTTACGAGCTGTGTCCTTCGGCAAATTTCGTCTCTTTCACTACCCGTTTTCATTATTTTGGCACCTTAATACACAAATTTGGCCACGTTTTTGATATTTTATTCGGCAACTGTGATATTTTGAGTATTTGAGGTATTTTTCCTTGACTGCGTCATGAGCTTTGTGTTATTCTCAATGATTTGTAGCCCTACTAGTTCCACTGTCGGGTTTCAAAAATAGTTCTTTGCGGGATGCTTACAACCGTGACAAAATGTTGAAGTCGTCCGCATAGGCTACTACTTGGCTTGACTTGTATAATAATGTACCTCGTGTATCGACAGGTAGCTTTCATATGACGTATGCCAGAGCCAAATTTAATTGCAATGGAGCCAACCCATCTCCCTGGTTTAGTTCAATATTTTTGTTAAAGGCATCGATGAGTCGGATTTGGACGGACTTAGGAGGTTGTTGATATCATTGTTATCTTAGTAAGATGGACTAATTTAGCTGGGATGGCAAAGCAAAGCATTATTTGGTACAGCACATTACGATCAATACTGTCATATGCCTGCTTAAAGTCAACAAATATTTGGTATACATTATATTGAGCTCCCAGCATTTTTCAAATATCTGCTTAATTGTCTACAATCGGTCTATAATCGGTCTACCTGCTCTAAAACCACCTTGACACTCCCCAAGAATACTACTGGCATATGATCCGTTTTTATTTTCTAAGATCTTTGAAATTTTTTGTACGTCATACAAAGTAGTGATATGCCCCTTGTCACTCTTTCGGCATACGTTATTGTTGCCAAATGTGCTGAATGAGTTTATGGATGGCTTTCTGAACACCACTGCCACCATATTTTATAAGCTCCACTGCTTTGTTAATCTTTTGGGCTTTGATGGTGGAACAAACTTCATCCAAAACCAGTAGGACCAATGGACTTCTCCGGGAATATCTATAGACTCCGATGTTGTGGAGCTGTGTGGAGGGTTAAGGAGGTTCTTGAAAGACGATGCCTATCTTTCCTTAATCTTGTTTTCATCAGCGATGATGTTACCGATGTGATCACGGTAGCCCGTGGTCTTGGGCTGATAACCTCGTTTCAAGCTTTTTACTTCTTTATATGCTTGTCTTGAGTTGCTTCTCGCTAGACGTACATCAATGCTTCTCAATTCGTCAGCAAAGTATTTTCTTTTCTTAGTTATAATAATATTATCCGCTACTCTTCTCAAATTGTCATGATGTTCTCTCTTCGTCCTGGTCTTCCTACGTAAATATTGCTTGTATGTCTGATTATTCTTATCTAATGCATCCTGGCATTCGTCATTGAACCAATCATGATGTCCGATCGTCTGTTCTACCACGGTCTTAATCTCCGCTTCCACCCATAGCTCATTGCTTGTTTTGAAGTGGGCTGATCTTCGCCAAATACACGCCTTTGACATACGAAATCGATATGTTGATTTCATCAAGTAATGATCCAAGTTTCAATTAGCTCCTCAATATGTACGGATGTGAATTATGCTCGATGCCCACCTTTGTTGGATCAGAACATGGTCGATCTGATTTTTTTGTGTTGCCATCCGGTGATACCCAGGTCATTTTATGTATGCGTCAATGTGGGAAGCAAGTCAAACGTATGACTAGATTTCTTCTTCGTACCAATACAGCCTCCCTCGGGCCTTCGCTTCCTGCAACAAGCACCTTCAACTGTCTTGGTCCGTTGACCGAGTCCTTCAATTTTGAAATCCAAGCATAGAACGAGTAATACCAGCATTTCCTCGGTTTCCCCACTGGTTTCCGGCCTTTAGTTCTCCCTACGAATACCTTTTTCGGTATTGGTTTTTCATCCATACGATGCATGTGGCCAGCCCATTGCTGCTTCCGCAGTCTTACAATTTTTGAGAGCTCCGGTTCGTCAAAAATTTCATACAGCGCATGGTTGTATTGAATTTGCCATTGGTCCTCGTCTAGCTTCACTCCGATTATTCGCCTCAGGACTTGTCGCTCAAAGGTGTTCGGTATATTTGCGGATGCTTGGGTTAGAGTCAATGTTTCACACCCATAGCATAGCACAGATATCACAAATTTGTATACTTGGAGCTTTGTTTTCCTATTTATGCAGCTGGTCTCCAAATTTGTCAAAATTGAATAAAATATTTTATTTGCGAGCTGTATTCCTCGGCGTATCTTGTCTCTTTCATTACCAGTTCTCATAACATTGGTGCCTAAATACACAAAATTGTCCACATTTTCGATACTGTATTCGCCAAGTGTGATATTTTGTGTACTTGAGATATTTTTTCTCAACTGCGTCATGAGCTCTGTTTTATTTTCATTGATTTGTACCCCTACTAGTTTTGCTTCGCTGTCAAGGTGCAGGGAAAGTCCTTTGGCAGTTTGTAATGACCTTGACAAAATTTTGACGTCGTTCGCAAAGGCTACTACTTGGCTCAACTTGTATAATAATGTACCTCGCGTATTGACAGGTACCTTGCGTACTCCAGACCCAAATTGAATTGCGATCGGGCCAGCCCATCTCCTTGCTTTAATCTGATATTTGGCCAATGGAAGCTCTCCGTAGGCATCTATAGGCTCCGTTGTTTTGGAGCTTTGCGGAGGATTAAGGGAACTCTTGAAATATGATGCCCATCTTTGCTTAATCTTGGTTTCCTCAGCGATGATATTGCCGATGTAATCACGACAGAGCGTGGTTTTGGGCCGATAACCACGTTTCAGGCTTTTCACTACTTTGTATTCTTCTTATCGTGTTCTCGCTAAAGTTACATCTAAACTTCTTAGATGGTCATCATAGTATTTTCTTTTCTTAATTCTAACTATCCTTGTCCTGGTTTTCCTACCTACGTATTCTTTGTCCGCCTGATTTTTTTGTCTAATGCATTCTGGCACTCATAATCGAACCAATCATTTCTCTTGTGCCGGGCTTGATGTCCGATCGTCTGTTCTGCCACGGTCTAACTAGCCACTTTCCCTATCATCCAGAGCTCGACACTTATCTTTAAAGATGTGCCTGATAAGATGGGAGCCAGCTAGTTGTCGAGGGTCTCCGTGAAACTAACGCCGCTTGGAGCCTTTCGATGTACAAGTTTGGTAGTGGGCTTGTCTTCACCGAATACGTCTTTGACATACAACACCGGCAGGTTAATTTGATCAATTAATGATCTGGGTTACAATTGGCTCTTCGGTATGTACGGACATCAAGTATGTTCGAGGCCCAACGTTGCTGGATTAGAACATGGTCGATCTGGTTTTGTATGTTCCCATGCGGTGATACCCAGGTCAATTTATGAATGCGTCGATGTGGAAAGCAAGTCAAACGTATGACCAGATTTCTGCAACATGCAATGTCATTCAGGCGCTGGCTTTTGTCATTTGTTTCATCGTGGAAACTATATCATCCAGTCATTGAAATCGCCCAGAATTATTATTGTGCCGTTTGTAACATAGGCAATGATTCGGCTAGTCTCCTTCGTTACTTCGTCCTTTTCTTCGGTCGTGGCGTGTACGTTTATCAGCCAAATTTTGAAGAATTTTGCTGTTATACGGATCACACACAACCGTTTATCGATTGCCTTTAAATCAATAAAGTGCGATTGGAACTCTCCATTAATAATATAGGCCACTTGATTACTCGATCCAATGACGCAGTTTCCTTTTCAGCTGCGAGGTCCTCTCAACCACTTGCTGAAGAATTTCGACTTCGTCCACTTCTACCAAGCTGACATGTTAGTGTTCTCGGCCAGCCACGACCATTACCAGCGTCATCTTGAACAGCTTTTCTCGGTATTTTGCTGAATATCACGATTGCGAGACAGAAATTCAATCACCAGCTCCCATGACGCAAGCCATGTCAGATTTTCCCGGACCGGCCGACTCCTCACAGCTGACACGTTTCATTGGGATGCTCAACTTCTACCGCAACTGCAAGCTCCAAGTGCCAATCTTAGAGCTATCAAAAAGGTTGCACGACCAAAAAGATGCCACTCACTTGTAATGCTGAAGCTGCTTTTGAACGCTGCAAGCAGAGCATCGCCGCAGCAGACACGTTACCCTTTCTTTCACTTTCGCAAATCAACCTCTGCCATCAGCGTTGCGTTGGATCAGCAGCAGAATGATGAAACGTGGGTAACCCTAGGTTTCTTCTCAAAGAAACTTTCCGAAACCGAAACATGCTACTCCACCTACAACCGCGAGCTTCTGGTGATCTTCGTCACCATTAAGTATTTCTTGCGCATTCAAGATTGAAGGCCCTTTGTCGTCTTTACCGATCACCGGCCCCTCACTTATGCTCTTGCGCAATGCTCGGACAAAACTTTGCCTCACCAAAGCAGGCAATTGAACGTTATAGGCTAATTTGAAAGGCGGTTAGAATACATGCTAGGAAAATACAACATCGTCGCCGACACGCTCTCATGCGTAGAGACGGTTGCATTACCCACTGCACTCACTGCTCGAGCCATCAGCGAGGTTCAGGCCACAGATGACCAGGTGCCGCACCTCTTGGCAAGCCCCCATCTCAACCTGCATCAGATGGAGTTGAACGGCCACTCAGTATACTAGATTGAATTCAATGGTGCCATCAAACCATGCTTGCTAGCTGTGCTTTGCTGCAAAACTTTCAACACGCTCCATCTGCTCTCGCACAGTTAGGTAGAGTTGTAACAGGAAGTAGTTAAATGAATGGAACTCGAAACATCGTAATTACGTAGAACAAAGGCAACACCGATTGATCGAGTCCTCAACACCGTATTAAGTCGGCTTCTTAAGTACCAGCGTGATGCTCAGAGCATCCGATCCAACCAACAATATTACGAGAGATCGCGATTGACACTCTGTGCTTTCCCTATCGGGCAACAGTCGCAGATGACAAGCGACTGGAAAGGGAGCAGAGTTTTCTCCGTCTGCGACATTGCAGAGATGTTGCCAAGTTTCGACCCCAACAAGCGAGACTGGATGCCACATATGCCCCAACAAGCGAGACTGGATGCCATAGATATAGAGAATACTGGATCCGCAAGCGGTCGCGAAAGCCGAAGCAATTAGCAACCTTCGCTATAGTTATGTGAAGTTGAGGTTTGAAGTGATATGCTTTTGTTTTTGCACTTAATTGACTCCGAAAAACATTCACGTTTTAAAAGTTTTTAATTTTGAAGATCACGTGTACGAAATCGGCACTTCAGTTCACTGTTTTTTTTAAAAACTTACGAATTTTCCATCGGCTTTGACACTGAGTTTTCTCGCCGTTTTCGCGCCGTTTTCGAATTTCTTTTGCTTGAACGTTCGAGTTTTCTCTGAAAGTCGTTTGTTGTGTTGTACCCAAACTGTTTTACGAATGATAACGAAGGCGCGATCGTGTGCACGTGAAATGAAATTATGTCGGTGTGCGCTAGTCTCAGTGATTCTTCTGAATAGAGGAAAGAAAAACCTGTCTGGGAACAAAGGGGAAGGAGAAGCAGAGGGAATCATGTAGTTTCGAGAGCGTAAGTTATTTATAACTTATTTATGTGGTAAATTTGCTTCCCACACGGACAAGTGCACAGATTCTCGTTGCTCCTCCATTTTTTAATATGTCTTTGCTGGATGCAGAACAGTTTATTAAGCGCATATGCGAGTTGAAGGAGGTATACGCTTGGGACGATAAATTGGTATTGTTTGCAGCACAATTAAAACTGTGCGGATATGCAAAAATATGGAGCGACGGACAAATGCAAGTACTTAAAAGTTTTCCAAAGTTCGGGCGACGGGGAGAAGTGTCAGACGCAGCAATCATAAAGTATATCTGACGAGGCCTGTCATCCAGCACTGCAAAATGCTCTTGCGGGAAGTGAATTTGCAGAACTACAAGAATTTCACACGGCGATTAGCCGGTTCGAGGAGAACGTTGTGCTGGCTATAGATCCGCATTAGATGCCTGCATCAGGTAGTGAATTTGTGCCGTACACAACCAGCTGGTACGAGTGTCGAATACTAGGCCAGTAGATGTGTGCGAAACCGGAACGACATGTTTCAATTGCCGTCAGCGAGGTCATTTGGCAGTGCGATGTCCGCATCCACAACGACGTCCGCGTTGCGATCATTGACATAGAACGAGCGAATGCTTCGACAGAGCTCAACAATCGAGAGGATCTATACCATAGCATTCAGATGCCGTATTGCAAATACAGGAGGAGGAAAATTTATCAATTGTTTCTGGACCGCTATTGCCGCCGAAAAAATAACTGTCAAGGAAAAAGTATATTTACAATAGTAGACTCAGAAAGCTCGCATTCATTAAATCGAATTTTCTGGCTTCGGTGGAGGAAAATATGGCTCCACGGGAAAAATCAAAATAGAGATGCAGTTTGATAATAGGGATTTTCTTCACACATTCTATATCGTGGAAGATGGAATGTTGCGTTGTGCTGCTCTAGTGGGAGCCAATTTCCTAAAAAGCCAACGTATAGACCTAGTCATTGGAGATGGAGTTTGTAAAATCGAAGACAAAAAGAACTTGAACGAGGACGAGTATCGCAAGTTAAATGAACTGTCATGCGAATTCAAAGATTGTTTCGCCGAGGATCTATCGGAGATTGGGAAGTATAAACTGAGACAGCTGAAAATCAGGTTAATATCACACAAACCCATTTACCACAGACCTCATCGCATTGCTTTTGTGAAAAGACCTGAGGTGACAAAAATCATAGACGAATTATTGGAAACAAACATTCTTCAGCCAAGTGAATCGTCACATACTTCTCCGGTGGTACTTGCAAAAAAAATCAGATTCAATAGATAGACTATGTGTGGACTACTAAGAAATAAATAACATTACGGTGAAACGTCCCTTCTTGATGCCTGTAGTAGATGAGCTGCTAGCACAACTTGCAGATGCTGAGTTGTACACAGCTCTGGACCTGCTATCCGGATACTACCAAATCGAGGTCGAGCCAGAGTCAGGAAAATATACTGCCTTTATTACGCACGATGGGCATTTTGAATTTCTAAGAATGCCATTCGGTGTTGTAACACCCAAAAATGTTAACGACGTTCGAAGATTTTCAGGGTTAACTGGAATTTTTCGGAAGTAAATTGAAAAATTTGCCGAAATAGCACGATCAATCACCCACCTACTGATGAAAAATGCAACTTTTCTATGGGATGCTGATCAAGAAGCCGCATTTACCCGTCTGAAGGAGATATTATCCAACGAGCCTACTCTGTGCTTGTACGATCAGACGAAACACCATGAGATCCATACAGATGCGAGGTCCAAAGGGCTGGCTGGGATGTTGTCTCAGGAAGAATCTTCGGAAGATTAAACTGGTTTGCTACTATAGCCGTTGTTGTAGCGAGACAGAGAAAAATTACCATTCGTATGAACTGGATACACTCGCTATCGTAGAATCGTTGGAAAGGTTTTGAATCTATGTGTTAGGGAAACTTTCACGATTGTAACAGATTACTCTGCAGTTACCACGGTGCAACTAAAGAAGCCCCTACCTCCAAGGATATCACAATGGTGGCTGAAGATGTCCGAGTATGATTTTAAACCAATTCACCGGGACAGCCGCAGGATGCAGCATGTGGATGTCTTAAGTCGTGCACCTACCGAAAACACCACTGAAGTTGTTAAGAGGATTTTAACAGTCAACATTACCGACGAAGACTGGCTGGTTACAATGCAACATCAGGACAAGGCACTACGTAATATCACGCGGATAATTCGAGGCGAACAGTGTTCCGACCAGCTGGCGCCGTTACGGGAGGGTTATGTACTGAAAACCAACCGACTATATCGGAAAGAGCGGGGAGAGCTTCGATGGGTCGTGCCAAAAGCTGTTCGCTGGAGAGTTGTGAAGAAAGCTCATGATGACCGAGGACACTTTGGGGTGGACAAAACGTTAGAACAGATACGGCCCTATTATTGGTTCTAGCGAATGCGAAATTACGTTAAGGGATATATCGCTGCCTGTATCGAATGCTGTTATTTTAAAAGGGCTGCTGGAAAGTCAGTTTGGAAACTGTATGTTAGCCCGGTTGTCCCTACCTCGTTCGAAACCATACATGTATACCATCTACGACCATTTCCTAAAAGTACCGCTGGAAACCAATACGTGCTAGGAATTACTGACGCATTTTCGAAATATATTGTGGTAAAAGCTGTAAAGTCGGCGAGTACGCTTTCAGTAATTCATGCGCCAAATGATCTAATTACCTTTTTCGGGCTTCCGTGACGAATCATATCAGACCGAGGTGCAGCCTTCACTTCCAAAAAGTTTGAAAGTTATTGTGCTGATAACGATATCAGCCATTTTTTAAATGTGGTTAGGAACCCCAGGGCAAATGGCCAAATTGAGAGAGCATATCAATCTGTTCTTCTATATTTGCAAACTTCAACAGATAACGAACGCAAATGGGACCGAAATCTTAAAAGATTTCAGTTTGTTTTATATTCCCAAGCAACCTCGACTACCGGTCACACACTAAATGCGATTGTATTCTGATACCAGCTACGTGACATTCTTCCAAATAAGCTAAATAAAATAAAATTAACATCGAAAAGCAAAAATGCAAAGAACATTTCGACAAACAACACGGGCAACCAAAACAGTTTGCGGTTAACGATCTGGTGGTGGCCGATAGCGTGCTTTCTGTGACTGGAGAATCTCGAAAATAACAGCCACGCTACAAGGGACCGTATGTAATTAATCGGGAATTGAATTGCGATCGATCCCTCACTGGAGATTTTGAAAATTGCCAACGGAATCAACGGTCGTTCCAATCTGTATTCCAGGCGGAGTGGTTGAAACCCTGTTGTTCCTTGGGACCAGAAGCGAACAGCGACGATGAATCAACGGATGACGAACTAGAAGTTAGCTTGGATCCCGCCTTGGTTGAAGATGCGTCTCGGGACGAGCAACACCAGGATGGTCGAGCTGTGAACTCTGGAGAAACTGGACAACTGGCAACAACGGATGCCAGTCGTGAAATGCAGTCAGTCGAGCACGCAAGCGAAGCCGAGTAGACGTGTGTTGCTTACGGAGAGAAATTAATTAAGTAAAAAAGCTAAATTGGTTTTATTCATTTCCCATTCTGCCATTCTGATATTGGTAGGAATAGCCTGGCGTAGATAGCGTGGTATCCGAATAGAGAGAGGATTTGGATGATTCCTATAGTTGGAATACCAAGAATAAGCCATCTGCACCGCCACCGCACTTGCCCATGACTTACAGCAACAACGGTACCAGCCGTACATCGCCTAGAGGAAGAAGGTCAATCTTCATTCCCTCCGGCGCACGCCAAAGTCATTGGAGAGGGAGTAACTATGGCATCTTAGATGCTTGGAACACTGTTTCAAGACCTGTTTTGAAAAGTTCTCGTCGAGGAATTGCATTTTATATCCCATACGACTAACTTTAGTAAAAAAAACCTTAAGCCTCACGCCCTATATGGGATGAACCTTCGAAAATTGTTTAATACCCAAATTTACAAGAGGCCATCATTCGACAATCTCCTATTAACTTTGATGTCTCTAGTTATTTGAGCTTCGGAGAACTGCTGTGAAAGATGGACACATGGGCGAGCAGGCGGACAGACAGGTCGTTATTTCAATAGGGTTTCGTAAAATAGTACAAAAACTCAAAATCCCTTAAAGAGTTTTTACCACGTGAGTGAACAATATGAAATTGCAAGCACTAAACTGAAATCTCATGAATATTTAATGCAATCAACACATAAAGTACAAGAGCAATACTCAAAATTATCTAGGTTCCCATAAACTACCATGTAGAACTGACCTACTTAACTAAGTGCAATTGCTCTAGTTATTTGAATTGTAAATATCCTAAGTGTAGCGGCAATTTGTCTTAAAACTCAGCAGAAATCAATCTTTCAAGCACAATTTGCGGTTCAAAATGAAAATAATCTTTGCAGATCGGTTACATAAAATACGCCATGATAACGTGAACAAATAGCTCATATACCAACAAATACTGAAGAACCAATCGATTGTACATGGAGTTTCCGTTATGAAATCCCATTTCACATGTTCAGTTCAGCGCACAATATACTCGTATTTGCACATTTCTATCTATTTTAACGATCGTCATCAATCGATACATGTGAAAACGCATTTGCATCTGCCATGTGCGTAGTTTATTTGCATAAGACTCTCTATAATGCGTGTAATGTTATGTTGTGGTCTTGATCTTGTTCATATCACCTAGTTTTTCCATCTGCAACGTTCTCTTCACCGTCTAAAGCATCATACGGATTATCACTTCCACATGATGTCACACATAATCCAGTTAACTACGAGTACATACCATGATTGCACAGAACCAGGTTTTGCCGATATGGATCATCATAGTCGTCATGTTTTCTGTCTTATGCAACAGCTCTAAGAAATGCTACTCCAAATAACCACCTCGAGAATATTTTGCAGATAATGCATATGACGGAGATGACTGTTACTATGACTATGCCTGCGATAATGGTGATGGATCTCGGTTGGATCGGAACGACGTTCACTAACGATGTGTGCCAAATATGCAACGTTATGAGCGAAAATGATATCTTTTCGGATAATGTTACAGCGGCAGCATCAGTATCAGTGGATGGATACAGTACCACAATTTCGCAGGCTGTCGGTCCTATATATGAAATGAGGTGACTGGATATGCTTTCCTCGTTTCGTTTTCTTGCGAGTGGAGCTAATTGTGATGTTTGGATGCTGATGCTTGCATGCAAAAAATCTTGTTCTAGGTCATCTAGATTTGCAGAGACATCTAAAATGTTGACTATTCAAGGTAACTGTTTATGCATTTAACGATGATTAACATGAGTTTAACGATCCTTAATAAATGTCTGCACATAAATCGCTAGGCATAACTACGTTGCGTTCACTAAAGTAGAGTGTTTACGGGGACGATAAAAACACAAATAACGCTTTGGAAGATTCATTTTAATGGTGGAAGTTTACACCTTATTACTCTACCACATACCAGGTCCCGGCAATCATTCTTGGAATTGCTTAAGCTGAAAAATTGTTATGAAGTGTTCTAACAGCGCTAACGACTCGGCACATCTTCGTTACTGTTTTGATTTGACCTCACTCGGACAAACTTCTTTACAGGTGCTCCACCACGCGAAACAAGAAAACGTTTTGCCCCCCAACTGGACGCTCAACAGTCGTTTATTTTCTTGATGATGATGATGGTAATATTGCGCTACCTTTTCCAATTGTAAAAAGTAAAATTGCAACTATCTTGAAATGAACTTAACGCAAAAGAGTAACTGAAAAACAATGAATCCTACTCAAACTCAAATTACTCTGATTGTTGCATGGAATCCAAGGCAACTAGTTCTTCACCCAATCGAACTAATTTTATGTGCTGTTACTCTCAGCTAGGAATCGCAGCTTCTTCTTTTTAGTTCCGTTCTCTTCAATATGAAAAAAAAGTGATGAAAACAGATTTTCACCGAAAGCTACTAGTGTAAGCTGAATCGAACCAATATTTATTTGAATGTATGCGGGGAACCGGAATTTGTAATGTTTATTTCAAATACTTTAATTTAATGATCGATAATTGAAGTAAATAAATAATGGTGGCAGTACTGATAGACGCACTGATATTCCAGTTTGAGAATTTTTGTAGCTTGTTTTGATTGTACATACTTACTAACAGCTATTTGCAATATCTTTTTAATATTTAAATTTCCACAATCACATGGATCAAATTTAACTATAGAAGCGTAACCATATTTTACCCTCTGTAAAGCCTAATTATAGGTTATATCGACGTGCAGGAATGAATGATTTCTTCATCACTAGCATTTTGTTTTTTTTTTTTGACATTTCACTTTCGTTTTCTAAAGTGTTGGGTACTATCAATAAAAATAGCCAATAATTCATGGAAACATTTATTGAATTTATGAGATATTTGTCAGATTAAAACAGGAATACGTTGTACTGGTATAAGGACTTTATTAGATTAATCGCAAAACAAGTCTCCATGAAGCGCACTCGTATTTATATGGGTCCGGGTACACTATTACTAGTATGGGTTGATGGTGTTCGCGCGTGTGCTGCCTGTACGTGTGACAGCTCGGCCGTTCTGTGAGAACGCGCCTCGAGTTCTTCGTCGCTGCCATTGTCGTCCGTATCGCTGAAGAATGGATCGATCTCTGGTCCTGATTCGCACCATGGCTTCATATTGTCGCGTGTTATGGTTCGCAGCCAATAATTTAAATGTTCCGGGAAAGTGAAACCGCGCTGTCTTTTAAATTAAGTTAAAAGAGTTTATTTACTAAAAATGCACAATCATTAACTTAACAATTGCACCAATTTTACTTTTCACTTTGTCTGTAAATTTTTAATTCAATTGTCTTTACTAGAATCACTTCACAATCAATCAATCAATATAACCTTTACCTCGCGCTCCACTCTATCGCAGTTTTTACGCGGTTGTAATAATCCCCCATTCATTCAGCTCGCCTTTATATAGGGTCTCTAGCCATTCAAGTCATTTCTCGTACATTGGCGAATGTTCTGACGAGAGCTATCATACATGGAATATTCGAGCAATCCTGAATGGCCGCAGTGACATCACTTTCAGATATTGATCATGCTTGGTGGGTTCTTGTGCTTTCGAGTACACTCGTTTGTTGATCGTGATGTTCTTAATGGTTGTGAAAACAATTACGACAGTAGCCTGGATTTAATATGGGACGAGGTGGTCCAGGTGCACGATTTTTATTTTGGCTCCTGGCTTACGGTGTTCCTGTATGCGATATACGACGTCGTTGATTCGCTTTGTAACTCGGTATGGTCCCTCCCAATTATGCTGCAACTTTGGAACCTACCCTTCCGCCGTTGTGGGTTATATAGCCACACCTAATCAGCTTGCTGGAAGCCAGTAGAATTTACATTCAGATCATACCTGGTCTTCATGCGGTCAGTAGCCGGTTCGAGGTGTTTTCGCACTGTCCGATGTATCTGGTTCAACCGTTGCCTTAGCTCACTTGCGTATTCCGAGATCGCTTGGGGTTTCTCAGGGTGTGTTCCGAACTTTATATCAGCCGACAGATGAATAATCTTTCCAAAAAGGCCTTTGGCTGGGGCTTGGCCCGTCGATGCATGTTCGGCAGCTCTGTACGCCATCAAAAATAGTGGAATGTGTCGGTCCCAGTCCCTTTGGTTCTCGTCAACCATCTTGGCCAGGTGTTTATTGAGTGTGTCATTGAAACGTTCGACCATTTCGTCGGATTGGGGATGCAGCGCTGTTGTCCTCATTTTCCGTATTCCCAGCAGCTCGCACATTTTGCCAAAAACCAGTGACTCAAAGTTTCGGCCTTGATCCGAATGTAGTTCACAAGGTACACCGTATCTACTGACCCAATTTAACACTAGCTGTTCGGCTACAGTAGTTGCTTCCTGGTTGGGAACGGGATAGATCTCGGGCCACTTGCTGAAATAATCGGCCATCGATTACCCCATTCAGATTCAGGAAAAGGTCCTGCGATGTCAATCCTTTCAAACGGTACACCCACGTTGTAGGTTTGCATATGTCCTCTTAGTCGTCGCTTTGGACCTTTGACGGAAGCGCAAATTGTGCATCTGCGGCACCAGTCCTCTACGTCTTCTCGAGCGTGGAGCCAGTAAAACCTTTCCCGCAATTTCGCTAAGGTCTTGTTAACACCAAGGTGGCCTCCCGAGGATCCTTCGTACATATCCTTGACCACATCGTGGATTCGGCTTTTGGGAAGTATAGTTTTCATCCTTTAGGAGCTGGTTTCCCATTCGGTTGAGTACACCGCCCTCCACCTGAAGGAAGTTCCATTTTGCCCAATTACTTATTAGGGTGGCGCTATGCATCGAAACGTCCTTCCACTCAGTTTGCCCAGTTGTCTCCTTCCATACGAGCAATGGTCCGATGTCTTCATCGGCTAACTGGGCATTTCGAATCTCCTCCGATGACCATCCTTCATTGAATTCGGCCGTTATCACTCGCAAATCAACAGTCGGCTCCTGTTCCTCAATCCGTCGGCAATGCTTGCAGCTAGCTGGACATGGACGACGAGATAGAACGTCAGCATTTCCATGAACTCCGCCTTTCCGATGAACAATTTCGTAGTCATATGACTGCAATCTTTCGATCCATCTCGCAACTTGTCCCTCGGGGTGTTTGAGTTAGGTAGCCATCTCAGCGATGCATGGTCCATTCGAAGAACAAATTTCTGGCCATATAGGTACTTGTGGAACTGGTTGGTGGCCTCTATTATAGCCAAAAGCTCTTTCCTGGTCACGCAGCAGTTCCTCCCACTTTTTGAGAGAACTTGACTGTAATACGAGAGGACTCTTTCTTCGCCATCGATCTGCTGGGAGAATACAGCTCCAATCCCACCGTTGCTCGCATCGGTTTCAACTACAAACATTTTTCCGAATTTTGGATATGCCAGCACGGGTGATTCACACAGCTTCTCCTTCAAGGTCTCAAAGGCTGCCTGGCATTTTTCATTCCAGACATACAGCCAATTTTTCTCAGTTAGCTGATGGAGACACACATTTTGGCAAAGTCTTTGACGAGTCTTTGATAGTAGGTCACCAGACCCAGAAAACTTTGTATTTGGCGCTTGTTGTTTGGTGTTGGCCAGCTTTTCACGGCTCTAATCTTCTCAGGGCCTGTTTTGACCCCTTCTGCTGATACGATTTGTCCCAGGTATTTTACTTCAGCCGCGAAAAGGGTACACTTGTCGGGACTAAGTTCCAACTTTGCCGGTCGCAATCGGGAGAACACCTCTTCAAAGTTCCGCACATGCTCTTGGAACGTTCTCCCGATAACAATGATTTCATCTAGGTACACCAAGCAGGTTTTACAGGTTAGGCCTCGTAGCACGTATTCCATCAGGCATTCGAAAGTGGTCGGAGGATTTCAAAGCCCAAATGGCTTTGGCCACAAATTGCCACAATCCAGTCCCAACTGAAAATGTGGTCTTCTCGGTCCTTCTTGTCGATTTCTACCTGCCAGTAGCCACTCTTGAGATCGAGTGTAGTCCATGATGTCGTCGATGCGTGGAAGCGGGTAACTATCTTTCTTAGTGACGTCGTTAAGCTGCCTATAGTCGACACAAATACGAGTGCTACCATCCTTTTTCTTTACTAGAACTACTGGCACGTCCCATGGACTGACAAAAGGTTCAATAACACCTTGTTTTTCCATGTCTGAGATCAGTGCGCTCACTTCTCTTTGTTTGGTTATAGGAAGACGTGTCAGTGCTTGTCGAATTAGCTTGGCTCCCTGTGTACAGGGTGCGTATGGTATTTGAGGACAACTTGAGAGTAAAATTAATTAGCTTGTATTTTTAACAAAATGTAATGAAATTTCAGGAATTTTTCATACAACGTTAAATTAATATATGGCTATAAAGTTATTCAATAAAATCGCCATTTGCAGCAATAACCTCTTCTATCCGGGTCCGGAAACGATGACATGCCCGAATCAAATGCTCTTTGTTCATATTGACCATAACGGCATTAATAGCAGTCTTCAGCGAAGAAGTGGCATGATGAGGACGCTAATTGGTCTCACGCTCAACTACGCCCCATACGTAATAATCCAAAGGATTACATTCTGGGGAGCTAGGTGGCGATAGGTTCGGTGTTATGTGGTCATGAAAATTTTCGACCATCCAATCTTGTGTCGCCACCGCTTTATGTGAAGGAGCAGAGTCTTGTTGAAAAATGTATGGTCTGCCTCCGCTTACATTGTCTATCCAGGGTTCCACTACCGTCTCCAAAACCTCGATGTATGCAGCAGAGTTCACTCGAAGTCCTTGAGTCAAAAATTTGGTGGCCTGACATGTCCTTCGTTGCTGACAACACCTAAAACTATAACAGTGGCTGAAATTTTATGTATGCATAACAACAGGAACCTTCGTAGGATTTGAACACAGCCGTCTGTCATTTTTGCGATTGGTCTTTTGATCTTGGTCAAAATTTTTTTCCGTCGGAAACAAACCATAAAATTTTGGGCGCCTCAGGGTGTTTGATTTTGTTTAAAAGACGAATTTATCGGAGAACTCTCTGGTCCCGTGTTTGTTCCAACATGAACTGTCTTCTGCGCGTCACGTAAGACTTATACCGAAGGTCTTCGTGGACCACTCTACGAATAAGGCGCTCAGAAACATGAAGCTCACTCGCAATGACACTCATTGACTTCGAAGGGTCCTCGTCTATGATCGCTTGCACTTGCTCTAAAAATTCTGCAGATCGGACAGCGTCAGAACCGGAATTTGTAATGTTTATTTCAAATACTTTAATTTAATGATCGATAATTGAAGTAAATAAATAATGGTGGCAGTACTGATAGACGCACTGATATTCCAGTTTGAGAATTTTTGTAGCTTGTTTTGATTGTACATACTTACTAACAGCTATTTGCAATATCTTTTTAATATTTAAATTTCCACAATCACATGGATCAAATTTAACTATAGAAGCGTAACCATATTTTACCCTCTGTAAAGCCTAATTATAGGTTATATCGACGTGCAGGAATGAATGATTTCTTCATCACTAGCATTTTGTTTTTTTTTTTTTGACATTTCACTTTCGTTTTCTAAAGTGTTGGGTACTATCAATAAAAATAGCCAATAATTCATGGAAACATTTATTGAATTTATGAGATATTTGTCAGATTAAAACAGGAATACGTTGTACTGGTATAAGGATTTTATTAGATTAATCGCAAAACAAGTCTCCATGAAGCGCACTCGTATTTATATGGGTCCGGGTACACTATTACTAGTATGGGTTGATGGTGTTCGCGCGTGTGCTGCCTGTACGTGTGACAGCTCGGCCGTTCTGTGAGAACGCGCCTCGAGTTCTTCGTCGCTGCCATTGTCGTCCGTATCGCTGAAGAATGGATCGATCTCTGGTCCTGATTCGCACCATGGCTTCATATTGTCGCGTGTTATGGTTCGCAGCCAATAATTTAAATGTTCCGGGAAAGTGAAACCGCGCTGTCTTTTAAATTAAGTTAAAAGAGTTTATTTACTAAAAATGCACAATCATTAACTTAACAATTGCACCAATTTTACTTTTCACTTTGTCTGTAAATTTTTAATTCAATTGTCTTTACTAGAATCACTTCACAATCAATCAATCAATATAACCTTTACCTCGCGCTCCACTCTATCGCAGTTTTTACGCGGTTGTAATAATCCCCCATTCATTCAGCTCGCCTTTATATAGGGTCTCTAGCCATTCAAGTCATTTCTCGTACATTGGCGAATGTTCTGACGAGAGCTATCATACATGGAATATTCGAGCAATCCTGAATGGCCGCAGTGACATCACTTTCAGATATTGATCATGCTTGGTGGGTTCTTGTGCTTTCGAGTACACTCGTTTGTTGATCGTGATGTTCTTAATGGTTGTGAAAACAATTACGACAGTAGCCTGGATTTAATATGGGACGAGGTGGTCCAGGTGCACGATTTTTATTTTGGCTCCTGGCTTACGGTGTTCCTGTATGCGATATACGACGTCGTTGATTCGCTTTGTAACTCGGTATGGTCCCTCCCAATTATGCTGCAACTTTGGAACCTACCCTTCCGCCGTTGTGGGTTATATAGCCACACCTAATCAGCTTGCTGGAAGCCAGTAGAATTTACATTCAGATCATACCTGGTCTTCATGCGGTCAGTAGCCGGTTCGAGGTGTTTTCGCACTGTCCGATGTATCTGGTTCAACCGTTGCCTTAGCTCACTTGCGTATTCCGAGATCGCTTGGGGTTTCTCAGGGTGTGTTCCGAACTTTATATCAGCCGACAGATGAATAATCTTTCCAAAAAGGCCTTTGGCTGGGGCTTGGCCCGTCGATGCATGTTCGGCAGCTCTGTACGCCATCAAAAATAGTGGAATGTGTCGGTCCCAGTCCCTTTGGTTCTCGTCAACCATCTTGGCCAGGTGTTTATTGAGTGTGTCATTGAAACGTTCGACCATTTCGTCGGATTGGGGATGCAGCGCTGTTGTCCTCATTTTCCGTATTCCCAGCAGCTCGCACATTTTGCCAAAAACCAGTGACTCAAAGTTTCGGCCTTGATCCGAATGTAGTTCACAAGGTACACCGTATCTACTGACCCAATTTAACACTAGCTGTTCGGCTACAGTAGTTGCTTCCTGGTTGGGAACGGGATAGATCTCGGGCCACTTGCTGAAATAATCGGCCATCGATTACCCCATTCAGATTCAGGAAAAGGTCCTGCGATGTCAATCCTTTCAAACGGTACACCCACGTTGTAGGTTTGCATATGTCCTCTTAGTCGTCGCTTTGGACCTTTGACGGAAGCGCAAATTGTGCATCTGCGGCACCAGTCCTCTACGTCTTCTCGAGCGTGGAGCCAGTAAAACCTTTCCCGCAATTTCGCTAAGGTCTTGTTAACACCAAGGTGGCCTCCCGAGGATCCTTCGTACATATCCTTGACCACATCGTGGATTCGGCTTTTGGGAAGTATAGTTTTCATCCTTTAGGAGCTGGTTTCCCATTCGGTTGAGTACACCGCCCTCCACCTGAAGGAAGTTCCATTTTGCCCAATTACTTATTAGGGTGGCGCTATGCATCGAAACGTCCTTCCACTCAGTTTGCCCAGTTGTCTCCTTCCATACGAGCAATGGTCCGATGTCTTCATCGGCTAACTGGGCATTTCGAATCTCCTCCGATGACCATCCTTCATTGAATTCGGCCGTTATCACTCGCAAATCAACAGTCGGCTCCTGTTCCTCAATCCGTCGGCAATGCTTGCAGCTAGCTGGACATGGACGACGAGATAGAACGTCAGCATTTCCATGAACTCCGCCTTTCCGATGAACAATTTCGTAGTCATATGACTGCAATCTTTCGATCCATCTCGCAACTTGTCCCTCGGGGTGTTTGAGTTAGGTAGCCATCTCAGCGATGCATGGTCCATTCGAAGAACAAATTTCTGGCCATATAGGTACTTGTGGAACTGGTTGGTGGCCTCTATTATAGCCAAAAGCTCTTTCCTGGTCACGCAGCAGTTCCTCCCACTTTTTGAGAGAACTTGACTGTAATACGAGAGGACTCTTTCTTCGCCATCGATCTGCTGGGAGAATACAGCTCCAATCCCACCGTTGCTCGCATCGGTTTCAACTACAAACATTTTTCCGAATTTTGGATATGCCAGCACGGGTGATTCACACAGCTTCTCCTTCAAGGTCTCAAAGGCTGCCTGGCATTTTTCATTCCAGACATACAGCCAATTTTTCTCAGTTAGCTGATGGAGACACACATTTTGGCAAAGTCTTTGACGAGTCTTTGATAGTAGGTCACCAGACCCAGAAAACTTTGTATTTGGCGCTTGTTGTTTGGTGTTGGCCAGCTTTTCACGGCTCTAATCTTCTCAGGGCCTGTTTTGACCCCTTCTGCTGATACGATTTGTCCCAGGTATTTTACTTCAGCCGCGAAAAGGGTACACTTGTCGGGACTAAGTTCCAACTTTGCCGGTCGCAATCGGGAGAACACCTCTTCAAAGTTCCGCACATGCTCTTGGAACGTTCTCCCGATAACAATGATTTCATCTAGGTACACCAAGCAGGTTTTACAGGTTAGGCCTCGTAGCACGTATTCCATCAGGCATTCGAAAGTGGTCGGAGCATTTCAAAGCCCAAATGGCTTTGGCCACAAATTGCCACAATCCAGTCCCAACTGAAAATGTGGTCTTCTCGGTCCTTCTTGTCGATTTCTACCTGCCAGTAGCCACTCTTGAGATCGAGTGTAGTCCATGATGTCGTCGATGCGTGGAAGCGGGTAACTATCTTTCTTAGTGACGTCGTTAAGCTGCCTATAGTCGACACAAATACGAGTGCTACCATCCTTTTTCTTTACTAGAACTACTGGCACGTCCCATGGACTGACAAAAGGTTCAATAACACCTTGTTTTTCCATGTCTGAGATCAGTGCGCTCACTTCTCTTTGTTTGGTTATAGGAAGACGTGTCAGTGCTTGTCGAATTAGCTTGGCTCCCTGTGTACAGGGTGCGTATGGTATTTGAGGACAACTTGAGAGTAAAATTAATTAGCTTGTATTTTTAACAAAATGTAATGAAATTTCAGGAATTTTTCATACAACGTTAAATTAATATATGGCTATAAAGTTATTCAATAAAATCGCCATTTGCAGCAATAACCTCTTCTATCCGGGTCCGGAAACGATGACATGCCCGAATCAAATGCTCTTTGTTCATATTGACCATAACGGCATTAATAGCAGTCTTCAGCGAAGAAGTGGTATGATGAGGACGCTAATTGGTCTCACGCTCAACTACGCCCCATACGTAATAATCCAAAGGATTACATTCTGGGGAGCTAGGTGGCGATAGGTTCGGTGTTATGTGGTCATGAAAATTTTCGACCATCCAATCTTGTGTCGCCACCGCTTTATGTGAAGGAGCAGAGTCTTGTTGAAAAATGTATGGTCTGCCTCCGCTTACATTGTCTATCCAGGGTTCCACTACCGTCTCCAAAACCTCGATGTATGCAGCAGAGTTCACTCGAAGTCCTTGAGTCAAAAATTTGGTGGCCTGACATGTCCTTCATTGCTGACAACACCTAAAACTATAACAGTGGCTGAAATTTTATGTATGCATAACAACAGGAACCTTCGTAGGATTTGAACACAGCCGTCTGTCATTTTTGCGATTGGTCTTTTGATCTTGGTCAAAATTTTTTTCCGTCGGAAACAAACCATAAAATTTTGGGCGCCTCAGGGTGTTTGATTTTGTTTAAAAGACGAATTTATCGGAGAACTCTCTGGTCCCGTGTTTGTTCCAACATGAACTGTCTTCTGCGCGTCACGTAAGACTTATACCGAAGGTCTTCGTGGACCACTCTACGAATAAGGCGCTCAGAAACATGAAGCTCACTCGCAATGACACTCATTGACTTCGAAGGGTCCTCGTCTATGATCGCTTGCACTTGCTCTAAAAATTCTGCAGATCGGACAGCGTCAGAACATTGTTCGTGCTTTTTGCGTTTTGCAACCGATTCTGTATCGCCCCCTGATGCTTTCAATTCACGGCGAACTTTATGCACAAATGAACGGGTGCAATTAAGAAAATTAGAGATCTCTAAATCTGTATGGTTCGCACATATAGCGACGATGACAGCTTGTCTCTTCATTTCTTGAGTGATGATGTAGTCCGCCATTTCTTATCTCAAAAGGAAAAAAATTTTTTAAAAAATTCGCGAAGTTATAGTCACTTTATGCATGTCCTTAAATACCGTACGCACCCTGTTCTATGGCTTGAGTTACCATACTCGTTCGGCCTTGGTCATCCGGGCTTGTTGAGAAGATGTCACTATACTCGGCTGACCAGATCAGAGGGTCACTTGAATACCTGCACTGGCAATTTGACCTGCTCCAATATTGCAGACCCGGGCTTTGTCTGCGTCTTGCCTCCTTTTCAAATGATGGTCGTGAGTGGCTTCCAGAGAGATGTTGGTGGAAATTGGCTGGCAGCTACCGATGACTTCTCCCGCTTTGATGCTCGTGGTTGTTTCTGCGGTGTTGAGGACTCTAACCGGCACGTTTCTGTTCGCTATAGATCTTACAAGACTTCGTCCTCCAATCAAACTGCGCAATGCGGACGTCTTCGTTGGCTCTATCAGATAAGATCAGTGGTCTCCAGAATCACCATCAAGCTTGGCCCAGACAATGCTTTCGGAAGAATTCAGTACATCAGTGTCAGTGCATACTAAAATATTTATCTTGGGAATTCGGACGCTGGAATCCTTCATCAATACTTCGACATTCTGCCATTTCAATACCCGTTTGCCCAAATCCAACGTGATTCCATGTGGTCGCAGAAAATCCATTCCGAGAATGCAGTCATCCATAATGTTCGGGACCAGAAAATTATGTTGGAACGCGAGGTCTCCCAACTGTATCTGGAGGTTGACCTCCCCATGGACAGATGCAGTTTCTCCCATAGCTGTTCGTAGTGAGAAAATTCTGCTCTTGTGAAGTAGTTGCTATCTCACTAGATCTGGTCGGATAATTGATCGGGTTGCACCAGCGTCGATTGTTATGGTGCAATGTACTCCGTCAACTTGACCCGGAAGGCATAAGTCTGCTTCTACACGATGTAGTCTTGACACGGTGATGGTAGTGCCAACCTTTGTCCCATGAAGTTGACCCCATTAGTTTGAAGGGCTTCCATTCTGGGTTCCTGATTTGGTCTGAATCTCCTCCACCCTGGACAATAGCTCGGTTTTCTTCGCTTCTAGCAATCTCCTTACAAGTGCCCCTTTTCACCGCAATTCCAGCATTTAGGCGCACCATTTGCCTGCGGCTCTCGTTTAATTTCTACGCGCTCACACCTGCACTCGTCGACTCAAATTTTTCGCTGCCTCAAAGTTCAGATTATAAGCCAATGCGTCCTTAACTGTTTGTTTTTGAGCTAATCGCACAGCTTATTGCAGTTTGTGGTCTTTTAATGCATTGATGAATGCTTCTGTTGCTGCGTCATCTCCATGTTCTGGGTTATAAACTGAGTAAGCCAAAAGTGCCAGTTGCTCTATGTCTTGTGCTAGCTGCGGTAAGGTTTCACCAAATTCTGCATCCGATGCCGTAGCTGTGACCGATAAATCCGCTTCAGACGATCGTCTCCATAACACATGTCGAGCGCATTCATTATAGCAGCCGGGTTTGAATGCAACTCAACGGCACGCTCGGCAGCTGGGCCTCTTAGAGCAAAAGCAATACAGTTGCTCAGTCTTGCTCATTCCAGTGATTTATCCGAGCGGCTGCTTCAAACTGGATTTTGTAAATAGTCCAGAACGTTAGCCCATCGAATATTGTTGCTTTCACATTTCTGGATGTGCTTTGCGCTGCAGGGCTGGTGAGGTGATTACTACTGCCTTCGCTGCTTTCAATTCCTTTTTCATATTTTCCATCACATGGTTGATTCTCTCCTCGACCTGGTAAACCTTTTCCTCAATGCATTTAATTTGTTTGTTCTGACTACCGAGCTTCGCTTTTATTTCGGTTAACTGTTTTTGCAAATCTGCCTTCAAATTAGGTGACTGTTTTTGAAAATCAGCCTTGATTTCGATCGCTTGTTGGTCCAGCTTCGCTGATTGTTCATTTAGCGTCGCTGATTATTCATCTAGCTTCGCAGTTAAACAGGATGTTAAATTGAAAGACTGTTGTCGCTGCTCTTGCTGCATCAGCACCAACATTTGCATCTGCGCACTTTCGGGTTCCTTTGATTTTGGTGTTTCTTTTTCTCCACCTTCAGCGCCTTTTCCCGCATTTGAGGGCTCATCCGAATCCAGATTCACACCTTCCGACTCGATCGCGTCACGCAAACGTGCAATCAGTATGGCTTTTGTACCTTGTGTAGCCAGATTTCACTGTTCCAACTTAAGCGTCGTGGCTTTTTTATTGTTTTGGTTTTTTTTCACCAGTTTCCACGTTATATTTCACTATTGGGCATTTTAAAAATGTTTAAAAGTTTTCTCTTTCAAAGTTTTCTTTCTCACTTCTCGACACCACTGTCGCGTGTTATGGTTCGCGGCCAATAATTTTAATGTTCCGGGAAAGTGAAAACGCACTATCTTTTAAATTAAGTTAAAAGAGTTTATTTACTAAAAATGCACAATCATTAACTTAACAATTCCACGAATTTTACCTTTCACTTTGTCTATAAATTTTTAATTCAACTGTCTTAACAAAAATCACTTCAAAATCAATCAATCAATATCTCCTTTACCTCGCGCTCGTGGTTGTAATAATCCCCCATTCATTCAGCTCGCCTTTATATAGGGTCTCTAGCCATTCAATCCATTTCTCGTACATTGGCGAATGTTCTGACGAGAGCTAACATACATGGAATATTCGAGCAATCCTGAATGGCCGCAGTGACATCACTTTCAGATATTGATCATGGTTGGTGGGTTCTTGTGCTTTCGAGTACACTCGTTTGTTGGTCGTGATATTCTTAATGGTTGTGAAAACAATTGCGACAGTAGCTCGCAGAATTATTTGTACATGTAACAATATTTTCCGTAGAAAACACTCCAGCATAGTGTGCTCCGACGCGTTGAGATTCCAAGTCCTTGACCAAGTATCTATCGTTGCGAAGCACTCGTGCGATCACATAGCGACCCTTGTATTTTGGCTCCAGCTTCCAGAGCTCGACTGTGGCTGATGGGGCGTTTCGTACGACAACTAAATCGCCTTCCTCATACTTCGTGGGGCGCGTGTGTCGCTCGTGGAATCGCTCTTTGCATTTTGCTCATTCCGTTTCGATGTTCTTGCTGGCAATCTTCCGCTTTTCGGACAAGTTACTCTCAGTCATGTCAATGTCATCTGCTACTACTTGGATGAGTCGATTATGAACTACGTCTCTCATCTTGAAATCGTGTGAACTTTGTGGTTGCGTTTGTTGGTTGTTCATTGTGAACTGCATTTCGTGGATGTTTGCATCCCAATCTCGTGGCGCACTTTCGACGGTTCTACCTGACCGTTCGCCCGTGGTGTCCTCATAGCTACTTGAATGTGTTGTATCTCGTTATTCTCACAGTGCCGTTGGAATAGCTTGGATGTATATGACGTTCCTCTGTCGGTGATTTTTCTTTCCGGAATTCCGAAGAATCCATGCAGGTCGTTCAACATTTTTACGACTGATTTTATTTTCGTGTTGTTTACTGCTCTCAGGATGATGTATTTTATGAAGCAATCACATATCGCTATTAGGAGATATGCACTTTCCTTTTCGACTACGTGGAAATGGCCCTAGGTGATCTATGTGCAATACACGAAATGGTATCGAGTTAACGTCCGTAGAATGGAGTTCTCCCTCTAGCTTTCCTCCAACTTGTTTGTTATAGCAGCACTCGACACATGCCTTAATGTACTGCTTGACGAGCTTACGTTGTTTGGGGAACCAAAATAGTTCCCGGAGCTTCTCCAGCTTTTTAGCTTCACCGAAATGTCCCATTTTGTCCTGATACGTTCGTATTACTTGCCATCTTATTGCTTTTGGGACTACGAATCTCAAGTTTTCGCCTACGCATCGATAAAGTTGACCTCCTTTTAGCGAGTAATCCATCTTAAGCTGCGTTATTTGATCGGACTCTCGCTTTTTCTGCAGTATCTCCACAATATGCTGCAGAGGGATCCAGTCGCTGCACTGTGATTAGCCAATCGTCATGATTGATTTGGATTTGGAAAACGTTTTCGAGAACGGTCTGAATATCGTCGCTCTCGATGCTGGGCTGAGAGCATCTACGTGTTGTATTTTGTCGCTAGATTGATGTGTTATGGTGTATTTGTACTCTTGTAGTCGCAAGAACCATCTAGCGATTTGGGGAATGAGTGGCTTTTGGGTCTTAGTGACAGCAACGGCTGCGCAGTCGGTGATGATGTGAAACGGCTTCCCCAGGAGATACAGCTGGAACCTTTTGACTGTTTCCACAATAGCTAACAACTCCAGCTCATGGCTCGAATAATTCTACTCCAACGTGTTACATTGCCGGATATAATACGATGCCGGACTGCAGCTACAAGTTGATTGCTGCATAAATGCCCCACCTATGCTGCCGGCATCGGTATGGACTTCGTGCTTTGCGTCTGGATCGTATATTTCGAGGCTTTTTAGGGCCTCCTTTAGTTCGTTGAAGGCGTCGTCCTGTGCGTTGGTCCATTTGTATTTAGCGTTTTCGTCCATAATAATTTTGTTGGCGGTGATGCTTTCGTTGCAAAGTCCCGAATGAATCGGCGGAAGTAGCTTGCCAATCCCAGCAAACGTCGAACTTCTGGCACATTTGTTGGCACTGGAAACTTGCGTATCGCATCCGTTTTGATGTCGCCGGGTGAAATTTCTGCTTCCGAGACTGTGTGTCCCAGGAACGCTAGTTGCAATGCAAGAAACGTGCACTTGTCTAGCCGGAGTGTCATCCCAGTTTACTTCACCAGATCCAGAAATTCGGTGAGTGTCATTATAGATTCCTCGAACCGTGTTGTTTGCAATGATGATTTTGTCTACATATGCGCTATGCTGTTGTCCACTTGCTTTAATATGAACGTGATTACTCTCTGGAATACAGCGGGCACATTAACTAGTCCAAAGGGCATGCAGTTGAATTTGTAGTGCCCGTTGTTT
Source organism: Odontomyia ornata (assembly GCA_963969285.1). Classification (NCBI taxonomy): domain Eukaryota; kingdom Metazoa; phylum Arthropoda; class Insecta; order Diptera; family Stratiomyidae; genus Odontomyia; species Odontomyia ornata. The sequence goes on from OZ017740.1 coordinate 86,503,343, forward strand.
GGTACAAATGCGGTGTATTTCTTGAGCTCTCGTTAATGGGAATTTGGTAACAGTCCACCATTAAATCTAGCGTTCTAAAGAGTTTTCGTTCTTTCACGGTGACTGCGTTTAAAGCCCGATAGTCATCGCGCAATCGGTCGCACCCATCTGCTTTCTTCACCATCACTATGGACGCTGCGTATTCCATCCAATTTCCCGAATGATGTTGTTACTGACAAGTTCTTCAATTTTTGCGTCAACCATTGCCCTTTTGGCGGAAGGAATTCGATGTGGGTGTAATGTCACCGGCTCGTCACTTTTAACTTTAATGTTCATTTCGGCTGTTACAGACTTGCCAAGTTGAGAGACATCGACGCCAAATCGAAATTCATATCGTTGTATTACTTCGCGCACTTTATTTAAATCGGCTTCGTTCAAATTTCCGCACTTGAAATTTATATCGTTCCTCTTAATTTCGCACGTACCGCTCTCAATAACAATTATTAAGTTCCTTCTACCAAGGACGTCCATGCCCAATAATATAGGCGTATCGAGTTCCTGATCACTGATTATGTATAGTTCACACAGTATCTGTACATCACACACGATTATGTCAAGGGTTGCTCTAAATTTGCACCGTACAACGCCGCCTGTGAATCCCTTGAACATTTTCGTCACTGGCACAATGTCTACGTTTAGTCTACTTGCCACTGATTTCCGAATCAGAGACTTCTCGCTAGCAGAGTCTACTATCGCATCGAATTTGAAGCCGCGCACTACAATAGAAAGTGGCCAAGAAATTGTCGTACTGTGAATAGTAGATTCGTCGTTGTTGCGATCGGCACGCCTGCAATTCCGTTCTGCAGGCCTGGATACCTTACGCCATTCCTGAAGTATATAATGATGTCAGCGTCTGACATATTACCGCGTCGCCCCGTTGCATTCATTCTGTGGAAGAAGTCTTGCACAGGCTCGCCGTTTTGTTAGATAGATTTACTCATCAGCAGGTGTACAGATGCACTGCTGTCGTCAGTTGGGAAATCCTGGATGCCGTTTTGCAAACTCTGTGAAACGTGTGTAGGTCACATCGATGCCATCGGCCAAGACTTTTGCGTTTCCTTTCATGTTCGCCCAGTTGGAACACTTGAGTAGTTACTCGCTCCAAGAATATGTCTCCCAGAGTTGCTTCGAAGGCTGGTAATATAGCGATGATGTCGTGGATTTGCATAAAATTCGTCGTCGTCCTGCACTCGTTTTGTTGGGGCGTTGTCGTGTGCTCACAATGTCATAACCTAAATTAACGCCTTCAACTTCCCGTCTTATCGTTGTAGGAGCACAAGCCAGTCTTTGTTTTCTTCCACTCGCATTATGTTCCCCGATGCTATCTTTGGCTCGTTCCGTGGTTCGTTTGGAGTCCTGCTTAGAGCATCTGCGTGACACATGCATTCAGCCGATTGATGTATGATGCAGAAATCGTACTTTTGTAGCTTCAAAAACCATCGACGCGTAATCGGTAATTATGTTATCTCGAAATGTTTGCCGAGCAAATAAATGCAGAATCTTTCTAACGACTCGACAATAGCCAAAACTTCAAGCTCATGACTATGGTATCTGCTTTTGGATTCGCTACACTGGCGGCTGTAGTAGAAAACCGATCTGTTGAAGCCGTCGTCTCATTGCATGAGGATTCCGGCAAGACCCAGTGTGCTCGCGTCAGTGTGAACTTGATGTTCCTTCGTCGGATCGTATGCACTGAGCACTGGATCGCAGCAAAGTGCTGATTTCAATTTTTTGAATGCGTCTCGTTATTCGGTCGAACAACAAAATTGGGAATTGTCCTTCTGCTTCAACAAAAGTGTAAGCGACCTCGACATTAGAGAATGATCGCGAACGAATTTGCGGAAAAACCCGTTCAATCCCAGAAATCTTCGAACTTCTGTAACGTTGGTTGGTTCCGGAAACTCTCGAATTGCATTAGTCTTTTCAGCTCCTGGCTTTATTCCTTCCTTATCGACTCGATGACAAAAACGTACACTCAGAGGGCCGAAGTGTCATACCGGCGTCTAGAAGTATAACCAGGAATTCACAGAGTTTGATTAAACCCTCGGTGATGGTTTTGCTGGGCAGAACTACTTCATCTACGTAGCGAACTGCTCGATTTCTCATTTGTCGTACCAACTTGGTAATGACCTCATGAGAATAACTTGGTGCATAGCACAGGCCAAAAGCCATCCGGTTAAATTCATATTGGTCTACATGCGTGACAAATGCAGTATATTTCCTGCACTCTTCTGCGATTGGTATTTGATAAAAGCTGGACATTAAATCAAGAGTCATGTAAAATAAATTACCAGCGATCGATGATAGCTGCTCCTCAACAGTTGACATGAGAGACGGACGCTTTTCAGTGATAGCATTGAGCTCACGGAAATCGACACAGACCCAGTCCTCACCATTTTGTTTGCGAACGAGGATAATTGGTGACGAATATTCTGATGATGATGGACGTATGATATCGTTTTCGAGCAGCTCGTTTACTCTTTCTTGAACGTGCTCACGCTTTGTGAACGGTATCCGGTATGGCTGGCATCGGAGAGGTTTTAAGGTCGTTAACCTTATCATCATGGCTACTGAGTTACATTGACTTAACTGAGCAAGCGATTCAGAGAAGCACTCTGTATGCTCGCTGATGAGCTGATACAGTTGGTCCTTTTCTTTGACGGATAGCGTTGGCCCAAAAGTTGGAACGTTTTGGAAAGCGTTTACCAATCGACAAGCTTCCGGTTCAATGATCAGTCGTTTGCCCGATGTGCAGAGTAGGTTTGACCCTAATAAAAGTGGCTCCGAGATCAAGTCGTCATCCACCGGAAAAATATTCCCATTTAGATTTTCACCATTCAATTGAATTTCAGCCTCGAGATTCTATTTGCACGTTACTGAAGCTCCTCCAAATTCTCGTTAGATGATCGGTGAACACTGCTTCACGCCTCCCATCGACATTGCAATCGTTCGTTGAATGAGTGTTCTTTCGCTGCCAGGGTCGATGAAGGACTTAATTTTGTTTCCGTTGAGAAGAACCTCCTTAACAAGCAGATTAATTCTTTCTGTTGAATTTATGCGACGAACATTACTGACGGTGGTCGCAATTTCATTTTCTGGACATTGGTCGTATGTGATGTTCTTTGACACTTTTCGCATCTTTGTTTCCGTTGCGGTTTTTGAGAGTTCGGTGAAATATGCCCCACCTCAAGACAATTATAACATCGGATTAGACGGGATTCCGAATTGCTCGAAGTCGGCTGCGCCCGCGCATTTGATGGCATAATATCTCGCTGTATCGGTGGTGGTGGTCCAAAATTTAGTCTCGACTCCATTCGTAGCTTCAAAATTCGAACAGGATTCGTTTTGAAATTCTTTATCGTGGCTAAAAGATCGTTGACGGTGTTGAAAATTGAGCCCATTCCTTACATACCGGATTAAAGCGTGATCACTCAAACAACCTCGTCTTCCCAGTGCTATCATAGTATAGAAGTAACGTTGTGTTGTCTCACTCAGCTCCCTGGTGCGATTCATCATTTTTATATGAACATCACTTTCATGGCTAGGGAAATCTCACCTCAACCGTTCGCCCAGCTCAAGCCAGCTTCCAGGAACCCGCGCAAAATCATCGCTCCAAATTTTAGCAGGCCCCTTTAGGGAGGCTTGCACGGCGACCACCAAAACTCGATCTTACCACTGATATGCCTCGGCAAGCTTCGTAACGTGATCAACGAACTGCGGTGCCGACATGCCGGACTTGGATGACGGGTCGATGTCTGGTAAAATATCCGTCATATCTCGGATGTTATGAAAATGTGGTCCACTACATGCCCGCACTAAATTAGCCGATCGTTCGCATGCGTCAACTTTGAACGTCGCTGCCGGTGGCATCTCACCCGATTTGAAGGCATTAGTGAGTGGTGGTGTTGGCTCCTGTACCACGATCGGTTGAGTGTTAACCTGTTCAGTTGTTGACGACGTTGCCAACTTTCCCCCGTTCGGTAACGCGGTGATGACAGCTGATAGTAACTCACTCAATCGCTTCACTTCATCATGTAACTTGCGCACATTGACTTCACCTGAACATTATGACATTTTCCCATCCGTTTCAATTTCGTCATCAGCCAGATTTTCACAGAGTCTTTGTGCTAGCTTGGCTTTGTTCCCCTGCATAGAGGCGTTCCGTAGTCTAAGTTCAAGTTTAATTCCTTCCTTGTTTAGCGTATTGACTTTTTCGACCGGCATCGTGTCCAAGGGGAAATCGAACCACTATTACAATTATGTGTAGCCACTTGCGTATATATGTCGCACGTTTCTCCTTTCGTCTCACTCACGTATATATATCGCACGTTTCTCCTTTCGTCTCTTTTCGCAGACGAACCGTAGGAGAATTAATCACGAGATCGCGAGGAGGGTGAAAAATGGCTTTCGACGGCGTCTGCTGGTTCTACTGCACGATTCGAATTTTTACTTGTAATCCACACTAAACCATCCTTTGATCCCACTTCTGATTTTGTCAGGGGTGAACCTTTGGGAATAGGATAATTGTAGAGGGAAAACAATAAACTAACGTGCACTGTTTGTTAATAACCAATTTATTGTCTTCAAAATACAATGACCCGGTTGATGGTTCGGATGTGACTGACTCTTCTCGATTTCTTCCGTGGCCGGTGCTCTTCAAAGAAATCAAAAATTTACTAATAGTAATGTGTATTACTAAGCAACATATTATATTGACCAAAAATATTCAAATGGATACCTAACCATTGTTTTTAGTACGTAACGTACTAAAACCTATGCATTATTCACTTATTTTTATTAGAGAAATAGCATTTTGTTATTCACTAACAATCATGAAATAATCATCTCATTAAGAGTGAAATGAAACTTATTTGATTTGAACTAAAGTTATATTCACTTGCTAGTTCAATCTAAGGACTAAACGAGTGTGAGCACTAAGCGACAATTTAACCAAATTATAAAGAGTGGTCCAACCAAAACGTACGATGTTAATTGTAAATGAAACATAAATTTTTCAAGGAATTATGTTTTTTTTTTATTGTAATAGAAAACTCTATGACAATTATGTATGAAACATAATATCGCCCAAATGCTTGCAACAGCAACGGTGGCATACTTCTATCCGATGGTCCATATTTTCAATGACTCTGAGATATAATTGAGGTTCAATGTCGTTAACGTGCTGAACTATCTCATCCTTTAGCTCTTGAATTGTTCTTAGCTTATTAACGTACAGTTTTTCTTTTAAATATCCCCAGAGAAAGAAGTCCAACGGTTTCAAATCACATGATCGTGGCGGCCAATTAACATCGCCACAATCTGAGATAACACGGGCATTGAATTTTTCACGCAAAAGAGCCATTGTTTCGTTGTCTGTATGGCCAGTGGCACCATACTGTTGATACAACATATTTTCCAGATCCATAACTTCAATTTCTGGCCACAAGAAGCCCGTTATCATCTCGCAATAGCGAACATCATTCACGGTAACTGCTTGGCCGTCCTTATTTTCGAAGAAGTAGGGCCCGATGACGCCACCAACCCATAAACTGCACCAAACAGTCACTCTTTGTGGATGCATCGGCTTTTCAACCATCACTCGTGGATTTCCATTTGCCCAAATGCGACAATTCTGCTTGTTAATGAGTCCACTAAGATGAAAGTGTGCCTCGTCGCTGAAGAAGATTTTCTTTGTAAAATCGCTTTTCCCTTCTGTTTGTTCAACCAACCATTTGGCGTATTGCCAAGGCTTGAAATGGTCAATAGGTTCAGCTCTTGAGTCAATTGATCCTTGTGAGCGTGTAAATTCAAGTCTTTATTCAAAATTCAAATCAGTGATGTTCGTGAGATGTTCAATTGTTGGGCACGACGACGAGTCGAGGCTGACGGACACTATCACGAACAACACCAATGTTTTCCGCAGAACGAACTGGACGTCCATGCACAGGTGATTACAAACTTTCTACTGACCCAGTTTGCTGAAATTTGTGCACGATTCTCCCGATTGTTGACACATTTGGTCGATTATGCTGACCAAAAAAATCACGAAATGCACGAAATACATTTTGATTTGAATGCCCATTTTCGTAAAAAGCTTCAAAAATTTTTTTGTTTAGAGGGGGGGGGGTAGAGAGGTGAATGCCATTTACGCATAGAGTGTGGAACTCCCATGTGCGACTGAACTACCCACTAAACACTTCCACTGTCAACCTGAGAAGCCAGCCTGGAACCGTTTGACACATTACTTCGGGCCAGGTCTCGTTTTGTTACGCCGTGGGGCGTCTTTAAGCTGGGGAGTCCTTTTCCTAGCGGGAGGGGAGAGGGGAAGAGGAAGTGCCAGAAAAGTGATTTCCCAGGCCCAGCGCCCCCAGCTGCTGTGAGTCCCTTTTATATTTTAGGACTGCCCGAGCATAATGTGCCGCATGGTTCCATTTGTCAACCGATTCGAGCATCACCACAACTATATTATCCGGAGTGAGCTCTCCTGTCTCCCTGTAGAGGTCCCTTTGCAGCCTAACCCATTTTGTGCACACAAAAATTTGTGGCAGGATTGTCCTCCTCTCCTGGACGAAACCGACTGTCGGAGGACCGTGACTTACAAATCTTATGCAGGTAAGACTGAACACTAATGTCAGCTCAAAAGCTGGGTCAGATAGAAGTCAGTCTCACAATGCATCGATTTAGCCACGGTCTCACATCCGGGATGAGGCGCGCAATCCACCTTCCCTTCGTGCAATTCACCCAAGACTACTGCCAATCGTTGAGCGAGCGCTGTCTCTCCTCGCGGACAACCATCTCCCTCGCATCCTCATTTCGGCGCTGGTAAATAGCGTGGCACTCTCCGGCAAGGAAGGCGACAGGTATCACGCCTGCAATAACTCTGACCGCCGAATCTGAGACTGTCGGATACGAAGATGTAATCCTCATTGCTCCTCTTTTCTGTACCTGTGCCAAACGTTTTCGGTATACCTCCTTGCTGAGAGCGTCGCCCAATGCCTCTGCTCCGTACAGTAGCACTGACCCTACAGCACTCATCAAGAGGCGTCTTCTTGATGGGCTGGGTCCCCCTACGTTGGCCATAAGTCGACTCAGAGCCGATATTCCCGAAGAAGCCTTCTCAGCCGTTGCCCTGATTTGCTCAGAAAAACTTATCTTCGAGTCGATCAGTAGCCTCAGGTACTTCACCGCTGGCTTCGATTCGATTTGTAAGTTGCTAATACTAATTATCCTTACTCTATGGATTCTCTTTTTTGTCAAGATGACCACTTTGGTTTTCTCCAGTGCTAAACTGAGCCCGCGAGCAGTCATCCAGTCCCTCACTCGGCGTATTAGCATACCTAGCCTAAGTTGCGCTTGCTCAACGGTGCGTCCAGCGACCAGAGCCGCAACACCATCCGCAAAGCCGACCAATTGCGACTCATCTGGCATCTCAAGTCTTAGAAGCCCGTCGTAAGACACGTTCCACAGGTCCGGACCAAGGATAGATCCCTGGGCAACACCCGATGTAATTTCCATCCTTCATTGGGCCTGTGTCGTGTGAGGAGGCTTCGGTCCTTTAGGTAGTCTCTCAAAAGCTGCATTAGTGTTCTGGAACTTGAAAAGAGTTTTCCAGCGTATCCAGAGTATCCACTCATCTAGCGGCGTTGAAGGCATTCCTGACGTCGAGTGTCACCAACAGGACGATCCGTCGCTTGGTGCGACGATATGCCTCTGCCTCTTCTCAGCAGCACGAATCACGTCAGTGAGTCTTCCCTTGATGAGTTTCGCTAGCGCTTTCCCAGCCGTGTCTAGCATGCATAACGGGCGGTATGCAGACGGCGATTCGGGACTCCCCTTCCCCTTGCTGATCAGCACGAGCCTCGCCACCTTCCATCGTACCGGGAAAACCTCGTCCCGTAGGCAAGCGTTGAATATGGTGAGCAGCAAGTCAGGACAATGGTGAAAGACGAGTCGCGACACCTCAGCTGGAACATCATCTGGACATGGAGCCTTCCTCGCTTTCAATGAGACGCGCTGCCCAATTGTGTACCTCTCCATGGTTGAATTTGTCAAACACTGAAACAAAGAAATGTCAAACTTATTTGGGCGAAAAACTTGACGTTAAGGTGTGACTCACCATAAACATCATGCATTATGGTTGGACCGTAGTCCGCATGGCTTAGTGGTTAGAGCACTAAGCCCGTAAGCCGAAGGTCTCTGATTCAAGTCTCGTTGGCGTCAACGAGATTTAGTTCGAGTGGTTCTTCGGACGGATATAAGCCTATTCGGTTATGTAATGTGCTGGTTTAAAAATCAGAACGTATCGCAGCTGGATGGACGGACACACGGCCAAAGCGTGATAATGATCATTTCACCTTGTGGAGTGCCGATACATTTGATCATGACAATGAGATACTCTAACTATATCTAAGCAAAGGCCCGAAAGGGGCTGTAGGGCTACAAAGAAGAAGAAGAATTATGCTGGGACCGCCCTTTACTTTATCGCTCGCAGCAGGTCAGATTGCAGCGTAATGAAGTTTCGGTTTCGGTCATAGTTTTGGCCGAATGGCAGCCGAAACCCGTTTTTTTGCCGAAAATAGGCCGAAACCGAATGTTCGGTCAAACACAACAGACATGGAGAGAAACTGGTAGGTCTTTAATAAATTCTTTTGCAATGCCCGAATAACCATATTCTCTCGGATACCAAATTCTATCTTAATTTAAAATTCTACTAAAACTCCTTCATTTGTCTTCCAAAGATTTATTGATATCTAGAATAAGGTCAGAAAAACAACAGAACAGAGAAAATAAACAAAAAAGCACTAGATTACATGCAGATAATCCCATGATATCAAAATAACGTAATCCAACAAAATAATAGTCAGATACCGATAAATTGCCAGCTATCAATCGAAATCTACCGCTTTAAGTATTACTTCTTGTAAAATTGTCCGAAATAATGAAGAACTCACGTAGCACGTAATATCAAAGACGTGAATGCAATTAATATTCAAACACACTCAAATCGGTGCAACGTTCTTCATTCACACTCAGCACCATGATTGACTTCTTCAGGTTAATCTGCACGTGACTTAAATTTCAAAGTGTCATTACAATTGTTTCCGTTACAAACGTATGATGACACAGCACTCATCGGCAACAAGAAGTCACAGCAATTTCCAGTGGAGAATGGTTCTAGTTATTGTTGGGCCAGTGATTTATGTTTGTCCAATGATAACAATCAAAATGTTACGTATAAGTCACGATCAGTAGTGTCTTAACAATCTTTATGCTTTCGAGCCGTCTAATTAAGTTGTACGCGCAGCTGCTTCAAGGAGGAAGTAATACTCGTAAAACACAGCAGAGGTACTGAAGCATACTCGTATACTAGAAAGATTGCCAAACGCGCTTCAAAGAGATTCAAAATTTTATTTGCGTTATGCCTCAGCGCATAATTACTGAATTTCCATTATGAATATGTCAACAAAAGGTCATGGGCAATTATCCATCCTGCAATTACATACTACGATGATTGTGGAAAATTCCTGGTCAGACCAAATTGCACCATCCGCTAAGAGATAGAAGCGAACAAAGATATTCTGGAGCTTGTGGTTCTGGTCTTGGTCTTTTACGGTCTCTTGATTCTGAAGATCGGGCTGTGGAGTCTTAGGATGACTTGGTATGGTTGGTTGATCCCGGCTGAGCAACGATTTTCCAATGGTCTGCTTCGTGATTCTATGCAGCGATTTATCGGAAGTGGCGCAATACTTCGGTGCTAGGCGAGTTGAGTTCAGGAAAAATAGTTCTAGTATTCAAATAATAATTATTTCGTATATTTAACTGAGGATTGTTAAATTGCTTGATATAGATAATGGGAAATAGACTGAACAAGATCTGTGTTTGGTCTTATATACTATGGAAAATTCTTGGTTTGATTTGGCAGGTTTTTCGGAAACGGTTATTATAATCTAGAATAATACTATTCTACGTTTCAAGAATAGGTTCTTTCTAGTAGGTATCCCGAATTTTCTTCACAGTTTTGCTTGACCTCCTGCAGATTTGTAATACATAAGCAAAATTGTGTCGTTAACAGCCACTGCATAGTACCAACTCAATCATTTACTGCATTTTCTTATCAGCCCATCGGCAACTGGATTTATTTACGATTTTCCAATTAAAGTAGAAGAAAAATCCGCTTCAGTCATATATGCCGTGATAAATGGTATTGCACTCGCACAGTAGCAGTAAAACTTAGATTCGTTCTGGTCTACTGCAGGCATCATCATATAAATCTTCAATTCAACACTATCCATACCAACTTGAACTGACAATAGAAAGATAAATTCAAAACAAAAAATGCTTTCACTAATTGAAATAGAATTTCCTTCTAATGTTTTGGTTATTTTCTTCTTACTGTCTCCTACCTTAATGGCTAAGAACCAGAAAGCCATTAGGCAAATCACGAAAGAGTTTCTCTAGTTGTGGCATCCTATTGTTCGCGAGTGCCAGCGTGAAGCGACTGATATCTTCACTACCGAAGAAAGTAGATATCATTTCAAGAGTGATATTAATCGGCAGGAAAATTTGAATTCAAATGAAGAACGCTCTTTTTCTGCTCTAATTAAACAATATTGTTTGCATCAAATGGTCACTAGGTCTTTTATTGTGGGCGAGTTTACTTAGAATAAAATAGAAACTGCAAAAAAGACGCGAGGTCTAGCTGATTATTAATGATCATATGCTTAATTAGGACACGCTGAATAAGTGGACTAGAAAAAAGGTTTTCAGACTCTAGTTTGTGATTCTCTCACTTTCGTTATGATTATTGAATGGGTATTGTGACTGAAGAATAGTTCTATTTCAAATTTGAATGACGGGGTAAAAGTAAATGAGGCGGATATAGTATGATAAATAAATCCTATTCAAAAGCATAGAGTGAAGCTTAGCATAGTCGCATCATCATGTTTAAGTCACAAAGATGAATGGCTTCTTCTGTCCTGATTTCAGTTTTTGATATTTGACAGTGATTAAACTGGAGGCCGCACATAGGAAGAGTCTTTTTCTCCTCTATCTATTTTTAGCCCATGACCGATCAACACTGCCTCAGGAGCTACGACATTCAATTTCTAGTTTATTACGATAGAGCGCCATCGTGTTAGTATGAACTAACGAACAGGGTGAATTCTTATTAGTTTTTCAAAAAAAAATGTTTAGAACACCGTCTCAAAATCGGTACCTATCTGCTCGCCCGTCTGTCCAGAAGTGCGTCATAGCAAGTTTTCTAGGGAATTAGAGAAGCTAGAGTCATAAAATCTTGTGAACAGCCCAGAAGTTATTGGCAAATGAAAATTGCATAGTGAAAAATTAATTCCTTAGTAGCAGGGTTATGCTTCCTGAAAGTTTCACAATAATCGAGCTATCAACAGCTAAGTTAAAGCTGATTCAAAATTTAATTTTTAAATTTTCAGTCGGCTGCATCTTTAGCTGTTGATGGCTCATTGATGTGATATTTTCAGGAAGTATACCTCTGCTACTAAGAAACCAAGGTGCAAACTTTTGGCAAATTTAAGAAGCAACAACATATGATACTGGGCAGATACGTGTTCGCCACGAGTTTAGACACCACAGATATAGTGTAAAGGAATTTTGATGAAAATTTTAGAAAAATGGTTTATAACATTGATATGTTGTTATTAATCAAACAATGAGGTCAAGATACTGGACATGAAACGGCGGCAAATTTAAATACATGAGAAGCAAGTTTTCCTTTCTTGAATACAATTTACGGAATTTGTATCAGTCAGTCAAGTTTTGATATTCATCTGTCAGTCAAGACTTGATATTCAAAAGATGATGCTGTAGCAATCGAACAGTCCACCTAGGCAAACTGCTCCAGGAGCGTCATGAAAAGGACAATGGTTCTGATAAACGAAATAAAATTTAAAAATCGAATTTTATTTCTTCGCACGTAATTCCCTCAAGTAAAAAGCAAAAAATTTTAAATGAATTAATAACTCTTTTAATTGCATACAAGCTGTGTGTTACCATTTCCTTCTTTATATGCCTAAAGTGTTATTCAATACCAATCGTTATAAATTTTAAAAGAACATAAAGCAAATTCTAAACAATAAAACTACGAAAACTTCATATCCCAAATGGTGTAATGATTTTAAGTCTACGTCCGTACGCGGAACCGACCTCTCATCGGTTCTAGACGTTAAGTCTGAGTAGTGCCAACGGATGGTACCCGCCGGTCAACCAATCCGTGCACCGTAATCCATTCACGCGGTGGCTGCTTGTCGGCCAGCTAGATCGGAGACGATTTCGGTCGCGGGTCTCCGAATGGATTACGCTCATCTACAATCTTAAGCCACCAATACATGCCCGTTTTCAAACGCGTCACAAAAGAAAACCATACGGAGAGGAAACCTACTTTACGTTACTCCGTATTTCTTCCAGTCAAAGGACAAGGATCTAATCTTTACTTCGCGTTCCCGAATTTCCGACATTGTACCGAAAAGTATACTACGTTAACTCAACCCGACGAACGCTACGCTAATAAAAAAAAGCAAAACAACAAAGGTACCGCGTACCGCGCGAGTTATCAGTAATAAACCTAAGCATATCCGAATATTGGATCCAGAACCAAGTCATTCATATAACCACTTGAGATTCTTTTAACGATTCATTGGATTCCAATATTTATGATTACTCATTTCCATTTCGATATAATGTTTACAAAATCATTTCAGTCAAAAGATTAAGAAGTTGCATTCTGCAAATTCAGCATATCTTCAAACTCTTTGTTTAAGATCATTTCAGTAGAAACCAATGTTTAGATTCAAATCCAGAAGATTAAGTTACAGAAATTGCATTCTGCAATTTCAGCAGTTCTCCGGATTCTTTGTTTGAGAATAGTACTTAAGTCTTTGATATGTTTAGGATTAAGTCAGTCTTTAGTGAACTCAGTTAAGTGAGATTCAAATTGTACTCGTGTATTTTAAATAAAAGTTCTAGTTAAATAGAATTCAAATTGTTTTTTAAAAACCTAAAAATAAGTTAAGGTTTTATAACTGGCACAGTCGTCGTTCTAAGGAGGGAGGATCCCCTTGGAATTTGAACCTACAGTGAAAAGTGTAAAAGTGCAAAGTGTAAAGTTCGAATCACCGCTAAGTACATTGTACAAGGTGTATATTCCGACGAATACGGAGTAAAACGGGCTTATACCTAATAGTGAAATACACTTCATAAAAACTGAACAAGTGTCTAGTGAAATAGAAACTTTAAGTATTCAGTTAATTGAATATTCATTAAAATACAAGTGAACATCTTAATCTCAAGAAAATTGAGAGTTAACGAGGCATTGGCATTCAGTTAATTGAATACCCTTTCAATACAATTTCTCAAGAAAATTGAGAATTGTCAAAGTACTGGCGTTCGGTCAATCGAACACCTTCTAATTACAATTACTCAAGAAAATTGAGAATTGAAAGCAGTTCAGTTTATTGAACAGCATTTTGTTCCAGATTGAATATCATCATTTAAGCGCATCAATCAAGTCACCTAGTAATCGCTCCAGCTTTTGTTCCGGTATCAAGATCAAGTAAGTCATCTCAACTGTTACTTTTAAATAAACGCTAGAATGGCAAACGAAGACCAACTCCCACCATTACCCTTGGAATTATCCTACGAGGAAATAATAAAGGAAGCACGTAGATTACCTACCTACATAGGGAATAACAGTGAAATCGCACTTAATACGTGGATAGACGAAGCGGACTTACTTTTATCCTTAACCCGAGATAATCAGCAACTATATATATTCAGGTTAATATTACATAAACTTCAAGGCCCAGCTAGAGAAGCAGTACAAAAATTGACAAATCCTGATTGGTCAAATGTTAAATCCTTGTTGATTTTTACATTCGGAATTAATGAAAGTTATAACAGTATTGTAAATAATATTCATAAAGTTAATATCAATAATGGGAATATTGATGACATTTATAGTGCATTAAATAATCTCTTGAATAAGTTAAATACAAAATACATTCAAGATCCGCGACAACAATTACATATAGAATTTTCTCCAATTAGAAATGAAAACCTTGTCCTTAACAAATTTAAATCGTTAATACCCGAATACAAATCATATTTATTAGAAATGAGGAATTGTAGTACCCTTAACGAAGCGTATAAAGTACTCTCTGAAATTAGAGAAAACACACAAGATCAACGAAATCAGAATAATAATACTTATAAATCTAATAAAAATAACCCCCAGCATAAAAACAATCCTCAAAAATATAATAATAATGCATATAATAACCACAATAATTACAATAATTATTACAATAATCAGTTTAATAGAAATAACCGTTTCCATAATAATCGATACCCACCTAATAATAATCACCAATACTATAGACATAACAATAATTATAATCGAAACCAAAATCCACCCGAAAGGATGCAAATCGACAACTCAGACAGACACAGACAACAAAATAACAGACAACAATATCCAGAACAAATGGATATAAATTTTCAAACAGCTGCATCGGAAACCCTCTACCAATAATCAATTTAACAATTGAAAACCATATTATTCCTGTGCTCGTTGACACTGGTGCTTCTACGTCTAGCATAGATTCTGATTGTTTACCAAAATCAAACAAATTTATTTTGCCTAAACCAATTGCTATTATTAGTCTAACTGGTCAATATCATGTAACAGAAAAAATTAAAACAAATATGCCGAGCGAATTTAAGTTACCCGAATCACATAAAATCCTTTGGAATTCAGTTAAATTTCAAAATCAAAACTTCAAAGCACTAATCGGACAAAACTTATTATATCCTTTAAATACGAAAATTAATATCGGAGAAGGAAGTCTCGAGTTAAATGGCCAAAAATTATATTTTAATTATGCCATTCCACTAGAAGTAAATGTACAAAGTGAGATGGAATACGAGAATTCTCAAATACAAAAATTGTTTAATGGATTGAACAATGAAGAGTCGATTTCGTTAAGAAAATTACTCAAGGAATATGACAATATATTCTATAAGGAAGGGGATGTTCTGACTTGTAACTCAAACCAAACATGAGATCATTACGGGGTCAGACAAACCTTTGTACTCAAAAATATACCGATTTCCTCATGTCCATGAAGAGGAAGTTAAAAAACAAATAAACGATATGCTGAAACAGGGCATAATACAGCATTCAACGTCTCCTTACAATGCTCCCATATGGGTTGTCCCTAAGAAAATGGACAATTCAGGGAAAACAAAATGGAGAATCGTCATAGATTATAGAAAACTCAATGACGAAACTATTGAGGATAAATATCCTATACCAAATATTGAAGGTATATTTGATAAATTGGGGAAATCTCAATATTTCACCACCTTGGATCTTGCCAAGGGCTTTCACCAAATAGAAGTGAAAGAAAGTGATCGTCCTAAAACAGCATTCTCTACGCCACAAGGTCATTACGAATTTATTCGAATGCCTTTTGGTTTAAAAAACGCTCCATCTACATTCCAGAGAATGATGAATGAGGTCCTTCGAGATTATATCAATAAAATCTGCATCGTATACTTGGACGATATTCTAATATTCGCCACGTCCCTCCAAGAAATGGAGGATAATATAAAAAAGATTTTCAAAGAACTAGGCAAATATAAATTAAAAGTACAGATTGATAAGTGCAAGTTTTTCTCTAAAGAAACTGGCTATTTGGGTCATGTGTTATCAACAGATGGTATAAAACCAAACCCGGACAAAATAAATGTAATCAAAAATCTTAAAATTCCAGATACAAAAAAAAGTATCAAATCGTTCCTTGGAATCACCGGTTACTATAGGAAATTCATCAATAATTATGCTAAAATAGCTTTACCCATTACCGACGCTCTAAAGAAAAATAAGGTTATTGACACCGAAGATCCAAAATTTATTGCAGCTTTCGAAAAATTAAAAGAACTCATAACAAACTATCCAATTTTACACTATCCTGACTTTAAACAAAAATTCACCCTTACCACAGATGCTTCTGATCACGCAATGGGGGCTGTATTATCCCAAAACGGACATCCCATATCCTTTGCCAGCAGAACATTAAATGAAGCAGAGAGAAATTATGCGACAATAGAAAAGGAATTATTAGCCATCGTGTGGGCAACACAATATTACCGACCTTACCTTTTCGGTGTAAAATTCACCATCCGTACAGACCATAGACCATTAGTCTGGCTAGCAAATTTAAAAGAGCCCAATAGCAAGCTCCAGCGTTGGAAAATTAAGCTCAATGAATACAATTTTACAATAGAATATGTAAAAGGAAAAGAAAACAAAGTTGCGGACTTTCTGAGCAGAATAAATGCAGATAAAGACGAAATAAATGTATTCACCGAAAAAATGGAAATTGACCTCGATAACATTAGTGATAATGCAACAATTCATTCTGGAGAGGAAGACCAACATGATCTTATACCAATCAAGGAAGGGATTGTAAATATATATAAGACGCAGCTAATAATACAAAAGAGGAAACACAAGGAGTATGAACTAGTAAATAAAAATCGGAAAGTATACATTGATGAAAAGGACATGCATGATGAAAATAGAATAAGTAACATACTTCGGCGTTATATTCCTGAAAAAGGTACAGTTGGCATCTATTGCGAATTAAGCGACAGTCAATGGAGTAAAGCACAATCAGTAATTGTTAGCTTGTATTCAAACAACACAGGTCTTAAATTTCGAAAATGCTCCAATCATGCAACCGATTTAAAAAATGAGGACGACTGTTACGAAAAAATAAAGTCTGTACACAAAAATACCAATCATAGAGGTATTATGGAAAATTACGAAGAAATCAAAAATAGATATTACTTTCCAAAAATCATGAAATTACTGACCAAATATATTAATAATTGCGATGTATGCAATCTTGCGAAATACGATAGAAAGCCATTAAAACCGGAATTCAAATTTACAGAAACACCTAAGGATATAAATGAATTAGTACACATCGATATATTCATGATTGGAAAAAAACAGTTTTTCACAACAATCGATAAATTTTCAAAACATCTCTATACTAAAGAAACCATAGATAAAAATGCAATAACATTTACTAGACTCCTTCGAGAACACAACGCGATTATGGGAAAACCAAAAAAGATCATAGCAGACAATGAATTCAATATGGTAAATGTAAAAGATTATCTAAGACAGGAAAACATAGAAATACATTTCACATCTCCAAAATCCCATACTGGTAATAGCGACATGAACCGCTGTCACAATACATTATTAGAACAAATAAGAATATTATCCGTAACCCATAATGAATTAAGCATTGATGAAAAAATGTACAAAGCAGCAGAATACTATAACAATACAATACATTCAGTAATTCATCATAGACCTTTGGAAGTCCAACATGGGGTCATAAATAAAAATAAAATCAATTCATACCTTATAAACAAAAAATTAAAATGGCTAGCATATCATAACAAAAATAGAGAAAGGACACCCGAAATATTACCCAATAAGATATTCATAAAAAATCCCGCCAACGAAAGACATAAAGAGCAACCCAAATACAGAAGAGAAGAAGTAACAACAAATCAGAAAGGTGAAATAATTCTAATAAAAAATAAAAAACTCAAAAATAAAATACATCCTGTTAGAATTAAACGAATTAAAAAATATACTGAAACAAATGAACTTCCCGCAGATAATGAAAACATCATAAAACAGAAATCCCTGATCGAAAATGCATTGAAGGAAGGACAACCAAATGAAACTTTAATATCAAAATTTGGAATAAATATAACCAGAGACGACATCGCTACATTGAAAGATAGCAATTGGCTAAATGACCAAATAATAAATTTTTACCTAAACCTTATCATGGAAAATAATGAACAAAATAAAATAGGAAAACCAAAAGTATATATAACAAATAAATTTTTTGCAATCAAACTTCTCCAATCTGGATATGATTCAGTTAGCAGATGGACTCGTAAAATTGATATCTTTTCATTCGACGTTATACTCATGCCAATCCATGTTAGGCAAGTACATTGGAGTCTGGCCGTCATTGACTTTAGAGATAGAACAATAAAATATTATGATTCATTAGGACAAGACAACAACGAAGTCTTAAATACATTAGAGCAATATTTACAAAAAGAATCCTTAAATAAAAAGAACCAAACACTTGATACAACAACATTTATTAAAGAAAATGTAAAGGACAGTCCACGTCAGGATAATTCGAACGATTGCGGAGTATTTAGCTGTATAACCGCAAAGTATATATCCCAAAATCAAGAATTAAACTTTTACTCTTTTTTACTTTAACTCTTTAGACAAAAAATGATTCTCGAAATATTACAAGGCAAAATTTCTACGTAAATGTATTTATTTTTTCAGAACCATACAAATAACGAAAATGTGGCCTCACCTATTAACTACCTTGATAATAATACAATTTGCCTCATCGGAAATTAGCATCGAAAAACTACAAACAAAATCCGGAATTATACTGATAAAAAAGGATCCAATTAGATTGATTGAAGACTATAGGCGAATATATCACAAAGTAGATTTGAAACAGTATGAAAAAGCACTCGAAGAAATAACCAAGAAAATAAATCCTAACCCTTATATTGAAGAAACTATTAAGAGTATTAAAGGAGAATTAAAACTATTACATTTTGATCATATTAATGCTAAACAAATTTCAATGTTAATAAACAGACCTAAAACCCAAAATACTACAACTACTACCCAAACATATAAACCCGATACATTAGCCGAAATTTGTAAATCAGAATTAAGGAAACTTCAAGGATATAAAGAATTGTGTAAGAATCTCGAAGCCGAATCTCAAAACAGAAATAAACGTGGTTTAATAAACGCAGTAGGTAATGTCTATAAGTGGCTTTTTGGTACAATGGACAACGATGACTATGAACAGATAACTGAACACCTTAAAATAATTGATTCAAACAATCACAAAGCAATTGAAACCATTAATGAACAAATAAAAATAAATAATGTATTTCAAAACAACCTAAACAAAATCATTTTAAATATAAATCAAACAAATAAAATGTATAATAAATTAAAGTATGATATAAATAATACAACAATGATGATAGCGAATATACAACTAACCCATAACCTCGAACTTATAAAAGATGAATTAGAGAAAATAATCGACAATGTTAATTCTGCAAAAACAGGAATAATGACAAGGTCTATACTTACACATGAAGAAATTGATTCGCATAATTTAACAATTGACGAATTGAAAGAAATTACTTTGAAGGTCTTAATTAAAAATTAAACTATCGTATTTGTCATCAGTATACCTATTTTGACTCCACCATTATTATCGTATTATATAAAACAAATACCAAATAAAAATTCAGAATCCCTAAACATTAAAATAAAAGAAGTTGTTTTTTACAATGAAACATATTTTGAAACCGAAAAACGAACCAAATTATTAAATAATCCATTAGCATGTAAAACTACCAATTGTAAAATTCGTTTAAATAATAAAACTGATATTGAAGAAATTGAAAAGGGATTGTTACTTATTGTAAACATAAATGAGCAAATAAACCAAAATTGCAATGAAAAAATATACTTTTTAAGTGGAATATATGTAATCCGTTTTAGTAATTGTAAAATAAATATTAGGAAGAAAACATATACTAACCAAATGAAAGAGTTCCAACAAATACTTATTTTGGAACCAAGTTTAAATATAGCCAACTATAGTTATGAATTAAATACAGAAAATTTACAAATACAAACAATTAGAAATATTGAACAAATAAAAGAAATTAATTATAGCCACAAACAAAATACAATCTTAAGTACGACATTAATTATCTTACTCACTTTAATATTACTTATTTTTTCCGCTCTGTATTGCTATTCTAAATATTGTAAAAGGTCAATTGAAATTAATGTAAAAACGGAAAAACAAAAAGAAATAGAATTACCTGTAACTGACATTGTTGAGGACAACAAAGAATCTAAGGAGGGAGGAGTTATCAGTAATAAACCTAAGCATATCCGAATATTGGATCCAGAACCAAGTCATTCATATAACCACTTGAGATTCTTTTAACGATTCATTGGATTCCAATATTTATGATTACTCATTTCCATTTCGATATAATGTTTACAAAATCATTTCAGTCAAAAGATTAAGAAGTTGCATTCTGCAAATTCAGCATATCTTCAAACTCTTTGTTTAAGATCATTTCAGTAGAAACCAATGTTTAGATTCAAATCCAGAAGATTAAGTTACAGAAATTGCATTCTGCAATTTCAGCAGTTCTCCGGATTCTTTGTTTGAGAATAGTACTTAAGTCTTTGATATGTTTAGGATTAAGTCAGTCTTTAGTGAACTCAGTTAAGTGAGATTCAAATTGTACTCGTGTATTTTAAATAAAAGTTCTAGTTAAATAGAATTCAAATTGTTTTTTAAAAACCTAAAAATAAGTTAAGGTTTTATAACTCGCGCGACGCGAAACCAACCTCGGCGGATTTTCTCAAACCCTACCCTCGCGACGGCATACCTACCCTGCACTTTATTTCCCGCTGAAAGGAAGAACCACTGGAAAGGAAAGTCGTGTTTTTAATTAGCAATTCATTTTGTTATTTTATTTCGTGATTTTTAGAGGTAATATTATTCTTCCCCAAAATATCTACCTAGATATACGCTAAATAGATTATATTCCTCTGAATTAAGGGCGAAATACTTTTTTTTTTTAATACATGTTTCTACTTAGAAGTATTTATCAACAGCCGAAATTTATTAAATATGAAATTCAATAACGGATTCATAAGAGCGATACTAATATATCCGCGCACTAATGCTAAATTTAATTGAAAACTATTGGCTAATAATCTTTTTTATGACGTTTAAAGCTCTTTATGATCAATTCCTTCTCTCCCACACTAGTAACTATAATTTCATTACAAAAAAGTAGAATATTTGGAACTGCATTGGTTTTGGGTAACAGTATGGAGGTAAAACTCATCTGTAAAGCGCATACATAATTTATATTCCTCCCCGTTTAAAAAATTTAATGCACCGACCAAGACTGCGGGGGTTGGAAATGTACCGGGGTTTCTTTTTAAATTACATTTTTCATATACCAAGAAATTCAATTTTTCGCGCTTCGTAATATTGGCCAAGAGTTACATCATAGTATTTTTACATTTTCAAATGCCGTAAATGTCCTTTCAGAATTTTTCTGTAAATGTAAAATTATTTCTTGGTACCCAAGGCAAGATGCACTAAATTTGCTTGAGGAGTAAATGAGTTAATCTTTTCTCAAAAAAGATTAATTACGCTTAACCTTACTCTACTGATTAACATACAATTCATATATTTTAATTACTGAGTAATTTTCGCAAGATCTTGAGAAGTTACCCTGCAAAAAGAAGTTCAAAATTTTTATCTAATAAATGGGAAAAATTTCAATCTCATGAGCATTATGCTAAAAAAACCAACAATTTCAAGATGGTCGGTTACATCATTCTAATGATTTCATGATTGAATTGTACAATCCTTCCCCTTATATTAATTTGAATAGGGTTAAGATTTACGAATAAGTCTAATTGTTTTTCCTTAACATATATTGAAATGTTAATTAATCGAAAAAAGCTGAATCAATTATTCATCTGTTATATCAAAAGCGAATATTGTTTGGATTATTCTATTAAAACCCTCCTTCTATCTACTATTTACGAATTATCAAGCATAGGAGTCTTGCAGGAGACTTTCTGCTGCGTCTCTGGTTAGACTGGCATGTAACATCGTCATTTACCGTTATTTAATTTATATGTCCCTCAGATTGGATCGGATTTAACTTGTATGCAACATACTCACTGTAATATGGCTTTGTAGATCCGGGGTTTACAAGCAAGCACAATGTTTCCAGCTTTTTGAGGTGCGTGAGTGGTTCCAAATCGCCCAACTCTTGAATATTGTTCCCAGTAAGAACTACTGACTCCAAATTGGGGATAGATACATGCAAGTAATCGTCCATTCGTATTAAATACGGACATCCATCACGTTTGCGTAGATCATAATCAGAGAAGTCTATAGTATCGAATTGGTCCAGTGTAGCTCCCAAATTTTCTATTTGCGGTGTTTTGTACCCTCTTAGATCTAGTTGACGTTCTCTGCATGGATTTATATACTGCATAGAATGATTGAGGATATCCGCGGTTAGTTTAACTATTACAAAGAACGTTATTTTGATTCGAAGCGGAAAAACAAACTTTGCATTCACCGACTTACCAATTCCAATTTCTGATAAATTTACCACTACTTTTGAATAGTCGATGGATATCTGTGATGACCATTTTGTAGGAAAGTTCTTCTTCCTGATATTTATAAACCTTTTCATGCTTGTTGGCACCGCTTTGGCTGCATATACCGTATTAGAAGCGGCGCTCGGTGTTCGGTCTGGATTAGCCTGCCTACGAATATTCTCTCCCACATTCAAGTTGTACACTGGGTTCGGGCAATAAATGGGAAGTGTATTATAGTGTATGACGTCGGTATACTCATTCGAATTGCCAATACTCAACATCATTTGGTTGAGTTGAATTTGACCAAACTGTCGGCACACTCCGGGACTTCTTCACGGGTGGCGGCCACCACCTCCACACTTCACTCCCATGTGGCTGTCAAATCCTGTTGACATCCCACGACAAAATTGACGTGGGATGTGCGCTCGTCGCAACGAACGTGAAATGCCAAGCCACCTAGCAGCAAAGTGTGTTAGTAGTGGTCGCCAGCGGCGTCACATGATTCATTACAATGGCTCTCTAAATTTATACGTTATCAATGAAATACATTTAATCAAAAAAACAATATCAAATTCAAATTGATTGAAATTATTACATATTTTTTGATTCAATTGAGAAAAGGAGGAAAAACCAACCAACACTATTCAAAAATTACTTATAATCCTTACACAACAGTCAAATTTTATCCTATACCTAATATGTTACACCCTAATTCTAAACAAATTCAAAACGTTATCTTATAATGAAATCTATCCCTAATTTTTAACACCAATAAACGACAACACTATATGTAGCAATAATGAGATGAAACTAAAAACTAAGTAACGAAAACCACAACAACAGAAAACAAATACAAATAATTTAGACATTGTCACTCAGCCACCAATACCTAGATTGCTCCGTCTCAGCTCAACCAGCCTCAACGAATCTAGCAAATGAGTGTCTCCATTGGAATCGTTTGTCTCGTGAACTCAACCTCGGAGGATATTTTATCTTCTCATCGTTGGCCCATCTATATATGTAATATATAATTGGAATACCGTCAAAATCAAAAATGTTTCGATTCATGTCCAAATACACGAGTGCTTTGGGAGAAAGGAAGCCAGTAGCAAGGCTAGTCACAATATACCCGTCTGTAGAGTAAAATGGCTGTGAAAAACAGGGATTTCTACTCACAGTTACAGATCTTGCGATATGATTCCGAAGAAGTCTCAATATGAAGATATTGACTCTTGTCACTTTATCAGTTTGATATAATTTTCAGTTCGATATATAGTGTTTACAATCCGTCTCAGGTTTTCTGCACTAACCAGTACATGCACGAAGACATTTCCTTTCGAAAACTCTTAATCTTTCCATAGTACGAACACTTTGATTGTGCAGATCAAACATCTATATGTCAAAAGTGATCTCACCAGGGTATTCTCACCGATAACTTTGACCTTTCGATCTGGAATGAAAAAGTCTTCGAAGGGCCATGACTACTCTTTGTGCTTTACTATGCATGATTTTGACATGTTTAGTATAGTACAGATACTGATCGAGATGAACACCGAGATATCGAACACAGGATTTATGTAGAGCCCGTTCTGAACTACTTACCAGCCATAATGTGGAAATCCTTCCAATTACGTTTCAGGTCTTGACTTACCCCCCGCAGCATTGTCCGAAACAAAATTGTTTAGCACTTCTGCCCATTGCTTCTCATTCGCCAATTGTCGGTGCAGAGCTGAACATCATTAAACATTTTTTGAAGACTCCTCCAAACTATTGTGGCTTTTCGGTCTGCCATATATATGAAAAAATCATCAGCAAATACCACCAATGATCGTGTTGGCGAATAGTTAAAATTAAAGTCGTTCAATAGCTTGCGAATGAATATTGAGAAGAGTAGAGGCGCAATAAATATTCCCTTCTGTAGACCATTCAAGACCTTGAAGGCGCGTATTGTCGTCAGGTTTTCAGAATTTCCCATTTAACATATTACATCATTGCCCCAAGGTATCTGGGGACCTGTCCTGAAGGAGTTTAAAAATTAGTCCATCTAACCACACCGTATCAAAGGCTTTCTCCATATCAATGATACACGCTCCAACACATTCTCTGTTGTTTATTTTCCTACAGATGTCTGAGGTTTCTTTCGTTATCGCATGTATGGTGGAATGCCTGGCACGAAAACCAAATTGGTAATTCGGCATCAACTCATATTTCTTAATGTGGGCATTTAATATCACTTCAAACACCTTGGTGATGTTATGTGGCGAAGATTCTATTACTTTCTTCACGATCGGAAATACCTTAGCCTTTTTCCACTCATTTGGGAAATATGAATTTCTTAACATGTTGTTGAACAATATGCAATAGTTCCTAATAGCAACCTCCAGAAAATGTCAAAGAGCTACATTTGGAACACCGCCAGTAACACATGATTTCTTGTTGTTTATCCTGCCAAATATGATCTTCATAGCTGACAAAATAATCAATAAGATTCAAGCTCGATATGAGGTCAGATGTTAACGTTACATTGAAATGAAGAAAAGATTCGCCGTTCAGGCTTGATTTGAAGTCGGAAGCTTTTGCTTCAACGACCTCTGAAAATATACGATTCCCCCTCTCAGGGTTTGTTAAATGAACCGATTCAAAATAAGGTCAAATTAGGGCAAGTTTCTGCTATCCATCACATATAATCCTGTTTCCATTTCTATGCGTAGTCCTACTATCAATTTCGATACCAGCTCTATCAAGAAGATTTATCTCATCAATAGCGACTCCAAGATTCGATACCTTCACTCGAGACTTCTTATCAGAATAAGCTATTCAGTTTCGTGAAAACGCCGTCTGGGTCTTGTGGGCTAATAACCCTCCGTTTTTCCGCCCATCGATTGATGACCTCGCTCCTGAAGTATGAACGGATTAAGTTCCAGATATTCTTCAGGTGTAATTTCAACAAAGCCAACATGGGTTAGTTGTACTGTAGTCGAAAAATCGCCGATAAATATTGTTGACGCGTGTGGGAAGAAGGCTTTTTAATATTTTTACCCTTGCGATGGTTAGTGTTTCATATCCTTCCATATTGTTTCGATGTTTAATCTTCGGAACTACTTTCTCAATCGTTTCCTACGTCAGCTTCTGTAACTTCGACAAAAAGAGATCTATTTCATTGTTAGTTAGATGTCTGTTATTTGAAACCATTGAGCAAGCATTAACATTATCAGAAAAAAAAATTGCTTCTGGTTATCCCGATTAAACTTCTTTTGCTACTTTCCCCAATCCATTTTTTTGGACTTCAACCGATGATTTTCCTGTTGAACTGGAATGAGGAAGACATCATCCCTTTGATGATTGATTTCCATTACGATTGCGTTATGGCCGCTATCGTAAGGAAGCACCTGCAGTTTTCAAGTCTTGTGCCAGCAATGCAGAGGTCCAAATTGTGCCATGTCCAATGAGTGCAAAATCTTTGAATGCCATGGAGTGCCATGCAATGAGGTGGATTTAAGTGAGAAGTATGATGTCAGGCCATTGCTCAACAATAAATTCAAGGAGATCGTCACGTCGACGTATAGTAACAATAGAGTTGACGTTGATTGAGATGAAACGAAGCCTATCCATGTGAATGTGACTAGATGACAAGTTATTTAGAGGCATTAGGAAGAGCTAAACGCTGAATAATTTTGAATCTTGATGATCGATTCTCACCAATAAGGAATTAAGTTGCTGGTAAATTCTAGAAGCAGCTCATTATTGCCACTTACATTATTTGCAGCATTTTTGGTTGGTTCTCTAGTGGCAATTGCAAACTATACTCCGGGCTTGACGAAGTTGGAATTTATGACACCACGGTGGACTTGTGTTTGCTTTGGAGCAAATTTAACTTTTGCATCTTGATACCGGGAGTATCCTCAATATGATGCTGGGTGGCCAAGAACACCGCAGTTAACGCAGTATAATTTTTCTGTTGGCTCCGTTTGAGCCAATTTGCTCCCACCAGGATCATTAACGTCTTTGCATTTGACGCATCGATAGTGCATGGCGCAGTTGGCAGCCGAATGTCCCAATCTTTGACACCGGTAATACTGGTTGACTCCTCTTTTCTGGAGGCGTTCCTTCTTCACCACTCTGAAATTGAAGGACCTTATTTGTTGAAGGGCTCTTGGACTGCTCTTATTTGTAATTCATACCAAGCAAGGTGGTAAATTCTTCCTTTCTACTGTCGATCTTCTTATCGCAAAGGCTCTCCACAGTCCAAGCCCTTCAACAAAATGGTCTAATTTTTTTCACTTCTTGGGGTAAAGGTGAAGTGCGGAACCTCCCCAGAATTCAACGCATCTTTGGCTGACTGGAAATCAACCAATGATTTTGTTCTAATAATTAATTTCTCAGCATTAACCCTTTTGATCTCGAAATATGTTTGTTTATTTTCGACTGCCAATAGCCAAACCATATCTTTTCCACTTTGTCCGAACACGTTGATTGGCGGAAATTTTTCTGCCTTTTTGGAAGCCTTCTCAGAGGAAACAGCAGAACTGCGGGCTGGTTTCTTCTCCTTATTTTTATTTTTTAAATACTGAATAAAATTTACATCATCATCTTGATGAGAATCATCTTCGATGTTTTCTTCAACTTCTATTTGTTCGGTTAATCCCCCCTGTGTTGCAAAACAGTTTTGATTCTCGTTGGTGCACTGTTATATTTATTTATTTATATGATATTTGTTGTATCATTGATGATCGTTGTAATGATTACTATGAACTGTTAAAATCGTTAGTTCAATTCATTAATATATGTATTGTGTAATGTACGGTTCATATTATATTTATATTTATTTTATCATTGCCGTTAGATTTATTGATATTTGTTAATTAATTTTATGCGCAGCCAGTTTTGTAGTACTATCATCTGAGGAAGGCACGGTGTGTCGAAGCAGCTGTAGTATTTTAAATTAAATATATATATATAGTGAAAGTAAACTGAAAATTGTTTTTTTTTTATTACTTAAACGATGAACTTTCACCAAGTAACGATCTCATCCATTGAACATTTAATGAGTTTAATATAAATATAATAATATAAACTTAATTCACACCCTCAGTGTCCGTTCTTTTTCACCACGTACTTTGTTATCAATGTTTTAAGAGCCTTCAACATCAGCCTTTTGTTGTAGTTGAACTCCTCCCCCACCACTTTTGTGCGTAGAAAGTCAGGGATGTGTCTGATTTGTGCGCAGTGCGTCGCTAGTAGCATTCAGTTGCCGTTGCCAGGTCCGATTTATGCGCCAATATCCTGTTTTTAACCTATTGCTTCGTCGTGCCGATTAATGCCATATTGCAGTCGCGACAGGGGATACAATAGATAATGTTCGACTCGTAGTCCTTTGGTATTTGGTCTTTCCTTGATGTACTAATATGTAAGGTGCCAAGCGTGTTGTTCACTTTGTATCCAATTCTGAAGCTTCCACACTATTTGATTATCTGTCTGACCTTCTCGCATAGGCCTTGGATATATTCCATCCCCACGGAGATCGGATTATTTACCATGTTGTCTTCCCGGACCTGTTCTTTATCGTTCGTGTAGTTGTAATAACCTCCGATACTCCAAAACAATACCCTGAGGGGATCTGTCATCCCTACACGAGTTGCAATATATTTGTCGAAACGTCATTAGACGCGTTCATGTGGATAACGGATGTCATCCGGGCGATTGCGTCGGAAGTGATAAGACAAAAAGTAAATAAGTGCGACAAGGAAGAGTGGAGGCTATTGAGAATATATTTAGTGAACTAACTGAAGGGGCTGTCTTATTGTAAGAAATGAAACCGTTTTTATAACGCTCTGATATTTTAATCACAAACATTATTTTTTTAGCTACGCCGGCAGTAGGCTTCTATCGCGGCTCAGTCCAGCCTGGAATAAAGAAAATACTGGTATGGATTTCATTAATTAGAGACCGATCGACACTTTCTGTATGGATCAAAATCAGATCACGGTGCCCGTGCAATTGTAGTTCTGCCCGGACAATATTAACCCTTCTTAACTCACCAATAGAGGAAGACGGGGTTACGTCAAAAATATTAGACTTTTTCCGAAAATAATATCGTTGGTTTGGGTTTGAAAACAGAAATTGAAGCGGTTGGTATATTAGTATGATTTGAAATGGTTTGGGTCTCTAGAGTACACGTTAAAAAGAAGATCTTAATTACGTGTTAGCTAGTGATGTCGCAAGTAAAAATTAGTGAATATAGTTTTTTTTCACCTGTCAAACCGTATCATTGAACAAATTCCTCACGCTAACAATAATGTTAAACTGTTAATCCTGTGCTTAATAGATACCTTCTCAAGTGTTAACCGCATCTGTTTCGAAGGCTTATTCTGTTGAAATTCGTTTACAGATAGCGCACGAGAGAGAACCAATGGTACACATGTGGTTTGGGAGGTGAAGCATGATTTTGTGTCGCATTTAATCAGGTTTGGTGAGAGGAACGCTCTTCTTTCAGTGGAATAGCTTAATTCGTTGAGAAAAAAATGAAAAAAATAATTCGTTTTTATGACAGAATGTTCAATTAGAATGTTTCCGAACTCACCGCTCCCAAATTAAGTACTCAAATAAAGAAATACTTGTGTAGCGAAGTTTCTTGGAGATAAAATTTTAATCTTCAATAGTAATATTGTTTTCCGAAACTTGTAGTTATTTAAAATGTATATAGTAAAAACACGGTCTCTACTCCAAAACTACAACTTTATTTAAAAGATGGAGATGGCCATTTCAAGACTAACTTGCTCTATTCTCAAGTCCATTGATACTGAAATCATTGGCATACAATTTGATCTTAAATGCTACGAGATTTTAAGCTACTAAAAGGTTTTAAGCAATCATAAAATTTAAGAAAAATTTAAAGAGATAATAATGACCGAACATTGAACGAAAGTACAATTAAAGGTACAAGAGTAATTAACTAATTAGGGTGATCTCCTGTTCCTTTTAGCTAGTCTCTTAATTAACTTCGATGGACAGTTTCTTTTGTCTGTGTTCACACGTGTTTGGAGGTCTTGTTACATTATGTAGAGCCTCTCCCAAGCGTTCAATGTATAAGGTCGGTGAACATATTTCAGGAGTTGAAGGCTATCGTTTCCTATGCTGTGTCCATTTTCAATTATATGTACGGCTACTGCCGATCGCACCATATTGAGACCCCTCTTTTCCCCGAATTTCACTTCTTTCATGTGTTCTTGGAATCGTGTAGTGATAAGTCGCTTGGCTGACTTATATAGCATTTTCCACAATCATTGCAGTGAATTCGGTGGACGCCGCTCATTTCGTTTCTTTTCAGGGGGTTTTTTTCGTTGGCCAGTAGATTTTGAGAGTCGCGTTTCTGGTGGAAGCTGTGATGTTGATGTCAAATTGTTTGAAGACAGACTTAATACTGTTGAACGAATCTGCCATCGGAATGCTTATCCATCTGGTGTTTTCATCGTTTTCTTGTTTCCAGAGAGTCGTATGCTTATTTCTGCATGCATCCTGCTGTGTGTTGATTATTAATTTTTTGATGGTATCAGGGCTATATCCGTTTTTGATGGCAGTATCCATAATATATGCTTTTTCTTTATCGTACCTATTTTTCGTTAAGGGATAGATAACAAGCCGGTGTATCCAACTGCTGTAGGCTGCCATTTTTTGCATTATTGGATGTGCTGAAGTTGCTGGTAAAGTCCTTTGAGTAGATGTACTCTTCCTGTAAAGTTCAAATTCGATTGACCCGTTGTTGTTAATGATGACGAGGTCCAGGAACGGTAATCTTCCATTTGTCTCCTTTTCCATAGTGAACTGAATTTTCGGATGAATTTTGTTAATCGTATCGAGAATGTCACCAGCCTGATCCTTTGGAACTATGGCTAGTACGTCGTCCATATATCTAAACCAAACTTTCGGCATGATGCCTGGTTCTTCCATGATTGATTCGATGTACTCCATGAAGACATCCGCCAATAGTGGAGAAAGGGGATTACCCATTGCAACCCCTGCCGTTGTCTTAAAGGTTTTTTCTCGGAACGCGAAATAGTTTTTGCTCATGCAGAGCAAGGCTAGGGTTTTATGTGTGTTTACTTTCTTATTCCAATCCCTTGTATTCTCGAATTTCTGGACCCAAACTTATAATTGGTATATTGCGTGCTTCATCGGTGTATTTGGGAATAGTGACTTCTCATCAAACGATATTAGAATTTCCTTTTTATCAATTTTCCCTATAGTCTGTAGCTTGCTTATGAGGTCAGGTGAGTTTTTTTTACAGCGAACTTCTACATATGTATGTCGCCTGGATCAGTTAACTGTTTTACAACCCACTTTGCGATGCTAATGGGTTGGTGAGTTGTAATCCGTGATGATCTCCCTCATTTCATTACCGTCCTTGTGTTTATGTTGGCATTTGAGTCTCGGTAGAGACGATTAAGGCATTTTCAATTTGGTTACATCACCAAATACCTTGCGGGCTTCCTTAAGTGCTCAGTCGAAACGTTTGACGGATTCTGGTAGCGGATCGTTCCTCAACTCGATGAAATTACACTTGCTCAGCAATCTGGCGAACAGTAATTTCATCGAGCTGAGCGACGATCAGTTACCAGAAGTATTGTACAAAAACAATCATTTAGTTTAAAATTTTGGTGCTAAAAACAGACAATTATTCTTACTTAACTATGATTTCCTGTGTATTGTTTTGGGATCTAGTCGTTGAATTATAATTTAGCTTCGAACACCGTTAATAATATAGAAAAGGATAACGTATCATTTCACATTTTAAATTGCTACAGTAAAACAACAAATAAATAATGAATTGCTAAACAAAACCTTTTTTTTTCCTTTTCGGTAGATAGTCGTTCTTTTTTCAGGAGGAAAAAAGACGGGAGGTGAGTGTGCCGCCGAGGGTTTCAAAAATCCGCGACTAATCGGTTCGGTACCCGGTGCCGTACTTTGGCTTTGCGTTTTTAATTAAAGTAGATTGATTCGGTTTTGGATTTAATTCAATTCATTAATTAATATTTTTGGGAATTCATGGTTTGAGTGATTTTTGTGTGTTTGCAACGAAATGGTGGCCGTTGAAAAAAGAAAAACAATGCATTTTCTTCTAAACGTGCACATCTCTTTGAAATATTTCTAGACTTTATTCATTGCTGGTGACTGCATTTCTGAGAAATTGAGTACAAAACCCTTCTGATATGAGCGTAGGTCTGTCTACTCAACTTGTTTACTTTAAAACAGTCATCGCTTATGTTGAGGACTCACTCTATTGTGTTAGATGCCAGGTTAATGATTTAGCGCTTTGGGTGGGCCAACCTGAAAAGTAGGATTTTTCCTGACGCTGTTTTTTCCGATACCGTTCTACTATGAGATTTCTATTTTCCCCGTTTACTAGTGCATCCAGATAGGTAACTTCCCGTCTTCCTCCAGTTCCACCGTGAAGCTCAGTCTACAATGGTAATTGTTGAGAGTCGTTAGAAAATTGTTACTATTACTGCGCCTTTTAATTTTAGGTATAACTTTTAAGTGTTCTTTTACAAGAACGCTTGTAATGGAGACTTGTCTGAATATAAAAGACAGTAAATTCAATAGTGATAGGAGTCGTCAAGTTTTTCAGTCTCTGACGCAGTTCCTCCCAGATGTTGAAAATATTAATACTAGTGACTTAGTAAATATAATTTTCAATATTCTTAAAATAATGGCAACAAAAATCGAACATTTTTGCTCTGTTCGGAATAAAATTCCGATTTGAACGAGATTTGTCAAAGTGATTGATGTGACGCTAAGACAGATATCTTCTAAAATAACCCTTAGATTTAAATGGCGGCCACTTAAAGCTCAAAAAGTAACCGAAATTTGATATTCTAGTAACAATCGAACCTGATGACATACGGCGAAGGTCTCTACTAACATTAGTGTGAGCTTGAGTTGGAATCAGATAGTTGTGTTCAGGAGACCCTAGGACTTTTAAAATAGACGACCTTATGTTAAAAAATCTCCGAAGGTAATAGAAAGTGGATTATGATACTAGAAAAAGCACAGTATACTAGATTTAAATTTTTTGTAATAGCTTCTCTGTATGACCAACAGTCGAATAGCGTGCATTGTCGTAAGCGAAGCCAGTTTGCCTGCCCATGAGCATCGTAAGCCTAAGCGGACGTTAGAGACAAACTAAATTTCACTATAAATTTGCATTGTTTACCTACGAAAGCAATATACTGTAAATTTACATATGCACACGCTTTGCCGAAATTTGGTATGCTTCGATTGCATCACTAACCCATTGTTAAAGAAACTGATCAGTAATTGGTGACAAAGCAGCTTAAAATCCTTCTCAAAAACTACCATTCCATGAAATTTCTTCATTACAAAATTTCGCGATAAAAAGTGATGATACAAAATATTTGCATATAAAATTAATTCATTCTATTGTTATCAGCGAAAGGTGCAATTTTTATAGTTTCCCAAACACATTATATCATACCCGAACTCTCGGAAATCTCCGCCATTCAAAACAACAAATAGCATCCGTTGATGCATGCCGATTAGACAACAACCAAACGTCAGAATCCCAATGAAACCAATTATACAGCTAAAAACATCCGTTCAATATTGTCTTACATGATAACCATGCAACCAATTTCCTCAATATTAATGCAAATCCTCCAATTGATCATGTCGAACGTATGCAAATCTTCTTGTAAGATACTTACATCTAATAGGTAGATTGGGAGGTTGGCCGGTAGGAACAGTATCCAATTTAAAAAGATTCTCGATAGCGACTCACCGACGAAGTTACGGCTGGTGAACTATGATTTGAACGAATGATGAACTCTGCGTCCGCTATATCACAGTAATTCATCTTTCTTTCTTCTCGGCTACACACTATCGTCGATCAGTGAAGTTATTTGCGAAAATTGAATACTCCTTTGAGTTGAACTTGTATCTTCTTGGTAGATATTCTAGCAGCGACTTCATAACGTTCCTCCTCTTTCTACTGGAAATTATGATAATGTGAAAAGGTCACAAGGAGGTGATCTATGTTTTATATACGTAAACTCGCATCTGTTTTCTGCAGATACATTGTTTTCTACATGTATCGTTTCTGTCTTGTTTTTGAGTATGTGGGTCACTAGAATAGACAAGATACACGTTTAATGAACTTCCGAGGAAAAGTCGATAACAAATTATACGATTGGATTTGATGTAGAGGTTTTTATAGTCTGAGGTTGTATGGGAGGTTGACCTTGTGATTAGGTAGAAAATTTCCTATTATTCAGACGTATCTGCAAGAAGTAAAGATGTACCGTTAATCTATTCAAACAGCTAATAGCAGTGAAATTGCCGACATTTTCACTTTATCGCTAAGCAAATCTTTGTTTAGATATGCGCATGAAAACTTGAAATAGAATATTTATGCTTTTATTATGTTTGACACCAACTACTCCTTGTTTTTATAACAATCCATTCGTAATTTATTTTAATGCCTTAAGCGCTCAGGAATTGCATGTGAGCGCCTTTTTCCAGATTATTCTCAGTTATAAACATTTTGTGAGTGATATTTCATCTATGGTAAAGGCTGATTTAGACTACGACATCATGCACCGTACATCAGACACCGAGTGTCTTTGTGTGATCGCGAGTGTCTTGTCTTTTGACATTAAAATAGCCGTAGTGTGAAAACGTTGAATCCAGATGTCTGTAATAGTTGCCGAGTGTTCAAGCAGTTTGGAAATTTTATCATACGCTTCCTTGCATATATAAATCAAAAATTAGTTTCCTCTCTGTGACAGATCGAACAGTTGTTTAATACACTTATGCGCAGATACTACCCAGTCACTAAAATTTAGTTAAAGCGTGAACAGTTAAAGACGAATGTCAGTTCTTTTATTCATAAGAAGGTAGCTACGCACAAACCAACATATGCACAGGTGATAAAAAAACTATACGACGCCTCAAACTGAGCTCTGCTCAGATGTCATGTCCCAGAAAGGGATCATAATTAAGCCAAAAAAAGCAAACATCATCAGATAAAACGCTTGCCGATTTTAAGTCGAGGATAAGACCGTCAAATTGCAAGATTCCTCTTCAACTGCTACAGCCTATTCGCAATGGTGGGGCGATAATAAAAATATCCACCAATGCCAATGCGTCTGAGATATACCGATTAACCATGGATACCATGCAGGATGAGTACGACATTACCGAGACAAAGATGCGTCAGCGCAGACTGGTTATAAATGGGCTGGATAATCAATTCACAAATGAGGTGTAGTGAATTTATAAGAGTTTCAAATGTCCGTAAAAGACTGCAGCGATGTTCTGCTGCCTCGGCAGAAGAAGATGGAGATATCTGCCGAGAATGCCCTCGTCTGGGGACGCGTGAATGCGCTGGCAGGCTAGCACTGCGGTGTCGTGGGGCGGGTTCATTTCCCCAGCACGAGAACCCACTACAAAAAAATTTCGCACTCACGAATTTTTGTGGTCAAACTAAAACGAAGCGACCGAAGTCGCAAAAAGTGTAGGTAACTACACCGAGAGAAAAAGGAATTGTTCCGAGAACAAGTGGAACATGTAAAAAGGGGCGGACTTAGGGCAACTTCGTCGTTACCCGACGAAGCTCATAGCCCACAAATGAGAAAAGGGCAACCGGGTGGTAATGGAGCCCCTTCGCACCCACCCAACCGGATTTAAATCCATATTTTCTTGCAGTGGCCAGGTATTCCTCTTCGGAGTGGAAAACTCATACAACTCGACTTGTATAAACTTTCCCATCAGAAGGGAAGTACCCCGGTGACCAATTTATGCCATAGAATTATGCAATTCGATTGCATAACTCTATGTCATAAAGAGGCACTCTGCTTGGGCCACTCAACCCGCGACGTCACCTGAAAAAAAGAAGACATAATGAGTACCCAGCGGCTGGCTCATGTTTTGAGGTGGAAGCCTGCCACCGTACTGGGTCCTATACCCGGTTAGAATGGTAAGAAAGGAAAGACCGACGTTTTACTTTTAACATTTCATGATTTTACTTTTATTCTATATTGTTTTACAGTTATTATACATGCTCAAAGTGGCATAAGCTTGATACGAGATATTTAATAGTTTGACAATGGTGGCATTTGCGTTTTGTTCTGACTATGCAAAAATATTTATGCAATTTAGCACGTAACTGCGATTCATTATAAATCCAACATGCATGAGCTAAGCTAATTTTTCCTTTAACAATCGTTGAAGATATGCCGAAAAATATGAATGAGCTCTATTCTTTATCAAATGGATGAGAAAAAAAAAGATTGGGTTCGATACGTGGTACCACTCATCAAAGCCTTCTCTTACCAAGTCAATGCGAGGAAATTTCAAGGAAAGTAAAATGGTTAACTTCTAGCTGGAACCAAACAAAATAAATGGTCAAATATGTATGACAATCTGGTTCTCACTAATGTATTTTTTTTTTTTGGTGGTGCTTTAACACTTTCCAATCAATTTTAATTAGCAGTGGTGCATGACGTGGTTGTAGTAATTTATGTTAATAAAAATATAATTGATTTTAGGTAAATTCACTTTCAATAACAAATTATTTGCACAAAAAAAATCAAATTTTTTCAAGAGAACTGTCAATTAAAAAGAATTTAGTTTTTTTCCCAGATGCAAATTCAGTTAGAATGAATCGTTGAAATAGATTCTTCACAAAAATTCATTTTTGCTTCGTTTAATTCGAGGGAACGTCATGACGCAAAATCGATCGCTAAGTTACATTCAAAATCGAATAAATATAACTCTACTCTAAATAGTTCTACTCAAAATTTAAAACAAAAGTTATTTCAGTTGACTTGATTGCGACAGACCGATAACGATTTCCTCTAGAAAACAATGCGAGACTTGTCTAGTTATATATTTGTGTTCTAGATTTGTTGGTCTCTTACTAAATTTACAACAAAAAACTTACTTCTTAAATTGTGTAGCATTATCATTCAATTTATGTTGCGGCTGACTAAACTTCATTTGTTTTTTGCTCAGCATTTGCATTGTTTGTTTTTGCTTTTTCACCTTCGTCTTTAAATTACTGTTGTCCTGAAACTGCCCATTCCGTCATACTCCCGACTACTGGTTAAATCCGAATAAACGAGGTGATAGCGGGCTCCGTTATCATTCGATGCAGTTTCCTCAATCGTTGGAAAGCGTATGCACTTAAATGCCATTAGATATTACATCAACCAGATGTTTTGTCGTCCAGGTTGAAACGGTGCTTTTTAACTCCAAGCGGCTGGGTTTAGGTGGCAATATACACACAATTTTCATTATTTCATCTCTATTTCCGCATTCTATTGTCCATTTTTCATCCCAGCTTATAATTCGTCATGTCCTTGACTTGAGCCTACGCACCAAATCCCAACTGGCGTTCATCGTTTAGCACAGGCCGTGGTCACGCGATGAAGTCCAAACCAACAAATTGGCAAGCAGACAATCCAATACACCAAAGTCCTTGGGTTTTTTTTTATTTAAGTGCGCGATAAGAGTGTGTTCGGGGAAAGTGGATCTGATAGATTCTTTACTACCTAACGAGGGAATTCCATCAACTCCCAATTTAACTGCTTATAAGGAAATTGCCTTTCTCAAGGGATGCATCAGACTACGACTATTTAGCCGCACTTCTGTCGCAAGTTACACATGGTTAAATGAAAGCCCGCACACTGCGATTTTCGACAATTTTTTCCAAGTCTGCAGTCGCAGGAATTTGCGATTTATCCTAAAACCAGTTTAGTAGGTCGTTTTTATGATACTCGCGCAGGCGCACATCATTTGGACATTTGACGCTGACGAGCATGGAAGTTTCTTGCATAGCACACAAATGAGTTAGCGCATGTGTTCCTGGCAAAGACATACCTTCAAATGAGCATATTAGTTTTGCGCATGCCTGAACTTCCTTCGGGGATCTTGTCGCAGTGTGTTCGTATTTGCGTCTAAAAATCGCTGGTTACGACTGTAAAATCGCAATGTGGCCGAACCCTTACTGAGTTGCGGAAGAATTTCGCACGCACGCAAATTTCTTTTTCGGCGGATTCGTGAACACACCGACGACAACGAATACCAAGGCTCTGTCTCTTCGAAAGTACAGTTCCCTCTTTCTTTTAGATGTCTTCACAAGTCGAACGCGAGACGTTCGAAACAAGTGGAAATGGTCCGAAACCACAAAGTTCTAGGCAATTGATCAGATTTCTGAGCGATTTTTGATTCACTGACCGGTTTCGTAAGGAAACGAGTTTCCGCCACCGATTTGTTCAATTCACATACGCGAAGATTACGTAAAATCTGAGCTAAACCGCACAATCTGCTAGCGGCGAATCTAAGGTAGCTTATCGATAAACCGCGTTCGTACAAATAATACATGGGAAACCCGCACTTATCACATTTCACAAGATTTGTTTATTGTGGTTATCCAGACGAGCCAAATGACAATCCTCCCGCGGATACGACCACATGCGCCCGCCCCGTCCGATTCTCGAATTGTACCAGATCAATCTTAAAGGGCTGCGTTCGTTGTGATGAAATTGGAGGGAAATTGATGTCCCATACAATTTGAACAAAGCAGCTGGTTTTTAGTTTGATTAGTTGATCTGGGACATATTATGCCTGAATTTCTTTTAACCCTTTGCCGGCGCCGAATAATCGAGCAGTTTTAGTTGTGCGGAAAAAAAATAAAATAAGAAAAAAAAAATCTATAAATTGACATAAATAAAATTTGAATTCTATGTGAATTTATCAAATAATTTAAAGAAAAAAAAAGATAGTAAATTTAACTAACTGCTCGATTACTACACAGGAACTTCGAAATGAAATACAGGCGCTACTCGTAAACCCTGATGTTGGGAATAGAGAAAAAATGGAGCTCATTCATTATTGAGGTAAATGGAAGCATGTATAAAAGATTAGCTAACAAATACTTCAACATTGATTATGGGTCATATTTTGTGAAGGAAAACTTTAACGTTATGAGATGCTTTAAGTGCCAAAATGAAATTTGGAGGAAAGCATGAAGCATGAAACAGATCTGATTATACTAAATGAAGTATGGATCTACCCTCAAGAAGCAAAGCATTACAATATTCCGAAATATAGCTCTATGTTCTCCTGCAGGCCCAAAAGAGGAGGAGGTACAGCAATTTATATAAAAAATACGATTAATTTCGTGACACAGAGAGTAACATCTGGCACATATAACATTATAATCATTGAAATAACCTGCGCAAGTAGAAAACTAAAAATAGGTACTTACTATAATCCCAATCGTCTCAATGCGCAGGACTTCTGCACAGTAATAGATGCAATATACTCTACTGAAAAAAATCTAATCATAGTTACTGACACAAACATTTACGTGATTGCAGAATCTCCAGAATCCAAACGGAATGGTCATTGTAAATAAGAACAAAATTGCTCTCCCGACTTCAAGTATCTGCCTGGATCATTTAGCAATAAACGAGAAAAAATTGCTGAAAACATTTAAATCACACTTGCAAACTGGCCAGAGGTAGATCATCGTGTTCTTAAAATTGTCGTCCGTGGTCAAAGACTCAGAAAGCAAAAACCTACTCAAAAAATATTCAAATATTTAGACAAGGATCTTTTCAAAGCGAAATTTTAACAGTTGCTAACAATCCAAAGCCTTAAAACCTTCTGGAGCTCAAAAATATGATTACAGACTTCAAGTATGATTCTACCATTGAGAAAAAGATCAGATCTCGACAACATACATGGATGACAAAGCCATATATTGAGGCTAGTGTTAACAAAAGGAAGGCTTATAAAAAATACAAAAAGAACGCTGAAGATCACGCACTTAAATATCTGTATAACCGCACCTTAAAAAAATCAAAACGTCTCGTAAATGAAGCTAAATTTTTTAATTACTCCAGAAGATTAGAATTAGCGGCGGACAACTCGCACGAAATATGGAAAATAATAAATAAAGTAGAAGATAATCACCCTGGATCAGGTCATCAAATGCTGAATTTTTTGGCATGGACTCTAATAATGCAGCACGCCCATTTTAAACAGCAAACTCGCTAAACTCCTTTTTTTCAACAATTGGTGAAAAATTTAACAATGAGCTTGGTGACAAGTTAACTAGCTATTTCAATATCACAAATAGCCCCCCTAAATCCATCTTTCATATTCATCAAACGCGTTGCTTATGGATTGATGTCTTTGGCTAAGGATGGACGGCAGCGTGTAGAAATGAACGATTTGCTTGATCATGTCAGGCGTGCAGGAAGTTTTTATGAGATGAGTGGTTGCATAGTGACGGAGGGCACTGCTATAGACTAAAAGTAATGACATCTACCTATCCCTCTTGTCTTTAGTCTAATCCGCTTCTAGAACCTTCAGTTCCTTTTTTGTTGAAAGACTCCAAAAAGGTTTGGAGTTCATTTCTTGGCTCCTTCTTAGTTTTTACTTCAGGTGCGCGGATTTGACCATACGCTTTGAAACGACGGCTGTAAAAATTCACGCCGTGAACTTTCCGCGACTTTGAAGACAGTTCGCTGCGATTTGCGGGAAAGTCTAAAATGAAGTGCATGAGAAAGTTTATGACCACGTGACTGCCTAATGTTTAAATTTACTTCTGTTCGGTGGAAAAGGGGAATCCTGTCGAAATTTTACTGGCTTTGAAACGTGGCTGGGAGTTGTTGCACTAGTGAGAATTGGAGCGTAAAGGCTTGTACGAACTACTGCGGAAGGGCTTGCAAAATTAGGCGCGTAAGTAGTATTGAATGATTTGCCAACATCTCGAGGTGAAGAAGTTTTGTACAAAATTTCAGGAAAATTGGCAGGAAAGTCGACACACAAAATTATCGACACTTTGGGGGGACAGGAGTGACTAGGAGCACGCAGCCGAGCCCCGCAAACTATAAGGCATCGGTGTTGATAACTTGCGTCCTCTCTGTATTCTTTGTTCAAGCTTGTTAAAGGTTGATGGCCGGATTATCCACGACAATCAATCACAGATACTCCATCTTAGACAGAACTTCATCTACATCGTGCTCTCCAGTTACTCGACGAAGTCTAACCCACAATGCCAATCGATAGAACCTGAATTGTTGAGTGAATCATCGTAAGACGAAAACCATTGCAAAATAACGCAAGGGTTCTCAGGTGGTCCAATGATATTCACGCAGACGTAAAAAGCAGCTTGATTTAGGAAGTTAAGTAGCAGTCTATAACCATAACGTCAGATTGTTACTTGCCATATACGAATCGTGCAACGCACTACGTTAAGTTTAAGAAATATTCTATTTTGAGTTGAGTTCGATTAAGAGAAGCAATTAAAATTCTTTCATAGCCATTTTAATGCTTTGCAAGTGGAAGTGTTGAATGAACACGTTCTACAACTGCTTTGTGATTTCAAGTTTAGGGGTAAGTTTGTATTTTTTTGTGTAAATTAATTTGGGATGCATAGATATCAGAGATAAAATCGTATCACTCATATTCACTCGTAACAAAATTGAGCACTATTGCGCGTTCTAATGAAAAAAAGAAACAAACGAAAAAAGAACAAAAATCAAAGAAACCATTGAACGTTAAACTGAATTTGAAAGTTGAATTTACTTTTTCTAGTGTATTAAATACAAAGTGTTTTTAAGTATTGCCAAATATTCAAATATTTTTCTTTGTTAGTAAATGTTACCTTTACATGTAGTTTCCCTAGTGGCTGTATTGCATTGCCGTCATAACATGTGAGTGAGAGTTCGCATGATTGTAATGGTATATTTACAAAATGTTTGCGCCAATCTACTTCGAAGATTGCAGCTACATAAGAGCCTGTATCAATTTCCATTGTGCAAATATTATTGTTAATTGACATTTTTATAAATTGTGGCACTGCTTTGATTTCGTTCCAAAATATTTTTTGACATTCTAATGAGTTAAATTCTATATCGTGTTTTGAAAATTTAGTATTGTAATAATTTAAATTTGTTTCTGTTGGTGATTCTGAACCCTGTTCTTGTAATAAAAGCATGTCATGCTCATTTTTCTTTTGAAAATTTTGTTTGTTATTATTGTAATTAAATGTAGAATTTTTCCCATTTATTTTAATGCAAATTTTTCTAGGTGCCCTTGCCTAGTACAAAATTTGCGAATCGCGCTAGATCTGAATTTACTATCTTTAGTTAAGTGATTATTTAATCCACAACAATAACAATAAAGCTGACTCGCGTTTGAATTATTAACATATTTTCTTTGTTGTTGAGACCTGTCGTTGCTTGAAAACTGCTGCGTTGCGTGGCTCGGTGTAGGACTTCTGAAACCTCGCTGCTGCTGATGCTGCTGTTGTTATTGTTGCCACACGCCCATGTGTTGTATGTGTGTGTTGGGCTACTTCTGTATTTTGAGCACGTTTTTGACTGCTATTTCACGTGTCATGGCGATGTTAATTACTTTTGCGAAAGTTAAATCTTTTTCTGTAAAAAGAGCCACACGAGCGTCATGATCTGTGGCTTCGCAAACGAATCTGTCGCACAGTGCATCGTCTAATTTCTCGAAGTTGCAGTTTAGCGATAAGTTTTTCAATCTAGCCACAAAGTCACAGGTCGATTCATTATGTTTCTGCTCGGCTTTACCGAAATTATATTTTCCATTTTTTTCGGGCTAAGATATTCTTGAATGAGCTCGTCAGCTCTACAAAACTTTTTTCAGCTGACTTGCCGGGTGCACATAGATCACGTGCTAATCTGAAAGTTTGTGCTCCAGACAGCGAGAATGGCGTGACCAACGAAATATATTCCCATTTAATAACAAACTCTTCCAAAGTGTATAAGTTTTTATTAAATTCCATATCCACCTTGTAATCCATGTTTACATCTTCTATGTCAACTATGAGCTCGTCACTCGGTATGTCATTGTCTTCTGAATCTGGGTGTGTAGTTGTAATTTTGTCCTTCTGTTTGTCTACTCTTGCGGAAGTACTCGATGATGTTCTAATGTTTCCTTCAGAACCCTTCTTCTCCTTTGCTGCTTTTGCTGTAATTTGAGTTTCCCTTAATTTGCGTAGAATTTTCCTTAAACCTCTATGGATAATGGATTAATGATGCCGTCGATGGAAAATTGGTTTAATAAATGCTGCCACTCCTCTTTGTTCAACGGATGAATCTGAGTCGTCGTCAGATCGATTATTGAAATGTGTAACTGCTGATGTAATATTGTCGAGTGACTCTTTATATGCTAGAAAGAGATGATTAAACAACAAGTTTGATGCATCTATGTGTTAGACAAAGAGAGCAAAACCCGATATCGTATGTAACAGTGTGTGTATGTGTATACTGTATATGATATGCTGCACTCGTAATTCATGTTCTTTCTCACTTCTGTGCATGTAATTGATTAAATGTTAAAAACTTTGCAGAATTTGTTGATTTCGGACACTTTTGCAATTTATTGTCTGCTTTTGTTTTTTCATGTAACTGTGAAGCTCCTCGCTCGCTGTATTGAAATTGGCGTTGTATACCGTATAACTATATAACGTGTTCTTCCTTTATTCTTATCGTCAATGGAATATGGCGGTGGAAACTTTTCTTCTACCTCCTTCTACCTCTAAAGAAAAATGGTGCGACTGAAGGATTTTCGTTTCAAATTGATATTGCAACAACTCTTTTGTTTAGCTTATTATACCTATTTGCTTTGAAAGTAAGCATGCCCTCAAAAAGCCTCTAAACTCATAGTATTGCATTTAAATTTTCAAAAACTTGTAATGTTCGCCCTATGAGGGAATCGAATCAATTCCGATTCTCAAAGAATATTCTTTCATACCAACATGTTGTGTTCCGGCTTGCACCTAACGAAGGCTTTGCACATCCACTTGTTGTTTGTCGACTCGCACCCAACAAAATCGGGAAACGAAGAGTGCTTAGACAGGAAAATGTCAAAAGAGAAAAAAACAAAGGAAATTTTTTGGGGGGTTTGGTTCGAACAATTTGGAGTGCAACACCGCACCAGCGCTCCTGTTCCATAGATAAATTTATTTACAGGTGTCGGCGTTCACAATTTACGATAATTACACGGGAAGT
Source organism: Odontomyia ornata (assembly GCA_963969285.1). Classification (NCBI taxonomy): domain Eukaryota; kingdom Metazoa; phylum Arthropoda; class Insecta; order Diptera; family Stratiomyidae; genus Odontomyia; species Odontomyia ornata. The sequence goes on from OZ017740.1 coordinate 86,546,801, forward strand.
CTTTGTTTGGCGATAAACCGCCTTCAAACAAGCCAAACTCGGGTAGAAAGCACTGAAGCAAGTGAGTAGCAGCCGGAAAAGTGAATCGTACAAGCGAACATTCGACTGTGCACATCCGCAAGGAAACCGACGTTGGACGTGAGAAAAATTGCATTGACAAGGTCGGAAAAGCGTGAATTCTGCTGCTTGTCACAAAGAGGAAAAACAGTACCTATCCAAGGAATATACAACAATTCACTTTTCATGCACGCAGCCACATCAATTGTTGGTAATCTGGCACAGGTACAAACGCATTCTCGTAGCGCCTAGGAAGGAATCTATAGGCAATTTTCACCTAATTTCGATGTTGCAATAGACGGGTGGTATGATTTTTCAATCTAATCACATTACAGATGGAACTGCCGTTTGTGTGCCCCCTTAAAAGAAAAGTTTGGTTGCACGCTTGTCTGCTTGCTTGCGATTTTGTGTGTATTACATGCTTTTTGTCGCGTGGATCCAGCTGTACTTAGCAACTGCAAGGAAACTGGAGGAAACCAAAGAATTTGAGGAAAACTACCGTGCATCGAGGAGGAAAATATAACATCCTAAAATTTCAACTTAAATCGGTGGATCAAAAAGGAGGCGTTCTCTACAACCAAATAAGGTGCGTGTTGCGTCTGTAACAATTTTGTGTTGAGAGTTTTTCTAAAAGTTAAAGAAAAGATACATATATAACTATCCTACGTATAGCCAAATAAGTGAATTAGCGGCGACGTCTGTCGTTATCCCCTGCATCAGCAAAAAATTTTAATTTAAACGAAACGGGAAATATTGATACACGCTGACGTGCCAAAATTAGGAAGGCCTGTCTAGAAGAAAGTAATAATTCTTACGAATAATACAGTTTCATTGGATTAATGGAAAAACTACTTTTAACTTAGAAGGAACCTTACAATTCTTGGATTTTTAATATCTATTCAAATAATTAATTAAAAATTATTTTTCATTTTGAGATTATTCAAAATAACAAAACTTCCTGTTAATAATTATCATAATCAAATTTGACAGTTAAAGAACTAAGGAGTTCAATTGTTTTCCCATTTCAAATGCCTTCATCAAGCATTGTTTATTACATGATAATTATTACGCAAATTTTTTTATATTTCTTAATTATTTGAACATTCAAAAGTTGATGAATTATTTATAAACCAAGATTATTCAATCGTTTATTAAGTTTGGATGAAGAATTAACTTCCTATTGAGGAAACGCGTCAGTCAGTCAACGTTGAAAAGATTGCAAGACTAACAACCAATGAAAAGTTATAGGCCTACATAAACCAAGTCCAAATTTTGAAAGAATCCAGATTATTTTTTTAGTGCACTGGTTTTTTTTTATCTCTAAACCTAACACGGTTATAGTGATAGTTGTTAAAAAGTGTTGAATCTGTACTTACACAGACTGGATAGGATAACAAACATTTAGGACAGTACAGGACTAGGAGTAGTTGTGATTGATAAATGCATATCAGAGATGAGACGGTAAAGAAATAGATAAGAATCGATAGGAATTGCTAAACAAAGTATTTTCAACAGTAAAAAAAAGGTTGGTGCTCATAGTTACATTTTTGAAGGAAGGTTGTGCCAAATGCAAATGTAAAATTAAAAGGGATTGAACCCAAAAACGGTTTTTTTTAAACACTCATATTCCATGTCTGAGTATTAATTTAGTGTCATATCTTTATTTCACGAGAGAACACTTTTTAATCAGAGCTGGTTTTTCATTGTAAATCACAAAAAAAAATCAATAGTCTTATTTGGACCAGAAGAATGTTCAAGAAGTAAAATCTATTTTTCCATGTAATGAATAAAATTATAATGAATTGCCAAGAAACCACGATCCTTCCTTACAATAGTTAGTTCCTTCCTTTATACAGATAGTGACAACAACGGTAGGTATGCCGTCGAGCAGGCTGGAGCCATAAGTGACCTTCCGTAAGGTTCACTCATGGTTCTCTGAGCATAATCTTTTCCCGGTTCGGTACGCGGTACGATAGTTTGTTTTGATGTTCTTTCATTAGAGTAGGATATTTTAAAGTTTGCATTAGAGTAGTATATTTTTCGGTACCACGTCAGTAAAAAAAAAATTGGGAACGCGGAAATAGATCAAGTTTTTTGTTGTTGTTGTTGTTTGACTGAATTGAAGGTAAAGATGGAATAAAGTAGAGATAGGTTTCTTTTCCGTATGGTTGTATTTTAAACGCGTTTAAAACGGGCACGTCATGGTGGCTGAATTAATGTAATTGAGCGCAATCCATTTAAAAGATCTGCGACAGAAATATTCTCCGAACTAGCTGGCCGACAAGTTGCCACCGCGAAATGGATTACGGGTGCACGGAATGGTTGACCGATTGGGTATCATTCGTTGGTACAACTCAGACTTTACCTTCTAAATAACCGATGAGAGGTCGGTTTAGATTTCCTTGGGAAATCTCATTGGACGATCGTTAAAAATCATTACAAACTATCATGGGAGGACCTTCAACCCCCCTTTTTATTGTAGGGCACGGAATACCCCCCAGGCCCCTAATAGTCACGACTCCCCTAAACATTGCTTACCCAAAAAATTAACCCTGGAGCTGCCCTGGGTGAAACCGCCTTTGATATAATTTTCGGCCAAATCTTTTCGCTTCGCGTTTCTCATTTTGAAATATTTTTCAACCTTTGAAGACTTTCAGAAGAAGTGGCATGGAGTTTTAACTCGAATCAACTCAAACGAAAACGTGGCTACAAGATTCCAGATCCTTGAAGGCAAAAGCTTTTTTCTTTCATTGAAAGTTTGAATTTCCTCGTGAATGTTACCGGATCCAATGGAGGATCATCAAAATTGTCGAAAAAAACCTCAACAGGAAATTGCAATGTTGTTCCATAAACAAGTTCAGCAGCTGTTGCATCAATATCAGGTTTGAAACTGGTCCTCAACCCTAAAAGGACGAATGGAAGAACATCAACCCATTCTCTATTCTGATGACACATGATAGATGCTTTTAAAGACCGATGACATCGTTCAATTAATCCGTTGAATGCTGGATGATATGCTGTTGCCCTGTTCCTGGTACAACCAATCAATTTTGTAAATGAACCGAAAAGTTGTAATTCCAGTTGAGAACCTCGGTCTGTTGTTACCGTTTCTGGTGCTGCAAATCTCCAGATTCATTGCTGGAAGGAAGCAGTTGCAACTGTATCAGCGCTCAAATCAATGATTGGTATTGCCTTGGGCCAACGCGTAAGCCGATCAATCATTGTAAGGCAATACTTAAAGCCTTTGGAAGGCAGCACCACGATTATGTCCAAATGCACATATCGGAATTAGTTCAAAGGAATTGGAATCGACTCAGGAGCATTTTTGACGTGGCGTCCAACTTTACCTCTTTGACATTCCAGACAATTTCTTGCCCACACTTGAAGGTCCTTATTCATTTTAGGCCACACGCGTTTTTTGCTGATTATCCGTTTTGTCGCTCTTCCACTGGAATGTGACATCAGGTGGAATAATTCATAAATTTTTCTGCGCACCATTCTTGGAATGAAGATACGAGCAGCACCTGCAGATACGTCAGAGTAGACAGGCGTTATACAATTTCCAATCCGCACGGGGGTTAGTCGCAATGATGAAGATGATGGCTCCTTTAAAATTTGCTGCAGTTCTTCGTCAGTAGCTTGCTGATATGCAAGTTCTTGCCAATTAATTTTCGGTGGTATAGTTATTTCTTCGACACGCGATAGCGTATCGGCCACGATGTTATTTTTGCCCTTAGTATGCAACAATTTCGTTGTATATTGTCCTATGAAATCCAATTGTCGCAGTTGACGAGGTGAAGCTTTGTCGGATTTTTGTAGAAATGCATATGCAAGCGGCTTATGGTTGGCGAAAATTGTTAAGTTACAGCCTTCCACGGAATGACGAAAAAATTTAACTGCTTGATACACCGCAAGAACTTCGCGGTCGTATGTGCTATATCGCTTTTGCGTTCAGTCCAATTTACGTAAAAAGAAGCCTAGTGGCATTCCAAAACTGCTCCAATAGCCATGTCTGAGGCATCGCTATAAAGAGTAAGTGGAACGTTTCCGATAGGATGTGCAAGTAAAACTGCATTTGCCACCAGTTCTTTGCATTTTTCAAATGCTTTTTTTCGCTTCCGGGGTCCATTGCACTGGTCGTTTGTCACGCTTACGCGCTCCTTTTATGAGGTAAAGGAGTGGTGCTTGCAGTTGAGCCGCATGTGGGAAACAGTTTCGGTAGAAGTTGATTGTGCCAATGAAGCGACGTAGTTCTTCGACAGTTTTTGGTTTTTCAAGTTTAATTAAAGCTTCAATTTTGTCCTGTGGAGGTCTAATGCCTTGTGCATTGACATTGAATCCTAAATATTGAAGCTCTTGCTGTCCAAAAACCCATTTCGCCACATTAATGTTTAAACCATATTGGAGACGTTCAAAAACGGATTTTAAATGATTGCGATGTTGCTGGAAATCTTTGGAGGCATGAGAATGCCGTCTATGTAACAGTGGCAAAAATCCAATCCACGAAGAACTGTATCCATTAAACGTTGAAACATTTGCGCCGCATTACAGAGGCCGAAAATCATCACTTTGAATTCGAACAGCCCAAACGGGGTGATGACGGCTGTTTTTTTTACGATCCTCAGGAGCAATGGGGATTTGATGGTGGGCCCAATTGAGGTCCAGCGTTGAAAAAATTGTACAGCCAGCTAACTGGGTCGTGGAATCGCTCAAATGAGGAATAGAGTATCGGTCAGGGATGGTGATACTATTCACACTCCTTTCTTGCAGCTTTAAGCTTCTCCCCAGATAGCCTTCGAGCACGTTCTGTGACCGGTGCACCTTATGTTATAATGTGGTGCTGGATTGAGTGCGGCACCGCTTTTTGTACATTCAACCGTGTTATTTGGTCATACGCTGCCAAAAGTTGATGATATTCATCAGTTACGTCATACGTGTGGATTTCTGACACTTTCATTGCGGCTACTGATGCAAAGTCTTTAGGTTTGTATTTTATCCACCAGCTTTCTAGTTGTTAAGTCGATTACCAGGCCGCGATGATGCAATAAATTGGCTCCTAGGATTGCTTGTGTGACGTCAGCTACTACAAAAGCCCAGCTAAATTTGCGCCTGAGTCCTGATTCCACTGTCACGACTTTTGATCCGTAGGTTTTTATAACTGAGCCGTTCGCGACGTAGAGTTTCAAAGCGGTAGAATGTTGCTTGTTGCACGATGATCTGGGTGTGACTGATACTTCCACTTCCGTATCAATCAAGAATTTACATCCAGATTTTTTGTCGTAAATGGAAAGACAGCTAGTTTTTTTCATTCTAACATACGTCTACCGATTCGCATGCCGCTGAAACTAGTTTTTTTGCTGCTCCAATTTGATGCAAGGCGCGCGACATTTTCTTGCTTGCTTACCAAACCTGGAGTGGTAAAAACACATACCATTTTTCTTGAAATTTTTGTTTCGCGAAGATGATCTAAATTTAGATCTTGACAGAGAACGTCCACGCCATAGATGCCGAATTTCGCGAGACAGCCTTCCGATTTCCTTTTGTAACATTTCCATTTGTATAGCCGTTTTTTCGTTCGATGCAGTTGTTGATGGAGCCGATATCGATGGACATGAAATTTCATTATTTTATCGGCCCGCACCACTAATTGGCAATGTCCGTTACCTTGCTGCCCACTAGGATCCCGCGAACATACTCCGGCATTTGTTCAAAGAACAACTTCTTTAAAACCGCGTCGTTGAATTGGTCACCGGCTAAACTTCAAAGTTTTTGTAAAAATAGAGACGGTTTTTTTTCGCCGATGCCAGCACCATGCAACACGTGACGCGATTTCGCTTCACTTGATTCCGCGAAAGATTCTAAACTTCTCCTTTTAATCGTGTCATATTTTCCATGCTCGAGCGGATTTATAACAATATCCAAAACTGCTTGCAAAACCGAAGCGTCCAACTTCATTATAACATATCGAAATTTAGCTTTATCCGACACCAGATGGGAAATTTTAAACGTCATTTTCACTTGAATGAACCACAAAACCCGGATTGTCTTTAATAAATGGTGAAATTTTAACTTTGTTTATGGAATGCATGTGAGTTTAAGATCGCGCGGGGCATTCTCCTGTCCATTTTGGTGTTTCAGGAGGCGTAGACATTATTAACTCTGACGTAGATGGTCCCAAGCTCGTTTGAGAAAAGAGGAGGGAACTCCTTGTTTCCCCAACCAATAGCTTCCATGATTCCTCTTCCCAAATCGTCCCTCCCCAATTTAATGGTAGTAAATGTTTCGGGGTTGAACATTGGGTTTACTGGTTCCCCAACAATGTGACATTAAATGTCGAGAAAAGATAATAACTGTAAATACATCTACAGCTCTTCTACTAAATCCTACTTACACCTCCTTTGTGGGGGCGAAATGGGTGAAGGCGAATCTTCCGCGCCTGATAACGGAATCGACGTAATAATCATGCCAGCGGAATGGAGGTTGGGCGACGGGCTAAATCCCCGTCCCTGTAAAACCTTTAAATGTTTCGAAACCTGCGGATGGGCCTCGCAATGAATTGGACTCCCGGCAACGATCTCGCAAATGAAATAAGGACTATGGTATTGGATCCTGAAATGTCAGATCACTCAATTACCCTGGCACTGTTAAGGACCTTTTACAATAGGCTTGTCAATATCAATTAAAAATACAGGTAGTCCAGGAAACGAATTGGACTGGAAACAACATTCAAGTCATGAGATCGCACACAATATTCAAAAGTGGGAAGCCTACTGGAAAATGAGAATTCGGAGTGGTGTTCATTGTGGATAAGGAGTTTAAATCACACGTTATTGATTTTAAGGCAGTCAATGAAAGGTTGTGTGCGATCCGTATAGAAGCGAAATTCTTCAAAATTTGACTGATCAATATTCATGCCCCGACCGAAGAAAAGGACGAAGAAACGGAGGAAACGTTCTACAATCACCTGGAAAGACTGGTCGGCTCATTACCTACAAACGACAATAAAATAATTCAGGGTGATTACAGTGCTAAGGTTGACGATCAGCTATCTCATCGGGGAACATCTTGAGGATATAGCCTCCACGATGAAACAAATGACAACGGCCAGCGCCTGATTGACTTTGCATGTAGTAGAAATCTAGCCATACGTTCGACTTGCTTGCCACATCGACTCATTCATAAAATGGCCTGGGTATCACCGGATGGCAACACACAAAACCAGATCGATCATGTTTTGATCCAACAAAGTTGGGCCTCGAGCATACTTGACGTCCGTACATACCGAGGAGCCAATTGTAACTCAGATCAGAAAATACTATGACGACCAATTGAGAAGTATAGATGTAAGTTTAGCGATCAATAACACAAGACAGGCATACAAAGTAGTGAAAAGCCTGAAACGTGGTAATCAGCCCAAAACCACGCTCTCTCGTGATGACAGCGGCAATATAATCGTTGATGAAGTCAAGATGAAGGAAAGATGGGCATCATATTTCAAGAACCTCCTTAATCCTCCGCACAGCTCCAGAACATTGGAGCCTTTAAATGTCTGCGGAGAGCTTCTATTGGCCCCACCAACTCTGGATGAAGTGTGTTCCATCATCAAAGCCCAAAAGAATAATAAAGCGCCAGGCATCGATGAGATTCCAGTGGAGCTCATCAAATATGGTGGCAGTAGTGTTCATTAAGCTATTCATAAAGTCATCCAGCACATTTGGCAACAAGAACATATGCCAAAAGAGTGGAGCCAATCAGTTATATTCCCTATCTACAAAAAAGGTGACAAGCTACAGTGCGGAAATTATAGAGGCATATCACTACTTTGTACGGCGTACAAAATATTTTCTAAAATCATAGAAAATAAAACCGGATCATATGCCAACAGTATTATTGGGGAGTATCAAGGTGGTTTTAGGGCAGATAGATCAACAACAGACCAATCGTTCACAGTCAAGCAGGTACTTGGAAAATGTTGGGTGCTCAACATAGACGTACACCAAATTTTCGTTGACTTCAAGCAAGCATACGACAGTATTGATCGTAACGTACCGTACCAAATAATGCTTTGCTTTGACATTTTAGTCCGTCTTACAAAATAACAATGAAGTCGACAACCTCCCAAGCCCGCATCAATGACCAACTCACCGATGCCTTTGACACAAATATTGGACTAATGCAGGGAGATGGGCTGGCCCCATTGCTATTCAATTTAGCTCTGGACTACGTCATATGGAAGCTACCTGTCGATACGCAAGGTACATTTCTATACAAGTCGAGCCAAGTAGTAGCCTATGTGGACAACATCAACATTCTGTCACGGTCATCAACATCTGGCAAAGAACTCTTTCTCAAACTCGACAGCGATACAAAACTGGTAGGCCTACAAATCAACGAAAATAATGACGCAATCGAGGAAAAATATCTCAAATACACAAACTATCACACTATACAGTATCGAGAATGTTAGCGAATTTGTGTATTTAGGCGCCAAAATAACGAAAACGGGCAATGAAAGAGACGAAATATGCCGAAGAATACAGCTCGCAAATAAAATGTTCTATTCAGTATTCACGATCTTGAAGACCAGCTGCATACACAAGAAAACAAAGCTCCAAGTTTACAAATCTGTGATAAGACCTGTATTATGCTATGGGTGTGAAACATGAACCCTAACCCAAAAATCCGCAAATATATTGAACGCCTTTGCGCGACGGGTCCTGAGGCGAATAATCGGAGCGAAGCTAGACTGGGACCAATGGTGAATTCGATACAACCATGAGCGGTATGAAATTTTTAACGAACCGGAGGTTTCAAGAATTGTAAGACTGCGGAAGCTGCAATGAGGTGGACACATGAATCGTATGGGCGAACAACGGATACCCAAAAAGGTATTCGTTGGGAAACCGAGGAAACGCTAGTCTGACTCGGTCGACGAAGACAGTTCATTGCTGCTCGGATTTTGAAATTGGAAGACGCGGTCAACGGACCGAAACAGTTGGAGGCGATGTTTGCAGGAAGCGAAGGCCCGAAAGGGGCTGTAGTTCTAAGAAGAAGAAGAAATGGCGGAATTGTAAATTTGTTCATGGAATGCATGTGGATTCAAGATCGCGTGGAGCTTTCTCCTATTCGTTTCGGTGTTTCAGGAGGCGTAGACATTATTAAAGTTTAAATAGTTTTTGTGGAAATATAAAAAATGGCGTCACTATTTGTGTTTAGCTTCACTATGCACTTCCTAGCGTCACTATAACTTATATTGTCGTTTCCTTTTTTCGCGTGTTCAGGGTCACCACTGTGGGGCTTAGCTTAATGCGAAGCGCGTTCCCCATACAAGACGGAAAAAATAAGTTAAAGTTAAAAAATAAATAATACCTTTATTAACAAACAAAAATATGAACTGAAATTAACATGTCGAAAGTTACATGATTACGCGCTTTACTTCATGTAGGTTACAATTCAAGTGATCGTTTGATTAACAGGAATTGTGAAGTTCATTATATCCATAAACGATTGAAGTCACTAAATCTCACCAACAGATGCACTGCGATCACTCGAGTGTCGCCACAGATTGTGATAAATCACGCGACCTCTTATAATGAAACTTAAAAATGCTAAAACGAAAGACTTAAGCGAGTAACCTCGAAATCATTATTTTAAAATAAGTAAAATTTATAAGTTTTGCAATATCAAACATTTTATAAAAGCTATGAAAAATAACCTTATGTACAAAAACCCTTTGCTGAAATATTTTCAATTGATTTTAAGAAACTTGACTCATTTGATGTAAAGCGCATAACATAAGAATAATTTACTTTCTATCACAAAAAGCAATTTAATTCGATAATTTACCTAATGGTGTAGAAGTAGTTCAGTGAAATTAAATTAATTTATTTCAAACTGATTTCTTTTCATCCTCAGAATTTTATCCACATTACAAAGTTGTATGCAATCTCATGAAAGTAAATCTTCTACATATATGAAACTAGAACAGGCTCATTATCACCGCGAGTACGTTTTACATTGAAATTGAAATGATGGAAGAAGATAAAATGAAAAACGTTGCCCAGTCTATGCTAATATTATTTTTCTTTATCAATTCATGCCATCATGAACTACATTTTATAAATATGAAATAAAATATAAACATAAGTATATTTTAAAAAGACGAGTACAATCAATTATCCTACGAGTACATTCTCTATCTTAGGAAAGCCTCTCCCATCTTTGCAATGTGTACAGTGTCTAGTATTAGTCACGCGTGGTTAACTAAAGTTGCATGGCCGCCAGGTGATATTGGTTGAAAGTAGTCTCACTCACTTACAAGCTAAAGGTTGGCGCTTCTGAGTCTGATTATAATCTTAGAATAATAATAGGGAGAAAAATAATCATACTCGTAAATATGCTATAGTATAAAATAATGCTTGAAGAGTGCAATGTTCAAGATTATACCAGAATTCTTGTACTTGCATTAAATGGTATGCAATTTCCGATACCCACATCGACATCCGTACATTATTTGCCATGAAACCGAAGACCCCATTTGGTTTCTTTTCGTAAGAGAGGAGTTGTTAATGTAAAAGTCAAATCAACAGTTTTCCTTTCCTGTTTGAATATAAACCGAACAGGAAGAACTTGATTACAACTTTATCGAATAGTTACACTAAGGAAATCTGAGATTAATACCTTGTAATAGGTGTATGCGATTTTGATTGATCATTTCTTTTCAACTCGAATGCTTTTACATTTAACATCTTTCCATTTTCACTTTTTCTGTCTTCTTTTTCAATAGTCTTTTCTCTTATATTTCATGTTTAATTCAAAAAATCAATCTTTTAAGAACAAATGTCTTGGTCATTCACTTGAGCCACCAGTTAATCGATATAAATTTTCACGATCAAGGTTATTTCTTGGTCGAACAAAAATGACTTTGAAAATTTATTGAACTCTTAAAATCGAATGAACATGTTTAATGATTCTATTACATTATGAAAGCTATAAAACAAAAGTAAAAGTTAACAATTAAACTTGTCGAGTAATTGAAATGGTCGAGTTATTCTTCTTATTTCACCTTGCCCAGCTCTTTTAATTAACTCATTTTCTTGAGTTAGTTGTGCATTGGTGAAGCCAATTATAAGCCCATTATTAAGATTGTTACGAAGTGAAGAAGATCTTAACTCGAACATGTTTGCTCGATGATTTCAACACTGTAGTAACTAACATTCATGGCCATTTCATTATCATGCTCACGTGATGCGTGAAAGAAACATACTTTACGACCAGCAAGGGTTTACCTTTTCTAGTCGTTAATTTTGTTAAAGAGTTGATTAAGAAATAAAAAAATAACTTGATAAAGCATTTAAAATTTATTTATTCATTTCATTATTTTATATTGCAGATATTCGGATCGTAGCCGGTGAACCGAATTATAAATCCGTGAATTTGACCTGGGAAGTTGAACTTCTTGCTTCAAATGATACAAAAACAGCTGAAGAAGAACTACCGCAAACTTATACAATATTTTATTGTGAACTGCAATCATTTGGGCCTCATCGATGTAAATCGAAAGTTGTAAATAACAATGATATTACTGAAGGAGAAAAGTGAGTATATGTTGTCAAAAATATTCCACGTGAATTATTTGCTATTGTCGAACTGTGTGTTCTGGTAAAGTAGATTTGATTTTTATTATTAATCAGAAAAATAATTGTTGAATTTCTTACTTCAATGTTTACTAGTTTATTTACTTTTAATACTGTGGCTCCCGTGGCTTTTAAAATTGTGGCTCCCGTAACATTACCTACCTGCCGAAAAGAAAAGTTCATAACTGGCTTCAAGAGCCTGGTCGTGAAAGGTGCTCATTTTTGCTTCATTATTTTAAATGGTCAACTTGGAATGTTGCTTTGAAAATTACTACTTTAATTCAATTTTTTTTCTTTGCTTATTGTTTCATAAAAAGTCATGATATGCTTCTTTCAATATTCATTTCTGATTACAATATTTGTTTTTTAAATTGTTTGTTGCAATCTGGTTAATTGCTGACAGTACAGAGCCAAATTGAGTATTTGATCAGGTTCTAGCAACTCATGATAAACAATTCCCTTCCAATCCCACCATACACACAGAATAACCTTTTGGGCCTATGGCCAGGTTAAAACACGAGTTAGAAAACGTTTAATTAATTTATTCACAATGGTTCAATATTCTAAGTTACATAATTACTTAATACTATTGAAATAATACAAATTGCTACGACAGAAAAGAGTAACTCGATCTGCTCCTGGTGGTCGACCATTGGCGTTGGAGTGCAGTTGATGCGGAATGCGTACATCTCAGCCAGGTATCGGGCATCAGCATCCGGTAAATGCGGGATGCATGCGTGGCAATCGGGCATCGGGATTATTGATCCGCCACAGTACTCCCCGCGCAGTGGCTTGGCCTCGATAATGCACTTTTCATTAGAATCGTACGAGTGGTCAAATCTTACGTCCACTACATGTGGTTGTCGTTGATTGGCTTGTGAGGGGCCTCGCCGGCCTGCTAGCTTCGGCTGCTAACAATGCGGGTTTGAGCCTGTCAATCGAAATTGAGGCTGGATGTCCATTGACGCTCACCTTGAAGTATTTGGCCTCCTTGCTCAATACAGGGCACGGACCGTCATATGGTGGCATCAGCGACGATTTGACCTTGTCGTTTCGTATGAAGACGTACGTACTGGTGCTTAATGCTCGGTGTACGAAGGTGGGGTTGTTTTCGTGGTGCGCGGTGTCGCTAGGTCGCAATTACGCCATGCGAGACCTGAGATCGCGCAAGAAGTCTGTGTCGTTGGTGCTTGGCTTTGATCTGGTGAAGAATTCTCCAGGAAGTCGTAAGCTGGTGCCTTAAACCATGTGTGTGGGTATAGCATTGATTTCTTCCTTCAAAGCAACGCGCAGACCAACAAGTGCAAGAGGAAGCACTTTCGTCCATTCGACTGTATGATAGCAGCAGATGGCGACTTTGACTGTGCGATGCCATCTCTCGATAATCCCATTGGCGGCAGGATGGTAAGCGGTTGTCCACAGGTGGTCAATTCCCAGAATATGGGTCAGCTCAGCAAAGATTTGGCTCTCGAACTAGCGTCCCAGGTCGGTAGTGATCCGTGCTGGCACGCCGAAGCGGCTTCTTCCACTTGAGTTGATTCATTCGATCCTCCAGCAGAGCCTTGAGTTCGGAATCGTTTTGCTAAGCTGAAGCGAGAGAAAAGATTTAGGAAATCGTACTTACCCGAGACATATAATCCGTGATTGAGTTATTCCGGCCCGGAATGTAGCGAATGTCAACGGTGAACTGAGAGATGAAGTCCAGTTGACGTTGTTGCCTCGGTGACGCTTTTTCTGATCGCTGCTGAAACGGAAACTGCAGTGGCTTGTGGTCGGAAAACACAATGAAAACTCTGCCTTCCAACATGTAACGGAAGTGCCTGATGACCTCGTGAATAGCTAGGAGCTCCCGGTCGTAGGTGCTGTAGCGTTGCTGAGTGTCGCTGAGCTTGCGCGAGAAAAATCCCAGAGGCTCTGTTCCAGTGTTTGCCGTCTGGTGCAGGACAGCTCCATGTCCATTGTCGGAGGCATCCACAGATAGGGACCATGTAGCTGTTGGATCAGGATGCGCGAGTGACGGGACCTTGCTCAGTTCTTATTTACACCTGTTGAATGCTGCTGATACCTCGTCGGTCCACTTAAGCTCTGTTTGGTTGCGTTTCTTGTTTCCCGATATCAGCTATTGGAGTGGGCGTTGGTTTTGAGCGGCATTCGGCAGGAATCGTCTATGGAAGTTGATCATACCCAGGAATGACTTCAGCTGCAGAACAGTCTTGGGTTTCGGAATTACGGACATGCCTTGTATCTTTTCAGATGAAGGCTTCAATTCGCCGGACGAAATTTTGTGTCCCAAAAATCGCGCTTCACTTAATCCAAATTGATAGCAAGTCCGTATTGGCATAGACGATCCAGCACTTCTGACACGTGCTGTTGATGAGTTCGCTGATCTGGCGAGAACGTTTCTATGTCGTCTATGTAGACGGATACGTTGTCGATTCCACGTAGCGCCTCTTATATGAATCGTTGGAACATTTAGCCTACGTTGCACAGGCCAAAAGTCATGTAGACAAGCCCGTATAATCCAAACGGCGTGATGATCACTGTCTTTGGGGCATCATCTGGCTAGACTGGAATTTGATGAAATGCCTTCTGTAGGTCAATCACCGTGAAAAGCAGTCCTGCAGGAATTCAATTGGATATCGATCCGGAATGGTGCAGGCGTTGAGAGCGCGATAGTCCCCGCACGGTCGCCAGTCACCATTGGCTTGATGGACCATGTGCAGAGGACTGCTCCATGCACTCTTAGATGGACGATAAATTCCTAATTGCATTAGGTTATCAAACTCGGCTTTTGCAGCTGTGAGTTTGTCGGGTGGAAGGCGGCGTGCCTTTGCATTGCCTGGAGGGCCTACCGCCACAATGTGATGCGTCATTGTGCAACTTATGTTGCGACGGGTCACTGTTGCTGTGATTTCGGGATACTTCGCAAGAATTGCAGCGTATTCCCTTTTAAAAGCTACAGATGTCGAAGAAACTGCTACTGGCTGGTCCTTGGATGGAGCTTTCACCTCCGCTGCAGTCGCTATCGGCCGCTCGATTAGTTTTCGTCCTCTGATGTCAACGAGTACTCCATGGTGCTCGAGCAGGTTGGCTCTAATGATCGGGGAGCTGACGTCTGCTATGATGAATGGCCAAGTAACAGGCTTCAACAGCCTGAGATTCAGGGTTAAATTCCGCTTCCCATATGTTGGAATAACGGAACTTTTGACAGTTAATAAGTGAGTGTCTGGATCTGGGTTACTTCGATCTCCGATGATCGGTGGAATCACGGAAACGTCTGCACTGGTGTTGATTAATAGTGCGCCGATGCCTCTGCTGTCGCGAATGTATAAGCGATGCACTGAGTGCGCACCGGCCAGCTGTTAAGGAGAGGACGACTTTAGTTTTCTTACCGCCTACCATGACTGCACAGCGGTCGGCATTTCGTGGCTTCTGGTCGAAAACGGCTATGGAACCAGAAGGCCTCGGTCGGTGGTTTGGCCAATTTTGGGCGTATTTGTGAAGGCGCCCGTGGTCTTCCTTTCCCAGTGTTGCATAAGCACGTGCAATCACCCTTTTGTGTTGGGCTCCTGTGCTGCTCATCGATTCGTCCTGCCGATTTTGAACTTCTCCCGAGAGCTCCCGTTGAGCTCGGCAAAGTGGCGAGAGTGTTGCAAGATTTTGTAGTGAGGCGTCGTTTGCGGAGAGGATGCTGCGCAGCGTTATGTTCAGTCGATTTAGCCACATTTGCTTTAGCGTATCGTCTGAGATGCTGTCGGTGGCAAGTGTGCGCATTTGATTTAAAAGCTGTGATGGTCGCTGATCGCACAATTCGACTTCCAACAATAGCCTCTGAATGCGCTGCTGGGCAGACTCGGTGAATGCCTTGATTATCTCATGCTAGAGATACTCGTATTTGCATTCTGCCGGTGGCTTCGGCACTGCACTTCGCACTTGCTTCACAACTTTGATATCCAGGCTGGCAACGATCACCTGAAAACGAGTTTTGTCTCCCATATTCGGCTCGCCCCAAAGTACGCCGCAACTCGGCCGAAAAACAGTTCCACCTCTTCTTCCCAGAACGGTGGAATTTGGAACGTGACGCTCTTGACGCGGTTCACTTCTCCGACGTCGAACCCCTCTTCGTCGTGAGCGGCGGCCGGGATGTCGTCTTTACCTTCATTCGGCATGACAATTACTACGATCGAGCTTGGGGAAGGTTCGCTTGCGCACGCTTTTTCACGCCTTGGACGTGGTCCCCGTACAATATGTACACTAGGGACGCGATGTTTACTACGAGAACGAACAATAATGTGATCTCGATGCGGTCGTTTTGCACAGCGAGTGTCGATTTTACCACTAATGTATTGATCACCTCGCCTTTGACTTTCTTTACGGGCTGATTTCCCATCCGCGTTAAATGTGTGTGTGGATGCGGTGGCGAAGTACGTCGACCATCCGAAAAATCTCTAAAAAGAGATAAACCTTGTTAGTACGGCGGGTCCGTTCGAGGACGTGGTCGCAGAGCACTGTCAACACTTTGAAAACTCGCGAAGAGCAGGATCGCCAATTTGGGCCTGTGGATAGGTTAAAATACGAATTAGAAAACGTTTAATTAATTTATTCACAATATTCCGGTATTCTCAGTTACATGACTACTGAATACTGTGACTGGAGGGTTCATCGTCTGAAGCAATTTGCTGATGATGCACATGTGTGCATTTTCTTCGAACTGCAAATTGCTACGACGGAAACGAGTAACTCGATCCGCTTGTGGTAGTCAGGCATTGGCATTGGAGTGGAGTTGATGCGGGATGCGTATATTGCAGTCGGGCATCAACATCCAGTAAATGCATGATGCATGCGTGGCAGTCGGGGATCGAGATTCTTGATCCACCACAACTTTATTTGGTGTCAATCCTGGCTTTGAAGTTGTTTGTGATGATTCACTTTTTGTTGACCATGATCTTTTTCGAACAACAATCTCTAATCTTACCCATTTTTCATCGCCCGTAATGATTTGCTTCAAAAATGGCTCGATTTCGTTGCATTTTATTAGAATTTTGCAAATTGAAATTTGGTCGATCAAATTTTTTTGTGTTAATTCATGCGGCACCCAAACGTCGAGCTTCTTTGTATATCCAGCCTTACGAAAATGGTTCAAAACTGTTTGGTGATGGATATTCAGTTCCTTAGCAATGTCATGGTTGCTTATGTGTCGGTCTTCTTCAATTTTTTGTAAGATTTCATCAACTTTTTCAGTGATTGTACGACCTGAGCGGGGTGCATCTTTGACATCAAAATTTCCAGAATGTAAGCACGCGAACCATCTCTTGACTGTGGCTTTTGATAAAGTATCTTGACTGTAGACACCACAATTTTTTTCACGAGCCTGCGATGCATTCTCACCTTGGTCATAGTGATATTGTAAAATATAACGATTTTTCCAGAAATTTCACTCATTTTTAAATGAGTACAACGACACGACACGAATAACGAATTACAAAACTATCAATATGAAAACTGTAACATAGACTGGAATGTCACCTTTCAAACGCATGTCAGTTTGACTCAATCTGGTTAGTATTGCCCGAGATATGGCAACGAACACCATCTAGCGACAAAAAAGGCTTTTTAACTATCCAATATATCATATGTATTGATCTGCGAGTGTGTTTGGTTTCTAATCGCATTAAAAGTTTGATTATATACTGTTACATAATTTAATTCTTTCAGTCCTGAATATTTGTTTGGATAATTCCTCCGTATTATATTATTATAGTTTTGTCATCATCATTTTGTTTTGTATTATTTTTGTAGCGATTAAGTATATAAATATTCTTTTCTCTTCTACGAATACAAATGATTATTTGTTAAATTTTTCATATTGTAGTATCTGTTCTTCTTTATGGTCACAATTGTTCTGTTATTCTGGTACAAAAAAAATTCTTTTATGTGTACAATGTTTTAGTGGTGGTCTATTAAATTCATATATTTAAAACAATAACGAAAAGCTTTTTGTGTAAGCTTTTGGTTGTTCTTTTACAATAAATTAGTGTGTTAATACGTTAGAAGGGAAATTTTGTAAGTATTTATTGCCGAAGCTCTACATGTTCTTTTGTTTTGGGAACAACCTAGTTAAATTGTACATGGGGAATGTAAAATCGATAAGATCATTTTTGTTATGAAATTATTAGCTTCGGGAGGAATTTTGCAAGAGAATAGCTTTTTATCGATGTGGCTTACGAGTCGTTGTCGTTGCTCCATTGCTAAACCTTATATTGGTTTTATGGAGTGTGGGGTGATAAGTGTGGGATCTAAGCTTTTTTCTTAATGTGCATTGTTAATGTCAGTGGAAAACAAAGATTGATAATTTTATTTATTTATTTATTTATTTATTTATTCCATCTTACAGACTAAACAATCCAATAACAAAATGGAAAGCAAAGAACAATTACAGCAAAATTTAAATGAAAAAGAATACTAAAATATCGATAGTTAAAAGTTAAACTAGTAGTAAGTCAGCCCAGTCATATTAGGGCTTTCACCTCGGAATGAAAGATAATAAGCTGCAAATTGGTATGAACCTTTGTTTTGTCATTCTAAATGTTGTCTCAAAAGTCACAATCGTTATCGTGTTCGCGTCTCAAGATATTCAAGGTCAAAGGTCACAAAAATCGGTTTTTCGCGAATATCTGGCTTCCTATCGGTTAAATGAGATTTGCATTTATTATAAAAGTTGTAGGCTATAAAATTCCCTACAACTTTTGTTTAAACTTTTTTTTCATACGACCAACCGTTTTGAAGGTAGAGCGCGAAGAGTGCACATCGTACAGTCATATACGGCCTAATGCAAGGTCAAGCGTGAGTTATGGTTATCAGTACGTTATAAAGTCAATTATTTACTTGGAAATTATAATTATTAAACAATGCCTATTATTTATGTACTAACTATTAATTATTTATATTTAATTAAAGTAAGTAACTTGATTATTTATATATAATTATTCATATTTAACTATTTAAGTATAAAATATTATTAATTCTGGATTATATATTTTAGTTTTATTTTAAGTTAAAATGATAGTAAGAGTATATATTTTACACATATTTTTATTTATTATTAAATACGGCATAATATACATTTATCAAAATGTGAGTTCAAATATCAAAAGTATCTTTGTTGATTTTAATTGTAATGAAATTGGAAATGGAAGCTAATTATCTTCTTCTTGTTCGTCGTCTTCTTCTTCTTGTCGCTCAAAAATGTTCGATTCATTGTCATCATCCTCATTATCTGTCATGTTCATCTCCAAACCTTCCAGAATATCGGGATCATATGTATTTTCTTCATCGGGATTACTTGGATACAGTGAAGCGTTGA
The DNA here is from genome assembly GCA_963969285.1 of Odontomyia ornata. Taxonomy (NCBI): domain Eukaryota; kingdom Metazoa; phylum Arthropoda; class Insecta; order Diptera; family Stratiomyidae; genus Odontomyia; species Odontomyia ornata. The sequence goes on from OZ017740.1 coordinate 86,565,857, forward strand.
GGCAAGCTTGTCCGTTGCACTGGCCGCAAGCTAAAGAACATTGTAGCCCTGATTTTCTGCATCCACAGCGGGAACCACAACCATTTTTGCAATTGCAAAATATTACGTTTAGTAGTTCGGCTGGTGCTGGAGGTAATAACGTTCGTATGGGCTCCAGGATTTCATTTTCAAGCATCCAGCCCCATTCTTTAGGTTCTAAGTCCTTCCCTAACCACGTTTGAATCTGGTAGTAGACACGTTTTATGTGTTGATGAGCTGCTACACTTGTTGGTGGAAGTGTTGACAGTTGTACAGGTTTATTTAGTTTTGTAAATTTGATGAATTGCGTGTAGCGGAAATGATCAATGTTGTCCTCAGATTTTGGAGCATTATATAATGCCAACAAGATGCGCACTCCATTTTCTAATAATGTTTGTTTTGGGCAGTTTTCTTGTTGAAATACTTCCACCAGTTTATCTAAATTAGGAATTTTTTCCAATGCTCTAGTAACAGTTTTTTTTCCTTTTTTAAATAGCGCAGAAGTCGTGTCACAGCCACTGAATGCGTGTAAAAATAAAATGTGCTTTTTAGTACGAGGATATTGGTCAAAACTTTTAGTAGAATATATTTGTGTTTTGACATTGCCTTTGCCAACTTTTTTCAAAAAAATTTCCTGATGATGTGACTGAGTACGTCCAATTAAAATAACGAGCAAATCGATATCTTCTCCTATGATGACAGCAGTCTTTTGATGTTCTGATAAGGCAATAGCTGTGTCAATGATGAGTTAAATATGAATAATTATATATAAATAATCAAGTTACTTACTTTAATTAAATATAAATAATTAATAGTTAGTACAGAAATAATAGGCATTGTTTAATAATTATAATTTCCAAGTAAATAATTGACTTTATAACGTACTGATAACCATAACTCACGCTTGACCTTGCATTAGGCCGTATATGACTGTACGATGTGCACTCTTCGCGCTCTACCTTCAAAACGGTTGGTCGTATGAAAAAAAAGTTTAAACAAAAGTTGTAGGGAATTTTATAGCCTACAACTTTTATAATAAATGCAAATCTCATTTAACCGATAGGAAGCCAGATATTCGCGAAAAACCGATTTTTGTGACCTTTGACCTTGAATATCTTGAGACGCGAACACGATAACGATTGTGACTTTTGAGACAACATTTAGAATGACAAAACAAAGGTTCATACCAATTTGCAGCTTATTATCTTTCATTCCGAGGTTGACCCCTTTTTTTACCTAATATGACTGGGCTATCTCTTAGTTTTTTCTTGAATGCTATGTAAGAAGAGGGGAAAGGACCAAGCTCGAGATTATTATGATTTCGTACGATTCTTAAGATTGGTGAATAGAAATATAAATCAGTTCGAGCATATGGGATAACGAAATAAGAATTCATCCGAGATGAACGAGATGTTTGTCGGAAATGCAGCTCAGAAAAAATATTTAACGGGACTTGATGGTAGCAGAGTTTGTACAAAAAACATTGGTCTAAATAAGTTCGTCGGGAATTAGGGATGGAAGAGATAGGAAGGATAAACGACTTTCATAAGGCTGATATGGCAAATTAAACTTAAGGAAAAGAAAACGCGTGAACTTTCTTTGGACAGTTTCTAAAGAAGTCACGAGATAGGAATATCGGGGGGACCAGATAACAGAACAGTATTCAAGCAAAGGGCGAACAAGACAAACAAATAGGCGGACAGAAGAAGATATGCTATTGAATTTATGTGCATGTCTAAGGATAAACCCGGCAACTCTAGACGCTTTAGTAATCACATTTAAAATATGTGCATCAAATTTGAGTTTTGGATCAAAAGTTACTCCAAGGTCTTTATGACTGAACACTTCAGAGAGCAAAGCATCATTTAATATATAATTACAAGTAATAGGAGAGTCCTTAAGAGAAAAAGTCATTTTATGATATTTAGTAGTGTTAAGACATAAATAGTTTGAAGCACACCATTTATTTAGAGCATTCAGATCATTTTGGAGGAGCTGACAGTCTCAATGGGATTTGACTGCTCGAAATACTTTGAAGTCATCTGCATACAAAAGGCACGAGGAATTAATTACCAAGGGAAGATCATTTATGAACAACAGATAGAGAAGAGGCCCAAGAATTGAACCTTTTGGAACGCCAGATGAAGGATAAAAAGGACTAGACGTAGTACCAGATAGACTTACTCGACAGGGACGACACGATAGATAAGATGACATCCAAGATAGAAGAGCACCCGAGATGCCAAGAGCTTCAAGCTTACGACAAAGAAGTAAATGATTCACAGTGTCAAAAGCCTTGGAGAAATCTGTGTAGATCACATCAACTTGCAGTTGGTTATCCAAAGCTCTTACAATACTGTTTGTGAACTCCATTAAATTAGAGGTAGTGGAGTATCCTTTGAGAAAGCCATGCTGCTCTGGAGCAATAATAGGAGCTAATGAGTTTGAGAGTCGATTATGAACCAACCATTCAAGTAACTTTGGAAAGCAGGACAGTAAAGAAATAGGGCAATAATTGGAAACTGACGTAGGATCATCATTTTTAAAAATAGGCACAATATTAGCTGTTTTCCAAGGGTTTGGAAAAGTACCAGTACTCAAACTTAGATTGAAGAGGAGAGATAAAGGAAAACCAAGCGATGACGCTAACGACTTCACAAATATGTTTGGCAAACCATCCGGCCCATGGCTGATATTAGGATCAAGAGCATTGATCAAAGCTTCGACTTCAGATGCATCTGTACAAATAAAGGAAATTGGGAAGGGAAGATGATTAGGTAAGACAACAGGATGCACAGCTGCAGCGGGAGAAGAGATAGTTGAAGAGAAAAATTAGGCAAATGAGTCAGTAACTTCTTGAGGAGAAGAAACCTCTGCGCCATTTCAACGGACCTTACTAGGAATGGAAGAAGAGGATTTCAGCGACCTTATATAAGACCAAAAAGGCTTTGTATTATTAGCCACAAGATAGCTATCCAGACTGCTGAAATAAGTCTTCAGAGCACGCAGCCTGCTAAAATTACATCTTGCTTCAATAGTGCCGAGTGTTTTAAAGACATGATGTGCCTTATTTTTTGCTCGTAGGGCACTAAGCACTCGCATTGTAAGCCAAGGCTTATGATTTGCTTTACGGAATGTCTGAAGAGGCGTATAACAGCGAATAAGATTATAAATATATATGTAAAATTTATCCAAAGCAGCCTCACAATTTAGGCTGCTAAAGAAATCTAGCCAGTTGACTGAAAGTAATTCTGTATTAATAGCTTCATAATTAGCTTTAAAAAAGTTAAGTTTTGGAGTAGGATGAGGTTTGTTAAATTTAATTTCATCGACTTTAAGATATATAGATTAAGGAGGATGGTGCCAATCAGGAGGAACATCCGGATGTAAGGCTTGAGATACAGATAAGTAGCCAACTGGAACATTTCATAGAACAAGGTCAAGGAGACGACCATTAGGATTGCGGATATAGTTAAATTGAGAGAAGGAGCAATGAGATAGGAAAGATGACAGGGTTATAGAAAAAGGGTCAACTGACGAGATTGAAGGAGCTGAATGAGCTTTGAAGATAAGATGATAAGGAGAATAGCTTTGTCAACTGACGAGATTGAAGGTGCTGAATGAGCTTTGAAGATAAGATGATAAGGAGAATAGCTTTGTCTCTGCAATAAAGAATGAGTAAATTGTATGAAGTTATTTTTTTCATAGCTTTCACATGCGCCAATTGCTCGAAAGTCTATGCTATGTACATTATACATACTAATTTGTGGTTGGCGTGTGATTGCAATGAAGATTTTTTGTTTCTTATTAGGTTAGCTTAATGTAGTTTGTGGTGGGTAGAACGAAAGATTTTAAGCTTGGAAGTTTTGATATAAACTTTGAATGATTTCAGCAAACTGTTAAGCAGAAATACTGGGTTGAAAATATCTTGCGAGAAAGAGTATTATAAAAGATGGTCGAAACAAAACTTTCACCATATGTTGGGCATGGGAGCATATAGTTTGGGCCTTCATTTCAGATCGTATATGTTCCGTCAAATTTCCCCCTAGTTAGTGTCTGTTCAGTTTAGCGTAACGCTGTCCCAGACATTGCTGGAAGACAGTACAGCGCCGTATGAAGTCACTTCATTAGCCATTCGTTAAAATTGTTGATTTCGATCTCGACGATATGTGTAAAGTGGAAGGGTGGGAAATGTGTGGGTTTTAAATTTTTTACGTTATGCACACGGGTTTCATTGGTGAATTATTTATAGTTAGTTAGCAGTAACATAGTATGCATTTATTGAGTGGGAAAACATAGTGGCTTATTTAAAATTTACTTGCATGGTAGCGTGTCTGCAAACCATTTGGGATCAACAGCTCAGAGGCTACGACTAGATAGTAAATCGATGTCTATTTTGCTGATATGCATACATCTTAACACTAAGTGTAGCGTGTCTGCCGATAGTTGAAGTCAAGCAGCTCAGAGGCTTTTATGAGTTTCTGTTGTACCTTATAACTAAAAAAAATGTGGCCGCTGACAACTAGGGTCCACGGCTCAGAGGCTATTGTCGGTTTCCTTACCGACTTGTAAGTAAAAATAGCGTGTCCACCGACAGCTTCGGTCGTCAGCTCAGTAATCATGTAACTTAGACATCAGAATGGCGTGTCTGCTGGTTGTTTTCGATCAACAGCCCAGAGGCTATCTTTTTTTGCTTAGACTGAAGGCTGAGTGGCTGCCAACAGGTTTGTTTTGAAGGGACCACATTTGAGGCTGCCGAAAGTGGGTTTTTGGGGGACCACTCAACTTCTTAGTTTTTCTTATTGATTAAAAAAGCTTGCCGAGATTTATTGGCTTGACTGATATTAGCTTCCATTTTATTACTGCTTATACTATGAAATTGAAATTTAAATGCTGAATTCATATTTCGTCATTCGCGGGCGAAAAAACGGGACTTGAAAGAGATCATTGGAGTCGGCTTATGTTGTATTCGTTTATAATAATTAAAAGTCGATTATTTCAGCGAAACTTGTAATTATTTTAGTTTCTTGTTTAGCATTTGTATTGAAAAATTGCTTCTTGTATGTAAATTTTTATATTCGTTTCACGCGGTTTGTTTATTTTGTTTATACTTTATTTAATTGCGCTAAAATTATTGTCCAAATGTCTAGTCATTAATTTATTTAATCAAATGCATATTTTTGTACATATGTGATTAATTTGTGAAATACTCGTATAAGCGTGTAGCGAAAAGAGATTGTACAGATCACTTAATTTCATTAAATGCTCTCAGGAAATTATTCAAATGCTAGTTCAATTTAAAAAATAAGACCTGAATATTTATGTGCGTGCGCCGTATTATTGTTATAATTGTTTCAGTTGTTTGAGCGATAAAAGGTGTTATGTTGCCATAACGATGGACACGCATTTGTTTACTCGTTCTGTATGTTTTCATTTTGCTCGCTTGTGTTTTATGTTTACTTGTACTGTTTATTGATTTGCATGTTAGTCAATTGGAACTTTATTTCTTTGATAAGTTGTACGTTGAACTATGTTTGAATTGTTTAGAAGTTCATTTGGATGATTTTTAGATCAATGAAATGATAGGTAAGAATATAGATTGATTTTCTTTATATTAGTTATTGAATATTAATATTATACATATGTTTGTTACTAAGATGATCAATGTGATTATTTGGTTTTGTTGAGAGTACTGATCTAGCTTGATTGACATTGTAAGTAGCAGTGGTATCATATAAGAATTGAGTGGTTTCGGATATCGGCTGGAAGAAAAAATTTACAGCCCATTTAATTTTGGTACACAATGAGCTACATTGTGGTGTTTGCAAAACCGATATCCTACCGGCTGCGCCAATTTTGTTGCAACACCATTATACCCTATGTACACTGGCACAAACTGGGAGCTTGATATGATGTGTATCCTATATATACATCAAACTATAACTGCAGGCACCGAGTGTAATTGCCTTAGGACGCTAATACTTGGGCGGCTGCCTGGAGTACGCAGTTACATTTATGAATTAATTGATCAATAATCCAGCTGCTGGCCCCGGGCATAATGTCTTGGGACGCTAATACTCGGGCTGACGCCTTGAGTATGCATTCAGATAGAAAAATCAATCAACTATTCGTTCAACCGCAGGTCCCGGGCGTAACTGTCTTGGGGCGCTAATACTCGGGCATAAGCCTTAAGTACGCAGCTGAACGAATTCTTATTTGCTCATCCCGGCCTTGGGATAGATTAAGCTCGGGTGCACGCCTCGAGTCAGCAAATGGAGAAATACTTCTCGACATTCCTGCTTTTTTAATTTTCTTATACAGCATTATTATGCTGACTTAATTGCTTACCAACCAAAAGAATGAAGACAGTTATTATTTTTTTACCGCCAGCCATCTCTCTGTGACTGGTGCAACCACAAAGCTCAAGCTTCCGCTCGATTTGGTTAATTGCACATGCGTGTAACCAATTCATTCCACTGAGGCGGCACGGTCGATTGCGAAGTCTTGTGTGTATATGTTTAATAGTTAATACTAGTATGGATACACACCCACTTCTGCTAATGCATGATGCTTTGATTACAATTCGCAGCTTTTCGCATATGTTGTCATTCACAGTACACAGAGAGGAACAACGGAACGAGAGCCGAGTAATATTTGCACTGTGGCTCCCGTAACAACACGATATACTAGCAAGTCAATATATTTAGTTCATCTATTCTCTACTTGGTAAATTTTCAATTCAATTTGTTTGTTTCTCATTTATATTGGATACAACATTTAAGTGAGATACATAATAACCTTATTGAGAGTTTAGGCCTAAGGTGGTTTTTTTCAGCGTGGAGTAGCAACTGTAGATTATTAAAGAATTGCTTGTAGTAATGCTCCCATTGGAGAGGAAAAATTAACCAAAAAACTCTTGTTACTTTATATGATAAAACTTGAACCTATGCTTAAAATTATATTATTATAATTCATTCGAGGGAGTGGACGCACTTTTCTGTGCTCCGTAAAAATTAATTAGTTCGTTTACTAAAATAAATAAGTTTGTAAGTTTTAAAATTTGATCTAAAATATTAATCACTCATTAATTAAGTTACTGTGATTTGATGTGGATAGTGTACACGTTTGTTTGTATATTTAGTTGAAATTATTGGGGGCGTGAAAAATTTCATTAAAATAAATTAACCGTGAAAATTGTCTGTTATGCAGCTAAACATAACACCTCTCAGTGCAATATATTTTATAAATATGACCTGATTGTATTGAAACGCTTGCTATAAGAGGAAATTGAGAAGTAACAGTAACTGCACATATGCAATTGTTAAACTCCAATGAAAATCCAGACACTTTTTTCACATATGAAAAAATCAAATCAATTGTTGTTTATAAACTATCAAATATCATAAATTTTACATTTCATGAAAAATCGAAAAAATCTCATGGCAAATTGAGACTTTGTATTAGAGGCATTACAAATCATTTTGAAATCTATGATAAGCTATTTTTATACAAAAGCGGTCCTTTCGTTTTGTTTCAAACATCCTCCTCCCCTGGGCTCTGTGCAGTCCAGCAGCTAGTAGTTGTGAGGGTTAGCAGATGTTGTTTATTATTGTTCTGCTTCTGATGCTCTTTTGAGTTGCAGTAGCGCAATTTTTGCGATTGGGCGTTAAAAGGTCTTTCCTTTGCAAAAAATAGACACAACTCTTACTAAGTCGTCTGTTCCAGGGTGAACTGCTGTGATGCGAGCTAACGGCAAATTATGTGGAGGAGAGTTACCACTCTTCACGAGACACAAATCTCCGATTTGCGGACAATGTTCTGGATGAGTCCATTTGGGTCGCTGCTGTAGCCGCGCTAAATATTCGCTCTTCCACCGATTCCAAAACTATTGTACGAAAAGCTGAAATAGTTGCCATCTATCTTGTCGAGAAATGTTGCAAATGGGCTAACGTGAGAGCTGTTGTGTCACTAGGATCATCATTCAAAGGACAAAACGGACGTGAATTTAAGCATGCCTCAATTTGTGCCAGCGTAGAACTCAACTCTTTATATGTTAAAATTGCACTGCCGAGTATCTTTCTCAGGTGCTGCTTCACGGACTTCACACCCGCTTTCCACAGCCCTCCGAAACGTAGAGCGGATGGCGGGTTGAAATGTCATGTAACTCTATTATTAGCATTCAAATCAGCACTTTTGCGGACGATTCGGGATAGTTCGGTACTGGCACCAACAAAGTTTGTTAGTTGATCACTGTAGATATACAAGCATAGGCCTCTCCTGCTCGTAAAACGCTTCAAGACAGCCAGGAAAGTTTGAATTGTGAGCCAGCTTTCACAGCCAAACAAATAAAAATTGCAATATATGCCTGGTATGTTTTCGATATGCTCCCGTAGTCGTCCTTAATAATATGTCCAACATAATCGACCCCTGAGTGTGTAAATGGGCACGATTGATTTACCCGGGATGAGGTAAGATCGCCTATGAGTTGTGAAGAAGCCGTTGCTTTAGATTGAAAGCACTTTAAGTATCTGTGAATGAATTGGCGTATTACACGCCTTCCATTTAAAAGCCAAAAACGTCTTCTCAACGTTGCAAGCATGAGCTGCGTCTACCCGTGAAGAGTAGCCTTATGAAATTGATCGAGAATAAACTGAGTCAACTTGCCATCCTTTGGGAATATGATCGGGTGTTTTTTATTATAGGATAGGCTTGCGTGTGACAATCTTCCTCCGAGTTGCAATAAACCATCGTCGTCGATAAACGGATTCAGACTCTTCAAAGAACTGGTTTTAGCCAATCACTTTTCATTTCGAAGTGCGCAAATGTCTTCTTTGAACTCCGAGCATTGAGACATGCTAATAATCTGGTTTGCTTTGCACATAGCTGTGAGAAACGATAGCAGTAGGCAATGATGCATAGCAGTAGGCAATGATGCGGAGTAAGTGTAGAGACCTTATATAAAAGTTCGAATACTATTTCATTTGATTGGATGTGACAGGGTATGGTCTTCCGGACTTCGAGCTCTGTAGGTAGAATTTCTCGCATTGTGGACCGAAAAGTCTTGTCTTTCTTGAGCCACGCTGATCCTAACCACCACAACGAGATTCTGCAAGTTCTGTGGCTCCAACTCCCACAAGATGCTGCATCTGCAGGGTTTTCCTGCGATTGGACGTGACTTCACGTGGCGTTACCAACTGTTTTCAGAATCTTGGCTGTCCGGTTGGCAACGAAAACTGCCCATTCGGATGGATATCCTTTGGGCCAAATTAAGACGATTTCGGAATCCGTCCACAAATGCAATCCTGGGGTTTTGACGTTCAAAGCACTTAGCGTTCCTTTTATGCGTTTGGCCAGTCGCACTGCTCCACATAACTCCAAATGAGGGATGCTAACAGGACTATTCTATTTTGTGCACGTAAAATGTGTAGCAGGCATTGTCTTCCTTTTCTGGGCAAAACCGACAATCGGGGAATCGTTACCAATCGTGTGAAGGCAAGACTGGAAACACCCATGCTCCCTCAAAAGCTGGGTCAGGTAGAAGTCAGTCTTACGAAGCCTTTGATTTAGCCACGGTCTCACATCCGAGATGAGGCGTGCAGTTCACCTTCCCTTTGTCCGATTCACCCAAGACTGCTGCCAATCGTTGAGTGAGCGTTGTCTCTCCTCGTAGGCAATAGTCTTCCTTGCATCTTCTTTCGATGCAGGTAAATAGCGTGGCGCTCTCTTGCAACGAGGACAACAGGTATCACGCCTGTAATTACTCTCACCGCCAAATCAGAGGCTGCCGGATATGAAGATGCGATCCTCAGTACTTCTCTTCTCTGTACCTCTGCCAAGCGTTTTGGGTATACCTCTTTACTGAGAGTGTCGCCTCATATTTCTGCTCCGTACAGAAGCACTGACCCTACAACACTCATCAAGAGGCATCTGCTGGATGAGTTGGGTTGCCCTACATTAGCCATAAGTCGATTCAGAGCCGATATTCCCGAAGCAGGCTTCTCAGCTGTTGCCTTGTTTTGCCCAGATAAACTCTTCTTCGAGTCAATCAGTAGCCCCACGTACATCACCAGTGGCTTTGATTCGATTAGTATGTCTTCAATACTGATCATCCTTACTCTAGAGATTCTCTTTTTTGTCAAGATGACCACTTCTCAAGTGCTAGACTGAACCCACGAGCAGTCATCCGGTCTCTCACTCGGCACATTAGCATACCTAGCCTAAATTTGCGCTTGTTCAAGGGTGCGTTCAGCAACCAGAGCCGCAACATCATCCGCATAGCTGATCAAGCACAACTCATCTGGCATCTCCAGTCTCAGTAGCCCCTCATAAGACATGTTCCACAGGTCTTGACCAAGAATAGATCCCTGGGTAATACCAGATGTAACTTCCATCCTTCTTTTGCCCTGTTTCGTGTCGTAAAGCAAGCTTCGGTCCTTCAGGTAGTCCCTCAGAGGCAGGATCATATATTCCTGGAAAGGGTTTCCAGCATATCCAGAATATCCCACCATCTAGTGGATTTGAAGGCATTCCTAACGTCGAGTTTCACCTTTTGACCGGACTCACCACCTCTGCAATAACATCAATGGTACAACGTCCAGCTCTAAAGCCCTAATGCCGAGGAAATAGGTCCCCAGCAGCATGAATCGCGTCAGTGGGTCTTCCCTTGATGAGTTCCTCTAGCACTTTCCCAACTGTGTCTACCATGCATAACGAGCGACATGTAGACGACGATCCGGGATTTCCCTTCCTCTCCGACCACGCTTGTTGCTGTGACTGAAACAACAAGAACTTGAGCTATATTGGGATCTACCACAGGTTGTGACAAGACAGCTTGCAGACTCCATTAATTTGCGCTGGTGGTTGCTGACCAGAAAATTGGGGGATAGCAACGGTTTGAGCAACGGCGGGTGAATGCATATACCTCGTAGCACTGGTAGCAGTTGTTGGCAACAAACAGTACAATTGAAGCTGGCCCATTGAAGTTTGTTGCTTTTCTGATCGGAAATTGGAGTCAGCAATTATAAAAGATAAAACCAAGCCTTCTTTTTATTGATATTGAAAATAATTGCTCAATATCGAAAGTAATTGCTCCTTTATTTCTTCTATCTCTGAAATTCATCAATAAGAAATATTTTAATGTGTATACTCGTACAATTTTAGCTATTTAGTAAACTCTCATATTTTTTTGACATAAATTAAATTTCAACATACAAATACTGAATACTAATACTTTCTTTACAAGTTCCTGTGTATTTACACTAAATTATACTTGTCATGACTAAAAGTATGAACTGTCATTGCAAAGTATAGAAATGCAAAGTACAAAGTGTAGAAATGCAAAGTGCAAAGTGTAGAAATTCCGCCACAAGCCGCTCTTGCCTTCTCAAGCTGCTGCTTTACATCGTGCATATACTGCAAGCGGTAGCTGAGGAACACGCCCCAATAGCTCACAGTGAATTTGTGTGGAATTAGTTTTCCATTCCGCTTAATATGTAATTCCTTTGGGTGGGTCTGGGTGCGAAACAAAATAGTTTTACATTTGTTATTATTGATCCTCATTTTCCATGCGTTTATGAACGTTGGACAATCTCTGCCCCCTCTGTTTACATCACAGAAGCATTGCTATCTACTACATATATGATAATCGTCATCATCTATGGCGCGACATCCCAAGCTGTGCTTTGGTCACCAAGATAAATTTTCTCCAATCGCCACGGTTCTGTGACCTCGTTCGCCAGTTGATCAATCTCTGCAAGGATCTGCTGTCAACTTCTAGCGTGTCTTCCTATCGAGTCCTCAGTCTTCGGACTGGATATCTACGTTTTGTTCTACCCTTCAATATTCTTTTGGGTAGCCGGTTTTCTTCCATTCCTTCTACGTGACCCACCCATTGCAATTTACACAAATTTACGCAAGCATATACAGGTACTTAATCAAATATTTCATACAACTCATCGTTGTAAAGTAGTCTTCACTCTGTTCTTTGTTTCACTGGGCCGTAGATTTTGGGAAGCACTTTGCGTTCAAACATGTCCACTGCCTTTTCGGACTCGCTTGTCAGGGTCCCAAAAGAATATTAACGGGTAGACCACAAGGTGGACGTTCAGCGAGAAGACCGAGAACTCGATGGGAAGGCACGATAAAAGCTGACAGCAGATTCTTGTTGGGAGTAAATAACTGGCGGGCAAGGTCGCGGAATCGTGGTGATCGGAGGAGATTCATCCTGGAGGCCAAGGCTCGGCTTGGGGTATTGCGCCATAGATGATGTCTTATTTCCTTATAACAGCCCAGATTTGACTAGTGATTTGGAAATACGAACCTTGTTTTGTCTGTCTACCACTCTTGGCCTTAGAATGAGAAGTACAGAATAATAGGCTTTATTTACGGCATTTATGCGGCGTCCAATCTTGTCGTTTTTGGCGCCTCTTCTATTCAAGTTGGCTCCAAGATATACGAAGTTATCCACACTTTCAAGGTTGTAGTCTACTAAGGTCACGTTTTGTTGGACTGGAGTTTTCTTCTTCGTTTGAGTCATGAATTTAGTTTTAAGTTTCATTAACTCGTATGCTAATTTGGTTTGTTTTAGATTCTAAGCTCAAAAATGCTCCTTTGGCATCTGAGATTGTTTGTGTCATAATATTGACGTCATCAGCAAATGCTACCAATTGTGTGGACTTGAACATTTGTGTACCAGACGTTTCAGCTGATATCTTCCTGATGACCTGTTCCAGCGCAATATTAAAAAGCGTTGGGGCAAGTCCATCTCCTGTCGAGAGAACGTGTTCGATCTGTTTAAATGATGACCGTCTGGGGATTCTCACGTTCTCTTATGGATGTCTCGATGCGGGAAGTGTGCGAAGCTAACTGTGAAGCCTCTACTAGTTGTCACTGGTCTCTGCATGGAGGTTGTATCCTCCGGTAGTTCTTCTATACGCCGTTTCTCATCCAGAATAATTTTAATGTCGTTTGACAGCAATGCATCGACAGTGCGTTCCAGGGTGCTGTAAAATTCGTCCCTGAGCGCCTCTTCCTTGTCTTCTGTGACCGACCAGCCAGACATTAAAGAATTTGGCCTTGACACGAATCACACAAAGCCATTCGTTAATGGGCTTGAAGTTGGTGATAATTTATTTAAATGTACTGTCAATAATGAAAGCCACTCTGAACTCACATCTTTCTTGCGGTTTTCTGCCTTTAAACACGGTGTTCGTTGTCATGTCAAATGTGTCTTCTTCGTGCCATCTGGTTTCTTGCACTGCGAGGATATTGGTTCTGTATTTCTTAACTTCATCCAGAAGTTGTCGTAGTGCACCTGGTTCAATTATCTAACATTCCAAGTTCCGAAAGGATAGTCCTTTATAAGTTGCGATAGTCGTTGCCGTTTATCCAACCTGATCCAAGACTGTTGTCCTGGTTCCATGACAAGTAAATACTAAGCGGAGCGTTTTCAGCGCTTCAACTAAGTCGATTTTTGATCCACGAGTGGTATTTTATTTCCCACATACCCGCCGACTAGCCGGTTAAAGCACTCTCTATCTTGCAGATAAGGGGGGGAACCGAAACCCCCACGCGAAACCGAACCGAACCCCCCAAGTCATCCGCAAACCACCATGGAGCGTATGGCATCCAAAACGAAATGATTTCAACCGAGGATTCAAGCAAGACTGCAAAAAGTGTCGGTGCAGTAAACATTCCTTTTTGCAGACCATTATCTTGTTCGGTCCAAATAGTCCCATAGTAAAATTTACTTTTACATCAGCCTTTTTAAACCTACATAATCTTCAAACATATTTCCCCTCCTCTACCCCAAACTTTTCATAACTTAAGGGTTTTGTATTTCAGCACAATTTCACGCAAACGCAAAATGTGTTTGCTACCAACATTTGACTTCCATTTGAAATTTTCAATCAATTCTGAATTTTTTCATTCCAGAATAAAACAGTTTTCTGCAAAAATTGATAATCTTCGTATGGCAACTAAATATAGTTTTCACATAAAACCTCAATTGAAACGAAAACTGCAAAAGATCAGCGGTAGAGCAGATATTCGTGACAATGAAGTGGAACCGGAATCAGCATTTAAAGGACAAACTATCATTATTCCAACTAAAGGATGTAAGTTAAACAATTAATTATATGTGTAATCAAAGTCCTCTTATACTTTCCATAAATAAGTTGCTATATCATTACTAACTTTTTTTCAAATAGTTTCCGCTCAGGCGACAAAATGCCTTCCTCAAGCATCTGAAATCGAAATCGAAACTGGACCTTATTTTGGTGGTAAAATTGTTGTTGATGGTGGAAATTGCGGCATCCAAGGCAATCCAAAAGATATTCGCGATAAATATGTGATGAGAATTGATCACGAGAAATGCGGTAGCTTGGTGAAGCCCCAAACCAATACAGTGGAGACATTTGTAACTGTCCAAGAAAACTTAGGAATATTTACTCATAGCACAAGAAGGTAATTTAGAGAACGACGGGCTTGATATTAGAAAAGTTATAATATTTTGAAATTGTTTTTCGTTAAAAGGTTCGTCGTTGTATGCACATTCCAATCAGGAATGCAAACAGTACGCGCAAGCTTCAGTATACCAGGGAAAGGAAAAGCTTCCTCTGTAGTGATGCCAGAAGAATCGGAACGTAATGGACGAGAAAGGCAATTCCGTATGGTTGACAAAAGTGCTCTTATCTTGAAAGAACACGACGAATCAGAAGAAGAAGTAGAAGCAGAAGAAAACAATAAAGATATTGAGGAAATAAAAACCCCTGAAGAAATTAGTAGCAAAATAGATACTGATCAAATGACAACCACCACTTTAGCAACAACCACAACAACGCAGGCTGATGATTTCGAGCTTGATAGCGAAAATTCGGTTGGAATGCATGAGGATATTGTCCCAGGAGTAAATGAAGCTCATATTAAATCACTGGACATTCCCGTCGAAGAATTGCTGAAAAAAGCTCAAGCAGTTCCTAATCAGAGGATAAACTTCTCCAAATTAATTGATGAAACTTATGTTGTAAATGAAAGTTCACCAAGGGGAAATTGTGAGTAAATATTTTTTTTTAACTCTGACACGTAAATCTAAGTTCTCAAATAACCATTACAGCAAACTCAAACAGTAGCTCTACTGGCCTCGTAATTGCCACCTCATTGTCTGTGATTATGGTAGGAGTTTTTATCTACATTCTTCAAAGGGAGTATAGACGCCAGAAAACAATTAGCCGATTAACCAAACAATCAACTTTAAAACATCCTTAAATAAACATATGTCTGTCTAGTCTGTAAGACTTAGTCTAAGCTTCATCTACATAGTAATATACCGAGCTACCTTTTAAGACTACCCTAAGTATTCTTTATCTGAAATCTTTATAAGAAAGTTAATGATGGATTTAATTACGTTCATTTGTCTTGTCGAAACTTTTTCATTTTATTTATTTCTCACAAACCTTGTGACCTCTATCCAGGTAAGGAATTGACTTTAGCGAAACTTGAAGATTTTTAGATGTATTCACTCTAACTTATTTATAGATAAATTAAGAAATTCGCATTTAATCTGTATGATCAAATATTTCGATTCAAGATGACTGAACATAAGAAAATTCCGAAAAAGAACGTTCATCAAACAAGATACATTAAATTTAATGTAAATTATAAATTTCATGATTCATTAATAAAATATATAGTATAACTATACATACAAATATTTTTCAAATCATATTTGTAATATCAAAATTTCTAAATAAATCCTTAAAATCAAATAAGTTTTTTCATGTCCTTAAGGGAATAAAATTGATTCAAACAGAGTAATTCTATCTCTTATCGGAGTCTATATATATCTGCGGCGAGCTTTAATTGGCCCCACCAACTCTGGATGAAGTGTGTTCCATCATCAAGGCACAAAAGAATAATAAAGCGCCGGGAATCGATGAGATTCCAGTGAAGCTATTCACAAAGTCATCCAGCACATTTGGAAAGAAGAGCATATGCCAAAAGAGTGGAGCCAGTCAAATATATTCCTTATCCACAAAAAAAGTTACCACGCTACGGTATAGAGGCATATCACTACTTTGTACGACGTACAAAATATTTTCAAAGATCTTAGAAAATTAAATTGGATCATATGCCAACATTGTTATTAGGGAGTATCATGGCGGTTTTAGAGCAGGTAGATCAACAATAGACCAATTTTTCCTAATCAAGTAGGTACCTGAAAATTCTGGGAGTTCAAAATTGGCGTACACCAAACTTTCGTTGACTTTAAGCAAGCATACGACAGTATTTATCGTAACGTACTGCACCAAATAATGCTTTGCTTTGGCATCCCAGCCAAATTAGTCCGTCTCACCAATGCCTTTGACACAAATATCGGACTTAAACAGGGAGATGGGCTGTCCCAATTGCTATTCAATTTGGCTCGGGAGTACGTCATAAGGAAGCTACCTGTTGACACACGAGGTACATTACTATTCAAGTTGAGCTAAGTAGTAGCCTATGCGGATGCCATCAACATTTTATCACGACTATTAACAGCAGCCAAAGAACTCTTTCTGAAACTTGATCGCGAAGTAAAACTAGTAGGGCTACAAATCAATGGAAATAAAACAAAGCTCATGACGCAGTCGAGGAAAAATACCTCAAGCACATAAAATATCACACTTGGCAAATACAGTATCAAAAATGTGAGCGAATTTGTGTATTTAGGCGCGAAAATAACGAGAACCAGTAATGAAAGAGACGAAATACGCCGAAGAATACAGCTTGCAAATAAAATATTTTATTCAGTTTTCACGATCTTGAAAACCAGCTGGATACACTGGAAAGCAAAGCTCCAAGTATACAAATCTGTGATAAGACCTGTGTTATGCTATGGGTGTGAAACATGGACCCTAACAGAAACTGACGTAAGATAGGAAGCCATATGGTAGAAATTTGCATATGTATTACTCGGCCTAGTATTGGACAAGCTTCTGTGAACTTTCACCCAGCTGCAGCATAAGCAAATGCTTATATCGCATATGTACTATTTCCCGAATGAAAACGTACGAAACGCATTTCGTACATGCTTAACATTCACCTTGCACTGTCCACTGTACGCCTACACTTTTCAAGACGAGCAAATGAAGCAAATGCTTTGCACCTTCCACTGATAGCTCAGCGTTGAGAAGTAAACAAACTCCTATTCATTCACTTTGGAAGGCGATAAAACTTAAAGGGGTATTAGAACTGAAATAAATTTCACTTCACAAGGAGCGCTATTGTGTTCTCCGCGCGCCATCTGGATTTCTCTGTAGAAATCCGTCTCGAAACATTACAAATCCTCGAATTTTCGTTGGCACCTCCACAATTTTTCATATACCGTCAGCCTACTAGTGATCATGTGTGAGGTTATAAGCGCTGCTGCCATATGGCTTAATATCTTACGTCAAATTTGACCCTAACCAAAGCATTCGCAAATATATTGAACGCCTTTGAGTGATGGGTCTTGAGGCGAAAAATCGGAGCGAAGCTAGACGGGAACCAATGGCGAATTCGATACAACCATGAGCTGTATGAAATTTTTGACGATCCGGTGGTCTCAACGATTGTAAGACTGCGGAAGCTGCAATGGGCTGGACACATGAATCGTATGGACGAACAACGAATACCCAAAAAGGTATTCGTTGGGAGAACTGAAGGCCGGAGACCAGTGGGGAAACCGAGTGAGAAAACCGAGAAAACGCTGGTGTGACTCGGTCGCCGAAGACAGTTCATCGCTGCTCGGACTTCGAAATTGGAGGACGCGGCCAATGGACCGAGATAGTTGGAGGCGCTATTTGCAGGAAGCGAAGGCTAGAGAGGGGATGTATTGCTACGAAGAAGAAGAATTTTATCTTAGGTGAGTACAAGAGAGGCAACACAATGGATAAGAAAATGACATTAATGTGTAAGGAGCAGAAATACCTAGTTTATAGTCTGCCAAAAATCCCACCAATCTAGCTCCATCGTTCCATTACATACAGTGACTCACAGTTTATTTGATGCACTTCAATAAAAATCCAACAAACTATTGTTCTGATGTAAATAAATAAACAAAAGTGCAGCCATATACAATAAGAGATCACAGCTTATTTGATGCAGTTAGTTTTTTTGCCTCCTAGTATCAAAAGTGCACATTCAACATCCTTTTTTAACGACCTACCTAAAAAATTGATGTTCCTAGCTTCTATAGTTTCCGAGAAAACTTGCAGTGACAGACGGACAGATGGACACCGTTTTAAGCTGGGTTTTTTCAAATTATTTTTCAAAACCTAAACAAGAGAAATAAAATAACTGACCCTCTAAACAAAATAATATCTGACAAAACGAAGTTTGATTTTACGAATAGTGATGAATTGTCTACCTTGCTTCTTTAAAATTCAAATAAAATGATAGAAATATTTTTACTTCCAAGCTAATAGAAACGTAAAATAATATTTTTAATCAAGTTTCTAATATTTTACAGCTTAAATTTGTTCACATAAATATATAAATTCAAAAAATTTATTCATCACCAACTATTATGCAAACCTAACAATAAACCTTTTTTATAGTCTGAACTATTTGACCAATCTCCAACATTACACAAATCAACAAAACTGAACTAATAAATTCCATTAATAGATTCGGTCAAATTCATGCTGCCAGTGATATTTTCCTTGTCGATTCCTTCTTTCCATTTTTTGTTGGCATCAGTTTGGGCAATCTATCACTCAAACGATTTTTCCCGACCTTGTGCGAATGTGCATATCGGTTTGAGGAGAAAATCCAGTTCAAAGCAAACTAGGAAGGATTTTGAATTTTCCAACCGAGCATACGGCGCCTTAAATACATATATTTAATACATCGACACGTGCAGTGAAAGCTCCATATTTACCACAACTTTCTTACAGTTGGGAAGCGAATAATTTTTGATTTCATTAAATAAATTAGATCCGATCAACTTTACATTTAGTTTAAATGCGAGATGGCGTAATTCCATTTCATAATTGAAATAAACGAAATTGCAACACAATTAACTTAAATTTGATTACATTTGGAAAACATTGGTAGCATGCATACGACCAAAAAATAGAAAATTTGAAAATGACAAAAAACAACCAAGATTTTTAAATTTTAAATACAATAGAGGGTACTTACCCAGTCCTCCTCCGACGAGCGCTCGTTGTAGGGATGGGCAAGGGCGGTTTCGGTTCAAATGTAATTTTAATACAATAATAAATGAGCTATGCACACTTGGCTAAACACCTTTAAATTAGCATAGTAACAACTTTACCATCTCGAAATTATAATATACGAATCAAGATATCAATTTTCTTAAATTTACGGTAATTTCAAATGGCAACACAAATCAAAGTACACATATGACCAATATTCCGGTTTCGAACTTCGCACAATGTGAATTATGTACACCTTTAGATGGGACCACACTGCATTCTGCAGCAAAATAATAGCACTCTCTTTCGTTTCCACTTTGGGCTAGTCTTTCCGAGCTTGTAGGTGCTGGAAACAAAGCATCTATAGCAGCACTCCTGATCTGATACATGGTCAAGTTTTATCCACTATACACACACTTTTAGTCATTAACGCACTAAATTTCTACCTCACTACACCACCTTTTAATTCACAATGCCCGTAGATGGTTTCTTACACAAGGAAATATTTATATCTTCTCAAAAGGCGCACATTAATTCTTTACTTTTTGTTATTTAAGCTATGGCAACTGGAAAATAATGCGCAACACAATCATTTAATCGCCAAGTATGATTTTCAACAAATTTAATCATTATATTCATAATTTCACTTTAACGTTATGTAATTTGGTGCTGTTGCATTTAAGAAAATTTAATGACAAGTGCATCTATGAAAAATATCCAGTGATTTAGATTTTAAACAGATTCCAATTAGATACTCATAGAAAACCACATGTAGATCTACTAAGGAAACGGAAATTTCTCATGGATAACCGAAAAACCATATTTTACTGCACTCACTATTTTCACTTTTGAGTTACGATTATAGCATATCGATCAGACTCCGGAACAAAAAAACCGATTGCTATAAATACGACACTAAATAATAACTAACTATATAGAAATTGACCAAGTCCTGTTTAACCAAGCTCTGTTGTTTCTACCCCTAACGCGACCTATCCCGCTCGTTGTCTCTCATCCAGTCCTGCTTCGTATGAAATTCCATCTTCTCAACAAGCCTCTTCATGGCGGTAACGGCAGATTCTCATTGCAACAATCTTGTAATTGCTTCGCTAGATTTTCGGGATGGGGTTGCCATGATTGATTTTTATTTGTTATTTTCTTTGGAAAAACTTTTTATTGATAATGGTAGCGGTGGTGCTGCCGGGGTTTATTGCGGGCTACTAACAACAATGTTAATAAGTTGCGTATCAAATTGTTCCGCACTTATTGCGTTATTTCTATGAGAAGGTATTTTCTTCGCAAAGGTCCTTCGAGCAGTTTGCCTCGGCGAGCTGCTCGATTACTACAATAAATTTAGAGAGCCATTATGTTTTCGTATTTTTATGGTTTAGAATTTAGTTTATATTCTTTGAAAATTTATAACGATTAGAATTGAATAATGCGTTTTTGACTTTGACTTCGAACATTAAAAATTAATTAAACACAGAAACAATCAACTTTTATAAATAGACATGAAGTTAGGCACTTTTATAAATAAACTTTAAGTTAGCAACTTTAATTAACAGATAGACATGAAGTGAGTAATTATAGTCGTTAATTGTAACTCTCAATCAATGAAAATAAAACAAAGCTCATGATGCTGACGAGGAAAAATACCTCAAGTACATAAAATATCACACTTGGTGAATACAGTATCGAAAATGTTAGCGACTTTGTGTATTTAGGCGCCAAAATAACGAAAACGGGCAATGAAAGAGACGAAATACGCCGGAGAATACAGCTCGCAAATAAAATATTCTATTCAGTATTGACGATCTTGAAGACCAGCTTCATACACAGTAAAACAAAACTCCAAGTATACAAATCTGTGATAAGACCTGTGTTATGCTATGGGTGTGAAACATGGACCCTAACCCAAGCATCCGCAAATATATTGAACGCCTATTGAGCGACGGGTCCTGAGGCGAAAAATCGGAGCGAAACTAGACGGGGACCAATGGCGAATTTGATACAACCATGAGCTGTATGAAATTTTTAACGAGCCGGAGGTCTCAACGATTATAAGACTGCGGAAGCTGCAATGGGCTGGCCACATGAATCGTATGGACGAACAACGGATACCCAAAAAGGTATTCGTTGGCAGAACTGAAGGCCGGAGACCAGTGGTGAAACTGAGGAAACGCTGGTCTGACTCGGTCGACGAAGACAGTTCATCGCTGCTCGGACTTCGAAATTGGAGGAGACGGTCAATGGACCGAGACAGTTGGAAGCGCTATTTACACGAAACGAAGGCCCGAGAGGGGCTATAGTGCTAAGAAGAAGGAAGAAGAATTGTTACTGTCAATTTCGCGCTATTTTTGGTCACATCTGGGAACGAGGCAAGACGTAGTAAAAACACAAGGGTTGTAAAATAATTATATCAGAAGTAATAAAGAATTTGTTCTTCTATGCACGCATATAGTTGTTTAATATTATTTAAAACAATAAAATTGGTGTGAATGTTTTATGATGAATTAAAACATAATTAAAAGCATTATTTTTCATAACGAAAATACATTTATATAATATAATAAGCTCTTTCATACACTCAATTACATACAATAAATATTTCATTATTTTACTAATGATCCTTATCGTCGCATTCTATTTTTATCAACTAATTAATATATTAGTAGAAATAATAAGTATATGATTTAATTTTTTGTATCACTTCTCCTGTAATTGCTTAAATTGCATAACATCCTTTCGTATCGCATCGAAGTCATTAAATGTATCTATTTGAAATGATTTCAAATATATCCTTTGTAAAATTTGCAGTTTTCGTAAAATTCCACGACGTCGTTTAGGATAATGACGCCACTGACGCAATTTCATGGAAATATTGTTGGAAATTTCTAGTCGCATAGTAGATAGGCAATTTTGAATAGAACTACTGGCCTGTTGTAATTTAAAAAAAAAAAGAGGTTAATTTGAGCTAGTTATAAGAATATTTGGCAGTTCATTGTTCTAAAAGCCACTCACTTGTCTATATTGGCACGATTCATACATCGCTTGCAGTCTTTTCTCTGGATTAAGATTAGCTAAAATGAAGCCGAGTATGTTTGAAATGTTAACTTCCATCGAATGGGGGAAAACTCGTGAATCGATGGTTCTTTAAGAAGAATAAATATGAATAAATATCATTATTAAACATTTCATGGTCATTTGAAATGTAAACTCACCTATTGCGAGGAAAAATTATCAATGTTGGATATGTATCCATTGTATAGTGCCACTGTAAATCATTTATGTCGGAATCAATTCGTAGAAAATCAATATCAATTGCTTGTAAAATTTTAGCAACCATTAATAGTGTTTGTGAAAATAAACTACACAAAGCACATTGCACCGAATAAAACATGACAACAATCGTCTATGAAAGGTAAAAGTTAAGAAAAGTTTACAGATAACATAGTCGGAATTGTCTTACCCGTTGCGAATAATTTAAATAGTCGCGAAATTCTATGGAATTCACTTCTTTAATTGAAATTTGTTTGTTGCTTTTAGGAGCTGGAGTTCGCTTAGTTGATCGTAATTTTCTTTTCAGCGTTCCAGAGATAAAATTTTGTATGAAAGATCTTATGGAATTTGCAGAAATTTCTCCTTTCATATGATATGTGGAATCGTTCTTTTGGGTAAGAATGAAAGAAAAACAAATTTAGTAAGTTTGGTAAGGAAGCATACATTTTAATTTACATTATTCTTGAAATATAGCAAGCAAATACTGATGTTTTTATTTCAAATAATGTTCCTAACTCAACAGGGTAATCAATTGATAAGAAATTATATTTAAACTATTGAATTCATTGAATTTCAATTCAATGGGATAAATCAAAATGAATACTAATTTTTCGATAAAAATTAATTAAAAAAGGATTTTAACGACGAACATATCTACTGATGAATTTAAATCTATTGTATTTATATCATGTAAACAGACTCAAAAGGACTGGGATCGCAACTCAAGCTATACATTCTTCTTACTTAGGACCTCCGGCAGTTAAAGTAAGCAAATGACGCGGGAGTTCCAAAGTCCCTTGCTACATTTTCTATGGAAGCTGGAAAAAATACTCCAACCAGAGTAAACTGCCCAAAGCCAAAATAGAACAGAAATCAAAAACAAATAAAATACAATTATGGGCTTCAGAATAGCCAGAAACATTTTTTAAGGTACTTAATCCATTATTGAGCTAAAATTACCAAATTATCTCAATGGTAGTACATGGTCTCAGCGTCGCACACTGGATTTACTGGTTCCACTGTGATGGGAAATTAAATGTCGAGAAACACCAAGAACTGGATATACACTAACAGCTCTGCTACTAAATCCTATTTACACTTCCTTTGTAGTGAAGTAAGAGGGTGAAGGTGAGTCTTCCGCGGTTGATAACGGATTGAAAGTAATAACCATGCCGCCGAAATAGAAGTTGAGCGACGGGTTAGTCCCTAGAAAGCCTTACATTATTTCGAAACCTACAACAGAGCTTTGGAATGGGTTCTCTAGAGAAATTTGGCCTCGAAAGCCTCTAAACGACGTCTGTGACAAAAAACATTTAACAACAAGCCAGTCAAGATAAATTAAACATGCTAGCAATACAGGAAACGAACTAGACAGGAAGTATTCAGGATATGAAATCGCACACAATATTCAAAAGTGGGAAGCCGCTGGAAAGCGAGAATTTGCAGTGGCCTTTATTGTGGATAGGGAGTTTAAATAGTACGTTCTTGATTTTTAGGTAATCAATGAACGATTCGGTGCGATCTGCATAAAAGCGAAATTCTTCAAAATTTGGCTGATAAACGTAAATGGCCTGACAGAAGAAAGGACGAAGAAACGAAGGAAATATTCTGCAATCATTTAGAAAGACTGCCTACAAACGACGCAAAAATAGTTCTGCGTAATTTCAACGCTAAAGGCGGCAATGATCTATCTCATCGGGGAACGACTGGAGGATATAGCCTTCACGATGAAACAAATAACAACGGCCAGCGCCTGATTAACTTTGCGTGTAGCAGAAATCTAGTCATACGTTCGACTTGCATCCCACAAGGACGCATTCATAAAACGACCTGGGTATTACCGGATGGCAATAGACAAAACCAGATCGACCATGTTCTGATCCAACAAAGTTGGGCATCGAGCATCCGTACATACCGAGGAGCCAATTTTAACTAAGATCATTACTTGATCAAACTAACATATCGATATCGTATGTCAAAGGCGTATTCGGCGAAAGCCAGCCCTCTACAAAAATTCGACATCGAAAAGCTCCAAACGACAGCTGTAGCCAAAAATTTCACTGAGACCCTCTACATCCAGCTAGCTCTCATCCTATAAGACGCATCACTGAAAACAAGCTATGGGTGGAAGTGGAAGCGGCGATTAAGACTGTGGCAGAACAGACGATCGGACATCAAGTCCGGTACAGAAAAAAATAATTGGTTCGAGGATGAATGCCAGGACGCATTAGATAATAAGAATCAGGCGTACGAGCAATATTTAGGTTTTGTAGGAAAACCAGGACAAAGAGAGAAAATTATGAAAATCTCAGAAGAGTACCGAATAAGATCATTAAAATTAAGAAAATAAAATACTGTGTCGGACAATTGAGAAGTAACAAAGAAAAGCGTACAAAGTAATGAAAAGCTTGAAACAAGGTTATCAGCCAAAGACCACGCTCTGCCGTGATGACATCAGCAACATCATCGCTGATGAAAACATTATTAAGGAAAGGTGGGCATCATATTTCAAGAATCTCCTAAATCCCCCGCACAGCTACAGAATATCGGAGTCTATCTATATTCTCGGAGAGTTTCTATTGGTCCCACCAACTTTGGATGAAGTTTGTTCCACCATCAAAGCCCAAAAGAATAATAAAGCGCAGTGGAGCTTATAAAATATGATGGTAGCGGTGTTCAGAAAGGTATCTAGAAAGTAATCCAGTATATTTGGCAACAAGATCATACTCATATGCTGAACAAGTGGAGCTAATCAATTATATTCCCTATCCACAAAAAAGGTAACAAGTTACAGTGCGAAAATTATATAGGCATATCACTACTTTGCACGGTGTACAAATATTTTCGAAGATTTCAGACAATAAAATTTGATCATACGCAACAGTATTATTGGGAAGTATCAAGGTGGCTTTAGGGCAGGTAGATCGACGATAGAGCAATTGTTTACGGTCTAACATGTATTTGAGAAATTCTAAGAGTTCATCATAGACGTACACCAGATTTTTGTTGACTTTAGGTAAGCATACGACCGTACTGATTGTAAGTACTGTACCAAATAGTTTTTTGCTTTGGTATCACAGCAAACTAAGTCCGTCTTACCAAAATGACAATGACGTTGACGACCTCCCAAATCCGCATCAATAACCAACTCATCGACGCTTTCGACACAAATATCGAACTAAAGCAGGGAGATGGGCTGGCCCCATTGGTATTCAATTTGGCTCTGGAATTTGTCATAAGAAAGCTACCTGTCGATACAAGAGGTACAGTATAATACAAGTCAAAAAAGTGGTAGCCTATGCGGATGACATCAATACATGGTCACTAACAACTGCCAAAGAACTTTTCCTGAAACTCGACACCGAAGCAATACTAGTAAGGCTGCAAATCAATGAGAATAAAACGAAGCTCATGATGCAGTCGAGGCAAAATACCTCAAATACCCAAAATATCACATTTGGCAAATACAATATCAAAAATATGAGCGAATTTGTGTATTTAGGCGCCAAAATAACGAAAACCGCTAATGAAAGAGACGAAATACGCCGAAGAATCCTGCTCGCAAATAAAATTTTTTATTCAGTTTTGACGATCATGATTACCAGCTGCATACACAGGAAAACACACTTCTGTGATAAGACCTGTCTTATGCTCTGGGTGTGAAGAATGAACATTAGCCCAAGCATCCGCAAACATATTGAACACCTTCGAAGGACGGGTTCCGAGGCGAATAATCGGAGCAAAGCTAGGCGGAGACCAATGAGGACTTTCATACCATCATGAGCTGTATGAAATTTTTGACGAGCCAGAGGTTTCAACGAATGTAGGATCACGGTAGCTGGAATGGACTGGTCACGTGAGTCGTATGGACGAACAACGAATACTCAAAAAGGTATTTGCTGGGAGAACTGAAGGGCGGAGACCAGTGGGGAAACCGAGGAAACGCTAGTCTGCCTCGGTCGACGAAGAGAGTTCATCCCTGCTCGGATTTCGAAAGGACGCAGTCAATGGACCGAGACAGTTGGAGACGCTCGTTGCAGCAAACGAAGGCCCGAGAAGGGCTGTAGTGCTACGAAGAGAAGGTATCTTCGGTTTCTGTCTGGGATGCTACGAAGAAGAAGAAGAAGAAGAAGATATCTTCGGTTTCTGTCAGGGATGACTTCTAGATAGAATCAGGGTAAGAATAGCGCAGAAATAATGTTTCTTTAAAATTAGATCAAAACCAAGAGTCAGTGGAACCTGGTAAAGGGTCGCAACTTTTGCTGTATTTATCACATAAGGGGGCCGAGAGTTACGATATGGAGATGACCTACATCATTTATCACGTTCTTTGCTTCGAGAGAACGAACATGATATATTGGTTGCAAAAACAACAACAATCTAAAGGAGACAGTTAAAAGCATGGCGCAGAAACGACAACAATCTTATACTTAAAACCATTGCTACTTCAATTGAAGAAAAGCCATACCTGTAATAATAAATTATGTCAGCTCAATCGATAAGGGAAAAACTGACCTCCGCTTAAGACAAAAAATGCGAAATTCAAGTAACTATACTATCACTAATATCACAAAGCAGCTAGAGCCTTGTATTGTGTTGTATCTTTCCAATTCTCACAAAATTGCCTGAAACTTTTACATTTTGCTTCTGAATCTTTTTCCCATAGTGTGTAAGAATCTTTTGGTATTCTTCCCAGTTGCTGGTCGGCTTTGCTTTATTGTAAATTTAAGTATCTCTACTCAAGATTGTGCTAGTCCCTCGTTCCACCATGTGAGCTCTTTCCCCGCTTTGACGATGCACAAGGAAGTTCGAGAATGCATTTTAGACAATTAGGTATACGCTTGCAACAGGCTTTTTTTATCAGCTCAAAATGCTGTTGAGGGATAATTTTCTTAGTCGAATAGAATCGAAACGCAAGTATCTACTTTAAGTCAGTACCCTTACCGTCTGCCTCTCAAGGCGATCGTGCGAGCAGGCAGTAGATTACACTACTTCTCCCAAAAGAATATCTAGACAGAGCTGACTCATAATCAAGAATAAGGCCAATGAGATCTGTATCTTCCCAATTTTGTGCAGATAATGCTGAAAGCACCCATGACCACTCAACAAATTAATCAAGTCAGTCTTACTATTCACTAGGAGTTCATCATGTCTCCTCACAAGTAACAAATTCATTGATACTCTCGCGTCATTCTCTTTCTCTCCTTCAGCAAAAAACCGAAAAGCTCCTGATTTTTGCAGCCGATTTACATTTTATCGCTGTTGTTTCAATTCTGTTCCACAATTAGAATCCGCTTACTGCAATGTAGTTGATTAGCTTTGTCACTTTTCCTGTGAAATAATGATAATTAACCGGCTTGAAAAATGAGGTTTTCAGTTTGAACCGTATGTTTGTATGTATGTATGTATGTATGTATGCATGTATATATGTATGTTTGTTCCCGATGATGTCGCGTTTGGCTGAACCGATTTTGATGCGGTTTTCAGAAAAGTATTTGTTACATTCTGAAGAAGGTTTTGATAAACAATAAATGTATACCCCGTGACATCGTCCGCATGGATTCGTTATCATTAACCGAGTTCAAAAATAATAGCCAAGAAATCAATAGTTGCCTCTTGTTGAGAGGGCTCGATCCTAGCAGTAATGCATTCTCTGTAGTAACAATTTATATAGAAAAGAATTAAGTCGATATCGCTGCTTGTCCAATGTTAAACGTTTGGAACGGTCGCCCTCAAGTTTGTTCAATGAATTTTGTAGCGTCTGCTTGATGAAATGAGCCTGGTAAGATTGAACTGATCTCAGAAATAAAAAAAAAGTCTTTTATCTACGTTTTGGCAAGCCGCCTGCTTAACTTCTGATAAATTTTGATTAGTTTCTGCATTTGAGGTTTGAACAATATAAGCTAAGTCCATGCCTACATCAGGGAAAGTTGCCCGAACGTTCCTTATAGATTTTCCATATTTACCGAAAACTCTCTTCGTTCTCGAATATTTTCCAGAGATTCGGCGACAATAACCAGCCCTGCCCTATCAAATGGTAAAGGCAGTTGCTCCGTCAGCTCTTTCACACTTTGAGCGAATAATATAGCCTGGCCTTTGCACCATCATTGACTAAATGTATAAGTGAGTAACTATTTTTAAAAAAGGCAAAATACCTGAAAACAATTTCATTTCGAAACCAGAAACACATTCTATAACAGGTGAGATTTCCTGTACAATTAAGCAGTTCCAGGAAAGTTGCGGAGGTATCTTAGCTTTACTGAAATTCGAGGAACATCTGAAGCAAGTTATCACTTTGTCCATGTGTTGTAATTCCAGGTGGTAACAAGTTCTTTACCTGACCTGAAAGCTTCAAATTAATACGCGGCTGCGGATACAGCATTTTATGGCAAAGCGTCCAGGGTACATCAACAAACTGATTAATAGTTGCTTTGAAAAGTTCTGCATCACATTTTCGTTTATTTGCTTCCGCCTGTCGCATCTGAGCTAGTCTGTTTTCCCGCTGTTCTTCAGTTTCATTAGCTCTCGCCTGAGGAACATGTTCACGCACGGATGATAAGTTCGACTAGTTTGCTCCTCAGTTTCGTTTGCCCTAGCTGTACGTGTATGTTCCCACATGGACAACAAGCGCTGACTAGTCTGCTCTTCGGATTCGGTGGCTCCAATATATAGAATGGGTTTTCTCACGAAGTTTTGATAAGCGAACCTCTCTTTGCTTATCAGATTCTACTGCACGAACAACATGCTGGTGATCTCTTGCAAAATCAAATCGTCGTTTTTTTTCATCGGGAGTTTCTTTCTTGCTTACGTGACACTTCATTTTTCTACCTAGGCCCATAGGAACATCGTATAATAGTAGGTATATCAAAGTCATGATTATAGATTGATACTAGTACGAGCCAAAAACTTACCACTCAAAAAACCTCCCAGTAAAATAAATGGAGAATCTAACTATGAACAGACTAGTAATTAGCCCAAAACGTAAAATAAATGAAGTACCTATCACTAAAATGTATGAAATAAAAAATTTAAATAAAAAAACAGCAATGTGGCACTCTAGGAATGTCCGGTGAGAAGTTTAGGTTCGTTTTGCAAATGATTATGCAAAGGTTAAAAAGTTGTATATAGATATGTTAAATGCTGGAAAAATTTGTAAAAAAATTCATTTCATTGTGGACAATATGTTGGACTTGATATGATTCTTATAGGGGATTTACGGCAGTTACCAACAGTGAGCAACAAATTAGATCTAAATTATTTGGTATAGCTCTTTGGCTCAAAGATTATGTCCTGAAACCTGAAGGAGTCCGCTTATTTCTGACAATAACAAACCACGTGGACAATATGTTGAAAGGAAAGAGCCAAAAATAATTAGATGTCGTAATTATGACAAAAAATGATTGTCCTGAATATTTTGTCATATTATATGCATCCTAGATTTTTAATTTGTCACATTAATTCCTGATTTTTTCCTGCATTTATCTATTTACAACTTTTTAAGCTTTACATAGTCCTTTGCAAAACTGAGCTAAGCTTCTCACCGGACACTCCCAGAGTGCCTCACTGCTGTTTTGGCGTATTCTTCTTGGGACATTGGTACGAGTGAACGCGGTGGATCATTTCTTGGAGCGTTTAGGGAAGACAAGCTAGACCTAAAGCAGCGATTTGGCAAGCAAAAACAGCGTTTTGGCGAATAAAAACAGCGTTGGAAGATCTGGGACAGTTTCGACGAAAAGTGGTGTGAAAAGTGTATTGCGGCAGAAGAATTATTTTTTCGATACGTTAGAACCTCCGTAAAGGAAGCTACACTTCCAAAAAATCCAAACTAAAATAACTTGATTTAATTTCCTTCAAAAAATGAAACCGTCTTCAAAAACCAATCCACTGAAAAGAACAAAATAATTTTTATATACCCCACCCCTATCCTTATCCAGTGCCTATCCCATCTCTTTTCCTACCCCGTAAAGAAAATTTCTGTAGAAAAGTAATTAATACCTAATAATAAGAAAATTAATAATGATAAGGAAATTTACTCAGTTTTTAAAGTCGGTGCCAAACCAAATTATTTTGTACTTTTCAGTGGGTTGGTTTGTTGAAGGCGGTTCCCTTTTCCTAAAAAAAAGAAATTAAATCAAGTTATGTCCCATCGTACTGGCTATTGGAATTCTATATAGACTCACAAAAAATATCAGGATTAATATATATTGATTTTTCTTTATTATCAATCTAGTGCCCTTCCATTGAAACCTGTTTTTACTATAGAGAAGAATTAATATGTTATTTGAAATAAGGCTCAAATAGTTTACGATTTTTTTTTTGTGGCAATAATTGAGAGCAAAAATAAACCAAGCTGCATTAAAATGTTTTAAAACTTGTAGTTAGCTAAACTTTACATATTATTAAGGTTGTGGAAAATAAAATTTGAAAAAATTGATGTTTGATCATGGTGCTTAATACTTAAGGATTGCTACAAGTGTACTCACAAAAATTTCGCAAAAAATTCGCCAACAACGAGACTTGAAAATATTATTAAGTAAACATATAACTTAAATTAAAATATTATAAAGCAAATATTTAAAATTAAATGCATTCCATTTCTTCATGGAAAAAAAAATAAATTCAAAAGCATTACTTACATCATTGTCAATTATGATTACAGATGATTTCTTTTCATTTGCATCAATGTCAATTCCAAGACGAACAGCAAATGGTTTATACATAATACTGTCGAGCAACAAAAATGAGAAAGTTCGATTGAATTCACGAGTTCTATTAAAAACTTCTGCCTTATCCTGGAATGAAGTACATTCAAATTACAAAGTTTTGCAAAGATTAACACAAAAAAAAACTTACCGGTATTCTATCGTTATTGAAGAAAATATTACCATAACTATTAGCTGATAGTCGTAATGATTCACATAATTTTATTTGTGACTGCTCTTGGAGCTTAAGCGCACTTCGGCTGTCAGTTTCTGGATTTAACATAGATAAAGGTGACTTCGGGGCAGTGTTAAAACTATCCACTCGCATTTTAAAACTTTGCCGCCACTCTCTATTGTAAATGCTTTTACATGATCCAGATGATGTCAATTCTTTTGTTTTTGGACCGATGTAACAATAATGTTCACCATCTTCAATCAGTTTGTCATATTTTGAACTATTCAAAATATTTGCAAATGTAATATTGGGTTCATCTGGTGTACAAGCTTTAAACGACTTCGAATCATTGTCATCGTTTTTAGATTCAGACATATTAGCACATTTGGATTTTAAATTTAAGTAACTTTTATGATTTTCTATAAAAGAATTATTATAGAAGTGCTTTCAAATGTTTAAAACCGTATTACCTTCTCTTAGAGAATATATTGACGCGCCAGTTATTTTTGCATCTTGAGTATCATTCTTGGATTGGTGATATTCTAGTGCAACATGTTTTAACTGGATGATGAAAAGTATTACGAAATTATTTGACATGTTTTTGAGTAAGGGAATTATATTTTTTACTTACCAAGTGATACGCATCCTTATTGAATGTATAATAATCCTTTGGCGTAAAAAATAAAACCGTTGGTCCAGCTTTTAGGTATGGAGCAAGTGTTGCAGACTTTTTACCCGGCGGATGAATCCATGTTGTAATGAAATTAAGTCGGTCTTTTAGCCATCTTGTTATGTTATCAACTGTCCACTTTTTTGATAATTGAAGCTCCTGTATAGGTCATAAAACAAATAGATTATTAAAGATAAGACGCAGGATCGATATTAAAATTATTTATAATTAGTTTTATTTCATTTTATGTGGATAATTTAAATCAAAATTAAAAATTCAATTTAATAACATCTTACTAATCTCCTGGACTAAATTTGGAGTGAATATACGAAAAAAAATGTGTCAGTCCTAGTTATCAAATTTCACACGGTAAACGAATCTATACTTCGGTCAATTTGTAGGAAAACGAATAAAGTAATCGATCAATTCCGAAACATATAAGACCACAGAAAATAATAGTTAATTTTTTAAAGAATAATTTGAAAAGTTTTTTGAAATGTTCAGTGATCATAATTAAAACAAGTTGGATGGACTGGAGTATACTCCTACCAGAAGAGGTTTGTACTCAACATTTAACATATAGACTTCCATCTTAAGCCATTTATTCAACTAAAAAGTTTGTTACAATCGCAGGTCTTTAAGTATAGGAATTTCGAGAATTTTAACTAAATTTCACTATCAGCACCAGCGGGCTCATATTTAAAGACCTAAAGATTCTTGGCATTAGAGTTTGGAATTAATATTGAATAGTAATTATATTCTAATTTAATTTTACATATTGTAGCAAGAATAAATTCTTCATTCATTCATTGTTATATTGTAAAAACAATGAATTCTTCATTCATTTATTGTTAAATTACATAAAATAATGGGCACATATATTTTGTTGTTCTTCTCTTCATTGACTTGCATATCTACTATAATGAACTTGATGATCGTAATTCCACTAACAACAATACTCTTAATAGTCCATGGGGATCAGCCAACTTATCGGTATAATTTCCACAGTTAGATAGCTTTATCAGGTTGTAGAAAAACCATGATTGCCACGTCAAAGTGGCCTTCTTCTTCGAAGCGCTACGGCCCTTTCGGACTTACGCTACACACAAATAGCGCTTCCAGCTGTCCCGGTCTATCCACCGCGTACTCCAATTTCGAAATCCGAGAAGCAATGAACTGACTTGGTCGATAAAGTCGGACCAGCATTTCCACGGTTTTTCCACTGATGTCCGCTCTTCAGTTCTCACAGCGAATACCTTTTTGGGAATGTGTTGCTCATTCATACGATTCACATGGGCAGCCAATTACAGCTTCCACAGGCTTACAATCTTCTAGCTTCGCACTGATTACTCGCCTCAGGATCCGTCTCTCGAAGGCGTTCAATATGTATGCAGCTGGTTTTCAAGATCGACAAAACTTAACAAAATGTTTGATATATTCTATTCTACGGCGTATTTTGTCTCTTTCATCACCGCTCTTCGTTACTTTGGCTCTAAAATACATAAATTCGCCCACATTTTCGATTTCCTATTCAACAGGTGTAATATTTTGGATATTTGAGGTATTTTTCTACGAGTGCGTCCTGATTTTTATTTGAGCCACATTGATTTGTAGCCCTACTTGTTTTGCGTCACTGTTGAATTTCAGGAAGAGTTATTTGGCGGCGGTTAACGACACTGACAAAATGTTGATGTCGTCTGCATGGTCTACCACTTGGCTTAGCTGGTATGTATCTCTTGTATTGACAAGTATCTATTAGACGGCTGGGATAAAGAAGCAAAGCATTATTTGGTACAATGCGTTATGATCAATACTGTCCTATACTTGCTTAAAGTCAACGATAATTTGGTTTACATCTGTGTTGAACCCACAGCATTTTTCATGCTGACTGCTTGACTGTAAACAATTGGTCTGTCATCGACCTTCCTGCTCTAAAGTCACTTTGATACTGCCTAATGATACTGTTGGCGTATGATCTGATCCTATCCTTTCTTATTTTTAACAATATTTTGTACGACATAAAGTAAATAGGCCTCTATAGTTTTCGCACTGTAGACTGTCGCCTTTTTGTGGATAAGGAATATAATTGATTAGCTTCACTCGCTCGTCATTTGCTCTTGTTGCCAAATATGCTGGATGACTTTGTGGATTGCATTCTGAACGCCGCTACCACCATATTTGATGAGCTTCGCTATTATCTCATAAATACTGTAGTGAAATGGGTGGATAAACAATGTCCGTGTAGGACTGCAGCGATGGTCTGCTGCCTCGGCGAGAGAGGATGGTGGTGTTCGCCGAGATTGGCCTTGTCGAGGACACGTGAATGAGCTGGCAGGCTAGCATTGCGGTGTCGTGGGGCCGGACCTTTTCCCCAGTACAAGGGCCCACTACAAAAAAATTTCGCACTCACGAATTGTGGATGACACGACTCGGTCCGATGGTGTCGAGGCCGAGGTAACCTACTAACGGGGTAGATTGCCAAAACAAACAACAAACTGGGCCTGGCAAAAAAACACGATACTTAGGAGTAATTCGTCTTTACTTATGGCCCCAAAATAAGAGTTATAAAAATTTGAATTATGCTTCCATTGAACTTTATATTTAAGTATTTTCTTTATTTATATATTTAGAAAAAGTATTAGCGGTGTTTATTGCTTATAGTCGATTTGTTTGCTTGCCTGTTTCGTTATAGTTTTGATTGGTGCAGCCGATAGCGGCTTTTCTGATGAAGTATTTATATTTCGATTGACTTTTTCTGATTCAATTTGAATTCTTAGGACATCTAAACATTGGGTGAAAATGATGTTTAACGGATAGTGCTTACCTCCCCAACAGGTGAGTTACAATTTCAACTTTCTATATATATATTTCCTTCACACTCTCAAATGACGAAATGTTAGTTCTTGACCGCGCTCGAAATATTTGGGGATTTTTCGAAAATTTCAAAAAATTCTTTTTCATCTGTAAGTTTTGAGTAGATACCATGACCATTGTTCAACCATTTCTGCTTGTTCTTTGCTTTTTCCTATAACACTTTGAGTCTTTGATCCCTTAAAGTTTAAATATCGTCGATTTTTAAATTTTCCAAGTGTTCAATCACTTCATCCAATTGTTTTTCCACATGCAAAGCGACTGTCATCAAACTTGCTTGGAACATCTGTGCCCTTTTTTATGAATAAAATCACACCTGGTCGTTGGAAAGCGTTCTATTTAGCAAATTTAAGCCGTTCTTTAAATTCGGTATAATTAATTCGAGATAAACGAAATTTAACTAAAAATCAATTTCAAATGATTAAGCACCGGATAACAACAGTTTCGCACAGAATCTTACTAAGGCGGTGCAGCAATCCAGGGTGTCCGATGGGGTTAGCCATAGAGGTATATACAGGAGACGGCGAAAGATCAAATTCATGAAGCCACGAGCTTTTGCCTTTGCTATTGTGATAACTCGCATAGGCTGGAAGCTAATTTCGAAATTGAGGTCGAAATTTCGTTCATCATATGCTAAGGTGTATCATACTCTTGACGATAAACTTTATGAGAATGCAGCGGTTGAAAATTAATTGTTTACTACAAAAAGAAAGCCAAAAAATTATCATATGTGCTGATATTATTATTCTGGTGGAATTTTCTTGCAAACCCTTGAGAGGGTACCACTTTTGACCTACGTAGAAAATTTCATCATTCAAGTATGTGGTTTGCGAGAAAACTTGCTGTGACGCACGGACGGATGGACAGGCGGACGAAAAGACAGATCGCGGTTTTAATAGGGGATTGTAAAAATATTTTACAATCCCCTAAAATGGTCTGTTGTATAAATACTTGCAAGTTACACCATTAAAAATTTTTCCATGATAAACATTCATTACTTCAGTTGCTACTAAAATAGCGAATTGCGCTTACCTTCTGACCTTTGTGGGCCGCCATTTTGAATGCATGCATTTGATTTTGGATTTTTAAAAATATTTCAATCTTAGAGTCTCATCAGTCAATTTGTCCAATCTCAGTCAAGTCAGTTTCCCTCTAGACAGGGCGAAAGTATTAAATTTTTAATGAAAATGGCAGCGAAAAATATTAGGTTTTATGTTTTCGACTTCTTTATTTTTCATCCGATTTTGATGATTTTTTGTTTAGTACAAGGACTTTAAACAATTATCCATAATCTCAAGTTTCTTAAAAATCCATTGGAAAATTTGGCCACTAGAGGGCCACAAAAATCTGAAAAAATCGCATATTTGAATCGCCGCCATTTTGAAACCTGAGCATGTCTGTGCACCAAAAGAGCAAAATGTTTAGATCTAATTGTTTTCTATCTTGAAAATAAATTTCATTCACATCGAATCAAAATTGGGTCTTTCAGAAGCCTTTGAAATTTCTAGCTTCAACTAGCCGCCATTTTGTTTTTGGAGACCTGATCTCTAGTTTTTTAACATGATTCTTTAGGCATTTACAGTAATTACCAAAGAACCGAATTTCATTAACATCGGTTGAAAAGTTTGGTCACAACTACAACATCCAATGCTTACACGCTTTTCGACGTCTGAGCGGCCACCATTTTGTTTCAAACGGTTCGACTTTGGATTTTTTATTGTGAAATTCATCGCATACCTCAATAAACCTCTGTACCAAATTTCATCCAAATAGGAGCCACGGTTTGGTCAGAAATGAAATCACGAATGTTTGTCTAAAATGGCCGCCATTTTGTTTTCCCTCGACCGATTTGGCTGGTTAAACAACTTAACTGAGATATTCACCCAATACGCCTTTCCTAAAAATTTTGTGAAAATTGGAGCGAAATTGTGACCTCTAGCATAGTCACGATTTTCGTTATATCATATATAAATCATATATATATATATATATATATATATATATATATATATATATATATATATATACGCAATAGGTAAATATCTCTTGAGAAATTCACCTAAAAAAAAAACCGACTCCAAAGTAAGAAAGATGAATAAAATTTTTTAAAAGCGGTGCTATATTGCATGGTGCTTTAATATCACCTTCATAAAACTTATTTCATCCTTCGTAGGGCACTTTGAAGTCGGTTTTCTTCGTTTTCCCGTAAAGAAACAAATATTTTCAAATTAAACCACCATGCATGCATTTCGGCATTAATTGGCTCGATTTTCAACAACAATTTCAGTCCCATCACCACAACTCCAGAAACCTAGAAAAACATTTTTAAATTCAACCGACCAGTTTTCGAAATTAATAAAACAGCTCCCATATTGTAGGTGCACTGCACTGGTACGAGATCACGTATTTTAGAAAACCTTCAAAGTTTTTCAATTAAAATGTTTACTCCGATACATGAAACTTTTACAAGCACCTTCGCAATAACAAAACGAATTATTTTCAACAATTTAACCTTAACACCAGTATGGACGGAGCCAACAAAACTTCAACATTTGCGCGCAACATCTATTTCACATGCAATTTGCTCTTTGATAATTACGAACTTTGACTTAAAAACACAATTAATTATTTCAACACGAAGCTTTAAGGATAACTTAAGCCCATTTAAATCCGTAGGAATAAAAATCAGAAAAAAAGCGCGTAAATTCTTAAAATGCAAGCGAATTTCAGTTGCATGTTATCGGAATTCTATGACCGGCGACAAATCTGTTTCAACCGAGAAAATCTTTAAACTCGCGTCTCCCATATACCGTTTCTAGCAGGCACGATTCACACAACATTCGAAATTATGTTTTCATTCACGAATCGCACCGAAAACCTTGGACGGACACAGAAATCATCAAGTAAATTATACCCGGACACATAATTGTTTCCTTGACTGCACTTTACTTACCTAAATAATGAAAAATACTCGATGACGCGCTCACATCTTTGCTCACGTTTACACATTGAACACATTATTTTCGAAATCACTTATAGAATCCGACCGAAACAAGCGTTTTCATTGAAAATTTTTAAAAATTACGATATTTGATGGAATTTTCGCAGGAATTGTCAACTTCCTGTTTTCTATCAGCTGAAACATCATTTCCGAAATCAGGGGTGTCACAATTGTTGATTTCGATCGAAAACGATTTGAATGTGGCGCACTTCGTAGTTTGTTAGTATATTTTATGGAAAGGAAAGAAGTTTGTTGAACAATATTTGGAGGCATTGTTTACAATTGTAAATGCTGTATGATCATTAAAGAGAAAACTAAAAATAATGAACTTTTTTAGCTATTTCGAAATTAATTTCGAACAATGATAGAGTTTGGACAATCATACGTAAGCTCATTCGTGAAAGTCCAAAAGCTTTCGAAAATTGGAGTATACGGACATGAAATGTTTGTTCGTATTGAGCATGTATTAAGAGACTTCAATATTTTATATGGGAAATGAAAGCTCGCCGTCTCCAGTGTATACCTCTATGGGGTTAGCAATGGTCAACTTCTATCATTTAAAGCAGCCGCGGAGCCCGCTAATGTATGGTTTACGTTCCGATCGTACTCCTTACACTCGCACTGCTACAAACCCTTCTGTGCCGCTAACGGTGCCTTTCGGGCGGACTGGAGTTGGCAAAGTGCACTTTTTGAGTGAATGAGCACCTGGCGATTTATCTGTGTCGGTGTCGTCTGCTCGCTAATATTTCTCTGCAACGAGTAAATTTCCTGGGCGAGACGCTTTTGATTCGCCTGAGTCGGAAACAAATTGAAGTTGCACCGCAAGAGAACGTCATTACCGTGCACAACACAAATTAAAGTTTTCTCGCTGTGAGGCGACAGTTGAAATAACGTGGAATGGGGGGGCAAGAAGAAAAGGTTACGCAAACTATTTGGTAAAAGGCAACGTTCTCGCGGCTTCCGCACAATTTTCCGCGCCGACGAATGGCGGATTGGGTAAACGATGTTTTGCGATTACAAACAAAAATATCCGCGGCAATTGAAATTTCTCGACACTCCATCGACGTTAACGCGCCGCTTGCTTGGCAATTTTCGCATCACTTACCCGCACGCACGTAATCACCCAAGACTCGTCGTCTCGCCACGGAGGTTTCTTCGCGACTCCTCATCCGTCAATTGTAGTTTCCATTGCGGGATAATGCAATTCGTTAGTAAGTTGCGTTACAAAGGGTTGCCGTGACCGAATTTTAATTGTAAATTTAAATATTTATTTTTTTAAATTCACAATTAAAATTGAATCAACATTATCTTGGTTTTCGAGCAGTTTGCCTAGGCGACTGCTTGATTAATACAATACCCGGTGCTTTACTATTCTTTTGGTCTTTGCCACACTGTTTGTAAGGGACCCAACTATCACATACTCGAGACCCGAACCGCCCTCGTATAATAAAATAAAGATAGTATTTAAAATTAGCGACAATGTCATAGCTAAATATAAATATAGTAAAATGGATTGCTAAATATAAACAAGTTCTTCCCTTTTAGGAGTTAGAGACTTTCCAGCGGAACAGAAACGGGAGGTGAGTATGTCGTCGAGTGGACGGGGTTCGTTGTAATCCGCGACTATTTGGTTCGGCTTTCGTTCCGGTTATGCGGTGCCTTAACTTGTAGTTTGATCATTTTTATGTAGCGTAGAAAATTTCACTTTGAATTAGAGTAGCTTATGTCTGGCACCGCGTCGGTATGTAGATCGGGAACACGAGAATTTGATTTTTGTTCTTGTTGAGTTGTTGAAAGCCTCGCAAAGTAATGGCGGGATTTTTCTTTGAAAACTTTTTGAACGCGTTTTAAACGGGCAATTTGAAAAGATGGCTGAAAGATTGTATTCGTGCGTAGTCTGCTTACGTCAAGACCCACGACTGAAATTCCTCTCCGAACTAGCTGGCGACAAGCAGCCAGCTCGGAGTAGATTGCGAACATACGTACATGTAGGCCTTAAGAGGCACAGTTCGTTGATGCGCCTCAAGAAACCACGTCTTTAACCAATGAGAGGTCGGTTTACATTTCCTTCGGGAAATGGCGGACGAAGCGAAGATAAAATCATTACACGTTGCCCTAGGAATGAGGAGTCTGTAATAAGTGGTGGTCATGTAGCATCATCAATTGTTCACAGTCCACCACCGGCATAAATGGCCAGATTAGAGCGTTTGGGGCGCACACATAGTCACGAAGGTGAATTAAGCAATTTTCGACTTTGACAACGATACATTAAATCTAAACTTGGGAATTTCAAAGACTCGATGCAATGCGTCTTGCAGAAAAAGAAGATCGAAGTGAACTTCGTTTACTTCTCCAATTAGTGCTGGGTTTTGCTGTAAATTTTACAGAAAAACAAACTTACATTATATAAATAATACAGCTAGAAGAGTCATTGCAACGTAATATAATGCATGCTTTACAAGACATGGAGAATGCATGGCAGATGCATCTCCTTCACGAAGTTCTTTGAGTATCACAAATTTCGATTCATACATAATGCAAAGTTTTAGTATTTTTTTGTTTGGAATTTGCTTCATATTCTCTGAACATTTATAACGATTAGTATGGAATAAAGCGTCCCTTTTAGTAATCGCACGTGGTATTGTGGAAAATAGGCAGATTCGGTGCAGGACTATCACGATCCCCTTAGTTTATTTTTTCAGGCGTAGATCTGGTCGACTCTTAAGGATCCTTGAGACCCTATTAAACGGCGGAAAAACCCCACCTCACGACACCGCAAAAGCTAGCTGCCAGCACGCGTGCGCGTCGCCAGGCAAAACCATTTCAGCTGAGCTCGGTTTTTTTATAGCTCGCTGACCCATGTGCCAGACCCGACACCCGTGCACTGTACGGTCACCAATAACAACTTACCAAAACGCTACAAACGTACGAGTCCCCAAGCATGGCATTCCTAGCCGAGTGCATTGATCTTGCTCGCTGAGGCAGCATTCCACCGTTACTTTACATTTAACATCTTCCTCAAAACACTGCATAATCTTTCTGCACCCCTCCTGTCCTTTCTGCGACAATATCGCACTATCGCCGCCTGTTGTTCTACTAAAGAGTCGTCAGTTCTGGTTCATTCATGCATTTTAATATTTATCTTTCTAATTTTCTCGTTTGCTTTCCTAACTTTCCTGTTTTGTTTACTAACTTTCCGGACAGTTCTGTTTATTCCCAAAGTGGTAACTTAGAAACTTATTTCCTATTTAACAAAGCATCGTTATGCTCTACTTCTATTTCATGTATAATTCTATTGTACCTTTACGATTATTATTTAAAGGTTTTCATAGCAAATTAGGTCTATAAGAAATGTTTACAATAGTAACTTTATTTTTCATCTTGCAAGAGAACACTTCTAACGATCGCTTTTAGAATTTCTCCCAGATAAGAGTCGCTAAATATATCAGTTCCTTACAAGCAGTGCTAGACAGAATTTTTTCAACCAATAAAAAATAAAGAACTATGATAGAACGTTCAACTCACCAGCGTTTCATTCCAATTATACAGTCGAATAGAAGGTGTTTGCACTACATTGAAATTGCGATAAGACTTTCCCGTCACAATCGCAAATTGCACATCTTGGTAAGGATCCTTTTCGAGCCACTTAATTGCACTTTGGACAAATATAAAAAAGTCGGACTGCTTTAATTGCATTGAATCAAAGAATCCAACAACAACTGAATTGCTATCCATTCGAAGGGCATCTAATTCATTTTTATTCGATAACCTTTTGTATGGCTTCATCAAATTTTCAATGAAACGGGAAAGCGGTTGTGCTAGCCACGGTCCATTGTACTGAACAGCAACTCCTTGAGGAAAGTAAGCCATAAGTACGGGCCATGTTTGAACCTAATTGAATTATGGAAAATAGTAATAACGCAATGGAAGCTTCTAAATATGAAATTTACTTTAGCATAATGCAAACGGCACTCTCCTCCCGGCTGCCAACAATTCACAGCAGCAAAGTAA
Source organism: Odontomyia ornata (assembly GCA_963969285.1). Lineage (NCBI taxonomy): Eukaryota > Metazoa > Arthropoda > Insecta > Diptera > Stratiomyidae > Odontomyia > Odontomyia ornata. Next base: position 86,607,762 of record OZ017740.1, read on the forward strand.
ACCTACAAAATATTTCAATTAATGGAATGATGGCTTGAAAATTACATTTTCACCTCTTTGTGATATTTATAGGAGACTGCTTCGTATGCTTCTTTGGCAAATTGACTTTCAGCACACCAAGGCGCGTAAAACAGAACAAACGATAACTCTGACGTCGATACTTTCGTCTGAATTACATTTAAGTGTCCGCTTGGCCACTCTTGCACCATTGAGTTCTTTGAAAAGAGTGGAACTGGCGGCGGAGCACGAGAAATTTTTGGTGGACTGCTTGAGCATCAAAACATTCGATGAATGCAAATATGCAAACATAATAAACAATTTTAACCTCACCCATTTTGTAAAGTTGCATACGTGGTCAAAGCGATAGCAAACAAGCAGAGAAGTTCTTTACCGTATTGGATCAACATTTTCCGCAGATCGAATGGGAAGAATTCTCCACTCGAGTTATCGTCGTTATCGGTGTGTGGACTGTCGTCACCGGTTTCAGTAGTCTCAGCGATTTGGGAAGTTGTTTCAGTAGGATCCGGTTGACTTGAGCCGCCTGAAATGCTGGAACTAGAACCATCGTCTCCAGTTGAGGTGCTTGAGGCGGAACCAGAATTTTCTGATATCGATTCAGAACTATCTGATCCTTCTTTAGCAGTTGCAGTAACTTCCACACCGAGGTCCGCCACCGTCTCTGCGAGACTATCGCTTTGCTCTCGTTGATTGTCGCTTGTCTCAGTACTTTTCAAGTCTACTGCTGATAAAGTTGCGTTAATTTCTGATGACATAGGGATCGGGATTCTGCGAAACGTCGTTCTTGACACTGAACCTAGACTTCAGCAAAATCATAACTTGGCACTTTTTACCAAAGTCTTAACTGAGTAATAGTTACTGCCGTAATTTGAATTCTACTTTTTCTTTTTACGACCACCAAATATTCAATATTTTTTTACACAGCACGAGGCAAGAATACATTAGAAAATCGTCAAGTAGTAAACAGAAAATTTCACATTAGGTCTCATATCTCTACCGCTCATAAATACTATCTAACGCGAGCGATAATTGCTTGAATCGTATTTATTCCGATAGTTTATGCAAATAAACGCGAAGAATTAAATCTACAATACAGACAGAAAATAAACTACCGACGACCGCCACGAACATGTCAACTGACATTACGTCCCAATTAGATTGTAAACATATGATGCCCGAGTTAAAACAGTAACATGATGTTCAGCAGAAAATGGTGAACATATTAAATAAACTAGCAAGTAGTTGATCGATACAAAAATAAAAATACGAAAATATAGGGAGCAAACACAAAGAAAAAATCGAAAAGAGCTAATTGACTGGAAATAATTAAATGACTGTCTACTGTCCCAAGATTTTTTGATTTGGCAATGACCCAGAGGTATTCAGCATTGTTTGTAAATAATAACATATGACATCGACAACTTAATGAGATTTATTTTGCCTCATTTCGCCTCATAAAACTTAAGCATAAAACATTCAAATATTGAATAAAAATGCAACCTGAAACATCTGCTCCTGTTTTTAAAAAATCATCATTAACTCAGCAACAACCAGGTGCCAAAAAACGTTTATGGAAATCTTTAAAACAGATTTTGGCAACCGAGCGTCTTCTTCCTTGGAATGAAAATGCAATAACATGTGAGTAACAAATTATTTGAACGAAAGATATGAATTTTTATAATTCTTAATGCAGATTCGAGTATCAACCCACCACCTTCATTTCGACCTGCTAAGAAGTACTCGGATATATCTGGACTAATTGCTTACTATACTGATCCACAGACGAAACTCCACTATCATAATGCAGAGGAATTCGCAACAGTGAAAAGTTTACCTATGGATTTGACGGCAGGATATTTAGCTCTGCGGGGAGCAAGTAGTATCGTAGGATAAAACAATGTGTATAAGACAGAAGTTTTATATTTTTATTCTTATTATTAAGCAAAATAATTATGTAAAAATGTAATGGAATTGATATTACAAATCTGCATGGAAAAAAAATGAAAGATTATTCTTCATTCTCGTTATCGCAATTCCCCTTGCCCACTTGTAAGCTAGATATACAGGTACTTTAAATTCCCTTTTGTGAGCTATCATTCTTCGGTTCTTATTTTGCATTTTATTTGCAAGTTCCGGGTACTTTTTTGTCACAATGTAAAACAAAACTCGCTGAGGAACTGAAGGCCATCCCAAAAAACGCTTATGAAAAGTGTTTCGAGGACTGGAAAAATCGTTGGCGTAAGTGTAGTGCATCTGATGGGGATTACTTTAAAGGTAACAAAATAAATATTGATGAATAATTAAATATTTTGCGTTTCATTTGCAATTTCCGGGTACTTTTTTGTCACAATGTATAGCTTTGTAGCTTAACGGACGTAATTCAAGGAACAGAGTAGAGGAACAAGGAACAGACTAGAGACTACGTTACAACGATGAGTTGTATGAGTTATTTGACGATCCTCTTATTTCCTCTTGCGTAAAGTTACGTAAATTGCAATGGGTGGGTCATGTAGAAAGAATGAAAAAAAAACCGACTACCCAACAGAACAATAATGGGCAGAGCACAAGGTAGATGTCTAGCGGGAAGACCGAGAACTCGATGGGAAGATACGAAAGAAGCTGAGAGCTGATTCTTGTTGGGAGTGAACAACTTGCGTACAAAGGCCCCGAACCGTGATGATTGGAGAAGATTAATCCTGGAGCCAAGACCCAGCATGGGCTGTCGCACCGTAGATGATAATGCACGTAATTTGTGCTTGAGTAAAGTGGCTGTAAATTAAACCATTACTATCTATGAATATTTCTGTCTAAAAGTTGTCTCTTTGTAGATTGAGTTGTACACTTTGGTAAATTAATGAAAGATAATTAAAATATTAAATCAGAAGTGGAATTGAGTATATCCAAAAATCACCGCTAAAGCGTTTTGGTCGAGGGAAAGAAAAAAAAGTAAAACAGCGTAGTGTGGTTGTGGATCGTGCGTGTACAGCTGTATACAAGTCTGTGCAAGAAACGAGGCAGTGGTATACGTTTGCGGAGATTATGACTGAACGCGAGAACAAAAACTGTATTGTGAGACGTGAAACGGATAAACTGTGTAGTGATAATGGGTAGATAAACATGTCCGTAGAGGATTGCAGTGATGGTCTGCTGCCTCGGCGAGAGAGGATGGTGGGGTGCATGGAGATTGGCCTTGTTTGAGAACGCGTGAATGCGCTGGCAGGCTAGCATTGCGGCGTCGTGGGACGGGTTCCTTTCCCCAGCACAAGGACCCACGACAAAAAAAATTCGCATTCACTAATTTCAGATACAATTACGTATCGACCGGACTCGAGGCGGAGGTAACCTACTAAGTGTTCGAATTGCTAAAGCGAATGACAAATTGGGCCTGGCGAAAACAAATGGGACCTGGGAGGACTTCGTCTTTACCGCCGATACTCATGACCCCCAAATAAGAGTGGGGCATCCAGATGGAAGCGGTGCCCCCTCGCAGCCCCATCTGGATCAAGATCCAATGTAGATGTGACCAGATGTTTTCCATTTGAATGAAAAACTCATGCAAAACTAGTTCACATGAACTTTTCCGTCAAATGAAAAACATCAACTTGGCAAATTTATGTTATAGTCTTATGTGATGGAATCACATAATACTATACCATAAATCGGCACGCGAGCGGAAGGCCACTCTACCCTGCGAGAGCACCTGTAAACTACTTAAAAAGGGGTGAGCTCACCCGATGGCTAGCTCATTATAGAGGAGGGGTCAGCCAACGTGGCGGGTCCCATACCCGGTCAGGTTCAAAACACCAAACGGAAATTTTAATTATAAAACATTTTTATTTCCGTTGTTTTGTGGTATGTATATATATGGATTTCACATCAATTTTAATATATTGATAGATAGATTTTATTATATTCTAAATTTTGAGTTTGAAATTAAATAGAGGTTTTCTATTTTCCAAGTGTTGCTTTTTTTTACATTTTCCTTTGGTTATGCATAGCAGTAAAATAGTAGTTAATGATTGCCCGTATTGTTAGCATGGTCTTGAATGTATGTAAGAATTGGCTTGGTGAAATGGAACACAGCTCAAATAAATCGTTCATAGATGCAAACCCCAAAATTGAATATACATTCAAATTATAGAAAAATACATTCTATTTAAGATACCAAATAAATAATGTGAAAACTATTTTCTAAAACGAAATTGAAATTTTTGCATTTCCTTTTCTTGTCACGAAATGACCTGTTTTATTTTTAAATTAACTTTAACATTTTTCTAAAACGTCATGCAATCTCTTCAATTAAAACCAAACGGGTACTCACCCATCCTCCTCGACGAGCGCTCGTAGACGGGGCGGGTACGTCCTTTTTTTCTAAAAATTGAGCCGCAACTTTCGTAATCCACTATCCTACCCAAAAAAATTATTCTAGCTTATAAAATTAATCTAGGAGCATAATTTTTCTGATTTAACTTTATAGTTTTCACTGAACTGTAGTGATATGGGTTGATAAAGATCCGTACAAGACTGCAGCAATGGTCTGCTGCCTCGGCGAAAGAGAATGGTAGTATCTGCTGAGATTTGGCCTTGTGTAGGGAGAGGATGGTGGGGTGCATGGAGATTGGCCTTATTTGAGAACGCGTGAATGCGCTGGCAGGCTAGCGTTGCGGTATCGTGGGGCGGATTCCTTTCCCCATCACAATAACCCACTACAAAAAAATTCGCATTCTCGTATTACGAAGGGTCGAATGCCGATCGACTGGTGTCGAAGCCAAGGTAACCTACTAAGGGTTGAAATTATTTGCTCAAAGAACGGATGGACTTGAGAAATTTTGCCGTTACCAACGATACTTATGGCCCACAAATAAGAGTGAGGCATCTAGGTGGAAGTGCTGCCCCCTCGGACCCTCCCAACTGGATCAAGATCCAAACGTAGACGTTGCCACATAACTCATTCAAATATTATTCGCTTGAATTTTTCCATCAAAAGAGGAATATAAACGTGGCCAATTTATGTTATAGCATTATGCGATGGAATCACATAACACTATACCATAAAAGGGCATGCGAGCGGAAGGCCACTCTACCCGGGCAAGAGCCCCTATAACGCAATAAAAGGGAAGAGCATGCCCGATGGCTAGCTCATTTCAGTGGAGGGGCCTGCCATCGTTGCGGGTCCCATACCCGATCAGGGTTAATGAAAGGGAAAGACCGAATCTTCAATTCAATTATAAAACTTTTTTTTTAAATTCCTTTCTTTTTGATTCCCAAACATATAAATAACTCTATACAAAAAAAAATATTTGAAACAAGTAAAAGTATAAAGAACTGCTCCAAGTCCTAAATAAATCCTACACATATTCGATCATACTATTCACGGCAATTCGTCTGACTACTACCTCCTTCTTACGAAATTTTACCTTTTTTTGTCCTTTTTTTTGTAACATTACTATTGAAATAAGGGTATTCTTTATATTTTCTTTTTAAATGCAAAAAAAAACTAAGCATTATTGAAATCATTCATGCACTCTAATAAATAATTCTCAGTGTATTCTCTTTTTAAATGCTCTTTTAAATGCAAACATTTTTGATAAATAAAGTAAAAAAACAGGTTTACTCATCCTCGACGAGCGCTCGTTGACGATGTAGTGATGACTGAAATCGATTTAGTACTAAAATTCTTCTGAAATCCAACATTTATGCATTAAAATATTGACTAAATTGTGGTAGCTAGTGACGTTCAAATAT